>CM048749.1:376117807-376717807 GCA_026315105.1 Locusta migratoria
TTTTGATGAAATGAAGCTTATATGTTGCCTCAAGGTACTCCCAGTTGACCTATGAAAGCCTATAATCATAGTATACACAAAAACTTCAAATTACGATTTCCTCTCCCACGCTTACCCAAACAGTCCGAGCGTAAGCTCCGCCCCTAATGACCATGTTGTTGGCGGGGCGTATAACGCTGATATTCCTTCCTTCCTTCCTGACTATGAACAATATTTGTTGTGACTTGTCCAGGATATAATATGAAAAATTTCTGTGGAGAGTCCATGCCTGAGCAAGCGATATAAAGCTGTCCGTGTGAGAAAGATGGATATTTCAAATACACTCCACAGTATTGAGTAGAGTGCCCTGTGATTTATTAACGGTAATAGAAAATGCAAGTTCCTCTGCAACCGCAGTCTCTTGAAGCCAGATGTGTCGGAAATAATGGGTATCCGTCGGATGTAGCCTACTCCGTTTCATTGTCTTCCTTTCCTTGTAGCTCTATAGATACTATTGCTTCTCCCTACAGCGGTGTGCGCTTCACTGTTCAAAGTTGTTTCAAGGTTTTCAACGGCACTCTCATCTTTCAGAAAATTTCTTAAGCTCATTTGAATACAGGAGTGTCTTAGCAGTAAATAAGAAATGTAATAAAACGCGATGCCTGATGTGAAAAGTTTTTAACCATCGCAGTATGTACGATCTCTCATTTACTGAGTTATATGTTGTACAATTGTAAAATTTTCAGGTATATATTCATTTGTATAAGTGCTGTATGTCTGAAAAAAAAACTGTTGCGAATTTGATTAGTAATAAAGAAGTAATAGATTAAAACTTGGTGCGTGATGGGGAGGTTTTCCATGAACGTTAATGTTTATGTGCTCGTATCTCATGAACTACGTGTCGTACTGTGATACAATTTAGAAGGTACATTGAACTATATGTGTGTATACTGTTTATAAAATTTCCTGTAGGTACAATATGTAGTGTAGAAATTATAAATTTCAACGTTGTACCGAATGCCGTAGTTTTACTCCGTGAACAGCGGAAAAGTAGTAAGCGAGAAACATTCTTCCTTTCATCATTTTGCTATGGTTGTCAGCGAGAAGAAGTTTCCCAAAGGTTTGAAATTATGTTTAAAGTTTGTTGCAAGTCGCTAAGTGCTCTCCTCCTCAAATGGTGGACTGGTTAAGTCACGGTATCACGTGCCGCAAGACGGTCCTATCGCAGGAGCGTTTCTTAGCTGACGTCTACTACCTATAAACTACATTCCTGCAAAATTTCAGTTTCATAAGTGACGTAGTTCGAGATTTCGCGTTTAGCGAGTGTATGAATGGGTGTCCTTTCGCTTTTAAATAAATAGATATTCCAGACGTCTTGAACTCCGCAAACGGCTTCTCCAATGCTTAACGTACAACATCCACTCTACTGCATTTAGACACATTGTAACCATCCTTTTTAAGATAATTGGAGTGGGAAAGGAGCTTTATGAACACATTCTTTACATGCCACTTCATACGGTATACTTGTTCACATCCACAATCTTCGGCGAGTACTCCAATGTATAGCCCATATTCTTCGAAGTCATCAATCAAAAGAACTTCCATCCGATAAATTAATAGTCGATATTGCTTAAACAGCAAGTCCGTTTAACGATCATACACAGCACAAGATAGCTCAAAAGTGATAATTTCTCAAACAAATAGAAGGACCTCGAACAACGTATTTACAAGCAACGAACGACCTAGAGGAGAACATCGTTTTAAAAATAAAAACACCAATCAGTTACGTGAATATAGCTCTATCTCCATTGCAATCGCATCAAGATACCTCGCGTCAGTGTAACTGAACACCGGTATCAAAACAGATTAGTGAACACAGAGTTGTCGTAGCGAGACTGAATATCGGGCTTTCCACGTCCACCAAAATTAAAAGAAAAGTACATTTATTCCAAATAGCAGATAAAAATTCGATTAACACTTTCCTGAGTGTGAATTTCCGGTCCTTCGAAACTAGCAGTGTGAGTGTAGATCAGATGTGGCTTACATTCAAAGAAATAACATCGACATCCATCGACACACTCATACCAAACGCATTAACAAAAGAGGAGGCTGACCCGCCGTGGCACACACAACAGGTAACAACAGCAAAGAAAAAGGCATTCAAAATTAAACGGAAAAAAAATCCCCAAGACTGGCAATCTTTTACCGAAACTAGAAATTTAGAACGAATTTGAACGAGAGAAGCTTACAATACTTAGCACAACGAAACCCTGTCACGAAATTTGGTAGAGAATCCTAAGAAATTCTGGTGAAACGTAACGTATACTAGCGGAAAAATCCAACTGTACCTTCATTACACGATAGTAATGATGTTGGTACTGATGGCAGTTCTGCTAAAGCAGAATTGCTTAACGCAGCTTTTCGAAACTCCTTCACTAGAGAAGACGAAGCAAATACTCCAGAATTTCTATCAAGAACAGCTTCCAACATGCATAATTTAGAAGTAAACTAGCTTACATGCCCGTGCTTCGCAACGGTCGCTAAAGAGGGACTTGTGTATATCGTGGTTTTTTTAGGGTTCCGGACCTAAGTCAGCAAAAAAAAAAGTAATCCTTGTTGGATAGATCTATCAATAAATTCAGTTCTCCTAGTCAAGATGCCAAATTTAAGTAGAAGTCAATGTCGAAAACGACGAATGTTCATAAAGTTTTTCATACAGAAAGTGAAAATAATTTAAGTCCGTACTCCGGTACGATGTAAATTCAATGTTGGGTTCTGTTCATAAAGTTCAGACTGAGGTATGTAATTCTCTGTCTGGCATAAACTTCTGAAAACACTTCTACCGTTAAGATGAAAAATAGTAATAATAACAGCGCATATTACAAAACGGTTCATCTCTCACGGTAAGTGTATGCTGAAGTATTGGTATGTTGCACTGGGGACAATGTACTTATTCCGTATGCAGTGCTCCATATTATAGAAACGTCGACGAATACTGAAAGTCTGGTAATTCAGTCAACAGAGCAGTTCATATCTGTTTAAAAAGACGTCATGGTGGTGTCAATGTGCGATAAAGTAAGTCTGGCTAATCGTTGATGGAATGGCGTCAGCTGATCGTCTGTATAGAACTTTCCATTAAATGCAGTATTTCCAGTGAATTATCTCGACTGTGTTGTTACGCCGCAAACATTGTGACAGGGAAATGTGTTAAGGTCTTGCTTTGCTCACTTTAGCGAGACGGAATGAGGTCAGCAGCCGGTAGCAGAAAACGCTCACCCGCCTTGCGTGATGATGGCAGCCGCTGCGTCGGCAAGTAGGAAAGCCTACCGTCAGCGAACTGGTGTGAGCGAAATGGCTGTCGGGCAGAGACGCAGCTAGTAAACACTTAGTCACTACACGCAACTCTGTCACAAGAGTGAATAAGACCGCGGGTGCGTCAGCGGTAAAGACACGTCGGGCGAACACTGCGTTTTCAAAGGGAACACATTCAAACCGTTTCATACGTCATAGCGCCAGCCAGTTTTATGTACATATACTCCACATTTAGAATAGCGGTCACTTGGTCTTCTGAATCGACAATGCCCAGGAGGTAGTCGTCCATTCACTGGCCTAGTCGTTGTGCTCAGTCTTTGTTCCTACTAGAGGCAGCTAAGAGATGGAGTCTGGGCGAGGCCATACTTCACACTAAACATCATCTGGGAAGACGGTGACCCGCTGCGCTGTGCTGACGACTTCACACCCGCGGCCAGCGCAGTCTTCAGTGGTCGGTTACTGAAGGCCAAAGTTCCCGTCGTCGAGTTAGCACTCCGGTGCTAATCCGGCCAGCCGGGAACCAGCACGACATCCGCCTTCAGTGTTAACACCATCGGCCACTGTTTCAGCTAATACTTGTCCTCGTGTCCTGCACTGATTACTTCTTAAAGCTCGAAGTTGAAATCGATCTTGTGAAATATATATTCAGAAGTCGGGTATAATTCTCTCTGCAAAAGAAAACGTCTTTCGCTGTCTGACCAAAAGTCAGTAGTTACGAATTTTCATCACAATATTGTACCGAACAATTATGAAAGCAGGGAGGTTTCTTATGAGTTTGTCGCTAGCGTGTGTAAATTCTGTTGTGGCGGGCACAGAGCAGAAATATCTCTGGAGTGAGCTTCCAGATGCGCAGAACTGATTTTCTGTCCTCAAAATTAAGGTAGAAGTATCACCTGATATTGGGAAAAATTAACTAATCGATGACTTCATCTTGGTCCTTTTTTGTTCGGTTGATCGGGAAAATAAAGAATTATTCCCCCCACCCCACCCCCATTCTACGTGACTGATTTTTGAAAAAGTATTCAGCGGCCGCTGCCAACGACAGCGCACAACGCCGCCGCCGTAAGTAAAATTGTACCCCTGCTTGTAGTGTATTACACCATAGTTATGAGAATGAAAGAAACGCAGCAACGCCAGCACTATGTAACTAAAGTCGCCTCACTTTGTCCTGTCCTGTACTTTGGCGTTTTCGAGGCATTCCTAAACAGAACGCACTCAAAATGTAATGGGGATACACCGAAATCTGAATAGGAACCACATAAATTCCATTTTCATTGCAAAGAATTTCTGTGTAAATGAGAGCATCGATAGACGCGAAGGAATGTCGTTTATGTTTTTAATTCAAATGATACCCGCAGAAAGATGCATTTTTCCCCCTTTCCATGGCATTGCAAGGCATGCGGGATACAGTTAGTAAAAAAATATATTTTTGTGCCATACCTGGGTTATATTTTACTTGCAGTGGCAGCGGTTTAGTATGTTAACGTTGGCAATGAAATATTCGCTTTAGGGGGATCATTAATTTACTGACAGGAACAACATTATATCTATTTCATTATCAACACTAAGAATTATTCCCCTCATTGTACGTGACTGATTTTCCAAAAAAGGAACCAACGGCCTTACCAACATCAATACACTACACCGCTGCCGCAAGGAAAATCATAGTCCTTGTTTCAGTGTATTACACTTTAGTTAGGAGAATAAACAACGCATCAATGCCATCTCTTACGTATTTGATGTACTATGTCAGTAACAGCGCCTCTATCGGATCTTTGCTGTACTACGCTGAAATTCAAGCATTGCATACACCAGAAACTACAAATTACGATATATTTTCTTCCCCTGATCCTATTTTTATGAAATGAAGCTTATATGTTGCGCCAAGCTTGTCTCAGGTGACCTATGAAACCCCATGTAAGTTGGTGTAGTAGTTTTGGAGTTTTGCTGTACTGCACCCTACTTATAAGAATAGTACACACAAAAAACTTCAAATTACGATATCTTTCCTTCCTTTGATCCGATTTTGATGAAAATAAGCCTATGTTACCCTCCAAACTATTATGAATTTTAACTGTGGAAACCCATGAAATTTCGTATAGTACTTTTTGAGATTACCCTCAACAAAATATAGACATACACGATGGCTTTTAAGCAAATGATTAAATTACGATATCTTTACTTTCTGAGATCCGATTTTAATTATTGCAGCCTTTATGTAGCCGCACGATGTACTCAAGTTATCTGTGAAAACCCCGTGAAAAGTCGTCAAGTAGTTTTGGAGACATATGTGTTCAAAGAGGCAGACAGACATAACGGTTGTAGATTTAAAAAAAAAAATTGAAATTAAGATATTTTTTTTCCGTCATGATCCAGTTTTATGAAACGAAGTCTATATATTGTCCAGTTACGCTCAAGTTACACAGGTATGTGAAAACCCTTTTCAGTAACACAACGGTTACTGAAAACACTTAAAATTATGGTATCTTTTTTTTCCGCGAACCGATTTTGATAAAATTATTCCTATATGATGACCCAAATTTTTCTCATGTTCCCTGTGAAAATTGCGCGAAGATTCGTCCAGTAGTTTTGGGACAGCGACAGTCGTGCACTTACAGATTTATTATTGTGTAGATATCCCTGGAGTACTGAAACAACGTAAATCACTTAACAAAAGTACGTCTGCCGGTGCTGACTGTGTACCAGTTAGGTTTGTTTCAGAGTATGCTGATGCAGGAGCCCACACCCTACTACCATGCGCGACCGCTCTCTTAGAGAACGTCGCGTGCACGAAGAGTGGGAAGTTGCGCAGGTCACTGCAATATTCAAGAAAGGCAGTAGGAATGATCCGCAAAGTTACAGGCCTCTATCATTGACGTCGGTTTGCAGCAGGATGTTAGAACATGTACTTCCGTCAAATATTGTGAACTACCTCGAAGAGAACGACCTATTGTCCCGTAGTCGACACGCATTCAGAAAGTATCGTTCTTGTGAAACACAGCTAGCTCTTTACTCACATGTTGTGATGAGTGCTATGCATAAGGGATGTCAAATAGATTCCGTATTTCTGGATTTCCGGAAGGCTTTCGACACTGTGCCTCACGAGCGTCTTCTAATCAAACTGCGTGCTTATGGAATGTCGCCACGGTTGTCTTGGTGTCCTGTCAGAAAGGACGCTGTACGTTGTAGTTGACGGTAAGTCACCGAGTAGATCAGAAGTGGTCTCTGGCGCTCCACAGGGGAAGTGTTACAGGGCCCCTACTGTTCCTTAGACTATTTGCTGACGTTGCTGACATTTATCGGTTAGTAAAGTCACCAGAAGATCAAAAGCAACTGCGAAAAGATTTAGATAAGATATCTGCAGGGTGAAAAAATTGGCAGTTGACACTTAATAATGATAAGTGTGAGGTCATTCATATTACCACTAAAAGAAATCCATTAAACTTCAGTTACACGATAAATCACTCAAACCTACAGGCCGTAAATTCAACTAAATACATAGCGGTAACAATTACTAACGATTTAAATTGGAAGGAAAACAGAGATAATAGGGAATTGGAACCAAAGACTACGAACACTTAGAATATGCAACAGTTCTACTAAAGAAACTGCCTGTACTACACTTCTGCGTCATATTTTGGAGGATTGCTGGGCATTGTGGGATCCACACCAGGTGGGACTGACGGACGATTTAAAGGAAATACAGAGAAGGACAGGTCGATTTGTATTATCGCCATATATCGTATCACGGAAATGACACACGAGTTGTGGTAGAAATCATTAAAAGAAAGGCGTTTTTTGTTGCGGCGAGATCTATTTGCGAAATTTCAAAAAATCAAATGTGTGTATAGCTTATGGGACTTAACTACGGGGTCATCAGTCCCTAAACTTACAAACTACTTATGAACTAGCTAATCCTAAGGACGGCACGCCGGCCGCGGTGGCCGAGGTGACTGAGGCGCTCCAGTCACGGTCAGCACGGCCACTACGGTCGGGGGTTCGAATCCCCCCTCGGGCATCGATATTTGTGCCGTCCTAGTTCGTAAGTAGTTCATAAGTAGTTTGTAAGTTTAGGGACTGATAACCCCGCAGTTAAGTCCCATAAGCTTAACAAACATTTGAACATTTTTGAGGACGGCACAAATATCCATGCCCGATGAGGGATTCGAACCCCCGACCGTAGTGGCCGTGCAGACCGTGACTGGAGCGCCTCAGTCCCCTCGGCCACCGCGGCCGGGTGCGAAATTTATTTCACCAACTTTCTTTTTAGAATGCGAACATATATTTTAGCACCCACCCACATAGGGAGACGTGGCCATCATAATAAAATAAGAGAAATCAGGTCGAAAACAGAAAGATTTAGGTGTTCCTTTTTTCCGCGATCTATTAGAGAGTGGAACTATAGAGAAGTATTGGTGGCTCGATGAACCCTCTGCCATGCACTTCTATTTGGTTTGCAGAGTATCCATGTAGATGTATAAGGCTGTTAGTATCCTCCGATCGTAACTTGATCAAGATCATTCCTGTAATCATCGCATGTCCATAGATACAAATTCACATAAAGCACACGACTGTCAGACTTAAGAGACGAAAAATTAATATGGTTTTTTAAGTGGTCACTACAAACCCTCCGTTGAGAACCATACATGTTTTCCGTTGGTGCATACTCTTGTAAGTAGTCCTCACACTATCACAGACCTTGTTTCTCGCACCAGACAAACTTTTTGGCGTGGAGTAGACCGTATCTCGCACGGTAGTGTTTGTTTCTTTTACGGAGGTGAAAATTCTTGAGCGAACCGAACATAGAGACTATCACATTCTAAACATTGATCCTGTAATAAAATTCATGCACTAATCACATGTAAAATAATACCACACCAAATCGCAATATTATTAGACACTGCTAAAAATTCTTTTCGGAATGTTCCTATTCTTTACAACAGTGACATAAGTGACACATGTCTGACTTGCAAATGCCGATGGTGAGGCACTCCAAAATGCAGCCATCGTCGTTCTTTCTCTAAGTTTAAACAAAACCAAACCCTTTTTTGTACAACGATATCTCCATAGATCGACATCAATATATTGCAATTCATCCTACAAACAGTAATTCAACTGGTCCAGTTACATAATTCCAAGTCCTGTGTAAAAAGCACACACGTGATGGTAGATTCTCTACCCAAATAGACAATAGGCGACTGTGCGTAAACACCCAGCCAGATGCGCGATCACACAGAGCGACATAATCGCTGACTCAGATTAGATCAGTTGGCTACACTAGGTAACGTAAAACCACCGAAACATGCACATAAAACGCTAACTGCTCTTAGGAATGTTAATTCTCATATCGTCGTTGCTGGTGCCGGTATCACGAGTCTCCACGTAGTTTACAGGTAGACGACGGAAGCTACCGGCTGGCAGAACGTACAGTGGACTTGCCAACGCCCCCGACTTCAGCGGGAGACTGCCGAGTTTTCCTGCTTCCTCCCGATCCTGATGACTGATCTCCCGAGTTTCAGCGCAGTTTCGATACTTTTCTGATTGTTTGAAAATCCCGCGCCTTCGATATATCGATGGACGACGAGGTGTTAGCTAGTCGAGTCATACCAAACGGCCGGCCGCGGTGTCCGAGGGGACTGAGGCGCTCTAGTCACTGTCTGCACGGCCACTACGGTCGGGGGTTCGAATCCCCCTCTGGCACGGATATTTGTGCCGTCCTAGTTCGTAAGTAGTTCGTAAGTAGTTTGTAAGTTTAGGGACTGATGACCCCGTAGTTAAGTCCCATAGACTATACAAACATTTGAACATACCAAACGAAGCGATTTGCATTGTTTAAAAGACCATTGTGTTATCGGTTTTGCTGCGTGTCGTATGTAAAGTTCTAGTAGTGCTCGTTGGCTGCATATCTTGTAGGTCTTAATTATATTTCGGCAAAAATGTCAAAGAAATATAATTCAGTCTTCAGAAGCGTGTATAAGGAAAAGTTTCCGTGTTTAAGTGAATCGAGGAAGGAACAAACGCCGGCCGCGGTGGCCGAGCGATCTGCGGCGCGCCAGTCACGGTCTGCACGGTCACTAGGGTCGGAGGTTTGAATGGATATTTGTGCCTCCTTAGTATTAGCTAGCTCATAAGTAGTTTGTAAGTTTAGGGACTGATGACCCCGTAGTCAAGTCCCATAAGCTCTACAAACATTTGAAAGGAACAAACGTGTGCATTTGTTAATGTATGTAGAAGTGACTTTTCAGTGGCTCATGGCGGGAAATGCGACATTGTTAAACATGTGGAAACAAAACCGGACAAGGAGACTGTCCAATGTATAGAGCGGAATCAAATACACAACTTTTTGCGTAAATCCCAAAAATGAGATTGTGTACTTTCTGTGCCTAATTTAGAAGGGGATGCTACGGGAGCGAATATCGCTCACCTTCTTCGTAAAACTTTACGGGAATTCCGTACTCCATTAAAAAACTGTCTGGCTTTTGGTGAGGATAATGCTCCTGTAATGGTAGGACTAGAAGGGGCAGGATGTTTGGAGCAGGAAAGGATAACTTCGTCACTGCAGGCTGTCACGGTCACCTAATCAGTCTTGCTGCGCACAGAAGGGAACTGCGTGTTTGCCTTTGAATGTTGACGAAAACAGTATTGACTTATTGTAATGAAAGTTGCAGATCACCGCTTACATTTTATTAAATAGGGCTACAGCTGTTTCAATATTTTGTCATTGTCAAGCGCGTCTCCGATGTTTTGACGTTATATACTAAAAACTTGCGTGACTGTTGTAAAAACTGCAGTGAAATAATGACGTATTGCGCAGTTGGATACGTTTCTTAGCTGCCAGGTTTTATGCAGCTTGTTACGCTAAAACGTTAAATTACGGAAAACTTTTATATTTTGCGTAATTAATAACAGGAAAGGAGTGCAAAGACGGAAGACAAATTTTGAAAATTTCAAATTTTGAAAATTTCAAATTTTACCTGACACTGAAATGAGAAAGGTTCTGAAACACGTACCTACTCGATGGCTATCGTGGGAAAGATGTTTAGACAGGGTTTTGGATCAGTGGGACCAGGGCGAGTGCAACACGTACGGCTGCACAGGGCGGCAAAAAAAAAAAAAAAAAAAAAAAATCTATTTTAACGTGAACTTAATCATCAACATGGTAATTCATAAATTATTGCCAAAGTGTTGACAGACGTTTCCACTTGCAATTAGACTCCTTCTTCACTGCTCGTAAAGAGTGTAGTGTCTTGCACGTGCGGTGGTTTCTAGTGCCGGTCAGAAGGAGTGCCAGCCGGCTGGCTGCGGTGCTCAGCCGGCTAATCGTCATCTTCTGCAGGCACAGGGGGACAGCACAGGACAGGTAAGCAGATCTACTGGCGAGGGCAACAGTAGTTTCGTAAGATTATGTTATTGAAATGCGGAAGTAAGAAAGAAACTTGACGTAGGGGTGAATCAAACAAGCTGGTGTGACATCTTCTGCAGTTGCCTGTAAGCGTGCCTTTAAGTGAACGTACAGAATTAGAGTGATGGAGACTGGGTGAGCTATCTTCTCCGCTCGTCGCAGCAGGCGCGGACACAGCGCCAGCCGCGTGGTTCGGCCCGCCTCTCGCCGCACTGTGCGCTACGCGCTGACCCGCCACCCAGCAATCTGCCACTGCCACTGTCACACTGCCGTCACCCAGCAGCCAGCAGCCTGCCACTGCCACACTGCCGGCACCCAGCATCCAGCAGCCTGCCACTGTCACACTGCCATCACCCAGCAGCCAGCACCCAGCAGCCTGCCACTGCCACTGTCACACTGCCGTCACCCAGCAGCCATCACCCAGCAGCCTGCCACTGCCACTGTCACACTGTCGTCACCCAGCAGCCAGCAGCCTGCCACTGTCACACTGTCACCACCCAGCAGCCAGCACCCAGCAGCCTGCCACTGCCACTGTCACACTGCTGTCACCCAGCACCCAGCAGCCTGCCACAGCCACTGTCACACTGCCGTCACCCAGCAGTCTGCCACTGCCACTGTCACACTGTCTCACTGCCGTCACCCAGCAGTCTGCCACTGCCACTGTCACACTGCCGTCACCCAGCAGCCAGCAGCCTGCCACTGTCACACTGCCATCACCCAGCAGCCAGCACCCAGCAGCCTGCCACCGCCACTGTCACACTGCTGTCACCCAGCACCCAGCAGTCTGCCACTGCCATTGTCACACTGCCGTCACCCAGCAGCCAGCACCCAGCAGCCTGCCACTGCCACTGTCACACTGTCACAGTGCCATCACCCAGCAGCCAGCACCCAGCACCCAGCAGCCTGCCACTGTCACACTGCCGTCACCCAGCATCCTGCCACTGCCACTGCCACACTGCCGGCACCCAGCAGCCAGCAGCCTGCCACTGTCACACTGCCGTCACCCAGCAGCCAGCCACTGCCACTGTCACACTGCCGACACCCAGCAGCCAGCAGCCTGCCACTGCCACTGTCACACTGCCATCACCCAGCAGCCAGCACCCAGCACCCAGCAGCCTGCCACTGTCACACTGTCGTCACCCAGCATCCTGCCACTGCCACTGCCACACTGCCGGCACCCAGCAGCCAGCAGCCTGCCACTGTCACACTGCCGTCACCCAGCAGCCAGCCACTGCCACTGTCACACTGTCACACTGCCGTCACCCAGCAGCCAGCAGCCTGCCACTGCCACTGTCACACTGTCACACTGCCATAACCCAGCAGCCAGCAGCCTGCCACTGTCACACTGTCGTCACCCAGCATCCTGCCACTGCCACTGCCACACTGCCGGCACCCAGCAGCCAGCAGCCTGCCACTGTCACACTGCCATCACCCAGCAGCCAGCACCCAGCAGCCTGCCACTGCCACTGTCACACTGCCGTCACCCAGCAGCCAGCATCCTGCCACTGCCACTGCCACCCTGCCGGCACCCAGCAGCCAGCAGCCTGCCACTGTCACACTGCCGTCACCCAGCAGCCAGCACCCAGCAGCCTGCCACTGCCACTGCCACACTGCCGTCACCCAGCAGCCAGCACCCAGCAGCCTGCCACTGCCACTGTCACACTGCCGTCACCCAGCAGCCAGCACCCAGCAGCCAGCCACTGCCACTGTCACACTGTCACACTGCCATCACCCAGCAGCCAGCACCCAGCACCCAGCAGCCTGCCACTGTCACACTGCCGTCACCCAGCATCCTGCCACTGCCACTGTCACACTGCCGTCACCCAGCAGCCAGCAGCCTGCCACTGTCACACTGCCATCACCCAGCAGCCTGCCACTGTCACACTGTCGTCACCCAGCATCCTGCCACTGCCACACTGCCGGCACCCAGCAGCCAGCAGCCTGCCACTGTCACACTGCCGTCACCCAGCAGCCAGCACCCAGCAGCCTGCCACTGCCACTGTCACACTGTCGTCACCCAGCAGCCAGCAGCCTGCCACTGCCACTGTCACACTGCCATCACCCAGCAGCCAGCACCCAGCACCCAGCAGCCTGCCACTGTCACACTGTCGTCACCCAGCAGCCAGCACCCAGCAGCCTGCCACTGCCACTGTCACACTGCCGTCACCCAGCAGCCAGCCACTGCCACTGTCACACTGCCATCACCCAGCAGCCAGCACCCAGCACCCAGCAGCCTGCCACTGTCACACTGTCGTCACCCAGCATCCTGCCACTGCCACTGCCACACTGCCGGCACCCAGCAGCCAGCAGCCTGCCACTGTCACACTGCCGTCACCCAGCAGCCAGCCACTGCCACTGTCACACTGTCACACTGCCGTCACCCAGCAGCCAGCAGCCTGCCACTGCCACTGTCACACTGTCACACTGCCATAACCCAGCAGCCAGCAGCCTGCCACTGTCACACTGTCGTCACCCAGCATCCTGCCACTGCCACTGCCACACTGCCGGCACCCAGCAGCCAGCAGCCTGCCACTGTCACACTGCCATCACCCAGCAGCCAGCACCCAGCAGTCTGCCACTGCCACTGTCACACTGCCGTCACCCAGCAGCCAGCATCCTGCCACTGCCACTGCCACCCTGCCGGCACCCAGCAGCCAGCAGCCTGCCACTGTCACACTGCCGTCACCCAGCAGCCAGCACCCAGCAGCCTGCCACTGCCACTGTCACACTGCCGTCACCCAGCAGCCAGCAGCCTGCCACTGCCACTGTCACACTGTCACACTGCCATCACCCAGCAGCCAGCACCCAGCACCCAGCAGCCTGCCACTGTCACACTGCCGTCACCCAGCATCCTGCCACTGCCACTGTCACACTGCCGTCACCCAGCAGCCAGCAGCCTGCCACTGTCACACTGCCATCACCCAGCAGCCTGCCACTGTCACACTGTCGTCACCCAGCATCCTGCCACTGCCACACTGCCGGCACCCAGCAGCCAGCAGCCTGCCACTGTCACACTGCCGTCACCCAGCAGCCTGCCACTGCCACTGTCACACTGTCGTCACCCAGCAGCCAGCAGCCTGCCACTGCCACTGTCACACTGCCATCACCCAGCAGCCAGCACCCAGCACCCAGCAGCCTGCCACTGTCACACTGTCGTCACCCAGCAGCCAGCACCCAGCAGCCTGCCACTGCCACTGTCACACTGCCGTCACCCAGCAGCCAGCCACTGCCACTGTCACACTGCCATCACCCAGCAGCCAGCACCCAGCACCCTGCCACTGTCACACTGTCGTCACCCAGCATTCTGCCACTGCCACTGCCACACTGCCGGCACCCAGCAGCCAGCAGCCTGCCACTGTCACACTGCCGTCACCCAGCAGCCAGCCACTGCCACTGTCACACTGCCGTCACCCAGCAGCCAGCAGCCTGCCACTGCCACTGTCACACTGCCATCACCCAGCAGCCAGCACCCAGCACCCAGCAGCCTGCCACTGTCACACTGTCGTCACCCAGCATCCTGCCACTGCCACTGCCACACTGCCGGCACCCAGCAGCCAGCAGCCTGCCACTGTCACACTGCCGTCACCCAGCAGCCAGCACCCAGCAGCCTTCCACTGCCACTGTCACACTGCCGTCACCCAGCAGCCAGCAGCCTGCCACTGCCACTGTCACACTGTCATCACCCTGCAGCCTGCCACTGTCACACTGTCGTCACCCAGCATCCTGCCACTGCCACTGCCACACTGCCGGCACCCAGCAGCCAGCAGCCTGCCACTGTCACACTGCCGTCACCCAGCAGCCAGCACCCAGCAGCCTGCCACTGCCACTGTCACACTGCCGTCACCCAGCAGCCAGCAGCCTGCCACTGCCACTGTCACACTGTCATCACCCAGCAGCCAGCAGCCTGCCACTGTCACACTGTCGTCACCCAGCATCCTGCCACTGCCACTGCCACACTGCCAGCACCCAGCATCCTGCCACTGCC
Source organism: Locusta migratoria (assembly GCA_026315105.1). Classification (NCBI taxonomy): domain Eukaryota; kingdom Metazoa; phylum Arthropoda; class Insecta; order Orthoptera; family Acrididae; genus Locusta; species Locusta migratoria. The sequence continues at coordinate 376,132,486 of CM048749.1, forward strand.
ACTGCCACACTGCCGTCACCCAGCAGCCAGCACCCAGCAGCCAGCCACTGCCACTGTCACACTGCCATCACCCAGCAGCCAGCAGCCTGCCACAGCCACTGTCACACTGCCATCACCCAGCAGCCAGCACCCAGCAGCCTGCCACTGTCACACTGTCGTCACTCAGCATCCTGCCACTGCCACTGCCACACTGCCGGCACCCAGCAGCCAGCAGCCTGCCACTGTCACACTGCCGTCACCCAGCAGCCAGCACCCAGCAGCCTGCCACTGCCACTGTCACACTGCCGTCACCCAGCAGCCAGCAGCCTGCCACTGCCACTGTCACACTGCCATCACCCAGTAGCCAGCACCCAGCACCCAGCAGCCTGCCACTGTCACACTGTCGTCACCCAGCATCCTGCCACTGCCACACTGCCGGCACCCAGCAGCCAGCAGCCTGCCACTGTCACACTGCCGTCACCCAGCAGCCAGCACCCAGCACCCAGCAGCCTGCCACTGTCACACTGTCGTCACCCAGCATCCTGCCACTGCCACTGCCACACTGCCGGCAACCAGCAGCCAGCAGCCTGCCACTGTCACACTGCCGTCACCCAGCAGCCAGCACCCAGCAGCCTGCCACTGCCACTGTCACACTGCCGTCACCCAGCAGCCAGCAGCCTGCCACTGCCACTGTCACACTGTCATCACCCAGCAGCCAGCAGCCTGCCACTGTCACACTGTCGTCACCCAGCATCCTGCCACTGCCACTGCCACACTGCCGGCACCCAGCAGCCAGCAGCCTGCCACTGTCACACTGCCGTCACCCAGCAGCCAGCACCCAGCAGCCTGCCACTGCCACTGTCACACTGCCGTCACCCAGCAGCCAGCAGCCTGCCACTGCCACTGTCACACTGTCACACTGCCATCACCCAGCAGCCAGCACCCAGCAGCCTGCCACTGTCACACTGCCGTCACCCAGCATCCTGCCACTGCCACACTGCCGGCACCCAGCAGCCAGCAGCCTGCCACTGTCACACTGCTGTCACCCAGCAGCCTGCCACTGCCACTGTCACACTGCCGTCACCCAGCAGCCAGCAGCCTGCCACTGTCACACTGCCATCACCCAGCAGCCTGCCACTGTCACACTGTCGTCACCCAGCATCCTGCCACTGCCACACTGCCGGCACCCAGCAGCCAGCAGCCTGCCACTGTCACACTGCCGTCACCCAGCAGCCAGCACCCAGCAGCCTGCCACTGCCACTGTCACACTGTCGTCACCCAGCAGCCTGCCACTGCCACTGTCACACTGCCATCACCCAGCAGCCAGCACCCAGCACCCTGCCACTGTCACACTGTCGTCACCCAGCAGCCAGCACCCAGAAGCCTGCCACTGCCACTGTCACACTGCCGTCACCCAGCAGCCAGCACCCAGCAGCCTGCCACTGCCACTGTCACACTGCCATCACCCAGCAGCCAGCACCCAGCACCCTGCCACTGTCACACTGTCGTCACCCAGCATCCTGCCACTGCCACTGCCACACTGCCGGCACCCAGCAGCCAGCAGCCTGCCACTGTCACACTGCCGTCACCCAGCAGCCAGCACCCAGCAGCCTGCCACTGCCACTGTCACACTGCCGTCACCCAGCAGCCAGCAGCCTGCCACTGCCACTGTCACACTGTCACACTGCCATCACCCAGCAGCCAGCACCCAGCAGCCTGCCACTGTCACACTGTCGTCACCCAGCATCCTGCCACTGCCACTGCCACACTGCCGGCACCCAGCAGCCAGCAGCCTGCCACTGTCACACTGCCGTCACCCAGCAGCCAGCACCCAGCAGCCTTCCACTGCCACTGTCACACTGCCGTCACCCAGCAGCCAGCAGCCTGCCACTGCCACTGTCACACTGCCATCACCCAGCAGCCTGCCACTGTCACACTGTCGTCACCCAGCATCCTGCCACTGCCACACTGCCGGCACCCAGCAGCCAGCAGCCTGCCACTGTCACACTGCCGTCACCCAGCAGCCAGCACCCAGCAGCCTGCCACTGCCACTGTCACACTGCCGTCACCCAGCAGCCAGCAGCCTGCCACTGCCACTGTCACACTGTCACACTGCCATCACCCAGCAGCCAGCAGCCTGCCACTGTCACACTGTCGTCACCCAGCATCCTGCCACTGCCACTGCCACACTGCCAGCACCCAGCAGCCAGCAGCCTGCCACTGTCACACTGCCGTCACCCAGCAGCCAGCACCCAGCAGCCTGCCACTGCCACTGTCACACTGCCGTCACCCAGCAGCCTGCCACTGCCACTGTCACACTGTCATACTGCCGTCACCCAGCCTCCTGCCACTGCCACTGCCACACTGCCGGCACCCAGCAGCCAGCAGCCTGCCACTGTCACACTGCCGTCACCCAGCAGCCTGCCACTGCCACTGTCACACTGCCGTCACCCAGCAGCCAGCAGCCTGCCACTGTCACACTGTCACACTGCCGTCACCCAGCATCCTGCCACTGCCACTGCCACACTGCAGTCGCACACAGCACGATACAACAGTGTTGCACACCTGACAACTCTCCCGATTTAGGCAGCAGTCTCCTGACTTTTCGCTTTTTCTCCCGCCTCCTGATTTTGCCATTATTTCTCCCGATTTTTAGCTCTTGTCCTAACACCCAAGATTCGATTTTCCGCCAATGGTCAAAAGTCCTTTCTTCATTTATCAGTTAAAAATAAATACCTATCGAAATCCAAAGAAATTAGGAGTTGCGCTCGACTTATATAATTGTTTCTACTATTTGCATGTATTTGCAAATACACATGTAGTGTTTCGATGTTGTGCTGTTTTAGAATGTGATATTTTGTCAGTGCACGTAAGTGAGATCACTTCAGTGGTTTTTTAATCCTTTTGACTGGATAGTTAGGGGCATCATTTTCGTACGTGAATTGCAGAAAGGCAACTTTCGTGTAAACATCTATTTTACGTGATTATGGGATTTCAGTTCGGTGGTATGTGTTCCAGTATGGCAACAAATATAATCAATTTTTAAGCGGTTTTCGGAACATTTTTTTATATTTTGTACTCTTTGTCGGTGTGATATTTCCACATCACATGATGGAAAAAGCAATGTACCGAAATACGTGCAGAGAAAATGAAAAAAATGTGTAACAATAAAAGACTGAAATTGCTGAAAAAAGTGAAAGCGATCATGTGATACATGCAGAGTGCTTATTTACATTGTTTATTATAGAGTACGGTTGACCAATTAAATACGATGACTATGTGGGTCATTTGTTCCATAACATGTTTCCAGTGTCAGTATAGCACAAACATACAGCTGTGAACGTTTTTGTTTTGATCAAGAAATCAATCACTTTATCTGGACTGGCTACAAAATATAAGGACGTAATCAACAATTGTGTTAACGCAAGTTTTTGTTTTGTTTTGTAGCCATTATGTAGCGTCATGAGATTATAGTAAAAGACTAAAATCGGTTATCTTAAGGTTTATAGTAAAGTGTGCCGCAGTTTTTGATAGAAAGTAGCTCCTGGTTTTTTGAAGAATCTCCCGATTTTCTAAACTGGATCTCCTGATTTTGAAGATTGGCAGGTACTGTTCCAAGTGTTTCTCAATTTAACATCAATTTATGTGCTTACACTACAAACTGGATGTGGTACAGTTGATCTGCTGCAATTGCTGTAATGAAGGTGCAGCGAATTTCCGACATTATGTTGTTGTTATGGTCTTCAGTCCGGAGACTGGTTTGATGCAGCTCTCCACCCTACTCTATCCTGAGCATACCTTTTCATCTCCTCATAAGAACGGCAACCCACATCCACTTGAATCTGCTTACTATACGTCTCTCTTGGTCTCCCTCTGCGATTTTTACCCCACACACTTCCCTCCAATGCTAAATTTACGATTCCCTGATGTCTAAGAATGTGACCTACCAAGCGATCCCTTCTTTTAGCCAGGGTATACCAAAAATTCTTTTCCTCACCAATTCTGTTCAGTACTTCTTCATTGGTTATGCGATCTACCCACCTAATCTTCAGCATTCTTCTGTAACACCACATTTCAAAAGCCTCTATTCTCTTCCTGTCCGCACTGCTTATCGTCAATGTTTCACTCCCGTACAAGGCAACACTCCACACAAATGACTTCAGAAAAGACTTCCTTACACTAAGGTTAATATTCGATGTTAGCAAATTTCTCTTTTTCAAAAATGCTTTTCTTCCCATTGCCATTCTGCATTTTATATCCTCTGTACTGCGACCATCGCATGTTATTTTACTACCCAAGTAACAAAACTCATCTACCACCTTCATTGTTTCATTACCTAATCTAATTCCTTCAGCATCGCCCGATTTTCTAAGACCGCATTCCATTATTTTTGTTTTGCTCTTGTTAATGTTCATTTTATACGCTCTCTTCAACACACTGTCCATTCCGTTCAACTGCTCTTCCAGGTCCTTTGCTGTCTCTGACAATGTCATCAGCAAAACGCAATGTTTTTATTTCTTTCCCTTGTACTTTAATCCCTATTCCAAATTTTTCCTTGCTTTCCTTCACCGCCTGCTCGATGTACAAATTGAATAGCATCGGAGAAAGGCTACAACCCTGTCTTATTCCCTTCCCAACTGATGCTTCCCTTTCATGCCCTTCGAGTCTAATAACTGCGGTCTGGTTTTTGTACAAGTTATAAATAACTCTCCTTTCCCTATATTTTACCCCTGCTGACTTCAGAATTTGAAAGAGTGTATTCCAGTCAACATTGTCAAATGCTTTCTCCAAATCTACAAAAACTAAAAATGTAGGGTTGCTTTTCCTTGTTCTATCTTCTAAGATAAGACGTAAAGTGAGTATTGCCTCCCAGGTTCCTATGTTCCTCCTGAATCCAAACTGATCTTCCCCGAGGTCAGCTTCTACCAGATTTTCCATTCTCCTGTAGATAATTAGTGTTAAAATTTTGCAACCATGACTTATCAAACTGATGGTTCTGTAATTTTCACACCTGTCTGCGCCTGATTTCTTTGGAATGGGGATTATTACATTTTTCTTGAAGTCTGAGGGTATTTCGCCTGTCTCATACATCCTACACACCAGTTCAAATAGTCTTGTCATGGCTGGCTCTCCCAGAGACTTCAGTAGCTCTGAGGGTATGTCATCTACTCCTGGGGCCTTGTTCCGACCTAGGTCTTTCAAGGCTCTGTCAAATTCATCTCTCAGTATAGTAGCTCCTATTTCATCTATATCTACTTCCTCTTCCCTTGCTACAACATCGACTCTCAGTTCATTTCCTTTGTGGAGCTGTTCTATGTATTCTTTCCACCTTTCAGCTTTCCCTTGTTTGCTAAGAAATGGTTTCCCATCCGAGTTCTTGATATCCCTAGAGTTGCTTTTCTTGTCCCCAAATGTGTCTTCTATTTTCCTGTAAGCGGTATCTACTTTTCCTCTTCTTATATATTCTTCTACAGATTTGCATTTGGCTTCTAGCCACTCCTGCTTAGCCATTTTGCACTTCCTGTCAATGTCATTTTTTAGTCGTCTGTACTCCATTTTGCCTGTTTCATTTACTGCATTTTTATATTTTCTCCTTTCATCAATTAAATTTAGTATTTCCTGTGATATCCAAGGATTTTTTGTAGGTCTTGCCTTTCTACCTGTTTTGTCCTCTGCTGCCGTCACTATTTCATCTCTCAATGCTACCCATTCCTCTTCTAATGTTTTATGCCCCCTGTTTCTGTCAATTTATGCCTAAATCTCCCTCTGAATTTCTCCAGAACTTCACGTTCTTTCAATTTATCTAAGTCCCATCTCCTTATTTTTCTACCTTTCTGCAGTTTTTTTCAGTTTCAGGCTACAGTTCATGACTAACAAGTTATGGTCAGAGTCTATATCTGCCCCTGGGTACGTCTTGCAGTTTATAACCTGGTTCCGGAAACTATGTCTGACCATTATAAAATCTGATACCTTACGGTGTCTCCTGGTCTCTTCCATGTATACAACCTTCTTTTGTGATTCTTAAACCAGGTGTTTGTTACGATTACATCATGTTTCGTGCAAAATTCTACCAGGCGACTTCCTCTTTCATTCCTCCTGCCCAGTCCATATTCACCTACTATTTTTCCTTCTCTTCCTTTTCCCACTACCGAATTCCAGTCTCCCATCACAATTAAGTTTTCCTCTCCCTTAAGTGTCCGAATAATTTCCTTTAGCTCCTCATATATTTCTTCGATCTCCTCATCATCGGCAGCGCTAGTTGGCATATAAACCTGTACTACTGTTGTCGGTGTTGGCTTCGTATCTATCTTGACAATGATAATGCGATCACTGTGCTGCTCATAGTAGTTTACCCGCATTTCCATTTTCTTATTCATTATCAATCCTACTCCTGTGATACCCCCAATTGATTTTGTATTTATAATCCTGTACTCACCTGACCAGAAATCCTGTTCATCCTACCACCGAACTTCACTAATCCCCACTATATCTAACTTCAACCTATCCATTTCCCTTTTTAAATTTTCTAATTTTCCTACCCGATTAAGGGATCTAACATTCCACGCTCCGATCCGTAGAATGCCAGTATTGTCTTTCCTGATGACAACATCCTCCTGAGTAGTCCCCGCCCGGAGATCCGAATGGGGGACTATTTTACCTCCGGAACATTTTACCCGAGAGGATGCCATCATCATATGTTCATACAGTAGAGCTGCATGTCCTCGGGAAAAGTAACGGCTGTAGTTTCCCCTTGCTTTCAGCCGTTCGCAGTAGCTGTGTGGCAAGGCCACATTAGCTGATGTTACAAGGCCAGCTCAGTCAATCATCCAGACTGTTGCTCCTGTAACTACTGAAAAGGCTGCTGCCCCTCTTCAGGAACCATACGTTTTTCTGGCCTCTCCACAGATACCCCTCCGCTGTGGTTGCACCTACGGCACGGCTATCTGCATCGTTGAGGCACGCAAGCCACCCCACCTCGGCAATGCCTGTGGTTCATGGGGGTGGTCCGACATTATACCGATTGTTATTATTTTATGGTAGCGGTATGGATGGACGATCTAGATTAAGTGGTGTTGCGTATAGAAAGAAAGCTGAAGAGAAGAGACAGAGGGACAGTGAGCTTTCACAGAATGTCGCGCGACTGGACTACTGCAGTACTTCAGCGGTACAAGTGACTGACAGTGGACTGCGTCTCTCTAGACGTTCAGGTGACGCTGCGGTTGAAAGCTGCTACAGTGAACAGTGTGGCTCTGGAAGTGCAGGTCACAGTAGAGTTCTAAGCACCCCGCAGGATACAAAAGTTCTGCAGTTTCGAGTCTACATGTCCTACAGCAGAAAACTTTTCTGTTCCCAGCGATGACCCATTCTATTCGGGAAACACTGACAATGGATTATTTGATTAGAAATGGTATTAAACAAAACAAAGATGTTAATTTTTCTATGTCCTCACGGCGCATCGGGAATGGATCGCAGCAAATTTGCAACAGGGAACTGTTTCACACGATTTTGTTGAACGGGAAAGTTATGAACCGTGACTATCTCCTAGTCAAGGACCATTGTTCTGCGCATGCTGTAAATTATTCGGTGGTGCATCTCAATTTGCAACAACTGGTTTCAGTGATTTGAGCCATGCTGGAATACGAATAGTAGCGGAACATGAAAATTCTGCCTCTCACATGGACTGCTTGTTAAAATTGAAAAACAGAGCAAACGAGATGTATTGGAGAAATGTACTGTAAAGAGGTATTTCTTTAGTTAAGGGGTCTAGCATTTCCAGGAGACAAAGAGCTGTTTGGTTCTGTGAAAAATGGTATTTTCATTATGTGCCTGTAATTAATTGCAGAGTATATTTCTTTTTTGGCTGATCATATAGCAAGGTTCGGTAACCCCGGAAAAAATGTACTTCATACTTGTAACCAGCATCTTGTGAAGATTTAATACGCCTTATGGGAAAGTCAGTGAAACAAGAAATATGTAATGATGTTATTTCTTCTACATATTTTTCAGTCAATGTAGATTCTACACCGGATATATCCCATAACGACCAGTTAAGTGCACTCATTAGGTATGTAAGTGAAGATGGGCTCTCAGCTGAAACACTCGTGTGTCTCGTAAAAACTTGCAGGCCATACCGGAAACGAGCTTAGAACTACATGGACTGAAGCTTGAAAACTGTAGAGGTTAGACATACGAAAACGCTGCGAATACGTCTGGTGTATATCCGGGCTTCAAGATAGACTGAAGGACCGAAACTCTTTAATCTTCTCCATTCCGTGTTCAGCTCATTCGCCGAATTCAGTCGCTTCTTCTCGAGAGCACAATGCCGCACGGCCGGGAGGCGGATTTTCGAGTTAATTCAGGGTCTTCGTAGATTCTACAGGAAGGTGCAACTCTCGCAAGCTTTTCTAGATTGTAAAAATGTCTCACTCAAGTCACTGTCTGCAACTCGATGGTGTGAACGTGGGGACGCTGGTAAGAGCAGAATGCAGACTGGAAACCAGTGGTCTCTGCATGAAGAACGACTTCAGCAAGTGAGAATGGTAGAGCTGGGGGTCCTCTTAGAGAGTTGAGTAGAAGTGAAGTGGCCTTCACGGCATCAGTGTGGGGCTGTATTCTGCTGCAGTTTGGCAAAGTAATGAAAAAACTGCAAGCTGAGGCTGTACACATTTCTACTTCTGTTGAATTGTATCACTCTCTCGCAATGTTTGTAGCTGAGATTCAGACGTCTTTTTCAATTCACAAGGATTCAGCTGAAATGAAACTTACGGAGATTAGGAAATCAAAAAGGAAAACGTCAAATTAAACGCAAGAGAAAATGTTCATATGTTTATTAAGCTTATGGGACTTAACTGCGGGGGCATCAGAGAGTCGAGAACGACCGGTCAGTCTTGGGAGTTCCAGCCATTGAATCAGACATGACAGTCAGCCCGGATTTTGAAGAAGTGATAAATGAATTTGCAAATACCAAAGTGAGAAGGACGTCCTTCTTGCGAGTTTGCTAGATTTTGGGAAAAAGTCTGTTACATGGTACTGTGATACGTTTTTCAGACAGACTAAGTTTCACATTAAATTTTGGTATGTGGTATTTAAATGTGGTGATTATCATTGTATATTTGCCCTGCATTGGGTCCAACATTCTTGGACAGTGTTTCATTATGTTTTAAGTTTAAATTGTACATGTGTTTAGTGTTATTGGTATATGTCACCTAAATAATATTTTTATTCAGAGTTTCGATTACAGCAATAAATTTTTAAACTAATGTTGTTGTGTTGATAGCAGCGGCGCGTCCAGAGAGTTTTTTTGTTAAGGGGGTGGGGGGTAAAATAAATGACTGCGCAGGGCCGTCGCACATTCTAAACGCGGCCCTGAGGGGGAGCCTCCAGTCAGCTGTTTCAAGAGTGAAGTTGTGGGTAAGGATGCTGTTTTGAAGAATTATGAAATTCCAAAGCACACTCTGACTCACGTCCCAAGTCCAAACACTGTGATACAATTTCATCATTTAAAGGTAAAACGCAGTTAGCAGTTTTGCGGAAAGCAATTGAAGGTACAGATGAACCACGTTCCACGCTTTATGACGTGAGGAACGACTGTTTGTGTTTCTGCCGTGGAATGTACACAAACCTCGCTGCCCCTTCCTGTTAAGTCTTATGCCTGTCTTTGAACACCCTAATGAGGCTCTTCAGTCAGGTGTACCACACATCCATTTATTCAAGTCAGTTTTGGAAGAGCTATCGAAGAATGTGATGGAAACATTTGTGAGACCACTTACTATTAAAACCTCCAGCTCTCTCATTGATGTAAATGACCACACTCCAACAAATCGAGAGGATGATTGTGATATGGTGATCTGGAATTCTACATTTGCTTTGGTGGCCACCTTGAAACCCGAGGAAAAGTCTGTATTCTTTGAGTCTGTAAGAAAATGTTTTTATCATCATGTGATTATAATTTTTCCATGGTAGGAAGTATTACAATGCCAAGATCGCAAATATTTTTCCTGACGACCGGTTTCGATACACATAGGGTATCATCACCTGGTCACTTGTGTCCTATGTTTTCGTTTTGTGAAGGCGCATGACATGAAAATGGTACGTCAATCATAAAACATTTAACACTGACGTGCGACGTAACAATGGCAAGTCTTAGATTTTTTTAAAACAGATTTCCTTACATTTTAACTAGTGAAATACAACATTCAGATAGAGAAATTGATTTTCTTCAGTCTCAGTCCTGTAACTTTTAGGTGGAAGAAACCAACTTCGCAGCAGAGAGAATTGATGTTCAGTGGGCATTGGTAGGACAGATGAAATCAGCTAATGGGATTCTTAAATATGATAAACTTGTTAAGGTGATGCTGGATATTTTATCAATTACTCGCAGTAATGCAGAATGTGAGAGGATTTTTAGTTCAGTTACAAAGGCCAAAACTCAGTTCAGTTCGATGCTTTCAGAAGCATCTTTGGAGAAATTTTTAGTCTTAAAATCTGCTCAGAAAGGCAAAAGCTTTGAACAGAAATATAGTTCAGACTTTTTGAAGAAGGTTAAGTCAGCTACAGCTGTGCTGAACAAGTAAATTCCATGACAAACCATTTGGGTTTTTTAGTCATGAAACATGTTTATGAGTAGGCCTATTTATAATATAAACGTACTGACTTACCTACAAAAGAGTGATCTGTTTCTTCTGTCACACATATAATATTCAGACTGCTAAACTATTCATAAGCTTAACATATGTACGTAGTGTATAAAATTGAGTGAAAATTAGCAAAGATGTCGTATGGGTTTAAGATGCCATGCATATGTGGATTGTGTTATGAAATGAATAACGTATGACAATTTAACAGTGATTTAATCGTGCAAAAACTGTGTTATTGTCAAAACAGTAATAAAATAGACATTAATATGTTTTTTATCACAATTCTGCACATTACTTCTCCAGAGAGAGCTTTACATTAACGTGTGCGAAACCAAAGAAACCCGCAGAGATCATCATTTATTTTGTTCACCATGTTGAATGATAAACTTCACATTCTGAAACCTCAGGTATGTCCATTATTTAGTATTCACATTTAAGTAATGAAACATATGTAATTGAGTGGTTACATGTATTGAATTAGTACACCATGGGAGTGTCTTAATTCACCGTGGTAAACCGCTACTTTTGAAAGTTGGCATGTCTGTGATACTGTATACAACTTTTGGTGGTCTTAAGTATCTGGGATATTTTATGTACACAGCGGTCAACTTTCGGGTGTTCTTATTACCCCAGTAAACAATTTGCAGAACACGATTAAACACAACACGACAACTGTTCACTAAGAAATTTGTTAGGTCAGAGCACAAGGATGGGCTTGACCCACTGTACAGGGGAGCACTTTGTAAATGTTGTCTATTGTCGCTTAAAATACTTAGTCCTGTAGAGGGTCAAAATCACGATCCATCCCGCTATTGTCAGAGGTCTGCGCGGATAAGAGAAGTGTCGTCCGCGTATGCAGCACACCCGCAAGGCCGATATCCGCGACTCTTTACCCGCAACCCCAAGTTCGTTACCGGCATCCGCAGGTATCAAAGTTTTCAATGGCTAATAGTAATAGATAGCAGTCTTTAAAACCACGGTATGTAATGATATAGTTATTTTTAAAGTGTTATTTCTGCGAGAACTTAACTACTTTTGGCTTTCGAATCACGGTAGCTGTTCTACAACTACTACAAAACAGGAAAACATTGTCGCTCCGTACACGCACAGCAGCGCTTCGGAGCACTACGTCAGCTGTCTAATGCAACAGGCATCTTCTGAAATTTCAGTGGTTAATACTGATCGGCATAGTCGAGATTTTACTGTGTTTACATTCAAAAAAAGAAACGGTTCTTTCGGAGTTTTACAAAAGGGACATTTTATTTACTACATATTAATGCACAAGAGGTCACGTGACATAAAGCAAAGCATGTCTTTTCAAGTGTTAAAGCTGCCGTCTACTTCTAATTGGCAAAATGAGACAAGGCCAGCCTTTACAATCTAACATTGTGTACCTTCCTCAATACGTTACTTTCACTGTACACCGTATCTGATTATGAAAGTTGCTACAAAATGCTATTGGGAAACTTTATTACTTCCGTCACCATTTATCTAATACATAAACATGAATGTTTGTTTGTATGTTTGTTCGTATTCTATACGCGGCTGTACCGCTCATTCGGTTGCGACGAAACTTTGCCGACATATTGCTTGCACTTTCGCGACGGTTATTGTCATAATTAATTAAGTGACTGTACGACACTCAGTTCAGGAGATAAGCCCGCACATCAATAAGAAACTGTGGCGTCTCGAGAAACCCAGATCCACACGCAACTTCGAATGGTAAAATGTCTTTGCTGACAAGATTGGTAAGTTTTTTCGGTCCCGGTTGCCTTCAAATTTGGCGGAATATAAAGAAATTTTGCATTCTGTCTTGGTATTAAAATAAGTAATTATGTTACATTATCCTGTCTCACACGATTGTTTCAGCAAATTTGAAGTTCCACTTCTGTGTCCAGTGTAAGAATATAGTTTTTTAGACCCAAACAGGTCGCTATATCGTTGATCTTTTCCTTGTCATCAAATACGTATCGAAACTTTTTGCAAATTGACGGTTTCAATTTGTTTTCCTTCACTAATGTCAAATCACGATATAGTCTCCATTGCTGTTGTGATCTTTCTTTTTGGGAAGGAGCTGTCACTGTGTTGACTACGATATGCGCCGTCGCTCGGTCACTACAGAGCGCTTCCTGCAGGCAGCGGAAAGGTGGCACGGCGCCTGTGGTGGGCAGCGGGCCGGGCTGCAGCCGGCAGGCCGCGGGCGAGGCGGTAGGCGCGGCCGCGAAAACGACTAGGCGCAGGCGCAGGTGCCTGCGTCTGCTGTGGCTGTGGCTGCGGCTGTGGCCAGAGGCGAGGACAACGGACTGCAGGGACTCCTGGGGTGTCCACACGCGACAGGCGCATAGCGAAGTGGGCAGCCGCCTCGCTCTGTACCCGCATGTACCAGGCGGATATCCGCGTCGCTCACAATTTTATCCGCGAAGTAAGAAATACTGCGGATATCCGCGCCCGCGCAGACCTGTTGCTGTTGTATATTGTAGCCTACAACCTGGTAATGCCATGTTTGAGGCCCAACGAAGAAGTAAAAGTCCCGGGCATATGGCTGTCGGGGCTCTTTATAAAGTCGATAATGTGATAACCGATAACTCTGTTGATAGCACCACTCGTGATTTGACAAACCACTTTATTTTATATTTTTACTCGGCAATTAGATGTCAACCACGTTAAGCAATCGAGTTTAACTGACTAGCCCCCCCCCCCACCCCCCACCGCTATGCTTCCCATTCTCGTATGACGGAAATCAAGATGACTGCGTGGCGGAAGATCCAAATTTTGAGTAATACCTCAATGCATTTGGCAATAAGCCAAACTGTTTTGGCAAGAGAATCTTAACTACGTCATCAAGATGGCGGATCCAAGAGGACTTGTGAGAATTCTGGCGCAGTACAGTGTTTTGTACGCTGCATAAATGGCACCATTCGTAAAGTAAACATCACTAACATACGATCAAACAAGCAACGCTTCGTCGAAAGTTCTCTCTATAAACTAGGATTCTAGCCTACACGCCACTACATCCAATCGTTGAAAATTCTGTCGCCATCGTCACGAAACATCATCAAGAGCCACGTATTTAGAGGTTATGTGTCAAAAGGCCGTTCTCGTAATGATCTCCGTCCGAATTCGTGCATCATTCCGCGATACACTCTCCCACATACACGTCGATAATACTGAACGTGCTGTCCTGTTCTTCGAAAGTAATTACTGAAATCAGTACTTGGTAAAACTCGGTTTACGAGCCGCATCACGTCGAATAAAGTTCCCAAGCCTTCGGTGACAGACTGCTGTCGCGGTCAGAAGAACAGTTGCTCCACACGCCACGCGCCGCCTCCTGTCGTCGGGAACTGTGATCGCAGGGGCAGCTGTCGTCTCGCGTTGTACAACACTTCATATCAGGCCAAGAGGGTTGTTTTGCCGCTATTTCCTTTTCGTACTTTTGTTTACCAATACGCGTTACGACCGCTTCACTAAGCTTAATCTCGTCAGTGATAGTCTCCAGTCTTTCAAAACTAAAAATGCGAGTGTAGATCAGTTGTGGCTTACTTTTAAAGACATAATATCAGTAGCAATCGAGAGATTTATACCAAATAAATTAATAAAAGAGGGGGCTGACCCCCCGTGGTACACAAAACAGGTCAGATCACTGTTGCAGAAACAAAGAAAAACGCATGTAAAATTTAAAAAGACACAGAATCCACAAGACTGGCAATCTTTTACTGAAACTCGCAACCTAGCGCGGACTTCAATACGAGAAGCCTATATTAGTTACTACAACAAAATCCTGTCTCGTAATCTTGCAGAAAATCCAAAGAAATTCTGGTCATATGTGAAGTACACTAGCGGCAAAACACAAACAATACCTTCACTACGCGACAGCAATGGTAATACAACCGGTGACAGTACTGCTAAGGCAGAATTACTAAACACAGCCAAAGAAGACGAAGTGAACACTCCAGTATTCAATCCAAGAACAGCTGCCAGCATGCGAAACTTAGAAGTAGATGTTCCTGGAGTAGTAAAACAACGGCCGGCCGCGGTGGCCGAGGAGACTAAGGCGCTCCAGTCAGGGTCTGCACGGCCACTAAGGTCGGGGGTTCGAATCCCCCCTCGGGCATGGATATTTGTGCCGTCCTAGTTCGTAAGTAGTTCGTAAGTAGTTCATAAGTAGTTTGTAAGTTTAGGGACTGATGACCCAGTAGTTCAGTCCCATAGACTATACAAACATTTGAACATTTTTAGTAAAACAACTTAAGTCACTAAACAAAAATAAATCTTCCGGGTCAGATTGTATACCAGCTAGATTCCTCTCAGAGTATGCTGATGCAATAGCTCCGTACTCCGTACTTAGCTATAATTTACAACCGATCACTCAGCGAAAGATCCGTACCCAAAGACTGGAAACTTGCCCAAGTTACTCCAATATTCAAGAAAGGCAATAGGAGTGATCCCCAAAATTACAGGCCTATCTCATTGACGTCGATTTGCAGTAGGATTTTGGAACATATACTTTGTTCAAATATTATGAACTACCTCGAAGAGAACGACCTATTAACCAGTAGTCAACACGGATTCAGAAAGTATCACTCTTGCGAAACACAGCTTGCACTTTATTCACATGAAGTGTTAAGTGGCATCGACAGGGGATCTCAAATCGATTCCATATTTCTCGATTTCAGGAAGGCTTTTGGCTCTGTACCCTACAAGCGGCTTCTTATGAAATTGCGTGCTTATGGAATATCTTCCCAATTGTGCGGTTGGATTCACGATTTCCTATCAGAAAGAACACAGTTCGTTGTAATTGACGGTAAGTCATCGAGTAAAACAGAAGTGATATCTGGCGTTCCACAGGGAAGCGTTATAGGTCCCCTACTCTTCCTCGTGTTTATAAACGATTTAGGAGACAATCTGAATAGCTCCCTTAGACTGTTCGCGGATGACGCTGTCGTATATCAGTTAGTGAAGTCAACAGAGGATCAAAAGCAACTGCAAAGCGATTTAGATAAAATTTCTGCATGGTGCGAAAATTGGCTATTGACCCTAAGTAATGAAAAGTGTGAAGTAATACACATGACCACTAAAAGAAATCCGCTGAACTTCAATTACGCGATACATCAGTCAAACCTTAAGGTCGTAAATTCTACCAAATACCTAGAAGTTACAATTACGAACAACTTTGAATGGAGAGAACACATAGAAAATATTGTGGGGAAGGCGAACCAAAGGTTACGTTTCATCGGCAGAACGCTTCGAAGATGCACCAGCTCCACCAAAGAGACTGCCTACATCACACTTCTGCGTCCTCTCCTGGAGTACTGTTGCCCTTTGTTGGACCCTCACCAGGTGGGACTGACGAAAGACATTGAGAATGGTCAGAGAAGGGCAGCTCGTTTTGTTTTATCACGTTACGGGGGGGAAAGCGTCACGGAAATGTTGCACGAATTGTGGTGGAAATCATTAAAAGAAAGACTTAATTCATTGCGACGTGATCTGTTTGCGAAGTTTCAATCACCGACTTTTACTTCTGAATGTGAAAATATTTTGCTAGCACCCACCTATTTAGGGAGACATGACCATCCCAATAAAATAAGAGACATCAGTTCGAAAACGGAACGATTTAGGTGTTGTTTCTTCCCGCGCGCTATTAGTGAATGGAACGGTAGAGAAAAGTTAAAAAAGTGGTTAATAAACCCTCTGCCAGGCACTTGAATGTGATTTGCAGAGTATCTATGTAGATGTAGATGTCAGCAGTTCGCTCGTCTACTTAGGAATTCGGTAAGAGAGATGCTCCGTTACAGAATGTTCAAATGTTTGTGGAGTTATGGGACCTAGCTGTAGTTCGTCACCGGTGCCTAAACGCACAAACTACACACACTCACACACACGCACACGCACGGCGGAGGGCCGCGCGCACCGCAGCAAGGCGCCCTGGCGCGCGCGTCCGCCCTCGCAAAGTGGTGCCGCACACTGCAAACGAGTTGTGATGGTGGACCTTTAAACGTAACTACTTACCCGCTTCGCTTTTCTGGTGCGCTTGGATCCCGAATCGTGCGTCTGTCCGTTTTCTTTGCGTTTCACGAAACGTGACGACGAAACGGGAAACTAAACACAAGCACAACAGTAGTTACGAAATGCGCGCACCCTTCTTACACAGCATTAGCCAACAATCAAACAGAGTGAACTCACCATCTGTCGCGACACCTTGTCGAGGGCGGACAGTTAGGCCGTGGCGTCGATCGCTCATTGGACGCGTGACCTGTCAACTAATGTTCAAATGTTTGTAGAGCTTATGGGACTTCACTACGGAGTCATCAGTCCCTAAACTTACAAATTTACAAATTACTAACTAGCTTTTACTGACGACGGCATAAACATCCGTGCCCGAGGGGGATTCGAACCCCCGACCTCAGCGGCCGTGCAGACCGTGACCGGCGCGCTGCAGACCGCTCCGCTCAGCCACATCGTCGATTTCAAGTTGTTTGCATTTATCTGGAAACCGTGGCACTTAAATTGATAAGTTTTCAGTTGCCATAGGTTTCACGTTGAATTTAAACAGTTATGACAGCCTCGACTGACAGTGGGTCCGCAGTGGACTTTCGCCTGAAAAAGCGGTGCGCCAGCGAAACCGTTTGGGAAGTCCTGCCGTCGTCGATTGTCGCACACGTCGCCAGTGGGTCATACCCTAGTCTGGGTCGGTCTCGGAGTAGTGTTTGGGTAGCCTAGTGGTAACGCGACCGCTCGAGAAAAGCGGGAAACCCGGGAGCGAGCCCCGGCCAGTCACAGATTTCCCTGTGTCAGCGTTTCGTGGCACATCCCTATCTTATAGGGTGGAGTTACAGTGAATCACTTCTATATTCGGACAGTATGATATTGTAATCTTTTAGCACCATAATTTTATTCGTAACAAAATAATAAAATATAAAACCGAGTGTTATATTACGGGAAGTGCCTTGGAAACAGTAGCATAAACACATTACTATTTCAATGCAGCTCGGTCCTACATTCACGTTACCACTAGCCATTCTGTTGTGTCACCTCTCTGAAATGCTGCGCAACGCCGTGAAAGGTCTAGTTTACACGCCGGCTTGCAGTCCGTCCTACTCTTCTGTTAATCGACGATCAGAGTGGTTTACTGGTGTTTCCTTAATGCGTCCCTCCACTTCTCCGCACACGTTCTCAATAGGATCGAGATCTGCCGATTGCGGTGTTGGAAAGAATTCGGGGCAATTATACAACAGGTATTCCTGCACAGTGCGAGCCTTATGTTTGAGCACTTTTTGTTTAATTCGTTCACGTACGTCTGTTCGGCCACATGACTGTCGAAGGCACTGAATGCGCGCGGTCCACAGCCGCAGGCGAGAACTCTGCCCTTTGCACGCGCTGCCGTCGCTCTAATATTTATGACTGTAAATTCACGATTCTTCTTTCGCAACGCCATACTTCATCCGTCCGACTCAAAAACGTTAAATTTAGTTTCATTGGCAAGAATTACGTCGTTCCGCCAAATTTCGTTCTTCGTGTTAAACGTCCTGGGGAAGTCCAGCCTCTTGTTTAGATTCTGTTCATTCATACACGGCTTCTTCATAGCCAGTGTTACGTTGTTGTCGTTCTCTCTCAATACTCTGCCAGTCACCTGAGGATGGATCAGGCTCACTCGCTGAATGTAGGCTCCTCCCTCCTCCGCACCGGCGCCTGCCTTCGCCGCACAGCCGCCTCCGGCGTCTGCTCCTCTGGCGGTGGGCTCCACGCGGTCGTCGCCGTCGAAGCGTCTGCCGACGCCTGCCACGGTGCTCTCACTCGTGTTGTGCTCGGCAGCAATTTGTCTACGCGGTTTACCTTTCGTGTTGCGGAAAATCGGCATCTCCTTTCTCAAAACAGGTTTTGGCTGTGCATGGCGCCCTACCGTCTGGACCAGTGGTCTATATCTATTCCAACGTGCAAGGGGTCCGAGTCAGCGGAAAAATAATTTGGGGGTCTGTTCGTTGTAAGTGGGGCTCGCCGACAGTGGTTGACATTTAAGAAGTTCGCAACCAAAATTTAGAATTATTCCACACTGCTGAAACTCGGCCCTGTCCGCTTCATCAGCTACGTGAGAGTGTGGAGGAATTCTGTATTGTCCGTCTCCTGCTGCACGGCAGTGATCAGACCTTTTCTGTGTGTGTGTGTGTGTGTGTGTGTGTGAGAGAGAGAGAGAGAGAGAGAGAGAGAGAGAGAGAGAGAGAGAGGCGGTGGACGGGGTGGGGAGATCAGACAACTATGACGTACATATTCTAACTTGTAAAACATTTTTTCAGTACACTCTTTTACAGTTACCAAACCTAGTAACACCATATCAGGCGTGAAAACACGTTTGCAGTTACGAATTCGTAAAAAATGAAGTACACGAAAGGCAGGGTGTCTACACAGGACAAGAAAAGGTGGGAAAGGGTCTACGAGGCGAGGAAGTTTGGGGCCCCGTAGTCCAGACAGCCAGCGGCTGTCAACACTTACCAGCGGCTGTCAACACTTACCAGCGGCTGTGAACACTTACCAGCGGCTGTGAACACTTACCAGCGGCTGTGAACACTTACCAGCGGCTGTGAACACTTACCAGCGGCTGTGAACACTCGCCACTCGCCTGCCTTCTGGCTCCAAGCGTCTACCTCGGCTGAGCAGTGCGATACTGCCATCCGTTTGAAATAACGTCACCAGCGAAGAGTGGTCTACTTCAATGGTATTATTTAACACCTGTTAGACGTTGTGTTATTCAGAAGACATCTACCTTCGTATTATACGCGGTTATATTTTTCTTTTGTTCAGGATACAGTCATGGTGCACTAGTTTCCCAGTCGCCGCTTCGCCCGCTGGACACGTTCCAGCCCGGCGCCCGGCGCCCAGCGCCACTCGGCAGGTTTCCCTTTCCCCGTCTGTCCCCGTCTGTCCGCCGTCTCCGGACGGCTCCTCCGGCCTCGCGCAGCTCATTGCGCAGACTGGAAACTCGTTGCGAATAAATAGTGAAGACTCGCTAAATTAAAAGCATTTGCGTGTGAGGGCGGTTTACCGTGACATCGTTGTTTAAGATGTCATATCTCCTGAACAATCTGTTGTATTCGTTCTTCCCCTTACAGCAATTATTAGCTCACGGTAACGAATTTACTTGAAACCGCTCCGGTGGTTCGGGAGGAGATGCACAGTATTATCGCGTGATGCAGCAGTTTTGGCGAATCCCATTGTTTACGTCGTCTCATCTGCCGACGGCCACTCTGCCTTGCTTTGAAGGTCACGCGTGGAAAATTCCAACAAGATTGGAACAAAACTGTAGATATGCATGCTATGTAAACACACGAACACACTATACGGATAAAGATTATCAGTGTGGACTATCCATTGTTAGTTTTTAGCATGACGTTTGTTTTACAAAATGGAGAAGTTATGACAAATGTGGAATTACTTTTCTTTTTTTTTCTGTTGTGGATGCACGCATGACGCGAGTTCCGTTCTGTTGGCAGGTGAGCGAGCATCGCAGTGCTGGGTGCAGACCCAGAGCGACATTCTTGTCTGTGGTGGAGACCGCGCCCGGCCGACGGCGGTGAGTGACTCTGCTGTACGCGTTTCGCCTCCATTTACCAGGCATCTTCAGTGCCCTGTAGTAAATGCCGTCATAATTCCCTACATTTTTTCGTCCTTAACTTTTCTGGTGGATTAGGATATGAACAGCACTGGCATTTTTTCCAAGTGTAACGATATTTTCATTTCGTTGCGACTCTCGGGCAGAAGCTGTCTGCTCGCGCATGCGCACTCTGCGTTTCGGACTGCTCAGCAGGAGACAGCGACTGCAACTGTTTCCTCCAGAAGTTACGAAAGCAGAGGCGTTCCGCAAAATCCGAAATGGTGGCTGTTCACGTTCAGTATGGCGGGTGTTTTGGGAAAACCCCCACCAACATACGGGGGCGTACTGCCAAATTCGAGATGGCGTCACTGCCCTCACTCCCCCCCCCCCCCCCTGCCACCACGATCCTCGTGCCTTCACGGACACCGTGGTACTGCCTTGACGACGTACTGGGCCACAGTCGACACGAGTTCAGAAAGTATCGTTCTTGTGAAACAGCTGGCTCCGTACTCACATGATGTGACGAGTGCCATAGACAAGGGATGTCAAATAGTTTCCGTGTTTCTGGATTTCCGAAAGGCTTTTGACACCATACCTAACAAGCGCCTTCTAATCGAAATGCATGCTTATGGAATATCGCCATAGTTTTGCGATTGCATTCGTGATTTCCTGTCATAAATGACACAGTACGTTGTAATTGACGAAAAGTCATCGCCTAGAACAGAAGTAATACCTGGCGTTCCCCAGGGAAGTGTTATAGGACCCTTGCTGTTCCTTATTCATATAAACTATTTGATTTAGGAGACAATCTGAGTAGCTCTCTTACACTGTTCGCGGATGATGCTGTCATTCATTGGTTTGTTAAGACACCAGAAGATCAAAAGGAACAGCACAATAGTGTAAAAATTGGCAATTGACCCTCAATAAGGATAAGTGTGAAATCATCCGCATTCACTTACACGATAAATCAGTCAAACCCTGACGCCGTAACTTCAACTAAATTCCTAGCAGTAACAATTACGAACAACTTAAATTGGAAAGACCACAGAGAAAATACTGTAGGGGAGGCGAAGCACAGACTACGTTTCATTGGCAGGACACTTGGAAGATGCAACAGTTTTACTCAAGAGACTGCCTACACCACACTGGCGCGGGGTGCTGCGACAGACAGACGACGTGTAGAAAGTTCAGAGAAGGGCAGCTCGTTGTCTAATATCACGACACAGAAAAGAGAGTGCCGCCGAAGTGATGCACGAGTCGGTGTGAAAATCATCAAAAGGAAGGCGCCATTTTGCTGCTGCCAGACTTGTTTCACCATCTCTCTGCTCCGAATGCTCCCTCTTACGTAGGAAGACATGATCATCAAAACAAAACGTGAGAAATCACATCGCAAACGGAAAGATTTAGGTGTTCATTGTTCCCGCGAGCTGTTAGCGAATGGAACTCTAGAGAAATTTAACCCGAGCGGTTCGATGGTCCCTCTGCCACGCACTTCAATGTGGCTAGCAGAGTATCTATGTAGATGAAAACAGTCACCTTTTTCTTGCTCCGAAGGTTAAATGTGCTAAATTTCATCAAGATTGGAAAATAAAGAAAAAAACTGTAGATTTTGTCGACGTCCGTAAGTAAAGTTCGCTCCGCCACGCACCACACGTGACACATCAAGACTTCACCGTAAACAATGTTGTTTGTTACTTCTACACGATCTAATACGAATAAATTCTTTGGTTAGACCATCCCTGAGCAAGAAACATCAAGCTGCCCGTGAAAGGAATTTGAAAATTCTATTTAATAGATTTCCCCGTGATTTATTTATCGTAACGAAAAATGAAAGTCACATTGGAAACAGCAGTCTCTTCAAGTTAAAAGACAGATCCGTCGGCAATGTCTCGCTCTGCGTGCCCCTCTACAGAAGGCTATTGCTTTCAGCTTCAGTGTTCAGAGATGTCAAAAGAACTGTCAGCTTTCAGGAATTTCCCTAAGCTGACTCGAGTACAGCAATGTCTTTGTAGTAAATAAGAAATGGATAAGACTTGGTGGGTGATGTGATAGGTTTTTACCCACAGTGATGTACGTGATCTCATATTTATAGTGTTGTATACTTTTCAGCTATATATTCATTTGTATAACTGCTGATGTAAAATTTGTTGCGACTACAGTTAGTAGTAAAGAAGTAATATGTGCCTGGTGGATCAGTTTTTTATGAACGTTAGTGTTTATGTCCTCGTATTTCATTAACTACGTGTAAATATTTTACCATGGCATACTTCAGAATACTCAATATACAAGTCGCAGCAGCAAACACGCCCTACACGTAAAATGTTTTCGTTGATGTAGGAATGTCTACTGCAATCTAATGGTCTTTATAAAATGAACAACTGCAAGATGAACACCAAAGGGAAAGGTCATTGCCCAACAGAGCTCAAATAACTGAACACAACTGTTTCTTCTTGTACTTAAGTAAATACAAGCACTTAAATTTGTCTTTTAAACAAGTTATACGTGGCACTAATCTTCTGACTATTCCTGAGCAATAAAGAAGCAGGCGACATGCTGCTGGCAGAAGTAAATATGTAAAGAAAATGTCGCTATCTTTACGTGGCCAAGGCAGCCCGCAATCGTTGATGGCTTTGTCATAAAATCGAGACTACATTCGAGTGTGGAATAGTCATCCTCAGTGCAACTGAAATTAACAGCACAAGCGAAATATACACAGGCAAATATTAAACACTGATTCACATAAGCACTACATCTGTTTTCATGCCATGCACAATCGAAGTCACCCATTCCAGGTTTTACATATCAAGTGCAGGATCGCGACTGAGCGATTTCTCAGCAGCCCATACAGCTGACTCATGACATAGGTGGCGCGCTTCATCGTTGATGTAACGTAATCTCTTATATCCCATATTATCATGTATTTGATACAATATGGAAACAAAACAAGTCACGTTCGTGATATTAAATAAATAAATACATAAGCATCTTAACGCTATTTAGCATGCAAGATGAAGTCATTGGTTTGTTAAGCAGTGCCCTATATAATTTCTGTTATAAACAAAACAACATTCCAAAGTTATATTTCGTTCCTTATTTGGTTTTTATAAAATTAACTTGTGGATTATATAATTGCGAAAGCAGTTTCTACACGATCTTATTCGTAGTGTCAATGCGTCCACATAATAATAAATTGACAAATAAATGAACAATCTTATGATTTCGATTTAAATAAAAACTTGTTCATAGAGGTAAATAAAGTAAATTGTAAGTAAGGGATCCAACACTTAGATACTATTTTATATACAATTTTAGCCTTCAGTATCTAGAATTTACAATGACATTCCTTACATCTCATCTTGTGTTAGCTGGTTGTTTAATAACATTCCCATCAACTGGCTAAGACTATGTTTGTAGTAGCCACAATGAAGCTGCAACCACGGAACAAGGTCTAGGTTCAGGACTGCATTTTAAGGTCTATGTAGCATAACAACCGGGTTAGTCTCGTGATTTCTCTTCACATTTAGGTTTAATGAATTAAAATGTATTTTCTTCATATAAATCTTATGAAGGTTATACACTTAAAACAACAGAATACAGAAAGTGAAAATAAAACATGCACCTGTTTTTAAGAAGTCTAGGTGCCGTGCCCAGCTTAGCCTAGGCCCAGGGGCCAAGCACAGTTTTGAGCTCTAGGCGCATACTTTGTCGCCTTATATTGGGCGATTGATTAATAACGTTATTTCTTCAAAAGGAATTTACAAAAGTGTTACCTTAACATGAAGTAGACATATCCCAAGGAGGAAAACCATTTTCCTTTTTTATGAGCTATTATGAAAGCCTACAAACTATTAACTCGTATCTCGTTTCTGTATTACTCAGTATGGAAAACTAGATTTTGGAGCATCTAATAGCATAAAGTTTTATGCTTCCAGTGAGTAGGGGGATCTACGTAATGGCACGATCGTATCCAAAGGACTACAATCATAAGCTCTCACGTTTTTATGAAATAAGTGATACCAATCTCATTTATTTGAAATAAAACGACAACACAAACACCCGTGCCCGAGGGATGACTCGACCCTCCGACGGCGACCGGTCGCGCGTGCCGGAGCACGGCGCCTCAGCGCGCGCGGCTAGTGTCTGTGCTTCACCGCTTTGTACTTCCTCGGACTCCATCATCTCCGTTTCTCACTCTCCTATCATCTTCTTCCATTAAATATAAATTCGTATTATTCTTTTCTACGGTTTTTTCTTCACTTCTTTACATAAATGGATATCTATTATTTAGTTAATTGTTCTAATTATTATTTATAGTTTTATTTCATAAGTTAGTAAAGCTGCATTTTGTTGAATTTAACTAGATATATGAAGAAATTATTCAGTGTAAAAAAATCAATTAAGTGTGCAAAATACGACCTGTTTTAGCATCTAGATAACAGGTCATTGTAAAAGACAGCGAAAATAAAAATAAATAAATAAACTCCATCCGGATTTTATGATAGTATGACTCGAGTTTTGCGCAGCCCCGGTAAAAGACTTTGTGGCGGAGGTAGAAGAACTCGGAAACGCTGACGAAGTTGCCGACGAGGCAGGTGACGAGCTGCGCGCCCGCCACGCCGAGCCGAGAGCGGGGGAGCGGTGGTGGGGGGTGTGGAGGGGCGGGGGAGGGGGGAGGGGGGCGTCTGTAATAAGGCGCCGCGGCCGGCCTTTTAATCAGCAGGGCTGCGCCGCTCTGCCGTGACGTCACGCCGCGCCGCACTGAACCAGTGACGTCACTGACCACGAGGCGCGCCTAAACTAGAACGAGACAGTCTCATATTATCCTTCCTCTACCGGAACCTGCTCGGCAGTTGCACGCATTTCCCCTTGCAGAGAATAAATTGATTTGGTCCTCAGTTAGCTAGAGAGATGGGGGAAAAAAGACAGAGAGAGTTAGTACTAAAATGGCCGAGTTACTACTTTAAACTTACCTCTGCATTTAGAGTTGACAAAAATTAGACATTCAAAGACACATGTGTTTTAGCTTGCAGCGGCTGAGAGAGATTTGCACACCGCCACGCGCGCTCAGATCCCGCGACAGTCGCCCGCTCAGACCTCCCCCCCCCCCCCCCCCCCCCTCACAGTGGCGAGGCGCTCAAGCCAGGGCCATGTACGTGGCTCTGGTTGAACTGAGGCAGCTGCTGCGTTTACTGGTGTGTATCTTTAACGTAAGCTGTAACGTATCGACAGGTTTCCTATTGTTTATTGGTTCATGCCATTTCTCCATTTCTTTCAGAGCTGCTACATTTCTTAGTTGTAAGTTTTTAAAACATAACCAAACAATCTCGAGAGCACGAGATCTCTAACGACATAAATACCAATTGATTCTTCTGATATCGTCTGTTCGATAACAGCGGCAACAGCACAATAAACCTCCGATGTATGTAGTCATACTAACCTCTCGTCGTTCAGAAAACTGACATATTCTTTACAGTTAAACTAACTTGTTGTTTATAATTTGACCGTGAGTTGGGTACTCGGAAGCTGTGCTAGGGTAGTGAGTAGAGCTATTTGTTGCAGATCTAATGAAAAGTAGAAGAGGTTTTCCTGGAACTGCAGAGTATTTATATTCGGGAATGTACTGATGGCGTAGCTGTTTACTGCTCTCAAAATAACAACAAGAAGAACAAGAACATATTGAGGAATACGAAAGGAAAATGTACACTTTTCCAGTTGTACGTACAGGAAGCAAAGAAGCAATTAATTAGTGTGAACGGAGGTGGGAGGGAGGAGGGCGGTGGTGAGCCGGCAGTGCAGTGGCCAGTGCGTTGTCCGCCAGGCCACGTGTGCTGCGGCTGTGCACGGGTCGCCGTCCGCACTTCTGGGGGTAGCTTTCTCTTCTCCCATTTCCCTACTGTAAGGAACGCTGCCTCTTTCTGAGCCTTAATGTGACCGCTTCTCGGGGTTCCTGTTTGTTTGTTTTTGTTTATGCCTGGCAGCCTAGGAGGAGGGCGCTACTGCCAATCACTGGCCTCTTCTTCTCACCACGGTCCTTTTCTCTTATTTTCATTTGTGCAGGGCTATGAATTGCGTTGTTTTTAGTTTTTGTGTTTGTTTTAAATGATGCTTTCTTTTCTTAGGAGGTTCTGTTCTCTTTATAGTGTGTGTATGGAAGGGTACAAGGGGTGGTAGCAATCCCCCCCCCCAAAAAAAAACCACAATAAGCAATAACGGAAGTTTGTCAGTACTGTATAAGCTGCAACTAAACAGTCGTAAAACGGTTAGCTGCACTGTGACGGGGGGGGGGGGGGGGGGGGAATACCCCGGATAGAACGAGAGTCCTGGAACAGACCCCTCTGACAATCTTATTTACTCTGGTCAGTAGTCGTCGTTCCATTTGAAAGGAATATGTCTGCACAACTAGTCGTCGTATGCGTTATTAAAATCTGTTTACTGGCCGGTAACGCGAGATCCCCACTAGCGACGCGTCCTACGGAAACCGCAGAGCTGTTCGGCTGCGCATTTCCGCAGAATTTGCGCTCAGGAATGTGTTTCAGGTAGTCGATCTTCTTCGATGGAAATGCTACCGCGAAATAAGACGAAGTTTAACGGATGCTTCACCTGGCAGTACGGCCACTGCAGCACTTTTCCAGCGTGTAGTCGCTAAAGTCATTTCCGACGATTTCTCAGAAACCGTAAACGTTTCTTCAAACGGGCCCAAATCAATTGTCACACACGTTGTGGACAATTTGTGTTAAATACACGAAGTAACAGACGTCGGACAAGTGACTTACTGAAATGTCACGCACATGAGACTAGTGTAGGAAATTGAGCAGCGCAATAGCTATACTGTAGGACGGCGATAATTGTGTGTCAGGAGAGACGGCAGGCGGGGTGAGGCTCTGCGCGGACGACGGCTCAGGCAGCAGTCGCGACGCCTGGCCTGGGCTGCTGCTGGCTGCTGGCTGCTGGCTGCCGGCCGGCCGTATCGACCAGCGGCCGCGCGCGGGACTCTGTGCCGGCGAGCGGGCAGGCGCTGTGCGGGCAGAGCAGGGCAGGGCAGGCGGGCGCACAGTCCAGGGGCACGCCTCACCACACTCCTGTATCGCGCTACCGACTTGGATCAAAGTTGAGGGAAGAGTCGACCGGTATACCACTTCCTAGCACCGTGAGATGCTAGCAGACCGGTACGGGGCTTCGGCCGTCTTTAGTCTCTCATCGACGCCACTCCGCCGCTACTGTCCCCACCCTTAGCAGACGGCCAACTTCCCGACCTCCGCTGCCAATTAATTGCATTACATTTGCGTATCGATCTGACTGCAACAACCTACGTTCTTATCAGCAACAACTCCACCAGTAAGCACTTGCGCGAGCACAGCCCCCCCCCCCCCCCCCGCCCTAATGACGGCCCTAAAGACTGCCTCCCCCGCGCGACCCGATCCCAGACACGAACCCGCACCCCTAGAATTTTGTAAACAAAAGTTATTACTTATAGACGTACACCGACATTGGAAAAATGGAGCCAATTATTCCGATGCTAAATGTTTAAACCAAATAACATAACGTTTCATTGTTTTAAGCATTCTCTCCGAACTCTTTGCATAGAGTACATATACAGCAACTGACAGGTTAGATAATAGACGGGATATAACGGTACCGAATGCCACAAACTTATGTATCCATCGTAACACATACTCTTTCGATGTGCAGGTAATTTAAAAACAGTTCCAACCAGAGTCAAACATTTCGGACTACCCAAAAGAAAAGAAATGGTCCGTTTCGGAACTCGACCGCCACCTTATAAGCAAAATAAATGCATGGACGATGCTCGCAACAGCAGACTGACGTAATGTAACAGTGATGAGCGTCCGAAACTTGACATTCTCTAGATGTCTACACATGTAACACAGCTACCTTAACAACTGACCTCCATAGACACCACGGCAAATAAAAACTCTTAACAGTAACGTAGTTGGATCTCCAGTCCCACATGAAACACACGGCGTTCTCCCAGACGCCGGCACACAGTAGAAGACCACCGCGTAGCCGGCCGCAGGCGACCGACGCAGCAGCGGCGGCGCGGCGCGGGGCGGGGCGGCGCCAGCTTCCGCACAGCCGACCGCTCCCTGCCGGCCGCGGGGCTGAAAGGCGCCAAACACTTGGCATGACGAGCTATTCATTCTCACACAGCATCACGTATTCACCATATGCAATGCCAGTATCTGTTTATTAGAAACAATAAGTACTATTTTTTTGGTACGGTAGATACTTATTCGCCACCCCCCCCCCTCCCAAAATCAGGACCACTGCTCATGAGATGTGAGCGCGCGTTAGAATGTAACGGTAACGAACACCACAAACTTCTGTGTCAAAGACTCTGTCAGTAGTGTGGTTCCTGAAGAGAGGCAGAAGCATTTTCAGTAGTTACAGGGGGAACAGTCTGGATGATTGACTGAGCTGGCCTTGTAACATCAGCTAATGTCGCTTTGCCATGCAGTTACTGCGAACGGCTGAAAGCAAGAGGTAACTACAGCCGTTACTTTTCCCGAGGACATGCAACTCTACTGTATGAATATAAGATGATGGCATCCTCACGGGTAAAATATTCCGGAAGTAAAATAGTCCCCGATTCGGATCTCCGGGTGGGGACTACTAAGGAGGACGTTCTACATCTACATCTACATACATACTCCGCAATTCACCGTAAGGTGCGTGGCGGAGGGTACACTGTACCACTACTAGGCATTTCCTTTCCTATTCCACTCCCAAATTGAACGAGGAAAAAAAGAATGCCTATATGCCTCCGTACGAGCCCTAATTTCTCTTATCTTGTCTTTGTGATCTTTACGCGAAATGTAAGTAGGCGGCAGCAAGATCGTACTACACTCAGCTTCAAATTCCGGCCCTCTAAATTTACTTAACAGAAATTCACGAAAAGAACGTCGTCTTTCTTCCAGCGATCCCCAATTGAGTTGCCGGAGCATTTCCGTGACACTCGCGCATTGGTCGAACCTACCGGTAACAAATCTAGCTGCTCGCCTCTGAACCGCCTCTATGTCTTCCTTCAAACCGATCTGCTGCGGGTCCCAAATACTTGAGCAATACTCAAGACGTGGTCGTACAAGCGTTTTATACGCGGTCTCCTTTACAGGTGAAGTACATCTTCCCAAAATTCTCCCAATAAACCGAAGTCGGCTGTCCGCCTTACTCACAACTGTCCTTACATGCTCGTTCCATTTCATATCGCTCTGCAATGTTACGCCTAGATATTTGAACGACGCGACCGCATCAAGAAGCTCACTACTGATGCTGTATTCGAACATTATAGGATTGTTTTTTCTACTCATGCGCATCACCTTACATTTTTCTACATTGAGAGCTAGCTGCCATTCTTCGCACCAACTAGAAATTTTGTCTAAGTCAACCTGTATGCTATTACAGTCAGTTACAGACGACACCCTCCCATACACCACAGCATCATCAGCAAACAGCCGCAAATTACAACTTACTCTGTCCATCAGATCATTTATATAGATAGAAAATAATAGCGGTCAACAGGAAAGACAACACTGGCATTCTACGAATCAGAGCGTGGAATGTTAGATCCCTTAATCTTGTAGGGAAGCTAGGAAATTTAAAAAGAGAAATGGATATGTTGAAGTGTAGATATAGTGGGATTAGCGAAGTTCGGTAGAAAGAGGAACTGGATTTTTGGTCAGGTGAGTACAGGATTATAAATACAAAATCAGTTGGGGGTATTACGGGAGTAGGTCTGATAATGAATAAGAAAATTTGAATGCGGGTAAACTACTATGAGCAACACAGTGATCGCATTATCGTAGTCAAGATAGATACGATGCCAACACCTACCAACTAGCTCTGCCGATGATGAGGAGATCGAACAAATATATAAGGAGGTAAAAGAAATTATTCAGACAATTAAGGGAGTGGAAAACTTCATTGTTATGGGAGACTGGAATTCCGTAGTAGGACAAGGAAGGGAAGGGAAGATAGTAGGTGAATATGGTCTGGGCAGAAGGAATGAAAGAGGAAGCCGCCTGGTAGAATTATGCACGGAACATAATTTAGTTATAACAAACGCCTGGTTTAAGAATCACAAAAGAAGGTTGTATACGTGGATGAGGCCAGGAGACACCGGGAGATACCAGATAGATTTTATAATGGTAAGACATAGATTTCGGAACAAGGTTTTAAACTGTCAAACATACCCATGGGCAGATATAAACTCTGCCCAAAACTTATTGGTCATCAATTATAGGCTGAAACTGAAAAAACTGTAGAAAGGTAAGAAAATAAGGGAATGCAACCTGGATAAACTGAAGGAACCTGAAGTTATTGAGAATTTTAGTAGGAGCTTTAGGTAACAATTGACAGAAAAGGGGGGAAATAAAACAGTAGAGGAGGAATGGGTAGCATTGAGAGATGAAGTAGTGAAGGCAGCAGAGGACAAAGTAGGTAGGAAGGCAAGACCTACAAAAACTCCTTGGATATCACAGGACATACTAAATTTAATCGATGAAAGGAGAGAATATAAAAATGCAGTAAATGAAACAGGCAAAATGGAGTACAGACGACTAAGAAATGAGATTGACGGAAAATGAAAAATGGCTAAGCAGGAGTGGCTAGAAGGCAAATGCAAGGATGTAGAGGAATGTATAAATATGGGAAAATAGATACAGCGCACAGGAAAATAAAAGAAACATTTGGAGATAAGAAAAACAGCTCTATGAATATCAAGAACAGAGATGGAAAACCAGTTCTCAGCAAAGAAGGGAAAGCTGAAAGGTGGAAAGAGTAGAGAGGCTCTACGAAGGAAATGGATTTAGAGGCAATATTGTAGGAAGTGGAGAAGAAGTAGATGAGGATGAAATAGGAGCTACTATACTGAGAGATGAATTTGATAGAGCACTGAAGGACCGAAGTCGAAATAAGGCCCCTGGAGTAGATGATATTCCCTCAGAGCTACTGAAGTCTCTGGGAGAACCAGCCATGACAAACCTGTTTCACGTGGTGTGTAAGATGTATGAGACCGGTGAAGTACCCTCAGACTTTAAGAACAATGTAATAATCCCCATTCCAAGGAAATGAGGCGCAGACAGGTGTGAAAACTACAGAACCATCAGTTTAATAAGTCATGGTTGCAAAATATTAACACGAACTATTTACAGAAGGATGGAAAAGCTGGTAGAAGCCGACCTCGGGGAAGATCAGTTTGGGTTCAGGAGAAATGTAGGAACACGGGAGGCAATACTCACTTTACAGCTTATCCTAGAAGATAGATTAAGAAAAGGCAAACCTACATACCTAGCTTTTGTAGATCTGGAGAAGGCTTTTGACAATGTTGATTGGAATAAACTCTTTCAAGTTCTGAAGCAAGCAGGAGTAAAATATAGGGAGCGTAAGGTTATTTACAACTTGTACAAAAACCAGACAGCGGTTGTCAGAGGTGAAGGGCATGGAACTGATGCAGTGGTTGGGAAGGGTGTAAGACAGGGTTGTAGCCTTTCTCCAATGTTATTCTATTTGTACATTGAGCAAGCTATAAAGGAAAGCAAGGAGAAGGAATTAAATTTCAGGGTGAAAAATTAAAAACATTGCGTTTTGCCGATGACATAGTAATTCTGCCAGAGACAGCAAAGGACTTGGAAGAGCAGTTGAACGGAATGGACAGTGTGCTGAAAGGTGCGTATAAGGTGAACATTAACAAGAGCAAAACAAGGGTAATGGAGTGAAGTCTAAGAAAAACATGTGATGATGAAGGAATTAGATTAGGTAATGAAACAATAAATGAGGTAGATGAGTTTTGTTACTTGGGCAGTAAAATAACAAATGATGGTCGCAGTACAGAGGCTATAAAATGCAGAATGGCAATGGTAGAAAAGCGTTCTTGAAAAAGAGAAATTTGTTAACATCGAATATTGATTTAAGCCTAAGAAAGTCCTTTCTGAAGGCATTTGTGTGGATTGTTGCCTTGTATGGGAGTGAAACATGGACGATAAACAGTGCGGACAGGAAGAGGGTAGAGGTTTTTGAAATGTGGTGCTACAGAAGAATGCTGAAGATTAGGTGGATGAATAGCGTAACTAGTGAGGAAGTACTGAACAGAATTGGGGAGGAAAGGAATTTCTGGCATACCTTGACTAAAAGAAGGGATCGATTAGTAGGACACATTCTTAGAGATCAAGGAATTGTGAATTTAGCGTTGGAGGGAAGTGTGTGGGGTAAAAATCGCAGGAGGAGACCAAGAGATGAATATAGTAATCAAATTCAAATGGATGTAATTTGCCGTTCTTATGGTGAAATGAAGAGGCTTGCTCAGGATAGGGTATTATGGAGAGCTTCATCAAACCAGTCTCCGGACTGAAGACCACAACCACAACAACAACAACGCCTTCCGACAATTCCGAGAATTCGGGTAGTTTAATTCTACCTCCTGGATATACGCATCTAAGGAATCTCTCTTTAGTGACCATACCCTGATACAGTATTAAACAATGCAAACGATTCTTTGCATCAGGTCAAATAGCGATGATCGAGCGGCCCAGGCCTCTAAACCCTATTGTACAACGGAGAGTCACAATAAAAAAATGCGTGAAATAAGTCACCGATTTTCGAGTGTCTACATTAAAACTTTTTTCCTCGAAAGCACTAACCTAACACCACCCTCATTCGACAACACAGGTAGTAGTTTACCTGCCCAATGGAACACAGATTTTCACTTCTGTAGAACAAGATGGAGCAGCCCTTTACCCACAAAAATTCCTACTTCATGCTCCTTTCTTGTGACCTCTTTTCTCATTCCACTAAACCGAACTCTGAATTATTTTTTTAAAGTAGCTGTCTACCATAAACGAAGATGCTAACCTTTATACTTATAAGCCAACAAGCGTAGCGTAGCGGAGATGCTTGCGGTTGTAAATTATTGTCTTCGGTTTAGAAGCATCGAGTTCAATAAACGCTACGCTTCGGTGATTTAAATCTGAGTAGTTACCTGCTTTGGGAGGCGTGTTTCATCCTTTGTTTAGTCTCTAAAGGATTGTTCGTGGTGTTCGATAAAAATTTTCGGGTGTTGTATTAGTTCGAAATGGTCTAGACATTTTTTTTCGTTGTTAGTTGTAAGGATTAGATATATGTACATATAATAAAAGAGGTTGGTGTTATTCTGGATCGTTCCTTGTTAGCTCTTCCACGTGTGTCAGTCATTTTTACGATGTAATCCGATGTGTTACAGATGTTTATTGGGAGTATTGATTTGTAAGAAGGGGGGCTACGTAGACTGTTTGTGCTCGAGTGATTGTTAAAATGTTCAAATGTTTATAAATCTATCGGACCTAACTGCGTGGGCATCAGTCCGTAGCTTACAAACTACTTAAACTAAGGTAAACTAACCTAAGGACAACACACACACCCATGCCCCAGGGAAGACTCGAATCTCCGACGGCGAGCAATCGCGCGCTCCGCAGCGAGGCGCCTTAGACCGCTCGGCTACTCCACCGCGGCTCGAGCGATTGTTAAAGATACGAGGTATGTGGTCTAATGACTGGTAGAAGACTGTCTGGTGGGGCGTGCAATGCAAAAAGATGCATGATCAATCGGTTAGGTGTTCTAGAGGGATCCACCAAAGACAGAGAGTTACCGAGTTTGTCGCCACTTGGTAGTTAGTTTAGAACTTTAGTAGAAAAGAACTGGGATGGTTAGATGCTTTTGGTGTAGTTCGGTCACTGAGTTGGAGATAATTGTTGTTGAATAATGTTGCAGGGTAGTTGGGAGGTGAAGTGTGTGGAATATGGGTTGCAGTGTGTTTCCAGTTGTGGATGTTGTTGTGTTGTGATAGAGCTCTAAAGATGTCGATTTAGGATTATTACTGATCTTTTAACTTATACATGCGTAGTAAATTCGACAAGTTCTTCATTGGAAATAATGGAGATAATGCAAAGTTAGCATTTCCCCTACATGGCGGCGGAGTTGTGAGAGCACTCGGAATACTGCAGAAACTCGGCAAGGAGACAGTGGAGAACATCTCTAGGAAGTCGTTGGGCCGTACCTTATGAAACTGGGAGCTCTCATCTCCATCTTCGTGTATGTGAGTTTCGTCTCCTGGATTTGGTCATCCCACGCAATTTCGCTGGGATTTTTTTTTTTTTTTAACGAACTGGGTATGTGCAAGTACTTGGAGTGCTGGACCGGGTAGCGCGGGGGCGGAAGATTTCAGGACTGTCGGAGGGGGCGGGGATTGTTGAAAATTAAGTGTGGGCGGGGCGGGCGGTGGCAGTTAGGTTGATCAGAGTTGAGTCGATGTTCAAAATTAGTCAAGTAAACCGGAGGCGGCGCGGTCGCCGTAGACGCTGTGCGGCAGTTGATTGGCGAGTAGGCGGTCGTCGGGGGCGGCGGGGGCGGCGCCTGGCTGGCGGCGGCGCCGGAGGCAGCGGCGTCGCTGACGACGGGCGATGTGCCCGCTACACCCGTGTCAGGGGAGCGATAGGGGCGAGTAATTTTCTTGATAAATGTTTTCACTGCTAGGAAAACTACAAAATTTATGTGTGGCTGGAGATGAATAAATAGTATTATGTGCGCCACTCGGTCGTAGCTTTAATTATTGGGTTCAACGTGCGAACATGTTTGGAGTTGGCGGACAGCGACTGCGGCGGGCGCACGCTCAGATCCTGCCTGTCAGCTGCGATGTGCTTCAGTCACGAGGTATGAGGTATCCTCGCCGATTTTCGAAAATTCCCGTGAGTAAATTCCAATCAAGAAGAATGTGGCTTCCGTTGTTGTTGAAGCTGTAGTATGATGTGGGGCGGCACTCGCACACGAGGACAATCGGAGCCTGTTTCTTAAGGTGGATGGTGGATGCACAAGTTAGCTTTTTGACTTGTGGCGGTCGCCGCCGCTACATTCCGTCTACTTTTTAAACGCGTCCGCCGTCTGCGTCCTGACGACGAGCGTGGTTGGTAGCACTGTTCGTACACAGCCGGTGTGGAGTTGCACTGGCGCGGGGTGTGCCTCGCGGTTGCATTCGACGTCGAGCTGCATTCGAGTCGCTGATGGCGTTTTGATTTTTAAAACGGTCTTCTCCTCTACGTTGTTAGCTGCTCGTTATTACGTATTACCTATTTTCGTGGTGTCTATCGCACGTATGCAGAGAATTTGTTTAACGTAATGATTTGACACATCGATTTTCTGTATTCTTGCCTGTAATTTTTCAATATTATTTTTATAAACAAAACATATTCGGCTGTGGATTTGCTCGTTGTGCCATTATAGTGCACGAGTGGTGGCGTGAACTAATAGCGACCAAAGGAATGTCGCCATATGTGGCTACATTTCTAATATTTGCGAGTGAAATTGTAATTGGCGATATATGGAATACAGCGTGTCTTACAGTAGACACTGATAGCATCACAAAGAATTTCATTATGCGACATGTATATTTACGTTCAGAATTGTGTGTTGAAATTAATGTTCGATGTATTACCTCGATGCAAACATCGGAGTTTGTATGTTAATTACGTAACGTAAGAGACTGTAGCGCCTACAGTTTTGCTCCGAGACATTAGGTCCCAGTGCAAATGTAATCGGAGGCGTATAAGATGAACCTTAGCGAGAGCAGAATTAGGATAATGGAGGCGGTTGCGCGGGCGGATTTCAGTGGCGGGCAGTCGGCGAAGGGCAGCTGGCGAGCGCCGGCGACGTGGGCAGAGGAGGGCAGGGGAGGGGAGGTGGTGGGTGTCTGGTGTGGCTGCACCTCCACCACAGCGACGGCGGCGGCGGCGCTGCGGGCGCGTGCAGGGCGGCGCGCAGGCCGCGGGCCGCGCCTCACCTGCAGACCCATCCAGCTGAGGAGCAGGAGGAGCGCCGAGCGGCTAGAGGAGCCTCAGGAGCAGCCAGCACGAGCGCCGACTGCCGGCAGAGGCAGACCGCCGCCTCTGGCCCTCTGGCCCTCTGCGGCCAGCAGCGACGCAGACGCCATCACACGGAAGAGGCGGCCAAAGGACACCGCTCAAACGCCGTTCTAGGACGCCCGTCTCCATCGATGGCGTCCATCAATGCAAAATCCGTCCGCCCCCGTAGCTCAGTGGCAGCGTCGCTGACTACCGCACAGGAGGCCCGAGTTCCGTTCCCGGTAGGGGACTAGGGGTCGTGTGTCGTCCTAATCGTCATCATCTCATCATCATTGGCGCGTAAGACGCCCACGCGGTGACAAACAGAAAGAGTTACACTCGGGCGGCCGAACACTCCCGTCAGGGATCTCCTGGCCGAGAAAGCCGTACGCTCATTTCCATCGCAAAAGCCGATAAACAACGCGCAGCGTGCCCCTTCGTCTTCCTCGACAGATATTTCGCGGAAGCTCTCGCACGATCGGCAGTCACACGAATACCCTGGAGGAGGACCGAAACGTCGGTCGCTTTCACACGGTGACGATGCCGTCCAACAGCCGGACCTACGCTCGACCTTACCGTCCTCGTCGTATTCCTCACACGGAGTGCACGTTCTCGGTGTCCTTTCCCTTCTCGCGCTGACGTTCACTACGCGGCATCCCTGCACCCACCGATGGGTTAAAAGAGCAATGCAATCGAAAAGTTTCAAAGATAAATATTAACAAATTGTACTCACGTAATTAACGACGTCACTTCTCACTTCCATTACGTGAGACTTTCATTTTGCTGAAACCCAGAGTATAGACACCTCTAACTGATTATTACTAGTAGCTGAAAACAATCGGCGGGTCAGGTGAGGTATCGTGCACAGTATACGTATGTGTGCATAGAGTGACGTATCTCATCGGCTACAGTTGAACTTCTGTCTGACACAGTTCGACATTTCGCTGTCTCGACTCTTCACTCGAGGTTTCAACGGCGTTTACTGACGGCAGGCGCCGCGACAGTGGGGCAGCCGTTCTCGCTGCCTCGTGATGTGGCGCGCGTCGCCTCGAGTGTCCAGCAGTCCACAGCAGCAGCAGCAGCAGCAGCAGCAGCTCCTCGACCCCTCCTGGGGACATTCGGCCGCTCTTCCGCGAGAGCAACGTCCCTCTCTGCGCTGCTCTGCTGCAGACTGCACCCCAGACACCCTCAGCTGGCCACTGCGCTCGTCCAGGTCCCCAGCCGCAGCCGCGCTGTCCAGTGCTGTATCTCTGTGGGGAGGACCTTCATCGTCCACCAGAAGGAACGTATTTCTTGTGACGACAACGTAGGACACAACGAAAGGTCCGAGGATCTCGCCTCTATGTCTCTGAGTAGTGAAAGCACCGTTCTCAGCGAGATTCAGGTCAGTACGTCTTCCTGCACACAAGCACCATTCTTCAGAGCTCCTCGTTCTCTCCAGACGACAGAACGACGCGTGTCTGTACACTAAATGTTGATTCGTCTGTGAAGAGAACCCTGCGCCATTCGTTGCGACTCCGATGCTGATGTTCCTCCACTCAGTTTGTGCGGGCTGAACGACGTGAAGGTTTTAATGGGAAACACACCGTAGACCACGATTCCCGAAGGCGATTTCGGACTGTTTGCGTTGATACTGCTGCCTGGAGGGTGCGGTTCTCTGAGGCTCCTGTCCGGACGGCCTGTCGACCGGAGGTGGCGGTCGCCTCTTTCTGACCACCTCGGCGTCGCCTTCTCTTGACGGCATCTCTGGTTTGAAATCGCGTCCAGGTCCTGGAAATTACAGTCCGGGACACCCCAATAGCCACGACCACGCGTTAGTCACGCTGTTCTTGTTGCATTCCACGATCTGCTCACCACACTGCCTGAAGGTCGTGTATTGCGTTTCGTAAGCAACCACTGAGGCCGTCGCCGTCGTGTTGTATCCACTCAGAGTAGCTGACAGACAGACGCCGATCCGTCTGAGCTCCTTGAGAACCTAGATATGTCGACTCCTGCGCTACTGCGTTGACCAGTGTACATAAATAAATAATTAAATAAACAAACTTGACAACAGACTGGAACCGCCAAGCCTCGCTTGGCACCACGAGAGCGAGCACCGGGCTGTTTCATGACCCAGAGACGAATCGGCGCCGAGTCTGGAAACTGTTTTCGGGAGCCAATCGATAGGTAAAAGAACACGATACAATAACTTAGTGTGAAAAATCTATGTCTATAAATGTGAATGTCTGTTCGGTGTACGTTTATCACGTCTGAACCACAAGACATAAAGAGCTAAAAATTTGTACAGTTAATAATGTCTACCCGGGGAAGGCTTTCGGCACGGTTTTACGGCGATCGGATAACTATATATATATATATATATATATATATATATATATATATATATATATATATATTAATGTGAATGTCTTTTCGTTGTACGCTTATCAGTCCGAAAGACAAGACGCAGAGACTTAAATATTTGTACAGTTACTAATTTATACTTGAGGTGGTTTTAGGCACGGTTTCATAGCGAGCTGATAGATATTTAGTAATTTTTAAGAATATAACGCAAAATTTGGAACAATAATTACTCTTTGAAATTATATTACCTCTTTGAAAAAGGTTTTATTGGTTGCATTGTTGCTTGAAGCTAGATAATGATAAAAGGGTGGAGTATATTGGGATGGAAAGTTATCGGTGTATATAAATTCTACGCGCGCGCGCGCGCGCGTGTGTGAGTGTGTGTTAATATTTCGCCCTGCAGCGAAAACTACAGAATGCAAACGAATAGTCTATGTGTAATTGTTGTCCGAAGTCTCCCGTTGTACACAACAGTTCCATGCCGATAGCTATAAGGGGGTGAAAGATATGGTGCTTCAAAGTAGTAAAAATTATTTTAAAAAATTCGGACTGAAGGCCACCAATGACGTTTGCGACTCTTTAGCAAGGAGGTTACATACAGCGAAACGTGATGCCACAGACCATATCTTTGGTCTATGCGTGTTACAATGTCTTCAGCTCTTTCTCTGTTAGCATAAGCATACGAATAAGGAAATATAAGAATAAATAAATAAAGTAGTAAAAATAAATTTATTTTAATACATCTCTTTGCCGGCCGCGGTGACCGAGGGGACTGAGGCGCTCCAGTCACGGTCTGCACGGCCACTACGGTCGGGGATTCGAATCCCCCCTCGGGCATGGATATTTGTGCCGTTCTTAATATTAGTTAGTTCATTAGTAGTTTGTAAGTTTATGGACTGATGACCCCGTAGTTAAGTCCCATAAGCTATAGAAACATTTGAAAATCTCTTTAAAATAAAAGTCGATTTGACGTTTCGCGCATTATCTATCATAATCAACCAACACGCGAGCGGAGCCGTGGGTTTAAGCTAGTAAAAAATAAAGCTCGTTTACAAATTGAATCGGTCATTTCAAAAAGGTCATTAGTCACGAAAGTAAAATTTTACAGGAGAAGGAAAAAACGTTCTACAGCATAAACCATTTATTTGTTTATTATTATTTTAATATCAATATTTAGTGAAATGCCAAGCACTGTGTTGCACTTTGTATTTTTGTTTTGTAATTAATAGTTTAACCAAAATATTAATTTAAAAATTGCTGACTTATGACGTTTTTGCAATGAACGACCGTGTGTTGCAACAAATGAAAGCATTACTTGCAAATAATTGCCTATTTCATTGAAAAATCAGTTAATATTTAACAGAGTAAAATGAAATTTGAATATTATTCTTCGTTTGTGTGGCCATAATGTCCGTAGTTGCTTTCATAATTATGAATAGCAGTGATTTTCCGTCTTTGCAACTACAATAAAAATGCGATTTTTTTCACACCAGACGCGTTTCGTTTTATTGAATGTAAAACATCTTCAGTGGTCTGAAATAATAGAAATCTACAGTTTGTTTTTTGTTTAGATCGAAAACAGTTCTTAAATGGACCCTGAAAAGTAGGCCTAATGTTTGGTACTTAATGTTTGGTACTTATGGAAAATTTGTCTTCTTTTCGCTTCACATCATGGAATGCCGGTTTGTTTAGTGCAATACCGCTGGTTGTTGCTAACAAACACTCAACCTCGTTCCCCTCACCGTTCCCCTACATCACATACCAGATTAAACAAAAAACACAACCCCACCTCCCACCAAACACACACACACGCACGCGCGCACACACACACACACACACACACACACACACACACACACACACACACAGAGGCACACTACTTGCATTACCACCACCCAGGAGTTTAATATTACTGCACCACACCTCATATCCATCACTTTTGTCTTCCATCTCACTTCACATCACACCTTACCACATCCAACCACCATTCAGTCATCTTTCCCTACTACTAAACCCCCTACCAATAATAACAACAATTATAATAATATAATAGTAATAAAAAATAATAATGTTCCCATTAAATATATACATGTATTACTCTGCCACTATTCCAATCCCCTTACATTAAAAATAAATACACCGAAACATAATTTATTATAAAACATAGAGAGAGAACTACATTTGTGAGGTTGGCAACACTCCAATAACACACTGAGCAGAATCAGTAAAAACAAAAACAAACACTTCTGATCTGTGGAAAACAACTATGAACAGTGAAACAGTGACAGTGAAAGTAGTGAGAAAACGACACAGCATGAAGAACCAGCGGTATTGCACTAAACAAACCGGCATTCCATGATGTGAAGCGAAAAGAAGACAAAATTTCCATAAGTACCAAACATTAGGCCTACTTTTCAGGGTCCATTTAAGAACTGTTTTCGATCTAAACAAAAGACAAACTGTAGATTTCTATTATTTCAGACCACTGAAGATGTTTTACATTCAATAAAACGAAACGCGTCTGGTGTGAAAAAAATCGCATTTTTATTGTAGTTGCAAAGACGGAAAATCACTGCTATTGAATATTATTATCTGCAGTAACATTTTTCGCAATATTTGTGTGTTTTATAACAACATGAAAATAGAGTACAATAAACCAAGTCAATCTTCTTGATCATCATCTTCATTATTTGTTGCCCATTCTTGCAGTTGGTCATAAAATTCCACATATTCAGCTGGAATATACCTCTTCACTTTCAATAAATCTTGTATTTTTTGACATTGATCATCACTTGCTTTCCAGGATACGCCAACTTGATGGGAAGTACAAGATGCTTATTGAAACTTTGGAGGGGCTGGAATGTCTCTCTGATGAGCCCATCGATTAATTACTCTGTTTTTACTTGCCCAGAATAATGTGCATCATACTGAAAACTCATCCATTTTGAAGGAGAAAAAGAAACTTTTTGTTCTTTGGGAATTATTCCCACGCTTTATTCGGAGAGGCAAGTCTTTTTTAAATAGGCAAGCCACCAGTTTTTAAAGGCTAATACAGCATCATTATCAATAGTTTCCATTTAGTATTTACTTGATGCCTTTTTGATCATTATGGTATACTTTTCAGGTAAGTAGATCCGGTCATGACGACTTACAAATTTTTTATGGTCCCAAAATCGCTATCATTTGGAAGGAAACTGTGCCCGCATATAGGGAAGTAATGTTTCTACCTCCCTAAATCTTCCAGCTCATACAAGTGTTAAACAAAAGCGAATCATTTGGTGATTTTTGTTTTGACCAGCACACCCGTCAGAAGAGATGAAGCTCATTCACATTTTTTGAGATATACTTGTCGATGTAATTATACATAAATGAGCAAACCTCATTTGCGCCTTTCTTCGCTTCGCTTTCATGGTACACATAAAAAAGTGACTGCTTGGTTTTCATATTATGTATGCCAAAACATTCTTCATTTAGGATCCTCTTTTCACTGTCTTCTGCTCTTGACATCTTGAACTTCTATTAGCCCTTGCAGGAAGATATCTTGTTGATACTTATCACTGAAACTGTTCAAGTGAGCAATTATATCTATCTCTGCGTCATCATCAAACAGAAAGACAGTCCTTTTAGCACCTGAAAGAGTCGAAATTATCAATTACGATAATGCTTAAATTGCATACTATGCAGGTATATGTATTTACTTCCATACAGAAAGCAAGTACACGTATTTTACTCACTTGCATTCATCTCCTGTACTCCGATGTTGAATTTTCTCAACTTTCCAATTCACGTACTCCACTCCCTTTAC
Source organism: Locusta migratoria (assembly GCA_026315105.1). Taxonomy (NCBI): domain Eukaryota; kingdom Metazoa; phylum Arthropoda; class Insecta; order Orthoptera; family Acrididae; genus Locusta; species Locusta migratoria. Next base: position 376,174,714 of record CM048749.1, read on the forward strand.
TTTTGAATCATGAATAATATTCCTTTTGTACTTATCAGGATTTCTGGTCCGTTTGTTGCCTATAGGAGGCATTTCAGAGTCCGAAGAAGCGCAGACATAATTACACCTCGACAAATAAGTGGCTTCTGAATGTGACAGTAATGACCTTTTATTTGAACCTACAATGCTGTAAACACAACAATGGATTGTTGCAATGATGTTAACCTCAGACGACAAAATACGCGGGAAAGCAGCGCTACGCCAGTAACTTCTGCGTTCGATTAAATACACCTCCACACAGTCATTGCAAAAACGGCATGAGTCAATGACTTATGACCTTTTTGCAATGAACGAAGATTTCAAGGGTCTATAGTGACACCATTTGAAAGCTGACTTCTGCCCTTCTTGTACGTCTGAATCTGGCTACACTTTCTCATCCATTTCCAATGGATAACTCATTTTCGTAAAAAAGTTGACTTATGACCTTTTTGCAATGACCGATTCAATTTTCTAAACGGTGGGGCCCTTTTTAACTAGCGTAATTTACTTCTGAGTCTTGCCTCAAATTCAACTCGTTAAGCGAAATATATTTTCTGCCGAAAAATTCAGACACAAAACTTGGTCCTACAATTCAAAAGGAAGGTGCCGCAACAGAAATCAGATTCGTTCCTCTGAGATAGCAGAGGAGGAGGGGGAGGGTGGTGACAGTATTGTTATTTGCACAGGTAAGGGTTCGCCAGGCAGCTTTACTCGTAGGGGGTGTCGCCGAAGAACACTGGACTGGAAGGCGCGCTGCAGCCGTCCTCCGACAGGAGCGGCTCTGCGCTCTGCACTCGGGCGTTCTGCTGCAGCTGCCGCCGTGGCTCTGCCGCGCAGAGGCGGCGACGCTGCACGCCATAAAAGAGAGGAGGCTCAGTCTTCTGCCCAGCGTCGGTGCGTTTCTTCTTGTGTTGCTGCTGCGGTTCATGAAAGAGTATCTCACCTGTTGAAAAATAAAATAAACACTTTTCAGTGTCTACACCTTCTTTAAAAATATTTTAATTTGTTGTTGACAGTACTTGTTCAAGCGTGGTTAATATTTCATCGTTATAAAGCGTGGTAGCAATAGTGACCCGAAATTTTTTCACTTCTTAGATGCTTGTGTTCTTCGTAACAAATATTGAAGTACTATATCAGCGTGGCAACAATGTAAAGTAATAACTATGCGTTATTTTGGTCTAGAGAGCTTTTGTGGCAGCTGAGCCAGGCGCATTTTTGACTGCGGTATTCTGTTGTTACCTTCGTCTTTGTTTTCAAATTTGTCCCACGAAACTTTACTTGTTCCAGCAAGACAACAACGAAAGTTATTAATGACGTCTTATTTCGGCAGTTAACCCTGACGCAATTTTAACTGCAATATTTTGCGTAACTTTCGTCTTTGGACTTAAATTTCACCAACCAGACTTCAGAACCAAACCCTTTAACAGCAGTTTCACGAGTATGTGTACTTAATACGTTTAATAACCACCGGATAAATGTGCACTAGACTTCATAAAAGCAGTTGTTACAACACATTAACAACAGATGCACATCCATGATCATGATTCTTCATCACGACAATTACTGTTCACTGTATAAACATTTGTTCTCATACGGCAAAGTCTACCAAATCCACCGGTTAGTCCCTCAACCGTTAGGGGTAAAACCCAGGGGGCCATACGCACGTAAGGCTAGCAACCTGCTTCCCAGGTACTTCAATATCATGCTGGCAACAATCAGAGCAAAATGCCTCGGACCTTTGGAAGTGATGGAGTCCCACCTCTAATTGACAGACCAGGGACTCCTCAGACACGACTTGGCAAACGATCTGGAATGAGATGGGGAGCTATTAATATCAATGGGGATTACAATGGGAAGAAGGTAGAGCTGGCGGAGGCTTCAAGTAAGATGGGGTTAGATGTTCTAGCTGTTAGTGACGTTTGAGAAAGAGGAGAGAAAGAGGACGAAGTGGGAGAATACAAGGTGTACCTGTCAAGAGGCAAAGTAGGAAGATCACAGTGGGGTGTCGGGTTTTACATCAGGAAAGCAATCGAACCCTGCATAATTGCAACAAGGTATGTAAATGAACGACTGATGTGGATAGATTTGTTCATCACCAGCAAGAAATTAGGATTGTGGCAGTGTATTCACCCTGTGAAGGGACAGATCAAGATGAAATGGACAGATTTTACAATGCACTTAGTGATGTAGTTGTTAGAGTAAAGAATAAGGATAGTGTTTCACTCATGGATAATTTCAACACCAGAATAGGAAATCGAACAGAAGGTTATGAAAAGGTTATGGGTACGTTTGGAGAGGATATGGAGGCCAACAGGAACGGAAAACAGCTCTTGGATTTCTATTCCAGTATGGGCTTAGTTATCACAAACTCCTTCTTTAAGCATAAGGACATTCACCTCTATACTTGGGAAGGAAGGGGAACCAGATCTGACTATATAATAACAGACCAGGAATTCAGGAAGACAGTGAAGGACACACGTGTTTTAGGGGGTTCTTTGATGATACTGATCATTATTTAATCTGCAGTGAAATTGGTTTTGTGAGGCCAAAAGAGCAGAAAGTCAGGTCCATGTGTAGAAGGATAAGAGTGAAGCAGCTTCAAGAGAAGGAAATAAGGCACAATACATAACAATGATCTTGGAAAGGTACCAGTTAGTTGAATGTAATGATTTACAGTCAGTGGAAGAGGAATGGTCAAGGTACAGGGACACACTACTGGAAGCAGCTAGAGAATGTCTTGGAACAGTAGTGTGGAAAGGCAGGAAGAAGCAGACAGCTTAGTGGAATGACACAGTTAAGACAGCCTGTAAAAGGAAAAAGGAGGCATTTCAAAAATGGCTCCATACTAGGAATCAGGCAGACAGCGAAAGTTATGTTGAAGAAAGAAACAAAGCCAAACGGGTAACTGCAGACTCCAAGCAGAAATCATGGGAAGACTTTGGAAATAAGCCAGAAACAATGGGTCAAGCCGCGGGAAAACCATTCTGGAGCGTAATTAGCAGTCTTCGAAAGGGAGGGACGAAGGAATTAACAAGTGTTTTGGACAAGTCAGGAAAGCTGCTGGTCAATCCTGTGGATGCCTTGAGCAGATGGAGGGAATATTTTGAAGAATTGCTCAATGTAGGTGAAACGTTCAATGATGTGTCAGATTTTCAGGTAGAATGGGATAGGAACGACGATGGAAACAGGATCTCATTTGAGAAAGTGGAGAAAATGGTCAGTAGATTACAGTGCAATAAAGCGGCTGGGGTGGATGAAATTATGCGGAACTCATCAAACACAGTGGAATATCAGGTCTCAAATGATTGTATAGGATAACTGAAAAGTCGTGGGAATCGGGACAGGTTCCGTCTGACTGGACGAAAGCGGTAATCACGCCAATTTTCAAACATGGAGAAAGAAAAGATTGCGACAACTATCGAGGTATCTCTTTAATTAGCGTTGTAGGCAAAATATTCTCAGGTATTGTTGAAAGGAGAGTGCGAGTATTAATTGGGACAAGTTAGATGAAAATCAGTGTGGGTTTAGGGGGTTTAGGCCTCTTAGAGGCTGTCAGGACCAGATCTTTAGCCTACGGCAGGTAATAGAAAAGTGTTATGAGTGGAACAGGGAATTGTATCTATGTTTCATAGATCTGGAAAAAGCTTATGACCGTGTTCCTAAGAGGAAGCTACTGTCAGTTCTACAAGATTATGGTATAGGAGGCAAACTTCTGGAGGCAATTAAAGGACTTTACGTAGATGGTGAGGCAGCAGTTAGAGTAGATGGCAAATTAAGCTCATGGCTCAGGGTAATTTCAGGGGTAAAACAAGGCTGTAACCTGTCACCACTGTTGTTCATACTATTCATGGATCATATGTTGAAAACAGTAGACTGGCAGGGCGGGATTAAAATAGGTGAAAACAAAAGAAGCAGTCTCGCATATGCGGATGACTTACTTGTTATAGCCGATTCGATTGAAAGGTTGCAAACTAATATTTCAGAGCTCGATCAGAGGTGCTAGGATTTTGATATGAAGATCAGCATCTCCAAAACGAAAGTAATGTCTGTGGGAAAGAGATTTAAACAGATTGAGTGTCAAATAGGAGGAACAAAGTTAGAAGAGGTAGACAGTTTCAAATACCTGGGATGTATTTTCTAACAGAATGGCAACATACCGAAAGAACTGGAATATCGGTACAGCAAAGCTAATGCAGTGAGTGCTCAGCTAAGATCTACTCTCTTCTGCAAGAAGAAAGTAAGTAGCAAGACTAAGTTGGCAGTGCATCGCTCTATCTTTCGACCAACTTTGTTGTATGGGAGTGAAAGTTGGGTGGATACAGGTTACCTTATTCACGAGGTAGAGGTTACAGATATGAAAGTAGCAAGAATGATTGCAGGTACTAATAGATGGGAACAATGGCAGGAGGGTGTCCATAATGAGGAAATCAAAGAAAAACTGGGAATGAAAAACATAGATAAAGCAGTTAGAGCGAACAGACTGAGATGGTGGGGTCATGTTACACGCATGGGAGAAGCAAGGTTACCTAAGAGACTCATGAGCTCGGCAGCGGAGGGTAAGAGGAGTCGAGGTAGACCAAGAAGAAAGTACTTAGATTCGGTGCAGAATAACAGCAAACGAGGCACAAATGCTAGCAATGAATAGGAGATCATGGAGGAATTTTATTAGAGGTACTATGTTCCAGACTGAACGCTGAAAGGCATAATCAGTGTCTAATGATGATGTATAAATTTCACAGCACTTTTAGACTGTGAACTTGCATTATAATTAAAACAAATAGTTTCAAAGTGGCACTTTCGTTGTTGGGTCAAACCTCAAGCTAACTGTTACACAGGTTTGTGAGATTTCATCACCGCATTTTGGGGAAATACACTGCCTGGCTCATCAGTTCATGTCTTTGATAAAGTGTGGAGACAGCGACGTAACTTGATGCACATCTCCACTCAGTAGTCGATCTTCATTTAAAACGGGCAGCTGTGCAAACAGGTGAAGTTCTCCGTCTGTCAGCCGGTAGCCCGAACAGCGTGGCGGACGCCAGCTCAAGTTGCCTGAAAGCTGGCGGTCTTGTCGCCAGGAGCGAGCTACAGTTTCATAAGAGGTGATGGTCCGCCAGGGCTGAGGCACACTTGAACTGGCGTCCGCCACGTTGTCTGGGGCGTCGGCAGGCAGCTGGTATGCCGCAGCCGCCAGACAACTTCACCTGTTTGCACAGCTCCACGTTTTAAATAGTTACGGACTGCTGAATACGGAGTGCATCAAGTTCCGTCAAACTTTTTCGAAGCCGAGTACTGACGCATCTGGTAGTAATGCGTTAATGAAACATCACCAACCTGTCAGTACTTAAGTTCCATTTCATAGGGGCTTCACGTCACTGTTATTCGCCCGTCTTTTGTTTGTCATGACGCCACTGGCCACCATCTTGGATGACATCATTTCCCTGGGAAATTTAAATTTTCCATGAATGCTATTGGCCTTTTTCAAAGGTGGAATTTTGTCTTCGCTGATGAAAAAAAGGGGGCAACAGTATTGCTGGTGTAAGAAAGCTGGGTTGTATTTCCTAGATCTTAGTTTTTTTGGGACTTACCTTTGAAGGCTTACCTACATATAGCATGGGGACCCACTTCTTATTAGTATGGCTCGGTGATTTCTGTAGACGATACAGAAGTGCTGTTATCTTCTGCCTCTTTTCCTGCTAAGTATGTAATCAATCAGTGTGGATGCTATTTCTTTGATTATTTTCAGATTATTTTGGAAATCTGCTTTTTGTTGTGGCATAGATAGTAAACGATGTACCATGGTGTGGAATGCTGCACGCTTGTGTGCTGTGGGGTGTTGGGAACTTGCTGGTATTACTGCATCGGTATTAGTTGCTTTCCTGACTACGTTAAACGAATATTTTTGCTTGGTAATATCAATGGTAAGGTCCAAAAGTTGATTGTGTCTTCTCCTAACTCCATTGTAAACTTGATTTTATTATGTTGCGAGTTTAGATTTTGGAGGAATTTATTTAGCTGTATGCTGGTGCCTGTCCACAAACAAAGAACATCATCCACATACCTATACCAGTAATGAATTTAGAAGTGAAGGGCTCTTTCTCTAAAAATGTCTTTTCAAATTTGTCCATGAACATCTCAACTAGTAGGGGCTCAGGGAGGAGCCCATTGCCGGACCATCAGTGTCTGTTGAAATTGAAAATAATTTTGTTTTAAACATGTCTCTGTTGCCAATTTTATTTCCTCTGCCTCCACTGGATTTCTTTTTCTCCTATCTTTTTCTCGTAATTTCCATAGCCTCCACAACTGGAATATTTGAGAACAGGCTGCTGGCATCAAATGGGACTAGCTTTGCACTATGTGGAATTGGTAAATCTTTTAGTTTTGTCACTAATGCAAGTGATTTAGGTATTCCAAATTTTGACTGAAATTTAGTTTTTGTATTAATCAGTGAATCTACCTCTCTGGCTGATTTGTGGCATGGTGATGAAACCGAAGAATCTACAGGTCTCACTGGAATCCCTTGTTTGTGGAGCTTTGGTAATTCATACAACCTTGGTTTGTGAGGTGTTTGTAATCATTGTCAGAAAATATGGACTGTCAATTTTAATGAGGTTCTTGACTTCTAAGGCGTATTTCATTGTGGGATCATTGGGTAACTGAGGGAATCCTGCAGGATTAAGGAATGTTCACACTTTTTCAATGTAGTCAGACGTTTTGAGTAAAACGAAACTACTGCCCTTGTCTGACTTGGTAGCAATCACGATAGCTGGGGATATGATAGGTGTATAGTCTAGTGATTTTGAGAAAAATTTGTATACGTCAATGAACAATTCCATTTTCGGGAAGACCATGCAGAATGTGAGACATAATCGCGATATTAAACGAAGAACGAGCTGGGATGGTAGTCACGGTGTACGAAAATTAATTGCGTCACCAAACTTTAAGAGGCTCGCCTTATTTAACGAGAACTTGGTTGCTGTGGAGATGATGAAGACTTCAGTAGAGTTCGCAAAACCTCTCTGGGGATGTGCATATTTGATCTGTCCAAACTCCACATGCACAGGTTGCACTAAGAGATTGCTAAGCCTCATTTTGTGGAACAAAGTTTTGTATCAGGCTTGATTCCATGTTGCAATGGGTGCTCCACCACTGTATTTGATTTTCGGTAATTATTCAGCAATCAGTCGTAAAAAGTACAGAGTACAGATGCAAATAAATAAAAAATAAATAATTTGTACTTTTTACGACTGATTTCTGAATAATTACCACAAAGTCACTGTATATGGATACAGATAGTTTCATCTACTGGGTGAAAAACTGCGATCCATATGCAGTAATTAAACGTATCGCTGAAGAATTCGATACTTCTGGTTATAGGGCCGATAATCATTACGGAATTGTTCGTCAGAACAAGGTTATCGGTCTTAATGAAGGATGAATCGAATGGTTTGCCGATTGTGGAGTTTGTAGGTCTCCGGGCGAAGATGTATGCATATCTCACAATAGATGGGGACACTCAGAGGCGGGCAAAGGGTGTTAGACGATCGGCATCTCGTGTACTGACATCTACACATCTAGATACATGTACGATCGAAGACTACTTGCGGTGTCTGTACGGAGGTGTTGGCGGCGCCCCGCCGCAGCCTACTCACAGAGTCCAGCAGGCCAGTGTTCGATCGGTAGGAACAAGGAGTACACCCTGCTGCAGTCTAAAGTCGGTTTATCTGCTCATGACGACGAAAGGGTCATACGTGATACCGCTATGGAAACTCTACCGTACTCACACTATTCGCTTAGGGAGAAAAAGGGTGTTGGGGGGACAATGACTGAAAAAAATGTGAGTGAGAATGAGGGATGTCGTGTGTTTCTGTGGGTGATAGAATAGTATGGCCCTTTTGGCATATTGTAAATAGTTGGGTAGTGTGAAAAGTGTTTTTTGGATTGAGTTGCATGTATGCGTCCATGTGTGTATGTGTGAGTGAAAGTGTATGTGATTCTGTGCGTGTATCTGTGTAAAAATAAGTATGACTGTGTTTATATAGCTCTTTCTTAAATAACATGCCAAGCACGCGACGAAAACCAAAAAGTGTACATAGTAGACTGAAAAAAAATCCTAAAATTTCATTAAAAAACTGAAGGTATTGTAAATAGATTCCGTTTAAATGAAAGCTCAGTGTGTCTGCTGTATAGAAATATTGCTATTAAAAAAACACCTTTACGTAAGCTCTAGTACCATAGCTTCAGTCCATATCGGGTTCATTAGTTTATTTTCTTAAGTTTCACCTTCCAGTAGCCATCCAGTCAGCTTATTTTTAAGTGTGTGAGTTCCATCCCATTTTCTTCTGGTCATTATAAAGACAGCACCAGTTCATTGTATAACTTGTTAAGTTGATGTCTAGAAACATCCATTCGTTTGGAGCAAAAAAGTTGTCATTGCAGTTTCCTGAATTACCTGGGCAGACGGCTGCAGTCCTCCAGCTCACTGTGCTGTTGTCGTCTGGAGCAGCCGCCTCAGCTTTGTGTGTGTGTGTGTCGTCCGGGGGGAATTTCTCCTTACTTCTAGTACCTTAGTCTCAGAAATACGTAAATTTGAGTGAGAGAAACTGATTCGCTAAGCGATCTACCTCTGCTTTAGAAACCTAAGTGTGCAAACCTGAGTAGCGTAAATGCACAGGAATCAGTAAAATGTAAAGAGCTCGTACTGCTCTGGCACAAGTGCACGTAGTTTTAAGAAGAAAATCTGCACAAAACTGTAAATTTAATGCTCTAACATACTATCGAGTAGCATTAAGAAATCTGCACAAAACTGTGACATGTAGTGTTCAAGAAAAAGAATGAGATTGTTTTCATTCAATAAACCTGAAAAAATGTTAATGGCGTTATTATTTGACTTCTCCCGGCCCCCCCCTTTTTTTTTTTAAATATATATTTTCCACTCTTCAATCAGGAGAGAGGGACGATTTTTTTTTACAATAAGCCGAAACATCTGCATTGCATGCACTCTTCTATATGGCGAGGTTGCACTTACACAACGCATTATAGTTCAATAACTAAAAAATAAAAAAAGAAATGGGTGGGGTAAATAAGGAGACAAAGTGTTTCTTAGGTAAAATTTAATTTATTTTCTTTTTTCAGCCAACATACAAGCATATTTACATTATCTTTTGCACACACAACACTGTATTTCATGTTCTTGAGTTTATGGAGAGCAGGACAGCCGAAGGATCCCAGGTCGTGAACAGCAGCACACTTGAAGATCTGCAGCATCCAGGTGGTCTTCTAGACTTCGGTGGAACTGCTGTCGAATGCTCGGAGAACTTTAGCAAAACTTTATAGGGGACGCCAGGATCGTTCCAGTGTAGTCCACGGTAGGTTCGTGACAACCACTTTGCGTTCCTCCTAGTTTTAACACACTTCACATCCTTGAATAGTCTAGGTGATTGAATTCTTCCTCTTTTTATCACTGTATCTCCTTCTTCGACTGCTAGGAATGCCACGTCTTTAAATATGAACCGTTTGCACTCATAATCGTAGAAACCTTGGACGTCAGCAACGATGATGATCACACGTTGAGACCTCATGATGAAATGATCCTTTACACGGAACGCTGCACAATACCAGTTAGTGGGCTATAGTTTATTACTCGAACATGCAGAACTAGGGCATATGCAGCAGTCTGTTGTGTAAATTTGTCGAAGATTCAAATTCAATCCTCACATCTATAGGTCCAGATATAATTACCTCGTTCTGTTTGGAGCAGTCTGTTACGATTATTGGTGCTAGCTCCTTTAATTTCCTGGGGTTAAGCAGGCATCCATCAGATTCCATGAGGTCGTCAAAGTACGAAGCGCGGAATCTCGCGAACATATCGTAGGTCAGACTGTAAACATTGTTATCCCATTGCAAATGCAGGTTGTCATACGGGTAGAATTCTGAATTCAGGTAGACTCTTGCATTAGTTAAGTTGCAGTTGTCAAACACGGATGAATCATTTGTTAGATTCCCTCGTCGGTTGGTCTGAAATGCAAGTATGATGAATCGAGGTGTCTCCATTTGAACAGAGGGTTTAATAGGCCAGGTCTGTCTGCTGGCTGTTGGTAGCAGAGGATACTTAGTAGTAAAGCACCTGTGTTCATTACTTTTAAAAGCTTCAAACGTTCCTCATCCGATACAGTGATGTGCGGCATCTTCCATATTATAGTGTTGATGATGATTTCATTCTCCGCTTGAACTTCAGCTCCTTGACTGTTTGAGTTGTTGTCCATCGCACTTCGTATCAGAATAAGCTCCTGTTTAGAATTCATGATAATTCGTAGCATATCCTCAAAGTATCCCTTAAGCATTTTTAGAGGCGCAAATGCTGTAAACCTTTTGTACTCGCCAGCATTTCGATCTGCAGACTCATCGACGAACCAGCATGCGTTTTCTAGAGCATTCATATCCGAGGGGGCTGCGGAGACGTTCGTTCTAAGAGTCGATGCTATGCCTACGTTATGAGTGCGATCGATCTCAACCCCATCAAGTTCATAATGTATCTCTTGAAACAAGAGAAAGCTTAGACTCTTCTGCAGCATTTTCATTCTTATTATGGGTTAAAGCATCTTGATGCTGAATGACGATCCTAATTTCATGGTTTTTGTGAAATGTAGTTGAAGCATAAGACCTTATGCGAGAAGTTTTCCTGGCGAATAATCCAGTCATCATACTCTACTGCTTCAGTTATACAGAGTGACGACACCTTTGCAGGGCTTCAGACCAATTGATTTAAGCAACTCGTGGTTCACACGTGCTATCGCTTGGAGGCTTTGTGACGAAGTGACGTTCTGTACTGTGCACGCGCATGTGTCACACCTTAACGACCATTCTCTATTAGATTTAGTCTCACGATGATTTCCTCCCCTCGAAAACCGACAAGTTGGTTATTCTGGTCTACAATACGTAGCTCCAGGTAGTCCAGTGCCTGTACTGTCACGGGGAGGTATATTGTGTTGGTTGGAGCCTCGGTAATCTTATATCCAGAATCTATGGACGGAAACGAGAGTGCAAAGAAGTAGCAGTTCTACCATTGACAATATTTTTGTTCATTCTTCATTATTAGAGGGGCACTCTGTCAGCAGAATAGTAAATGGCCTATCAGACCACGATTCCCAGCTTTTAATTCTAAAAAGTATTTGTTCTCAAACAAATGTTAAACATAAATATCAACTACTCAGAAAAGTTAATCCAGTTGCAATTGACACCTTTTTAAGCTTGATTAAGAAGCAAGAATGGCAGGATGTTTATAGTGCTGATAATGCAGATGATAAATATAATACTTTCCTTAACACATTTCTTACGCTGTTTGAAAGTTGCTTTCCGCTAGAACGCTCAAAACAGGGTACTTCCAGTAACAGACAGCCAGGGTGGCTGACAAAGGGGATAAGAGTATCATGTAGAACTAAGCGGGAGTTGTATCAAAATGTTAGAAGCAGTCAAAATGAAGATGCAGTAGCTCATTACAAACAGTACTGTAAGGTTCTGAAAAATGTCATTAAGAATGCAAAAAGTATGTGGTACGCAAAAAGAATAGCAAATTCTCGGGATAAAATTAAAACTATCTGGTCAGTCGTGAAGGAAGTGTCTGGTCAGCAGCAGCAGCAGGTAGAAGATATAACGTCAGTGCGTAGTAGGAATGTTTCTGTTACTGACAAGGTAGATATATGTGCAATATTCAATAATCACTTTCTGAATATAGAAGGGGAACTAAACAAAACTCTAGTGTCTACAGGTAATCATATAAAGTTTTTAGAAAATGCCTTTCCGAGGCTGTTACCTGAAATGGTCCTTCATGATACTTCCATAGGTGAGATTGAGTCAATAATTAAATCACTAAAAACTAAGGACTCTTGTGGATATGATGGGGTATCTAGCAGAATTCTAAAGTACTGTTCTCCATATGTTAGCACAGTACTAAGCCATATTTGTAATTTTTCCTTTCAGAATGGGATTTCCTAACAGATTAAAGTACTCAATAGTGAAACCGCTTTATAAAAAAAGGAGAAAGGGATAATGTAGACAACTATAGACCTATTTCTATGCCATCAGTTTTTTCTAAAGTTGTTGAAAAGGCTGTATATTCAAGATTAATTGATCATTTCAGTTCACATAATTTATTGTCAAACGTACAGTTTGGTTTTAGAAGTGGTTTAACGACTGAAAACGATATATTTTCGTTTCTCTGTGAGGCTCTTGATGGGTTAAATAAGAGGCTACGGACATTAGGCGTCTTCTTTGATTTAACAAAAGCGTTTGATTGTGTTGATCACAAAATATTGTTGCAGAAGTTGGAACATTATGGAATACGGGGAGTAGCCCACAACTGGTTCACCTCTTACTTTAATAATAGACAACAGAAGGTAATTCTCCGCAGTGTAGAAAATGGCTATAACGTGCAATCCCAATGGGGCACAGTTAAGTATGGGGTGCCCCAGGGGTCTGTTTTGGGACCATTGCTGTTTCTTATTTATATAAATGATATGCCTTCGAGTATAACAGGGGATTGTAAAATATTTTGGTTTGCTGATGATACCATCTTGGTAGTGAAGGATGTTGCTCGTAATATTGACACAGTATCAAATAATGCAGTTCAAGAGATAAGTTCATGGCTAGTAGAAAACAAGTTGATGTTAAATCACAGTAAAACTCAGTTTTTACAATTTCTAACACATAATTTGACGAAACCTGACATTCTGATTACACATAATGGGCATGTGATAAGTGAGACTGAACAGTTCAAATTTCTAGGTGTTCTTATAGACAGTAAGCTATCATGGAAAGCTCATGTTCAGGATCTTGTTCCAAAACTAAATTCTGCTATATTTACCATTAGAACAATATCTGAGATAAGTGATTTTTCAACACGAAAAGTAGTCTATTATGCTTACTTTCACTCACTTATGACGTACGGCATTGTTTTTGGGGTAACTCGCCTGATGCAAAAAGGATATTTCTGGCTCAAAAACGGGCGGTTCGAGCAATATCTGGTGTAAGTTCGCGAACGTCTTGTCGACCCCTTTTCAGTAGTCTGGGAATTTTGACTCTGGCGTCACAATACGTTTTTTCATTAATGTCGTTTGTTGTTAATAATATCAGCTTATTCCTACGAGTTAGTAGCTTTCACTCTGTGAATACTAGACAGAAGTCTAATATACATTTGCATCACACCACCTTACCACCTGTGCAGAAAGGGGTACGGTATTCTGTGGCATCTATTTTCAATAAGCTGCCACAAGAACTAAAGAATCTTAGCACTAATCCACACGCTTTCAAATCTAAATTGAAGTGTTACCTCATGGCTGACTCCTTTTATTCTGTCGAGGAACTCCTAGAAAAGTTAAACAATTAAGCTACTTTATTTTTTCTTTATTGATTCTTTTCACTTTGTATTAAGACTGTCGTGTGCAAAGGACTACTTAAAAAAATTTCTATTACCATTCTTGTGTAACAATTAATGTATTTGACTTGTTCCATGATCATGGAGTCTCACCCCTCAATTGGGTCCTATGGAACAGAAAAAACCAATAAAAATAAAAAATAATAAAGAAACCGTAAGTTGTGTGAACCAATCTGTCGTATAAGTGGGAGTTGGTTGTGATGTTAACTCGTATAGTGCTGACTGGTAGTATATCCACAGTCTGCTCGGAACTGTTGAATTTATTGCAGTCCTTCTTCAAGACTTGCCCTAGATCTGTCCTATCGAGCCTTATTGACTGAAGTCGATGTATTCAACGTCTTTATTTCAGCTGGTGTTTGCACGTAGTTAATCTTCCAGATCGCCTTAAAGCTGCGTTTAGTTCGTCTATTAACACAGTTTCTTTTACACCGTTAACTTCCAAATGTAGTTTATTGTTAGCTTCTGTGATATTCGGAATACAGTTATATGTTTCCAAGCCAATCAGGGCTATGCTCCAATCTCCACTGCTTAAATTGGAGCGAAGTAATTTGGTCTTAATACAGGTGAACGATCCTTTAAAGTCAGAGTGTACGACATGCCAGTTAAAACCTAGCTAATGAGATGTGTTGAATGTTCACCCTTATATAGCCTTCCTCGTATTCGTTAGAAGGAACATGAGACACAAGTGACCGCACAGGTAAGTATCATAATCCTACTATCGGTGGAAATTGTAGAAAACACGATTTCGACAGTTTATAAAGTATTGCTGTAGTTCTTCTGGAGGCTTAAGGTTTCCGAATAAGTCGAAATACAGTACACTACTTGTATTCTTCTTGCCAACATAGACCACCCTGTGAGTTCCAGGCCCACCAGCAACATCCATATTAACTATACCGCATTCATCTGACCTCCATGTAGTCTTCGGTGATGTATCACGCATAAACACACCTCCAAATCTTGGAATTTTTAATTTCTCTTTAGCAAACTTCATGAGATCGGTATTAGTGAGTGGTCTATCAGGTAGAATGGTTAACGGTTTTTTTCTTTCATTTATTTACAAAGAGACCAAGTCCTTTCTTGTGTGGTTTCAGGTAGAGTCCTTTTCCTACAGCAGCCGCCTCAACTATTCGGTTATGTCTCCTCGCCTCCTCTAGCTGCTGCCGGGCATTTTAGCATTATTTACTGTTCTGGCTAGAGCTGATGCTCCACCGGCCAGAGCTCAAAATCCCGCCAGAGCTGAAATGAGAAAAAAAAAAAAAAAAAAAAAACGAATCCTCCTAATGCTTTCGCCAACTCTACGAGTTTTAACCCCTCGTTGACCGTTACAGCGCGGCCAGTATACAGTTCTTCACACATCCATTCTTCTTCTTCTCGTTCTTTAGTGCACGACGCGCTGCGTTCATAACTTGCAGGAAACCCAGACCAAGCTTAATTTTAGCACGCGTGGTTTTATCAACTGCAAGCGCTGCTAGACGTTGACGAATACCGATGCCCTGCGTCACACGGGGAGAATTGCTCTGGCTCTATCCGCTGCATTCGATCGGCTGTGAGGCGATCAGTGCTGGGCGCGGACGATCGTGCTCCGTGCACGCCCCGTCGAGCAGAGTAATTCCCTTATCTCCTCGATCCAGACGGTTTTGAAGCCTCGTTCCAAGCCCGCAGTAGTTATATCCAGGAATGTGAAGCTCGACCGGTAGCTTGTCGAGAAGACCTCCCGCTCCTTTGATGCGTCTCCTACCGCGCATGGTGAGCTACTGACGCACGCGTGGTCCGTGCATCTCATGGTGTAGCAACTCGTCGACTGCAATCCAACTGTTGTCAGAAAAGGGGAATCCGAGCCATTTAACTAGGGCTCTATTCCCGCGGCGTCTTGTAACCTTCTTCACGAGAAACACATCAGGTTCTGAGCTCTTCTGCAGTTCTTTAACGCAGAAACTTCCTGCAATTTCTTCGCCCTTGCAATCCTTTAATATATCTGTTCTACGATTCGTTCTTTGAATCTTGGTAACAGTAAATATCTCTGTTGACCAGTTTGGAAGGTTTGATTTCTCAAAAGTGGCCTTATACTTTGAAATGCGTACCTAGTCACCAAAGTTAAACTTTTGCTTACGTGCATCAAGCATTTTAAGTCTGAAGTACTTTCATGAGTTCATTGTCTCGAACATCAATGTGTCTCATTTTTATCGTGGTGTGATTGGTCCGGTTATACTTGGCAATTATATATGGGAGAATATCAGTCCATTTATGAGATCCGCGGAGATCGAATCGCATCCACATTTGAGATTTTATAGTTCTATTCCGACTATCTACAATAGTCGCTTTCACGTAAGTGAATGTTAAAGAGTCGTTTATGTTATACCGCTCCATTACAGTCTTGAAAGTCTCATTGTAAAACTCCGTCCCGTGTTCCATTTGAAGGTTGTTAGGACATCGATTCGTTCAGACTTGTAGGAGCTGCTCAAATACTCGTGCGACGTTCTTCCCTGATTTTATTTTCATCAGTAATGCACGTGCAAATATGGGGTATGTGTCAATGATCATTAAAATATAGTTGAAACCGTTATTCATTGTAGGATGCTGTTTGATGTCCACAAGATCAGCCTGCCATAAGTCATCCAAACCTGTAATCATAATATGTCTACAAGGATATATTTTGCGTGCAGGTATATGTATTTCACGAACCACGGTCTCCATACTGATCATCCTTATTCGATGATACCTTGCTGTCTAAGTTGCGAAATTGTCGAAACAACCTCATTCGAATAAGCTGCGTCGCTGGCAGCTGTCGATGCCGTCAGCAGACGTAGTCTGTCTGCTACTTCGTCTGGATGACTGTCGATGCCGTCAGCAGACGTAGCCTGTCTGCTACTTCGTCTGGATGACTGTCGATGCCGTCAGCAGACATAGCCTGTCTGCTACTTCGTCTGGATGTCTGTCGATGCCGTCAGCAGACATAGCCTGTCTGCTACTTCGTCTGGATGTCTGTTGATGCCGTCAGCAGACATAGCCTGTCTGTTACTTCGTCTGGATGACTGTCGATGCCGTCAGCAGACGTAGCCTGTCCGCTACTTCGTCTGGATGACTGTCGATGCCGTCAGCAGACGTAGCCTGTCCGCTACTTCGTCTGGATGACTGTCGATGCCGTCAGCAGACGTAGCCTGTCCGCTACTTCGTCTGGATGACTGTCGATGCCGTCAGCAGACGTAGTCTGTCCGCTACTTCGTCTGGATGACTGTCGATGCCGTCAGCAGACGTAGTCTGTCCGCTACATCGTCTGGATGACTGTCGATGCCGTCAGCAGACGTAGTCTGTCCGCTACTTCGTCTGGATGACTGTCGATGCCGTCAGCAGACGTAGTCTGTCCGCTACTTTGTCTGGATGACTGTCGATGCCGTCAGCAGACGTAGTCTGTCCACTACTTCGTCTGGATGATTGTCGATGCCGTCAGCAGACGTAGTCTGTCCACTACTTCGTCTGGATGACTGTCGATGCCGTCAGCAGACGTAGTCTGTCCGCTACTCCGTCTGGATGACTGTCGATGCCGTCAGCAGACGTAGTCTGTCCGCTACTCCGTCTGGATGACTGTCGATGCCGTCAGCAGACGTAGTCTGTCCACTACTCCGTCTGGATGACTGTCGATGCCGTCAGCAGACGTAGTCTGTCTGCTACTCCGTCTGGATGACTGTCGATGCCGTCAGCAGACGTAGTCTGTCTGCTACTCCGTCTGGATGACTGTCGATGCCGTCAGCAGACGTAGTCTGTCCGCTACTCCGTCTGGATGACTGTCGATGCCGTCAGCAGACGTAGTCTGTCCGCTACTCCGTCTGGATGACTGTCGATGCCGTCAGCAGACGTAGCCTGTCCGCTACTTCGTCTGGATGACTGTCGATGCCGTCAGCAGACGTAGCCTGTCCGCTACTTCGTCTGGATGACTGTCGATGCCGTCAGCAGACGTAGCCTGTCCGCTACTTCGTCTGGATGACTGTCGATGCCGTCAGCAGACGTAGCCTGTCCGCTACTTCGTCTGGATGACTGTCGATGCCGTCAGCAGACGTAGCCTGTCCGCTACTTCGTCTGGATGACTGTCGATGCCGTCAGCAGACGTAGCCTGTCCGCTACTTCGTCTGGATGACTGTCGATGCCGTCAGCAGACGTAGCCTGTCCGCTACATCGTCTGGATGACTGTCGATGCCGTCAGCAGGCGTAGTCTGTCCGCTACTTCGTCTGGATGACTGTCGATGCCGTCAGCAGACGTAGTCTGTCTGCTACTTCGTGTGGATGACTGTCGATGCCGTCAGCAGAAGTAGTCTGTCCGCTACTTCGTCTGGATGACTGTCGATGCCGTCAGCAGACGTAGTCTGTCCGCTACTTCGTCTGGATGACTGTCGATGCCGTCAGCAGACGTAGTCTGTCCGCTACTTCGTCTGGATGACTGTCGATGCCGTCAGCAGACGTAGTCTGTCCGCTACTTCGTCTGGATGACTGTCGATGCCGTCAGCAGACGTAGTCTGTCCGCTACTTCGTCTGGATGACTGTCGATGCCGTCAGCAGACGTAGTCTGTCCGCTACTTCGTCTGGATGACTGTCGACGCCGTCAGCAGAAGTAGCCTGTCCGCTACTTCTGCTGTCGACGCCGTCAGCAGAAGTAGCCTGTCCGCTACTTCGTCTGGATGACTGTCGACGCCGTCAGCAGACGTAGCCTGTCTGCTACTTCGTCTGGATGACTGTCGACGCCGTCAGCAGATGTAGTCTGTCTGCTACTTCGTCTGGATGACTGTCGATGCCGTCAGCAGACGTAGTCTGTCTGCTACTTCGCCTGGATGACTGTCGATGCCGTCAGCAGACGTAGTCTGTCTGCTACTTCGTCTGGATGACTGTCGATGCCGTCAGCAGACGTAGCCTGTCTGTTACTTCGTCTGGATGACTGTCGATGCCGTCAGCAGACGTAGCCTGTCCGCTACTTCGTCTGGATGACTGTCGATGCCGTCAGCAGACGTAGCCTGTCCGCTACTTCGTCTGGATGACTGTCGATGCCGTCAGCAGACGTAGCCTGTCCGCTACTTCGTCTGGATGACTGTCGATGCCGTCAGCAGATGTAGTCTGTCCGCTACTTCGTCTGGATGACTGTCGATGCCGTCAGCAGACGTAGTCTGTCCGCTACTTCGTCTGGATGACTGTCGATGCCGTCAGCAGACGTAGTCTGTCCGCTACTTCGTCTGGATGACTGTCGATGCCGTCAGCAGACGTAGCCTGTCCGCTACTTCGTCTGGATGACTGTCGATGCCGTCAGCAGACGTAGTCTGTCCACTACTTCGTCTGGATGACTGTCGATGCCGTCAGCAGACGTAGTCTGTCCACTACTTCGTCTGGATGACTGTCGATGCCGTCAGCAGACGTAGTCTGTCCGCTACTCCGTCTGGATGACTGTCGATGCCGTCAGCAGACGTAGTCTGTCCGCTACTCCGTCTGGATGACTGTCGATGCCGTCAGCAGACGTAGTCTGTCCGCTACTACGTCTGGATGACTGTCGATGCCGTCAGCAGATGTAGTCTGTCTGCTACTCCGTCTGGATGACTGTCGATGCCGTCAGCAGACGTAGTCTGTCCGCTACTCCGTCTGGATGACTGTCGATGCCGTCAGCAGACGTAGTCTGTCCGCTACTCCGTCTGGATGACTGTCGATGCCGTCAGCAGACGTAGCCTGTCCGCTACTCCGTCTGGATGACTGTCGATGCCGTCAGCAGACGTAGCCTGTCCGCTACTTCGTCTGGATGACTGTCGATGCCGTCAGCAGACGTAGCCTGTCCGCTACTTCGTCTGGATGACTGTCGATGCCGTCAGCAGACGTAGCCTGTCCGCTACTTCGTCTGGATGACTGTCGATGCCGTCAGCAGACGTAGCCTGTCCGCTACTTCGTCTGGATGACTGTCGATGCCGTCAGCAGACGTAGCCTGTCCGCTACTTCGTCTGGATGACTGTCGATGCCGTCAGCAGACGTAGCCTGTCCGCTACTTCGTCTGGATGACTGTCGATGCCGTCAGCAGACGTAGTCTGTCCGCTACATCGTCTGGATGACTGTCGATGCCGTCAGCAGACGTAGTCTGTCCGCTACTTCGTCTGGATGACTGTCGATGCCGTCAGCAGACGTAGTCTGTCTGCTACTTCGTCTGGATGACTGTCGATGCCGTCAGCAGAAGTAGTCTGTCCGCTACTTCGTCTGGATGACTGTCGATGCCGTCAGCAGACGTAGTCTGTCCGCTACTTCGTCTGGATGACTGTCGATGCCGTCAGCAGACGTAGTCTGTCCGCTACTTCGTCTGGATGACTGTCGATGCCGTCAGCAGACGTAGTCTGTCCGCTACTTCGTCTGGATGACTGTCGATGCCGTCAGCAGACGTAGTCTGTCCGCTACTTCGTCTGGATGACTGTCGACGCCGTCAGCAGAAGTAGCCTGTCCGCTACTTCTGCTGTCGACGCCGTCAGCAGAAGTAGCCTGTCCGCTACTTCGTCTGGATGACTGTCGACGCCGTCAGCAGACGTAGCCTGTCTGCTACTTCGTCTGGATGACTGTCGATGCCGTCAGCAGACGTAGCCTGTCTGCTACTTCGTCTGGATGACTGTCGACGCCGTCAGCAGACGTAGTCTGTCTGCTACTTCGTCTGGATGACTGTCGACGCCGTCAGCAGATGTAGTCTGTCTGCTACTTCGTCTGGATGACTGTCGATGCCGTCAGCAGACGTAGTCTGTCTGCTACTTCGTCTGGATGACTGTCGATGCCGTCAGCAGACGTAGCCTGTCCGCTCCTTCGTCTGGATGACTGTCGATGCCATCAGCAGACGTAGCCTGTCCGCTACTTCGTCTGGATGACTGTCGATGCCGTCAGCAGACGTAGCCTGTCCGCTACTTCGTCTGGATGACTGTCGATGCCGTCAGCAGACGTAGCCTGTCCGCTACTTCGTCTGGATGACTGTCGATGCCGTCAGCAGACGTAGCCTGTCCGCTACTTCGTCTGGATGACTGTCCGGTACCTGCCCGACGTACACACTTTTATTCTGAATGTCGATGTCATCCCCGATAGTATCCTTTTCGCCTAGTAGAAGTTTTATAATGGTCCTGTATTACGTGCTGCTCTTGTAACCTTTCGTCTTATGTACTGCAGTCAATTGCAATATTTCCCTATAGTGCTTCAGATCTAACGGAGTATAATTTTTTCCTATTTTGGCAAGTTTTTAGGAAAATGAGATTAAACAAACCGGGAGTTCTTTGAAACTCTCTATCACCAATATGAATTGTATTTTCAGGTAATTATAGGTTGAGTGCCTAGTATGCATGGCTTCACGTACGCCAGATATCTTGTCTATTCTAGAATGGCTGTGGCTGCTGACAAAACCAGCGATTGGTTCTTCTTCTCCCATGTCTTCTGAATGTGAACTCGTTTTGAGATGCTTGAGTGAGTCATTAACAGGTTTAAAGGGTTCTCTCAATGTCTGACCTCGGTTCAACTTTAGCAGCCTCAATGTCTCTCGGACAGCCTTCCGCACCTGGATGACTTTCTGCTTGGTCGACATCTCAACGCGTACTAAACAGAGGTCAGGGTAGGATGCTCTCTTAATCTTCTTTGTCTCCTTTTCGATGACTAGTGCTTCCGCTTTTATTCAACTGCATGGACACGTGAATTTACGTGGTTGCTAAGTGCCAAGAAACGCGTAGCCTACTGCTTGAGATCTCTATGTACTTTCTCAATTTGACGCTCGAGAGTTTGGTATTTTGAATCCACGTACATGCGTACGTTCTGTCTTTGTACACCTCGATCACTAGACATATTTGTCCATGTCGCTGCGTAGACTGCCGCACTGAGCTCAATGAGCCGTTATATATACAGAAAACATTGAAAGTTTCGTCTGTACCTACCGTCATTCAGTTTCCGTGTTTTATCTATAACGAGAAATCCATACTGCGAATGATTCCATGGGTCGACACAGGTCTTTATAAAATCAGTGAACGACATGTCAGTTCCCATATGTGCATTGTAAATATGTTTTAAATTCAAGTTATCTTCTTTGAATGCTATAATGAGGTTTGCATTATCCCGCAGCAACTGTTTGTGGATGCGGGAGTATGTTTGGCTTGGATAAAATACATCAACATCCATATGCCTCCCGAATCAGAAATACCGTGGAATCTGATCCTGATTTTCCACTGTAACATCGTCAATATGAATACGGTGTTCGACTTTACTTGTTCAGAAGGGGGAGGTATATCACTGCTTTCACTTTACGTTGTACAGGTGACTCCTTTTGCACCGCATAGTATCTCTTGTAATAGCAGGTATTTAGGCTGCGTCAGGGTTTTTGAAAGAACGCAAACATGTTGAAAGTAGACTCCATCTATGTGGGTGAGCAATGTCATAAGAATATATGTTTTCCCACAGTTGGATGGTCCTACAATTATTGCACGTATATTATCAGGAAGCAATGATCTGTTCTTGTTCTTCTGCGAATCCTCTCCCAACTCATCACCAGACAAGTCACCAACTACGAAATTTTGTTGTTTCTCCCACCACGACATGTTATCGACTAAGTCAAGTAGAGACGTACAGTCAGTTATATATAAATTCATTCAGTTTCAGTATGACTGACGAAGAAGAAGTTGATGAAATAATTTGCTTGTATGCATTGTGCTGGAAATAGCTTTATCCATTTCATTGTTTTGTTAGGTAATAAAATCTCGTGCATAGGTTTATGATTATATGTACATTTTTTTATTCAGTGATATACTTTTTACATTATTCAACAGTCACAGTTGGGATGTACAAATGAATCACCTAAAAAGAATCGGTCATCATCATTCATCTTCTCACCTTTACATGAGGCTTGGAATAGATACTTCTTATTGACTATGAATTCAAGATATGTTTCACAAGCAGTTAGCAGCACACAATTAGGTTCATGAGGCAGTCTATTGAGGTAATGACCTAAATCATCTAAATGAATGTTTTGCAAGTGTAGATATTCAGAATTTTGTCTGTAACGAGTTTGAGAGGAGAAAACACAAAAATGCGTCAAGCGAAGCACGCTGCAGGGAGTTCAAACGTCTGAAGACTCAGATTAGTGGGAAGTGCAGACTGGCTAAGCAGGAGTGGCTGGAGCACAAATGTAGAGCCGTAGAGGAATGTGAACCAGGGGAAAGATAGAGAGATATTTGGAGACAAGAAAATCAGCTGTATGAATATCAAGAACTTAGATGGAAAACCAGTACTAAGCAAAGAGGAGAAAGCTGAACTGTGGAAAGAGTAGGCCTATATAGAGGTCCTATATAAAGGAAATAAACTTGAAAGCAGTATTCTAGAAATGGAAGACGAAGTGGAGGAAGATGAGATAGGAGATATGATACTGCGTGAAGAAAGATACTGCGAGCGCTGAGGGACTTGAGTCGAAACAAGGCCACTGGAGTGGATGATATTCCGTCTGAGCTGCTCTGATGCGGTAGGAGAACCAGTCGTGACAAAATTGTATAACCTGGTATGCAAGATGTATGATGTATACCCTCCGACTTCAAGAAGAATATTGTAATTCCAATTCCAAAGAAAGCAAGTGCAGACAAGTGTGAAAATTACAGAACTATCAGTTCAATAAGTCATGGGTGCAAAATATTAACACGAATTACAGACGAATGGAAAAACTTGTGGAATCCGACCTCGGGGAAGATCAGTTTGGATTTAGGAGACACATAGGAACACGGGAGGCAATACTCACATTACGACTGGAATACACTCTTCCAAATTCTGAAGATAGCAGGGGTAATAAAGGGAGCGAAGAGTTATATTCAACCTATACAACAACCAGACAGCGAAGGGCAAGAAAGGGACGCAGCGGTTGGGAAGGGAGTAAGACAGGATGGTAGCCTTTCCCCAATGTTGTTCAATCTGTACATTGAGCAGGCAGTGAAGGAATGGAAGGAGAAATTTGGAGAGGGCATTAAAGAGCAGGGAGAAAAAATAAAAACATTGCGGTCTGCCAATGACATAGTAATTTTGGCAGAGACCGCAAAAGATCTGGAAGAGCAATTGAATGGGATGCACGGTGTCTTGAAAGGAAGATATAAACATTAACAAGAGTAAAACGAAGGTAATGGAATGCAATGTCAGAAAATCAGGCGATGCTGAAGGAATTAGATTAGGTAATGAGACAATAAAAGTAGTAGACGAATTTTGTTATTTGGGTAGCAAGATAACTTTTGATGGCCAAAGTAAAGAAGATATAAAATACAGAATGGCTATGGGAAGAAAAGCTTTTCTAAGGAAGCAAAATTTCTTTATATCCAATATTAATTTAAATGTTAGAATTCCTTTCTGAAAGGATTTGTCTGGAGTGTAGCATTGTATGGGAGTGAAACGTGGACGATATGGACTTCAGACAAAAAGATGATGGAAGCTTTTGAAATGTGGTGCTACAGACGAATGTTGAAAATTAGATGGGTAGATCGTATAACAAATAGAAGGAAGCGTGTCGAGTAAAAATCGTAGAGGGAGACTGAGGGACGAATATAGTAAGCAGATTCAAAAGGATGTAGGTTGCCGAACGTAATGTCAGATGAAGAAACTTGCACAGGACAGGGTTGTATGGAGAGCTGTGGACTGAAGACCACGACAATAACAACGAGTTTTAAAATATGGAAGTTGTAGCTTCAGTCTAATCAATGTAACATCGTAAATAAGTTTATGACTGAGGATTGTTGTAGATAGACAGACGAGGCGTTACTCGATTTGAGACAAAGAGCAGCATTATCGTACACTGTAGTAATTGTTAGAGTTATTGTACCACAGTGAATGTTATGAGGAGACTGGACTGGGTTGTACTCTCTGGTAATGTGCTGGTGTATGCAGGACTCTGATCGACAAATCTCATTCCACTCGGCTTCTGTGAACCGCACTTTTACACCTCCCATAACTTTCTCCACAACATGCCACTCACAGTCCACACTTGTTTCAATGGCGATACTCAACCGTTTAGACTCACTAGCAGTTAAATTGTATTGTGAACTGAATAGCATTGGATGTCTTCTCATCGACGATCCTCGGAGTCGGTCGAGATGCCTCATTTGTAGGCGCCCAGTAGAGAGCACCGTGCTCGCTGCATTTCACAGAGTTCCTGGCTCGGCAGAGTGTCTTCATAGGCCGGCAGCGGTATCGACTTGAGCGGCTCGTCGTCCTGTTTGAACATGCCGACTAGTTGCGCCAGTGGATCCCTCGTGAAAGATTCTGTTTTGCCTCCACAGGCTTCCTGGTCTGACGGCGGCTGCACGCCGTGCGCCATCTGTGTGGTTGACTCTGCTGGAGAACAAAACAGTATTTGGTACAGCATATGACGTGGCGGTGGCTGGTTTATACTCTCGCATTTACTCAACTGTACTAATAGTGCTATTGGATACTCAGTCTTTCGCTTCCTCCCCCTCCCCCTCTTCTTCTTCTTCTTCTTCTTCTGCTGCTGCTGCTGCTGCTGGTGGTGGTGGTGGCTGGCCATGTTGATGCTGGCTGCGACTGAGCCCTCGGAGGAGCCCCTGTAGCTCAAGTGGCTCCTCGATCATGTGACGATACTGTGTTCTCATTGGCTGGGAAGAAAGGGTTGGTGGTGGAGGTAAAAAGCAGTGCACTCTGGTGGGTGAATATGGAACTAATGTAATGGATACGGGGAAAAATTCATTACTGTACCTGTATGCGTTTCTGAAGCACCGATTCTAAAATACGCTCCATTAGCTGTATTCGTTGGTGGAAACGCTCCCTATCTAGTCCATATCGGTGCCACTTGCCTTTACGAGCTGCTTTGTATGCAAATCTCCGACTGATCATTAAGTGCGTCTCATTAGCATCCGTATTAAAACGAACCTCCTTTCCGCCTACGCTCCTCTTCGACTGACGCAGGAGGTGCGGCGCGCGGGCGTTCTACCTGCCGAGCCTTTCTGGGTCGCCGGCCGGTAAACTGCGTCGTCACCGCGTCGGATCCCGTAAGTGCACGGCGGTGCTTTCAGACGTCTTCCGGGGTGCGCAGGTCTGGACGGCGGTCGAGCCAGCGCGGAGGGCGCAGCCAGCCGGCTCTCCTGTCACTCGAGGCTCAGGGCGCGACCGAACGGTGCCCAGTGCGGCAGCCGAGCACGGGCGCACAGAGCACAGCGCCGTGGCCAGTGCGCGCGCCCACTCCCGCGCGCTCGCACACGTGGCTCGTTTCGGCCGCTCCGGACCCTTCGTCGCTCAGAGTGTGGGCTGCTGCGTTTTCCGCCGCCAGCGCCGCAGTTCGGCAGCATCGGCCTCCGGCACTTGGGCTTCCCGTGGCTCGCCTTTAACCAGCGACAGAGGGTGGCAGGGGGAGGGAGGGGAGGGGAGGGGAGGCTTCTCGCCGAGATTTATGAGGGGCGGGCTCTGCAGGCGCCCGCCCTGCTCAGGAACATTACACGCTATTATTACTGTCTGCAGTCGTCTTTTACGAAGCTAGAAATATTCACAAAATTTAGAGTTAAACATGAAATTCTCTTTCAAGGTATGAAAACTGCGAACATTTTAAATTACTCCAGTTCTAAAGGTGTAAAAAATATATTAAATCAATAAACATGGTTACTTCTTCATTGTAGTTGATAATTAAAATGAATAGAAAATCAAAACGATTGCGGAGGTTTGGGTTGCTAGCGCAGTTTCGTGAAGTGCATCTGGCCGTACAGCCTGCGCACACGCACACACACACACACACACACACACACACACACACACACACACGCACACATTCGTGGCTACTTCCGTCAGCAGGCAGACAGAGGGCGGACGCTGGAGCGTCTGGTGGTGTGGTAGTGTGGTAGTCTGGTAGTGTGGTGGTGTCGTAGTGTGGTGGTGTGGTAGTGTGGTGGTGTGGTAGTCCGGCCGTGCAGTGTGGTCAGCCGCGGCGGCGCGCAGGAGGCTCTCGTCGACCGCACTTGCACTCGTCCAGAGCTGACTGCACGATCTGCTTCTGTAGAAAGCGGTCGTTTAACCAACGGAGGAAATGTCGCGTCACAAAACATACGTCCCTGACATCAATGGTAATTGTCCATCAACAATTGTTGTTTAAAACTAGCGAAATTCCCGCTGCTTCGCACGCGTAGACAGGATGCTCTAAATATAAATTTTTATAGATTTAGCTTTAAAAATGCTTTCCTAATCGAGTATTTTCATACAACTTGCCCTCCCTATTGCACCATAGTTTCAGAAATCGAAACAGCCCGAAACTCTTTTATTATAACCGTGGTTGCCAAACCCAAATTTTCACATTTCTAGCATCAAAATAGTCTTAGTAGCACCGTTAAAAGTTTTTCTCTTATTTCATTCGCTTAATGGTTGAATTTCCAAAAATATCGTAAACCGTCTTTTTGAAACTCCAATCAAAAATCTAAAACCCAAGTTTAGTATTTCTTGCTTCAAAATAGCATTAATAGCAACGTATTTTCAAAAAACCGTTTATCCCATATTTTACTTCATAAGGAATGGGAATATCGAAATATCGCTGATACCTTCAGAGTAAGATAAACAAAATCTAAAAATTTCAAGTTTCTGTCGTCTGTAGACTCACTTTTCAGCGCCATTTTCGATCTTTTAGAAATGGATCGTGAACGCAAAATTTCTTTATTACGCTATGGCATCTTTCTTGGTAGTTTTACTTTTCATACTGCAGTATGCATTTATTTTTCTTTGTTCGTACGCTTGCTGCAGAAAAACAACTGAAGAATGTGCATCACGTTCCGCTGTATATAACCTTTTTGCTATTATAGTGTCAAAAGTTATCGCTGGTCTTCAGTGCTAACGACTTTCAACTGGTGTGTCATCGACCCTCTTACAGCTATCGACACGGAACTGCTAATCCAGTTGTCAGGATTTTGATCGTAAGCCCTACAATTGTCTTTCCAGTGTTTATATTGAGATCATTCGTGTATTGCCAGTGTAATTAATGCTCAGTTAACGTACGTCTGCCGGCCGCGGTGGCCGAGGTGACTGAGGCGCTCCAGTCACGGTCAGCACGGCCACTACGGTCGGGGGTTCGAATCCCCCCTCGGCCATGGATATTTGTGCCGTCCTAGTTCGTAAGTAGTTCATAAGTAGTTTGTAAGTTTAGGGACTGATGACCCCGTAGTTAAGTCCCATAAGCTTAACAAACATTTGAACATTTAACGTACGTCTGTGTTTTCCAGTGTTTTATCTTGGAGTCTTTCTATCTTTCAGCATCTCTTGATCGTCGTATTGCTCCACGTTTTACGGATTTTTGTTCAACACACTCACCCACCGCCACACACCGCGACCAAAACACCATAGTGCACACCGCGAAGGTAAAGGCTACTCTCATGCATAGTCGCCATTGGTCTACAGTGAATAATTTTGGCTACCGAGTCAAATATAAGGACAAGCGTCCAACGTTCCATTTTTATATATGTATATTGATTGATTACTTACGAGAGAAATATCCTTCCTGAAAAAAAAAAAGTTATTATGGTTGAAAAATTGTTTTACTTTTTCCAATGATGGGGTACGGCGATACTTAACAACTATTTTGAAGTATAAAATACTTGAGACGTCTCTGGAGCTGCGGGACCAGACTGGTGGTCAACAGTCCCTGGACTACTTAAAATTACGCCGAGGGAGGACTCGAACCTCAGTCGGGTTAATAGCCGAGCACCCGCAGCAAGACGGCTTAGACCGCGCGGCGCCGCGTGAGCACAGGGGATTCTCTGACCTGCGACCTGAACGACCGGAGCGACCGGAGCCGTCCGAATCCAGCCCTGGCGTAACAGGCGACCGTAGCCTAAAGGAGCAGCGGCGGGCGAGGCGCCCCGAGAAACATTTTGACAGGCGGGGAAGATGCTAATAGCAGAGGGAGGCGTCAGTGCACCGCCACTAGGCAGCGAAAGCAGCACCTTAAGCGCCTAAAATAGGCTCTTCCATTACCTTATTTAGGCCATATGAAATCTAAAGTAGGTCCCAAAAGGTATTCATCAGAAGAAATAAATGCAATCGGAAATGCATAGTTATTAATTATAACCAAATTTTGATTTGTCTACAGTAAGGAAAATGAAAACGTGTATAGCTGAACAAAACAGCAAACATAGTTCAAAGATAAATACATAAAGTAGATGACGCGACATATGTTCAAATACATGTCATGTGTAATTAAATAGAAACTGAATAAATCAGTGCTTTCAGATATTCAGGGCACAGTTACCTGTACAGAAAATGAGTGAAACCTTTTGCAGGATTTCCAGAGAAAAGCGAATGCGCTCGTCGGTTAGTGTTAATTCGTATGCCGAAAATAGAACCATTGGAGCAAATGAAACGCTCCAACCACATGTGCAGCGGCATCTGACAAAGTCAGAAGAACTTTATTGTCGTCTACACCGTTTGAATGTAGCGCTTTGAAACCCATAGTTGACAACGTGTGGGACTGTTTGCTGGTTCCTCTTTGGGAGTCGCTTTGAACAATTGAGATGAGCTGTGCCTGTCGTGCTGACAACCACTTCTTCAGTGTGCCCGCAGCCAGTGTCGCTAAACCTAAAGAAACCCACTTGGGAAAACTTCCCAGTATATTTTCCAATTCTATTTAGTGGATCTGTATAACCTAAGTCCACATATTTTTACACAACTTTGCCGGTAGAGTGCGATGAAAGTTGATTTTCTTTTTTTCTAAACACTAACTTTACCGTTTCTACGAATCATTCTTCTAAACAAGACAGATCTCTTGGATATAGAAGAACTAGGAGCCTTTTGGGATTTTAAAGCTGAAATACGCAACAATAGGCGTTAACGTCGAAATAGATTATTTTAGTTGCCACGAATTAGCACTTTCGGTTTTAATTAGTGATGAAACATGTCAGTACAAGTTTATTTGCAGCTAGGACACAGGGGGGAAAATAGGTATCAACGTAAAGATCCCCGGTCTAATCGTCACGTATTCAGTCGGCGCCGTCAGAAACTCTCCTGTCAAGACATTGAGAAGGTCCAGAGAAGGGCAGTCGTTTTGTTTCATCATGTTACAGGGAGGAAAGCGTCACGGAAATTTGCACGATTTGAGGTGGAAATCGTTGAAAGAAAGACGTTATTCGTTGTGGCGAGATATATTTGCGAAGTTTCTATCACCGACTTTTACTTCTGAATGTGAAAATATTTTGCTAGCATCCACCTGCATATGGTGATATGACTATCCCAATAAAATATGAGAAATCAGATCGTAAACAGAACGATTTAGGTGTCGTTTCTTCCCGCGCGCTATTAGGGAATGGAAAGTTAGAGAAAGGTTACGAAAGTGGTTAACGAAGCGTCTGCCAGCCACTTGAATGTGATCTGCAGAATATTCGTGTAGCTGTAGAAAGTCCTTACAACAGCGCGAAACTCGCATGTAGGCCTAGAGCGGCGAGTCCTCAAAGTGCAGACACGGCGGTGGTTAAGAGACGGACAGCGTGCGCGCCTCACTGAAGCCTCGCTCTCACATTCAGGAGCGGCGCTAATTACACGTTCAGTCGACGATGCTGGTGTATCTGTGGCGTGCTCTGGCCTTCCGCCCTCCGCCGCGTCGTGTGTTTACGAGTCAGCGGCATCATCACGCGACTCGGTACTGCAGGTGGCGACTACCTGGGGCAAGCGGAGGGGCGGCCCCACCTGCAGCTCGCGGCTACTGGCGCGCCACTGGCGCCAGCGCCGCCGCTCCTCAGCCCGAGCCTGGCCTCGCGCGGTCGCAGTGGCCTCTTATCAGCGGCGGACGGCGACGTTTGCCTGAAGACCGTCTCGTGCTGCACTCACATGTCACGGAATGAGCAAGTGATTTCACAGCGTCAAAGGAACGAGTGAGGAGGTCGCATTTCCCGCCAGTTCGCAGAGTCGCGGAATAGTACGTTCCACCGTTTGGGAGCAGTTACGTTGGAAATTCTGTCGTTCGAGTTATCGGTGAGCAGGGGGTCAAAGACGAATTACTAGCCGCGCGCTAGCGGAGCGGGCTGCGGATCGCGCGGCATCCCGCGACGGAGGTTCGAATCCTCCCTCGGACATGGATATTTGTGTCGTCTTTACTG
The DNA here is from genome assembly GCA_026315105.1 of Locusta migratoria. Classification (NCBI taxonomy): domain Eukaryota; kingdom Metazoa; phylum Arthropoda; class Insecta; order Orthoptera; family Acrididae; genus Locusta; species Locusta migratoria. The sequence continues at coordinate 376,205,233 of CM048749.1, forward strand.
TTAGCTAGTTCATAAGTAGTTTGTAAGATTAGGGACTGATGACTCCACAGTTAAGTCCCATAGGCTTTACAAACATCTGAACATCTGAACGAATCAACAAAGGACAATAAACTAACAAACTATAAAATTGGGCTAAAAAATTAGATTTTTAGATTTTGGCTTATTTGAAATGCCTGGTACTTCCTGCTTGAAACAAGTTTTTGTGTTACATAAATCCGACAAATTTTTAGTGAGTTATGTTGGTTCTTCTGACGCTCTGTGCTGGCCACGCCTTCCGTTTTGTGCCATGCGGAGAAAATGCACACAGCGTTCTTTAACACCTTGTATATTATTTCATGCTTCTATTGTTTTTATCACTCCAATGTTTCCAACCTTGTATATATACTTTTTGTTCCGATCGTGTTTGTTATTGTTTTCGAAAGTTAACGGTTGAACTTGGTGAAGTTTGTTGTGAATGAAGTACGTCTCGATTTGTATTTCCGTTAGTACCGCGTGTTTTCACAAAAAAATGCCGCGAATAAAGAAATTCTCGCCTAAATTAAAATTCAGAGGAAATAAATACATAAAGCTAAACAAGGTTAGTGGGTCAAAGGAGCCGAGAATGTTCGACATAAAGAAAATCAGCACATCAAGAAATAAACTGTACTGTCTTCAAGTCATTTTCTCCCCTGTCAGCTTGTGGAAATGGATGTTCATTTGGAAATATTGTGATGAATCGTAGCATGCTGAATGATTTAATTTCCAAAAATACTGTATGCAGAATATGTGGTGGTGACGTATCTTTGGGTGAGAATCAGCGTCTTCGTAAAGGGATTGTGTCAAACCTGACTGAGTTGTACAAAATGTGGCGCAGTCGCTACAACAATGACATCAAGAATGGCAAATAATAAACTGTATGAGAACAGCATCAGGCTAGTTTACAGTCTCAGGTCTATTGGTAAAGGGACGGAGGCAGGCAAACTCTTAAGTGCATTACTTGACATTCCGAATCCTCCTGCAAAATTGAAGACTTGCAATAACGTTATCAGAACTACTGTTGCCGAACTTTGTAACAATTCAATGAAGGAAGCAGCTAAAGAAGCACTCAGGGAAAGTTATGAAAGTGAAAGTAGTGATATTTGCGATGTTTCCATGGCAGCTGGCAGAAACGTGGCCACGCTTGACTAAATGGTGTCGTGACAGCTACATCATTTGATACCGGCAAGGTAATTGATGTAGAGATTCTAAGCAAGTACTGTCAGATTTGTGGCAGTGGAACTGATAAACGGGATGAACATCACTGTCATAGGCAGAAAGGTTAGAAGATGGAACCTGGACAAATTGAAGGAACCAGAGGTGGTTGAGAGTTTCAGAGGGAGCATTAGGCAAGGATTGGCTGAAACGGGGGAAAGTAATACAGTAGAAGAAGAATGGGTAGCTCTGAGAGGTAGGGTAGTGAAGGCTGCACAGGACCATATAGGCATAAGGCCTAATAGAAATCCCTGGATAACACAGGATATACTGAACTTAATTGATGAGAGGAGAAAATATAAAAATTCAGCAAGTGAAACGGGAAAAAGGGAGTACAAACATCTGAAAAATAAGATTGACAGGAAGTGCAGACTGGCTAAGCAGGAGTGGCTAGAGGACAAATGCAGAACCGTAGGAGAATGGATAACTATGGGTAAGATAGATACCGCCTACAGGAAAATAAGGAAATTTGGAGACAAGAAAAGCAGCTGTATGAATATCAAGAACTCAGACGGAAAACCAGTACTAAGCAAGGAGGGGAAAGCTGAACAGTGGAAGGAATATATAGAGGGCCTGTACAAAGGAAATTCTGAAGATATCAGGGGTAAAATATAGGGGCAGAGAGAGTTATATTAAACGTTTACAAAAACCAGACAGCGGTTATTAGAGTCGAAGGGCAAGAAAGGGACGCAGAGGTTGGGAAGGGAGTAAGACAGAGTTGTAGCCTTTCCCCAATGTTGTTCAGTCTGTACATTGAGCAGGCAGTGAAGCAATGGAAGGAAAAATTTGGAGAGGGTATTAAAGTTCAGGGAGAAGAAATAAAAACATTGCGGTTTGCGGATGACATAGTCATTCTGTCAGAGACCGCAAATGTTCTGGAAGAGCAACTGAATGGGATGGACAGTGTCTTGAAAGGAAGATATAATATGAACATTAACAAGAGTAAAACGAAGGTAATGGAATGCAATGTCAGAAAATCAGGCGATGCTGAAGGAATCAGATTAGGTAATGAGAGAATAAAAGTAGTAGATGAATTTTGTTATTTGGGTAGCAAGATAACTTCTGATGGCCGAAGTAAAGAAGATATTTGTGCTTTCTCGTCGTCAGTCAGTTCCTATTACCGTTCTGGCGTGGATTGCTTACTGGCAATTTCAGGAAGGTGCAAGTGGTTGGCAGGGGCGCTGCCTGAGACACGATGCACTCAAAACAGAACACACTTTTATTTTACACAGAAATCTTCCATAGTGGAAACAAAAGAACATAAAAGTACTTATGTTTTTACAGTCACTGCTGTATCATGAAAACAGTAACAAAAATCAAACTTGGTACAATGTCCTGTTCATGTCTAACTGAACATTCAATAGTAGACAAGATCTCCGTGACTTGAGTATATACAATAAAACTTAAAACAGTCTGCAGCGGGCCCCATACTAGTACAGACAACCTTTCCTGCAGTCCACCCTTCCAGGGCACGTCTAGCACACAACTCACTTTTCACTTCCCATAGCTCGCTCAGCTAACGTCGGTTGGCGGTGGCGCTGCGAACTTCAGGAGGGCGTGGCGGCCACCTTGCGGTCTCACTGGGGGCGGCTGGCAGCGACCGTCTCTTACGTCTTCTTCCGTCGTGTGGTGCCGACCTTGCATTAGTGGTTAGGACACCACAATATAAAATGCAGAATGGCTACGGGAATAAAAGCGTTTCTAAACAAGCGAAACTTGGTAACATCCAATATTAATTTAAATGTTAGGAAGTCCTTTCTGAAAGCATTTGTCTGGAGAGTAGCATTGTGTGGGAGTGAAACGTGGACGATAAGGAGTTCAGATAAAAAGATGATAGAAGCTATTGAAATGTAGTGCTACAGACGAATGATGAAAGTTAGATGGGTAGATCACGTAACTAATGAGGAGGTGCTTAACCGAATCGGGAAGAAAAGGAATTTCTGGCATATCCCGACTAAGAGAAGGGATGGTCTGGTTGGACACATTCTGAGACATCAAGGAATTGTCAACTTAGCATTAGAAGGAAGCGTGTGGGGTAAAAATCGTAGAGGGAGACTGAGGGACGAATATAGTAAGCAGATTCAAAAGGCTGTAGGTTGTCGAACGTATTGTCAGACGAAGAGAGTTGCACATGACAGGGTAGCGTGGGAGAGCTGCATCAAACCAGTCTGCGGACTGAAGACCACAACGACAACAACAACAACGAATTATACTGGTCCAAGTGGTGGCATGGACGTAGCAGGGCTTCTCAGGATTTTTAATCGTTCAGTGGCCAATGGGGGTGTCAGATACACACAGTATTTAGGGGATGGTGACAGCAAGGCTTATGACCGGGTATGAGCAGAACAGTCCTATGGTCCTAATGTCACAATTTCTAAATTAGAGTGCATTGGGCATGTCCAGAAGAGAATGGGGTCCAGGTTAAGAAGATTATTAAAAGAAAAGTCAAAACTAGTATAGGAAGATGGTAAGAAGATAGGTGGCAAAGGTCGCCTGACAAATGTTGACATAGATTACAGAATTATTATGGCTTGGCCATAAGAAGAAATGTAGAGAATTTAGAAAACATGATAAAAAGCTGATGTGCTATCTATTTCCATAAGCTATCCACAAATGAAAATCCTGTGCACTCTATTTGCCCAAATGGTCCTGACACATGGTGCAAGTACAGGAGACATGAGACCACAAACATTCTTTACCTGCAGCAGTAATGAATGAAATTAAAGCTTTATTTAGAGACCTCTGTAAAAATAACTTGTTGAAGAAATGTCTTCATGGGAAAACTCAAAATTTAAATGAATGTGTAAATTCTGTCATTTGGACCCGGTTACCAAAAAGTGTACTAGTTCAGATCACAACCCTCAAATTTGGTGTTTATGATGCTATTTTATGCTTCAATGATGGTGTAACTAGAAAAACTGGACGTTTTGGGATTATTGGGCATACAATCTAGTGGTAAATACTGCAAAATTCCTGGTGCAAATAGATAAAGAGAGAATCCGCAAAGCCGATATTGCTAATTTAAAATGCACAAAAGAAGCTAGACAGAAAAGAAGAGGAACCAAGAGAAGAGAAGATCGGTATGATTCGGATGATGCTCAATATGGTGCAGGAAAATATTAGTGGTACGTAATTCTCACCATTAACTGTACTAGAATCGAATTATTAAACTTTAAATTGATTTTTCTCAAAACTACAATTTTTTTAATTTTATTTTCAGGTACCAGTATTTGATAAACTAATGGGATTAGAAAGATTAAATTTGGTCTTTTTGTACTGAAGATGGTAATAAATCATTACAAGTAAATTGACACCCGAAAACAATCATCAACTGTTTTATAATAATTAATGTACTAAAAAAAGTTAAATTTTACTGGTGAAAGAATTAAAAAAAATTGTTCAAAACCGTTAGAGTTATTATGTTCATTTTACATGTAAATTGAGAGATATATGTTATATATATGCAGTAAAAATTTCTTTGTTTTATCACTTCCATTTCCTTTGAAAAGTGTACCTATTGAAAGGGTAAAATAGCATTGGCAGAATAGGGATAAAAATTGCCTTCCGTCTTCCCTTTATGAAACTTGTAGATTCTAGTTCCGGTGATACAATAGTACCGTCTCGAGACGTCTGCTCAGCAGATACATTATTTGTGTTGGATTATGTTTTTTTAAGCAGGGCGTCTACCGCTTAACCATTACGTAGATCCATCTTCTGTACGGACTGCGTAACCAAGTCAAAGTTACGGGCATCAGCAGACGACTGGCAAACCGACTAAGCTAGACGGTGATATTGTATTATCCAGATTAGGAATAAACAGTTTCACAATATTAACAGCTGAAGACGTTTATTTATAAAATTGATAATATAGCCGCAGTCGCAATTTATCATTTATGGAAACGATGTTCAGTTTTTTGTAAATCTCTGGTCATCAGTCCCTAGTCTTACAAACTACTCTAACCAACCTTAGGACAACAAACACTGCCATGCCCCAGGGAGGACTCAAACTTCCGACGGCGAGCAGCGGCGAGCTCTGATTCTCCACCGAGGTGTAAAGTAAGAAAGAAAGAGTACGTGCACGTAATAAAGTGAGTGTTGCTGAGAAGTGCCAAGTTCAGAACTGCAGTGAGCTTATCGGTCATCGACTGCAAGCCACGCTGTTGCACATCTTGTAAACGGCTGATTTACGTAGACCGAGGTCGTCCTTAACACTGCCAAGAAGTGTTCCGGTTTTTACCCGTGGGCAGAAAATGGTTTTTAAGGTATCTGTGTAAACTGCGTCCAATTTTTCCGGACGAGGCCCCGCAAAACGCAGTGAAAGCCTGGGCCGTATTTTCGCCGGGCTGTCGTCAGTTTCCGCTCGTCGCGCTGTGGGACGTGGAACTTCCCGGATCTGCCCTTCCGCCTGACCGTTCCTCAGAAACACCGACCTCAGCCGGGCCACTTCTTGTCGGGGACTGCCTCGGTGCGAGTCGAGCAGCCGTCCGTTGCAGTGCGCCGGTGACGTCGGCAGTGGGCGCGTCTCCTGAGCGGTCGAGTGCGGAACCGCATCGAGCGGCTTAGCAGGCGGCTCTTCCGGCCGGGAAGGCGGCCGCCGGCCTGGCACGGGGGGCGTGTCTGCAGCAGACACGCAGGCAGGCGTGGGCGGCGGCAGCTGGCAGCGGCTGGCCGCGCTGTTGTGTGCCGTGCCGCGCCGCGCCGCGCCGCGCTGTGGCGGCCGCGCAGGGCGGTGCCGTTAGCGGACCAAGGTCGGCGACCGCGGCAGCCGGCAGGCAGCAGGCAGCAGCGCGGTCTGCGGCCCAGCTCCTCTGTATAACGCACTGCACAGGCGCCAGTCCGCAACTCTTCCACAGTGTTTGCTACAGCTTTCTTTCCAATCTCCGGCGTATTTAGTTGCTTAGAAAATTAGTGGACGTATATTTCCGCGTATTGCAACTAAAGGAAAGGCCTATTTTACTATCTGGATACATACCACTGAATATATACGCTTACTTCACAAGGTCTAAAGTTTACGGTGAAGGTCGTACGAATGGTGCAAACTTTTTACAAGTGGGTAGAGCAGTTGAAAACTGAGCGACGAACACCGCTCTGGCCGACAAGAAGCAGTTTCGACTCTTCACACGAGACTAGAACTGAAGGCATTATTCGTCCCAGCGCCGTCTGACTGTCGAAATAGTACTGCTGCGGTTGGTAACACTGTACGTAGCGAACGAGCTCGAGCAGCGCGCAACGCGTGCGGTGTGGCCCAAACGAGTTGACCCGGCTACACGGGAAACCGGGAGAGAGAGCTGGCAGTGCCGAGTGCTGGCGCGAGTCGGCTCCACTGTTATGAACGCAAACTGCTGCCGCATTTACTACGCATATGTATCTAGAGCGGGATAATCACTCATTTGCGGAAATTGTGGACTTGAAATTCTATACAGAGTAAGGGCAGCAGTGCGATGTAAACTATATGTACTAGATCAGAACAGCGATGCACTTACAACATGTCCACATGTCGCAACCGGGTGGGTGCACTCGGTCCCGTGCGTGGGTCGTTTCCTCCTGTGCCCAGCAGTCAACGATTCGCGTCACAGTTTCGTAATTACCTCCGAGACGATCAGCTTCTACCGTTAAGGAAGCACTTTTCGCCTGTGGGACTCTGATATGAGCCGACAGTGAGTCGCGTTCCACGTGAGTGGCGCTGGTCGCCTAAGCGGCCAGCGCGGGAGCCCAGCTGCTAGAGGGAGGCCGGCGAGTAGCCGAGCGCTCTGAGGCGCCTCGCTGCGGAGGCTCCAGTCCTCCCGGCGGCATCGGTGTGTGTGTTGTCCTTAGGTCGGTTCCAGTAGTTTGTGAGCTACGGACTGGTGACCCCGCAGATTTACGGACGTTTGAACGCTTTGAAGCCCAGGCGCCCAGCAGACGCTCAGCTCACGAGGCCGTCGATTGGGAATTTGTTCGAAAACGTTGTCCCAACAAAATGGCGCAGCTAATAAAGCAACGTGGCATATGGAAACCCGTGACAATTTATTAACAATAGCGTATCATACAGCATTTAGACACCAATAATTAATACACCGCCAAAGTGATTTGTTTATTATTACAAAATAACAGAATATTTGTCGAAAATATATCGGAAAAAATTCTTCGATACCACAACATTGTAATCCAATAATATAATGAAACAATGTTCAGAGTCGGTGACAGATGACGGCAAGTCTATGTCAGATGGTAGCCAGCCCGAGAATCGCCACCAGCAGTAGGTGCCGGGACTCAAATTGGTGCGGTATTTTGTTTCAAAAATATCGCCTCCGTCCTTTTAGCCTTTCGCCACATTGTTCTCAATTTACCAAGAAATAAGGAAACGGACACTTTCATATCCTCCGGTATCCATAAGGGTCGACAAATTTTCTCGGAAAGTTGTTCCCCTACATAAGGTATTAATGGAGGTAGACAATCATTCAACTGTTGTTTAACAATGCTGAATATTGATTGCCGGATGAATTTCAGGTATTGACAATCCGAACGTGTGTGAAAATTTTTACAATAGCATTAGTAAACATTTAGTGTAGACAAATGGCCATATATCGTAAGTGTGCGGCAACGGGAACATACCGCTCCGTAGCGTAGCGCGCCGCGCGCTTCGTCGACCGTGGTGTGCTGCGAAATGTCGGCACTTGTGAATGTCCGTAGCACAAGAGAAATGGCAGATTTCGGCACCGGACACTTGTCAGTTCCATCAGATAATTAATCAGTCTATAGTCTGGGAGTATATGCTACCTTCGCTCTGGTTCAAAGTGCAAGTTCGGCAGAGCATCGTCGTTTTCCACAGTCGTAGGAAAAAATATAATGTAAATAGAATAACCACAAAATTTATACCGATTTAGTGTACGAACAGGTTTTACGTAACTGTAGCAACCGTTTCCGTCACGTAGAACTGAAATTCTTCACTTCACTACCAAAATATTCACTGACAAACCGAGAGTAACTGCCCCGCTTTCAAATGTTCAAATGTTTGTATAGCTTATGGGACTTGACCCCGTAGTTATCAGTCGCTAAAGATACAAACTACTTATGAACTAGCTAATACTAAGGACGGCACAAATATCCATGCCCGAGGGGGGATTCGAACCCCCGACCGTAGTGGCCGTGCAGACCGTGAGTGGAGCGCCTCAGTCCCCTCGGCCACCGCGGCCGGCTGCCCCGCTTTCGCTGACGTACCTCGACAGGCACGGAAGGCGGCGGCCTCTGCCTCTGCAGTGAGAGACACGCTCCTTCCCCACCCGCCAACATTCCGAGAATCTTCAGTTCGTTCTCGGTGGGTGTGGCCACGTCTTGGGGACTCCGTGCCGCTGGCGGGCGCGCCCCGCGGCCAGCCAGTCAGCCGCGCTGACTGTCCGGCTGCCGCGCTCCTCACCGGAAGGGCGGCGGCGGCTGCTGGGGTGGGAGCGACGTCTGCTGCAAGCAACAGTGCAACAGGCTGTTCAAAATACCCAGCAGTCAAACACACACGCCCACAAATATACAACTGCGTTCAGATAATATACCCAAGATTTTATACATGTTATCCATTCATACTACTCAAAAAGAAATTCGGTAAAAAAATTGGATAGTTCTGGAAACAGTCCGTTAGTATTGGAAAACATTAATTTAGCTCCGACAGCATACGACATGCATCAAAATTAACACTACCAAAGTTCTGGGCAGGAGCTGTAAATTGTTGGGACTGTGTTCAGAAAGTACCAGTGTTTTAGGCTGATATCACAAGGACGGAAAAAAAAGTTCTGCCCAAGTTCTTTCTACAATGAGTAAAGGTGCGCATGGAGACTTTCGGTGTAATTTGTTTTAGTATTTATGTCTCACTTAAGTATAAATATAGGGAAAATGCATACTTGTTTTAATAAGAATGAAGTTTTCGTTTCTGGTGAAATATGTGTTTTATTGATAACCCCATGTTTTTCAACTTTTTCTTTCGGGAAAACCACTACTAGCGTTACTACTATAATAGTATCGTGTGGCTCATTGGCCTGGTGCAAGTCTTTCAAGTGGACGCCCTTCGGCGACTTGCGTATCCCTGGCCAACCTGGCGACTCACATCGTCGAGTGCGGAGGGATTGGTTAGAACGCAGACTGCAAAAATTCCTACTCCGGCCCTTCGGTTTGCAGTCGAGCGCTTTACCCTAAGACCACCAGGCTGGACGCTGCTGCTACTACTAATTCAGTACACAAAAAAGATTCCCGTGTACCTGAGACCAATCACTGTGTTTAGGTGCAACGCATCTTCCAGCAGGTGGAAACATTTCGCTTTCCTGTTTAAACGGTACAGCCAGAAGCGGATTTTCTAGTCCACTCAGTATGGTGACTGAAAACAGCTGATTCAGTTCCTGATTTAGTCAGCACAATGGTTGTTATTCTTTTCATAAATACACAGGTTCACGCTCACAGTAATACTTTTACTTCTTTTTCACTGCAGAAAATGTCACTCTGTCCACATGTGCCGAAAATTCTCAACAAGAAAACAGACTATGACAAACTAAAAGTGGATTTTCCGAACCGATTTTGGAGTGTTTACATGACCAAGCAAAAACGAAAATGGGAAACCGATACAGGAAATGCGGTTTTGGGAGCCCATGTAAACGGGATGATAGGGTAGAAAGTACGCCTCGTGTAAGACAGCGATTGCGACTGCGCTGGAGTTCATCTCTAGTGCAGAGCACTGGGGAATCTGCGTCTAGCGCGCTCGGCCCGCCTCTGCACAAAGGCGAGGCAAGCGGAGCGGCGCGGCGGTCGAGATCGAAGCCGCGCGCCTCGCAGCGGCGCATGCGCAGTCAGCGGGCCGAGACGTGATAGCGCGAACCTAAGCGCCCACTACCAAGCAAGCCGATAATATGTGCTCGTACTGTCTAACACACTTTGAAAGGTTATCATCTCTCTCTACGTTCTTTGAAATACAAACAAAATCCCATCAAATTCTTGATATGGAGAAAGGGGATGACGTAAGATACCTGCTATGGGATGCTACACATTTCATATTCAAATGTACTGCGAATTTGAGACCAGTGTCAAGCTAGTCAGGCATGGGTTGTTTATCTTTGGTTGCAAGCTTATTTTATTCGATGGCAGTACTGTCGATATTGGAGATGGTGATAGTATTTTTGCCGGGAAGTAGGGTTCTGATTATTGAGAGGGCAGACTTTGCTAGGCGCGCGGATGAGATTGAAGAATCGTGGGGACCGTGGTTGTGTGCAGTTGTCGTTCCGGCGGGATAGTCGAGGAGATGAGATTTTGAGAATTGAATGCTGAGCCAAGCTGTTTGTTTAAGATATGGAGACGAAAGGAATAGATGACGTTGGAGAAACCATCTTTTCAAGTTTTTATAAGGTAAAGTTTCCCATGAAATACTTGGCATGTTTCTATGGCACAATGTCGCATTGTTAGTTTGAACTGATGGTAACAGCAATGGTCGGGAAAGATCTTGCTGTTAGCTTGTCGTCTCACGATTCAAGCTAGGGACCCCTTTGTGTGTTAGAAAAAGTATTCATTGTAGTAGTTTAGTTTTGAGAGTGCGTTTTTTTTATGAAATAGGAATTTCATGGGTAGTGTCCTTGAAATATGGCATTGTTATAACATTGTTTGTAGATCGTATGGTAAAACACATAACTTTTCCAGCAGACGTAAATTTTACGAGCGAGGACAAGCAAGAGACTTTTAAGTTATAGCGTGAAATTTTGTTTGTCTGTTATTCTTTCGCGCAAAAATTACTCTGTGGTTGTGGATGAAATTTTGCTGAGGGACAGAGTTGGACCTGGGTAGGACATACAGATAAAACGACCCGACGGAATAGTTTTCCGAGTTGCTCCGTACTAGGCGAACGAAGTGGCAGGCAGAAGCTAGAAAAAATAAACCACGAACAACTATTACTCGACCACGAAAACATTTGGCGTCACAGTCAGAACGATTGGTGCACGTGATCGTGAGACAAGCGACCGTAGTAGTGCAGACCGCTCCTAAAGCGAGCGACAGGCGACAGGCGAGGTGTGAGCGCGGCCGCGCCGCCTGCCGCAGGAGCGCTCGCCTGCTGGTGGGCTGCCTACTGCCACATATACAGAGGCGCAGCCCCCTCTAAACCACTGTCCTACGCTCCCCTCGTAGTACCGTAAGATGCTAGCAGGTGTCAGGCGGATCGCTGGCTTAGCGTGCCTCTCGCACGTCAGAGGGTAGCGTGGAGGGGAGGCTGAGGCACAGAGTAACATTGTCTGTGCTACTGCACTGGCAGAGGGTAGGCTGGCCACTGGGAGCACTGGGGGCGGCGGCGGCGGCGGCGGCGTGGCGGCCGACAGGCGGCGCTGCCCGGTCCCGCGCGGCCGCTATGTTTAGCCGCGGCGGTAGGGGGAGGGGGGCAGGGGGGCGGGAGGCGCGCCTCGAAATAGTGCCACCAGCTGCCGCCGCCGCCGCCGCCGCCCCAGCTGCCCGCCTCACAACTCGCGGTCCCGGGTTCGGTGCCGGCGGCGCTCGACCGTGACGGAGCCTGCCCGGCGCGGCGTCCGCGGTCGCACGGAATTAGCGACACCGAAACCTAGTGCGGCATTTTGCGAGAACTAATAAGACTCCGGGGTGGTCACCGAATTATGCCTTTCGCTGATATTTCTAGCCGAGTTCCAAATAACCCCGTATCGCCAAAGGTACGACGCATCCTTCGATCTGTCCTCGCGAACGTGTTGTATAGAGACAGATTGGTCACTAGCCAGAGTACAGAATCGTTCTATCCAGTCTAAACAACTGACAGTCATTTGTAAGGATCGGTCTGTACCACACGTCCGCAAACAATACAACTAGAATAGAATGACGCGTAGTACCTCTCTCCGAAGTGGGAGTTACTTGGTACTTGGCCTAGAAATATCACTCGACAACATTATTTGCACAACATCCTGGAGTCTTACTATGACAGGATCTGCTAGTTGAGGTATCAATTTTTGTCATCGGTGGCTTCATTCACCCAGTAAAACGTGTGCTTTCATTCGTCAAGTTTGGAAGAGAACCTACAAATCGAGAGGTTAGACGCACATCGACCAAACGATGTCTCAACTCGACGGAAACAAGAAAAGAACTTTCTGCAATACACGGTTCTGCAAAAAGCCTTGGCTAATTGTGAGTGAAGAGAAACAAAAATTGTTTCGTTTCTACCGTGTGTTGTTGTTTGCTTCTGAAGAATTGTGGACATTAGTCGGGTGCAAAGATCTAAGGCATTCATGTCAACCAATTAAGAAACACGACGAAAGTGGACTTCATTTACGAAACCCTTGTAAATATAAAATTTGTGGCACAATTAACAGTATTGCCCAGACTGATCCGGCATATAAAATATCAGTTCAGAAACATCGTAAATTTCTTACGAAGAACAGACACAAATTAAACAGAATAGAAGAGTGCTTAATGTTTTGTGGAACTCAGGAGTTAGCAGTAAGAGAGAACAATGAAAAGCAAGAGTCAGCAAACGCTGCAGTTTCTTAGTTCTATTCGGAAATCTTCGCAGATGATCACTTAAGCAGCTCTAGTAATTCCGTGAATAAATATATGTCACAATTAATACAAAATGAGCTTCTGGACTGCAAGTATCAAGTTTAAATCAAAGAACTGATTTAAGAGATTAACGAAGCCGCTTTCTTTTCTGCGCAGGCTGACGAAACAACAGATATTACGTGCAAAAGTCAATTTGTCATTATACTGAGGTATATTAAGGTGAACAAACCTCGTGAACGATTTCTTTCCTTTGAAACCGTTAAAGACAGCACATGTGGACTTAGTGAGGTCTTGAAAGGACTTCTGGAACCGTTCAGTGTTCAAGAAGAACTCCTTGCTCGGGCGTACGATAGCGCCCCCGTAATGACCAGTAGTCGCAGTGGTGTGCAGTGCAGGCACCGATGACCGATGCAGGGCACTTTCCCACTGCTCTGCGCACCAAATGAATTTGGTTCCTCAGAATGCTTGCAGTAAAAGCTTAAAGTCGATAAGGTTGTTCTTCGCAAATATTTGGTTCCTCAGAATGCTTGCAGTAAAAGCTTAAAGTCGATAAGGTTGTTCTTCGCAAATATTGCTGCTTTTACGGCGTTTTCTTCTTCATCTCCCAAGCGAAGTGATTAGTCACAGACAGCCTGCAAGAAGAGAATTCCTTCAGTCTCATTAACTGGATGGAACTTCCAGTCCCGCATTGTAGATACTGTCGAAGAAAACAAATTGCACTTATTGGCACGTTTTGGAAAGATTGAAGAAGATTCCTGGGCTGATGTTACAATAAGAGAAACATTTGCCTTAAGAAATTTACTTCACAACCCACACTTTTTGTCCCTCCTAAACATTTTGTAATTATATCATGAAACACACTGATATTTTGTATAACACAGTTCAGATGCAGAGTGCAGATGCCGTTACCATATACAACGCATTACATCATTTTGCGTGTGCTATATCTGAAATACGAGAGAACATTCAACAATTTCGAGTTTCTGATGATGTGTGTATTGCTCCTCCAAGAAAATGTTGCAAATGTAGCACTGAACTTAATGTAACAGCAGATGCCAAAGAAGTGTGTGGCATTACGACCAACCAACTGAAAGGAAGGTTTCAAAACTCTCGGGTATTTAGCAGCGTCGAAATCACTGACCCAAAAAAGTTTTCTTTTAGAGAACATTTCCGAGCCACTTTCGTCAATACTTTTTCATTAAACTACAGTCATTTTATTTGCCACAATAAATTGAGAAATGAACTATCAGTGATTTTTCGCAATGATACATTCAGAGCTATTGCATCGGTTTGTGAGCTGATTACTTTCTTCGTGGAACATTCGATGGAATAATCGTTCACTGAAGTGCGAAAAACATTACAATTTTCGCCAGCTACACCAATATCAACAGCAGAAGCAGAGCGGAGTTTTAGGATTTTAAAAAGAATCAAAACCTTCCTCAGGAACAGTGTGAGTAGGGAAAGGCTGAACTCACTGGCTGTTTCTTCCATTCACAAGGAGGAAATCAGTGATATTCCAAACTTCAACAACAGATGAATTGACACGTTTGCTAGTCAGAAGAACAGACGTGCACATTCACTGTATAAATAACCTGTCAGAAGACAGGCCTCATTCGTTAAATGCACATCAAACTGCTCCCAGCCAAGGTGTTCTGCAGAATTGTTACCTTGGCCGTAAGGAGGGTCCCTGTCGTCTCTCTGAAGTCACACACGTCGGTTCATTTTTATTTTGACACCACAATCAGTACACAGAAGCACAACTACAATAAGTACGAACTTCAGCATGAGAAGAGCTGGTGAACTTCGGGTCGAATCCAAGCACCTGCAAGCCCCAAGTTCTTTAATAAATTGTGTCACCACAGCATACACTCAGACACCCACACCAGTTAACGGAAAACCTGCGTAGCTGGTGGACCAGAGCCACCACAATATTACGCACACATAACCCCTCCAAATAATAATAGTAATAAAATAAAAAAGTTTATTGCACATTTGTATACATTTTTACTAGCTACATTGTTGCGTTTTGTCTGGGTCCCACGAGCCGTCACTGGTTCAAAACCTGGATAATTACTTGTTGTGTTGTAAAGCGCAGGTGTCTCACACGTATATACGAAGTATAGTGGCTGTGCTGGGATTGGCGTTTCTTTATCTCGCCTGTTCGTGATGCGTACGGTACGGATGGACGCCGCTCGATAGGATAGCGGAGATGTTTGAGGTGGTAAATTATTGCCCTTCGGTCGAGAATTAAAGGGTCTGATAAATATATATCAGGTGGGTGACTTAAAGTGGGCTAGTTGCAACCAATTGTGTGTGCGCGTGCGTGCGTGTGGAGAGGTTTATACGTGTGTGTCATATCTACTGGATTGCTCGTGTTATTCAGAAGCTACGTTACGTGATTTGGGATGAGATACGATGCATTGGGGTTACTCTTAGCCCTGTCGGAGTGGGAATGACATTATCGGGAGCTAGTAGGCAGAATTGTTTGTCACATGTGACGGATATATCCATTTGTTGTAAGTTAAGGATAATCCAATCACTTACTTGAGTTTGGTTGTTGTTATGAATTATTACGAGGAATGTCGTAATTAGTTGGGTCAGAACAATAGTAAAAATGGTTAGAGTTACTTTAAAATAATTGAGGCAAGTCCTGTTTGTTATAACTGATGTTGCTCTGTTGCTTTAGACTGTAAAGAAACCAAGTTACAAGAACGGCCATTTGGTCGTAAAAATGGTTAAAATTATTGTAGCATTGTCTGTATTATGTGTTGGTGGACGATGATCATTTACGTTGAGTACTTACATATTCATTACACGTCTACGATCGAAACAAATGTGTACTGTTACATGATATGATTTTGCGGTGTACAAAAATCATCGTAGCTGATAGTTGAAAATTCGTAGTTCGTATAGAGTGCTCCTTTGGTCTGTAAGAACACCTTGTCACGTCTTGGATAAAGAAGAAGTAGAACTTGTAGAGGTATTTGACATGTTTTGTTTGCGAGGGTGATAGAAACTTTTTGGTTAAGGGTCGTTTTGTCAGGATTATTACTTTGCTTTGAGTAAAGAGAGTCACTTTTAACAACTTTAACTCTTTCCCTGCGATCAAATATGCATATTGTAAATTAGATAAAATATCTAGGAATTACAATTATGAACAGCTTAAATTTAAAACAATACATAGAAAATATTGCATACAAAAACTGGTCAAAATTTCTGTTCTCCGCTTCAGCTGTTTTATTGTGGTCCTTTTAGGATTTCACAACCGGTTTCTTGTCTTATAGACACTTCATTAGGTCATTGGAATACATACAATCATTATGAAATTAATGAGGATTATTGTTCCATTTCCTGGTGCTATGTTAAAAACATTTTATAAACGTGAGATGAAAAGCAAATAATAATAATAATAATAATAATAATAATAATAATAATAACAATAAAAGTACGCTCCAAGGTTCAAAGCAGGGACACTGACATGTAATCCCAGCAGTTTTTATATTAATAAGCATTGTCCATGGTAAAATGTTGGGATATCATTAAAATCGATGCCCCTAAAACCAAAATAGACAATATCGCCTAGGTTTGTCGAGTAGGTGAGTTAGAAAATTTGAAAAGAGATGTGGATAGGTTAAAGTTAGATATTGTAAGGATTAGTGAAGTTTGGTGGCAGAATGATCAGCATTTTTGGTCAGTTGAGTACAGGGTTATAAATACAAAATCAGTTGGTGGTAACGCAGGAGTAGGTATGATAGTGAATAAGAAAATAGGAATGCGGTTAAGTTACTCAAAAATGTTCAAATGTTTGTAAATCTATAGGACCAAACTGCGTGGTCATCAGTCCGTAGCTTACGAACTACTTAAACCTAGGTAAACTAACCTAAAGACAACACACACACCCATGCCCTAGGGAGGACTCGAACCTCCACGGCGAGCAACCGCGCGCTCCGCAACGAGACGCCTTAGACCGCTCGGCTACTCCACCGCGGCAGGGTAAGTTACTATGAACAGCTTAGTTAACACATTGTCGTGGCAAAGATAGACACCGACCACAGTACTACAAGTTTATGTGCCAAGTAGCTCTGCCGATGATGAGGAGATCGAAGAAATGTATGCGGAGATAAAAGAAATTATTCAGACCGTTAAAGGAGAAGAAAACAGAATTGTGATGGGGGACTGGAACTCGGTAGCAGGAAAGGGAAGAGAAGGAGATGTAGTAGGTGAATATGGACAGAGAAAAAGGAATGAAAGAGGAGATCGCCTGGTAGAGTTTTGTGCAGAGCACAATTTAATCATCACAAACACTTGGTTTAATAATAATGAAGGAAGGCCATATACATCGAAGAGACCAGGAGAAACTGGGCGGTACCAGATAGGCTTTATAACTGTAAGGAATAGGTTTAGAAATCAGGTGTTAAACTGTGAGACATATGCAGCGGCAGATATAGACTCTGACCATAACTTAGTGGTTATGAATTGTAGATTAAAACTTAAGAGACTGCAAAATTTTAGAAATTTAAGGAGATAGAACCTAAACAAATTGAAGGAGTCAGAGTTGGTTGGGAGTTTCAGAAGGAGCATTAGGCAAGGATTGGCTGAAACGGAGGAAAGTAATACAGTAGAAGGGGGATGGGTAACTCTAAGATACATAGTAGTGAAGGCCGCAGAGTCGTGTCGGGATAGCACAGTCGGTAGTGCGCTTGCCCGCGAAAGGCAAAGGTCCCAGGTTCGAGTCCCGGTTCCGGCAAACAATTTTAATCTGCCAGGAAGTTTCATATCAGCGCACATTCCGCTGCAGAGTGAAGTTTCATTCTGGAAACATCCCTTAGGCTGTGGCTAAGCCATGTCTCCACCATATCCTTTCTTCAAAAAAATGTTTGTTAAGCTTATGGGACTTAACTACGGGGTCATCAGTCCCTAAACTTACAAACTACTTATGAACTACTTACGAACTAGGACGGCACAAATATCCATGCCCGAGGGGGGATTAGAACCCCCGACCGTAGTGGCCGTGCTGACCGTGACTGTAGCGCCTCAGTCACCTCGGCCACCGCGGCCGGCCTATCCTTTCTTCCAGGAGTGCTAGTCTTGCGTGTTTGCAGGAGAGCTTCTGTGAAGTTTGGAAAGTAGGAGGCGAGGTACTGGCGGAAGTGGAGTAGAGGCGGCATCGTGAGTCGTGTCGGGATAGCACAGTGGGTAGTGCGCTTGTCCGCGAAACGCAAAGGTCCCAGGTTCGAGTCTCGGTTCCGTCACACAATTTTAATCTGCCAGGAAATTTCATATCAGCGCACACTCCGCTGCAGAGTGAAGTTTCATTCTGGAAACATCCCTTAGACTGTGGCTAAGCCATGTCTCCACCATATCCTTTCTTCCAGGAGTGCTGGTCTTGCGTGTCTGCAGGAGAGCTTCTGTGAAGTTTGGAAAGTAGGAGGCGAGGTACTGGCGGAAGTGGAGTTGAGGCGGCATCGTGAGTCGTGTCGGGATAGCACAGTCGGTAGTGCGCTTGCCCGCGAAAGGCAAAGGTCCCAGGTTCGAGTCCCGGTTCCGGCACACAATTTTAATCTGCCAGGAAGTTTCATATCAGCGCAAACTCCACTGCAGAGTGAAGTTTCATTCTGGAAACATCCCTTAGGCTGTGGCTAAGCCATGTCTCCACCATATCCTTTCTTCCAGGAGTGCTAGTCTTGCGTGATTGCAGGAGAGCTTCTGTGAAGTTTGGAAAGTAGGAGACGAGGTACTGGCGGAAGTGGAGTTGCGAGGCGGCATCGTGAGTCGTGTCGGGATAGCACAGTCGGTAGTACGCTTGCCCGCGAAAGGCAAAGGTCCCAGGTTCGAGTTCCGGTTCCGGCACACAATTTTAATCTGCCAGGAAGTTTCATATCAGCGCACACCCCGCTGCAGAGTGAAGTTTCATTCTGGAAGCAATTATTAGATTCGAAGGGCATGAAAGGGTCGCAGTGGTTGGGGAGTAAGACAGGATTGTAGCTTTTCGGCAATGTTGTCCAATCTGAACATTAAGCAAGCTGTGGAGCAATGCAAGGAGAAATTTGTAGAGTTTGTCAGTGAGAGGCAATAAAAACGTTACGGTTTGCTGACGACAGAGTAATTCTGTCACAGACAGCAAATGACCTGGAAAAACAATTAAACGGAGAGGACAGTGTCTTGAAAAGAAGGTATAAGATGAACATTAACAAGAGTGAAACGAGCGTAATGGAATGTAGTATCCGAAAATCAGGCGATGCTGAAGGAATTAGATTAGATAATGAGACGATAAGAGCAGTAGATAAGTTTTGTTATTTGGGTAGCAAGATAATTTCTGATGGCCGAAGTAAAGAAGATATAAAATGCAGAATGGCTTTGGAAAGAAAAGCGTTTCAGAAGAAGCTAAATTGGTTGACATACAATATTAGCTTAAATGTGACGAAGTCCTTCCTGAAAGTATTTGTCTGGAGTGTAGCATTGTGTGGGAGTGGAAAGTGGACGACAAGGACTTCAGACAAAAAGATGATAGAAGCTTTTGAAATGTGGTGCTACAGACGAATGATGAAAATTTGAAGGTTGGATCACATAACTAATGATGAGGTGCTTTACCGAATCGGGGAGAAAAGGAGTTTCTGGCGTATCCTGAGTAAGAGAAGGTATAGATTGGTTGGACAGATTCTGAGACATCAAGGAATTTTCAACTTAGCATTAGAAGGAAGTGTGTGGGGTAAAAATAGTAGAGGGAGACCGAAGGACGAATACAGTAAGCAGATTCAAAAGGATGTAGGTTGCCGAACGTATTCCTAGATGAAGACGCTCGCACAGGATAGGGTAGCGGGGAGAGCTGCATCAAACCAGTCTGCGGACAAAAACAACTCTGTACTCGCGTGACCAGAAATTCTGTTGATCCTGCTACCGAACTTCAATAGTCTGCAACATCCTATCCATTTCTGTTTTAAAATTTCCTAACCTATCTACCCGACTAACGGTTAGAACATTGCACGTTCGATCTGTAGATTACTGTTTTGTTGAAACTCCCTGGCAGATTAAAACTGTGTGCCGGAACCGGGACTCGAACCTGGGACCTTTGCCTTTCGCGGGCAAGCGCTCTACCACTGAGCTACCCCGACACGACTCACGATGCCGCCTCACAACTTTACTTCCGCCAGTACCTCGCCTCCTACTTTCCAAACTTCACAGAAGTTCTCCTGCGAAACTTGCAAGACTAGCACTCCTGGAAGAAAGGATATGGTGGAGACATGGCTTAGCCACAGCCTAGGGGAAGTTTGGAAAGTAGGAGGCGAGGTACTGGCGGAAGTAAAGTTGTGAGGCGGCATCGTGAGTCGTGTCGGGGTAGCTCAGTGGTAGAGCGCTTGCCCGCGAAAGGCAAAGGTCCCAGGTTCGAGTCCCGGTTCCGGCACACAATTTTAATCTGCCAGGAAGTTTCATATCAGTGCACACTCCGCTGCAGAGTGAAAGTTTCATTCTGGAAACATCCCCTAGGCTGTGGCTAAGCCATGTTTCCACCATATCCTTTCTTCCAGGAGTGCTAGTCTTGCAAGTTTCGCAGGAGAACTTCTGTGAAGTTTGGAAAGTAGGAGGCGAGGTACTGGCGGAAGTAAAGTTGTGAGGCGGCATCGTGAGTCGTGTCGGGGTAGCTCAGTGGTAGAGCGCTTGCCCGCGAAAGGCAAAGGTCCCAGGTTCGAGTCCCGGTTCCGGCACACAGTTTTAATCTGCCAGGAAGTTTCATATCAGCGCACACTCCGCTGCAGAGTGAAAGTTTCATACTGTTTTGTTTTTCTTAATGACGACTTTCTCCTTAGTAGTCTCCGCCCGGAGATCGAATGGGGAGCTATTTTACCTGCGAAATATTTCACCTGAGGGATTCCATCATCATATATTCAATCAGGAAAGATGGCTGTACCACAGGTACTCTTCCGCTGTGGTTGCACTTACGGTACGGCTATCTGTATCGTTGAGGCATAGAAGCCACCCCACCTCGGTAATGTCTGTCTTTCTTGGGGTAAGAGCAACAATCACATCTACACAGGAGGGAGGAATCGAATCTGAGGCGGGAAACTGCCGAACACAACGCAGCAAGCGCGGTTTCGCGGCTTCGTTTGAAACCGTCCAAACAATTGTAAATTTAAGGGACTTTACTAGTGAGGTTATCAATCGCTAAGGTTGCAAACTACTTGATCTAACTAAAACTGCTCTAAGGATAAGACACACACACACACACACACACACACACACACAGACAGACACCGATGCCCTTGGGAGGATTCGAACCTCCGACGGGGAACCACCACACCCCGACCATTCCACCGCGGCTTTTGTACAGCCCTGAGCCGTTTTTCAGATAATCTTAAAATGTAAGATTTGCATGCCTGGCGAGGTGTTTTATCCACAGTTTTAGAATGAGATCAGGAACATTACATTTGTTACCACCTGTGTCAGCTTGTTGTCCTCCTTTTGAAGATAAATGAGAAATGTCGTTAGTTTCCTTGTTTCCAATATTCCAGATTTTAACATTTAATGGAGCAGCAATTATCAGTCTCCTCAATGTCTTTATTCTTTATCTGGAAACGACACATTAGAAATTTAGTTTGCTAACTGTATCATCATTCAGTGCAAATATTATGTTGTAAAGTGTGGTCCGGACAGAATGGTTGTAAGAGAAATTCGTTAACATAAAAACGTGTTGTTACTTTGTTACCGATTGTTTTGAGATGTCAGCTACCAGAACCTGAACGTATTTTCAAATGTTCAAAAGCTGCAAAATTACAGGACCTAACTGTAGTGGTCATCGATCCGTAAAGTTGGAAGCTACTCGAAGTAAATTGTGCTGAGAACAACACACACGCCCGTGCCCGGGGCAGGACTCGAGCCTCCGGTGGCCGGCGCCTTCCGCGCCTCGCCGCCGCTCTGTTTTGGCCTCACGCGCCGCCGTCAACTGAGACTGCGTCAGCCGCCGAGTCAGCCCAGCGCCAGCGCCAGCGGGCCGTCGCCGTCGGCTCAGCAGCTGTCAGCTGGCGGCTGCTGTCTCGCACTTTTGGCCAGCGTCCGGGACGCCTCAGAGCAGGGGCGCCACCACCATTGCTTCGAGGGGTGCGTCTCGACCTGCAGGTAATGGTTATTGGCGAGAGGGTAAATATAGACGACTGTTAGCAGACTGTGACGAGACGTTGTAGCGTCGGGAACGGTGGCTGAAGCTGTCTGTGGCTGTGACTGAATAAACGAAAGAAAGGAAAATTACCCTTCAAAGAGTCTCCGACTAACACTGTTCCCTGACGGGCAGCTCACCTGCAGATCTTCTGTCCCAGGCGGTCGGACTTCGTGTCTCACAACAGGAGTTTCAGTGTCTGGTGAAACGGTTTACAAAAAGAGACAGTAAGGGAACCTACAGAAAAATGAAAGTCGGGACATGCCAGTCGAAACAGAGCACACAGAGGCGAGGTTGCCCTGTCACAAATTTCCATAGACACTCGTAAACTGAAGGCAGCCACTGGGCGTGGAATACACTTGCTGTAGGCCAAGTCGCAAAATGTATACAAGAGTAAGAGCGAGTCCTCAGAGAGTTTAAGACGAAAGGTAAGAAACTAGCCACGCGTTCGCGCACGATTACAGGAACGGGGTCGGAGCTAGGCATCGAACATAGTACATACCGGAATAGCAGTTCCCGAAAAGACGGCGCAAATTGCAGAAGTAAGGCGATCGCGTCCACGGAAGATGCACGGTATGTCGTATCGGAGATCGTGTCGTGTTCGGCGTGGAAGTCTAGGACAGGCTGCTTGCTCCCGAGATAATGGGAAGCACGAGTCGCTAGACGACGGTGACTGTCGCACGCTCGTCTCCCGATGTCGATGCCTCCAGGAACTGCAGCGGAACGGCGCTCGGGAGCTGCTCTCCGGCTATTTAAAGAAGTGACCGATGCATACATCGATGCAGCCAACCTAACAGAGCAGGGAGGACTCACCGTTAGCCATCTAGTGGCGGAGTTGCAGCCGTCACGTTGGCTGCCTGACTGGCGCGGGAACTCGCCTGCCTCCGCCACCGCGTGCTGCGGCGACGGCTCCAAACAGCGGCCGTTCCTCTGCTCAAACTGAGTGGGCGGCGCCGAATTATGCTGCTCCCTCCAGCCCATGCTCCTCTACATCACTGGTGTCTGTGGGTCTGGCAAAATTAGTTTTACGCCTATAATCGTGCGATGTGATTATTATTATTATTATTATTTTAAATGACTGTGCGATACCGACCTGACAGATTCTGTGGCTTTGCCACGTGTCTCTTAGTGTAACTGGAATTCAGTGCGTTACAACGTATTTTTGTTTCGTAGCAAAAGTACTGGTTAGTGGTGCGAATCAGGGACAGTGTGGCGAGAATCTAGTGTATAATGCTTTGGATATGTGATGACGAGCTAATTGTTGCACGTAATAGTTGGGGTGCTAAGACAAGGAGGGACATTGTCTCTCTATCGGTAACGGTTTCACCCGGCTTAATATTCTCCCTTCTTCCTGTCTGTGTGCCTTTCGGCGCAATTCCAGTGTTTGTAAATTTAAGCGACGTACGTGCTGCCGTTAGCAGTCCCTACGATTACAGACTACTGAAACTAACTTATAAATACTAACAGTAACAAAACGCAAAAAAATATCATTTGTTTATAAACGCTTTCCAATAGATGCTGTTTCCCAAAAAATATATTTAGAAAAATTATGCAGAGGACATAAAACACAAACGCCATAGGGAGAACTGGAACCTCCGCCGCCAGGCAACCGCGCGCTCCGCAGCAAGGTGCCTTAGAGCGCTCTGCCATTCAACCGCCACTCGACTCACTCTTTTTAATTTGCAGCTACGACCGCAATATAAACGTAACAACCTTCAGTTCAAATCGTGGGATTACTGTTTGTGTGCAGTGATTCGTGCTTCGAAACTTCAGCAGACATTGTGGTATCTTCACCATCATCAAGTTTATTTAGATCTGCAGTGGTTATGGCCGGCCGCAGTGGCCGAGCGGTCTGCGGTGTGCCAGTCACGGTCTGCACGGCCGCTGCGGTTGGGGGTTCGAATCCCCCCTCGGGCTTGGATGTTTGTGTCGTCTTTAGTATAAGATATTTCACAAGTAGTTTGTAAGTTAGGGACTGATGACCCCGTAGTTAAGTCCCACAAACTCTACAAACATTTGAACATTTGCATTAGTTATGAAGTGCATTTCGCCATTTTTCTTTTAGTATTTAAAGGCTTTGTGCGTAGTTCAGGAAGGCCTTTCAGTAGCCTCGTCACTCTCACTAACAGGTTTTTCTTTCTAATCGATATTTAAAATTAACTTATTTTAGTATTCTGAATCTTCTCCAAGAATTAAAAGTTTTCACAAATTTTTGGCCTTAGGCTTTTGGAACTTTGCCAATGCGGCGATGCCTTTTAGTGCGATCTCACGTATCCACTCGCACACATTTCCTACTGAGCCATCAGACTCCAAGGCGGCCGTAAAAGTCTGTCTCAAAGGGAGCAGTTCTCAGGCGCTCTCTCCTGTAGACAGGCTGACAACTGTCAAATGTTTCCACGGAAATATTTGTTAGACGTGAACAGATTCAATGAATGTGTTCGTTTCCTTCCAGAAAGAAGCAAGGCCACCATCTTGAAAATATTTCCACAAGGACTGATTAACATCGGTTTCAGAACTTGTAACTACCTGCAACACAGCGAATTAAAGATACCTGCAGCCTTCCCCTGAGATACGTAAGTTTTAATAAGTTTGAAAATGTTTTGTGTGTTTCTTGCCTTCCAAGAACTAGTGATGACAGGGACGAAAGTAGTAGAACGAAATGTGCGAGCTTGAAGGCCATGATATTTCATTATCTAAACTGGTGGTAAGGCAAAGTTGAACAATAAACTCAAAAGGGCAATATATTCGACGTCTCTTACAGGAGCGTCACGCCATACTTGTATATTCAATTTACTTAACATACCATTTACTTAATTTTTATGTTTGCCATATACTGAATTATTTCTGACAGCTGAAGGTTTAATATTATTTTCGAATTATTGCACATTCATCAAGCTGTACTACTTCTCCTAGGAGCTGTCAAATGAGTGTAAAAACCGACCAGCCTTTCCCATATACATGGTAAAGAAGAATGTTTGTTGACTTTTATAATTTGACAGAAAGTTAGTTTTCCTTAGAATAGCCGTCGCAGTTCGAGGTACAGGGGGAGACAACAACACCTCGGCGCCTCTTTCCCTTCCCTTTTCTCATTTCTCTGATCTGCCTCCTCCTGCGCCTATTCTCCTCCAATCTTCTTGTTTCCCTCCTCTCTCTCTTCCTGCCACCTGCCGTGCCTCTTTCCCTCTGTACCATCTCGTTCCTCTCCTCTTCCTCTTTCTGCGACCTCTCGCTCCTCTTTTGCTGGTTTTTCTGAACTGCTGGTTTGTCCCACACGTTTGGTCTGATGTGGTGTAACAGTCGGGCGACTTGCTCCGTGTCTTGAGTAGCTGGGACTGGACGGATGTATTTCATTGGGATGCCGATTTCCTCTTCCGTTTCCCATAATGTGACATCGTCAAGAGTTGTCGTAAGCTTATTCAAATCATTTATGGCAAAAATATATTTCATGTAGAACATTAAATGTACCGACAAGCGAGTCTGTCATTCTCCGCAAAGTATGAAACAGTAAGTTATAAACATGAAGATGAGATTTCTGAATCTTAAAACACTGACGCATGGTATTGCCACGTGGTCTAAGACGTCATTCTAAGGTCTGTGCGACGGTTTCCACCAGAGGTTAGAATTCTCTCTCGGGTAGGGATGTGTGTGTGTGTGTGTGTGTGTGTGTGTGTGTGTGTGTGTGTGTGTGTGTATTTTAAGTAGTTTGTAATTGTATGGATATAGCAGCTTGGTCCAATAGGTTCAAGAAACATTTGAACATTTTCTTTAAACACTGAAGGTGTAAAACAATGAAGTATAAACTAATGAAAGTTATATTTTAACAGTCCGGCCACAAAAAGTCAGTTATGTCCAGATTGACAAGTTTGTAAAGCTACGCGCAAAACTACAGTGCTCATCAGTCGTTAGAGTTACAAAACAGTTACACTGACTTATGCTAAAGCCGTCCACCTGCGCCTCGCAGATTTAGCTTTTCAGTGATTCCCCCAAACCGCTGCAGGCGAATGCCGGGGCGGTTCCTCGCGTGGGCGCGGCCGCCGTCCTTGGCCATCCTCACCCAAACCTCTGAGCGCCAGCGACAGCCAGCTCCGCCTCTGATGACCGAGCTGTCGCGGTCGGTGGGGCGTTCAGCCCTGAGCCTCCTAAGCGACCTGTGCTAACGAGCGAGGGAGGACTCGAAACTCTGACGGGGAGCGGGCGCGCACTCCGCACCAGGGCGCCACAGAGCGCACGGCACCCCCCTTATTATGCAGAGAGTTTTTTAAAGTAAATGCTAGCAATACGGAAATCATAAACGTCGTGGAGACATTGAAGTTAGCGGTAGAATAAAATTGTGCACCGGTCGCCGTCCAAACTGGCACGTTTGCTTTACGGAGGCAAGCGCTCTTCCGACTGCGCTACCTTGGCACGCTGAGGACTGAAATGATCATCGACTGAAATCAAATGTTCAAATGTTTGTTAAGCTTATGGGACTAGACTGCGGGGTCATCAGTCCCTAAACTTACAAACTACTTAGGATCTAACTTAGACTGAAGACGACACCAAACTTCGATGCCCGGAGGGGGGGGGGATTCGAATCACCGACGGCGATAGTGCCTCAATGCGCTCGGCCGCTCCACCTCGGCTCGATTGAAATGTTGCTGGAAACTGGCTTCACTGTGTTTCCTTACAGCCACTGCAGCCGAATTGTTGCAAGGTCACATAGGCGGACCAGGGGGGGGGGGGGGGGTCAAGTTTTTTTTTAAAGAATGCGAAGCACGGCACTGAGTCTTTTTTAAAACTGTGAGACTTTCGTTTGATTGGGCGTGGGGTAAAAAGGGGTGGCCGGTAGTAGAGGCTGTCTACTGAGCCAGAGCTTAGCTTCTTGCAGCCCCCGCCACCCCCCCCCCCCCTGCGGTGTCAGGACAGAAGCGGCGGTGCGGCCTCACTGGCTGCTCGCCTACGCCAACTGAACTGAACTGAACCGAACTGAACTGCCGGCGCGGCGGGTTAGAGCCAGCGCTCACCGTACTCTGTGAGCGGGTTCCGCGCGCTCAGGCCGCCAGGGAGCGCCAACTGCCGCGGAGGCTGCTGGCTGCTGGCTGCTGGCTGTCTACCAGAGGGGCGACGTCTCAGGAGGCGGGCACGGCCCAGCCCGAGGAGGAGGCGCAGGCAGCGCAGGAGCCAGCAGGCGGGTATGGCGGCCAATACTGAGCTACTCGATGAAGGGAGACAACACACACTGCAGGGAATGGAGCAGGGAGACTAAAACATGAGAGTGGTAGGATGTGCGCGACGGTTGAGCAGGCCGAATGCGAGTCTGTAGCAGAACGATTAACTAAGCGAAAGGTAGGTATCGCCTACTGGAAAATAAAAGCGACATTTAGAGACAAGAATATCGAGATAAACCAGTTCTCAGCAAAGAAGGAAAAGCTGAAAGCTGGAAAGAGTATATGCAGGAGCTCCACTAGTGGTTTGGTAGTAAGAAACGGTTGTAGCCTTTCCCTAATCTTATTCGATCTGCACATTCAGCAAGATGTGAAGGAAAGCAATGAGATGTTTGGAGAAGAGATTAAAGTCGAAACGAAGAAATCAAAACTTTGCGGTTTGCTGACGACAGTATAATTCTATCGGAGACAGCAAAGGACTTGGAAGAGCAATCGAATGGAAGGGACAGTGTTTTGAAAGGAGCGTATAAGTTGAACATTAACAAGTGAAAAAAAAAGTGGTCTAAGAAAATCAGACGATACTGACGGAACTAGATTAGATAACGAAACAATAAGGGTGTAAGCCTACTCTGTGTGGAAACCTCGTTACTATGTGTGCGAGTTTTGTCGACTGTCAGTATACAATTTCCCACTTGATAAAATATTTTGAATCAATTCTTTAACGTGATATCATAATATTTTTTATAAATAACTTTGGGGCGCCACCATGTTCATAAAAAACCATGGAAAATTATTTTTTATTAACGTTACTTGCTCGGTGGCGTATGACGTCGTGGAACACAGCTATTCTACAAATTACTAACCAACATCACGAAGAGAGGTACCAACAGTGAAAACCTGTTTACTCGGTACCCTCCCGCGTTAACTGACATCTGTTTGCCCTACAAAAGTGTGAGTGATACGGAACTTTGCAATTTAAAGAATGTACATACTTCAGGAGCATTTTATTTACCATAAACAACTCATCCTATCACATGACAAAGCTAACTGAACATTACACAAACTTTGAAATAAAATGACATCCTATACGCAACAGTTAGAGAAAATTGACAATTAACTGCATGAAATTACGTTGGGTATATATTTACAACAACAAATGACTGGTTGAGTCAAGGAAGAAGGACACCTATTCAGGAAGAATAATTACGCAGAATGAAACTTTCACTCTGCAGCGGAGTGTGCGCTGATATGAAACTTCCTGGCAGATTAAAATTGTGTACCGAAACCTGGACTCGAACCTGGGACCTTTGCCTTTCGCGGGCAAGCGCTCTACCGACTGTGCTATCCCGACACGACTCACGATGCCGCCTCACAACTTTACTTCCGCCAGTACCTCGCCTCCTACTTTCCAAACTTCCCCTAGGCTGTGGCTAAGCCATGTCTCCACCATATCCTTTCTTCCAGGAGTGCTAGTCTTGCAAGTTTCGCAGGAGAACTTCTGTGAAGTTTGGAAAGTAGGAGGCGAGGTACTGGCGGAAGTAAAGTTGTGAGGCGGCATCGTGAGTCGTGTCGGGGTAGCTCAGTGGTAGAGCGCTTGCCCGCGAAAGGCAAAGGTCCCAGGTTCGAGTCCCGGTTCCAGCACACAATTTTAATCTGCCAGGAAGTTTCAATAATTACGCAAATTACTTCCGCAGATGCACAAACTCAAAAGGGCTGATGAAGTTTTGGAATTTGAACAAATAGCCCCGGTTATGAAAATAGAGAATCCTTGAAAAACAGCAATTTACTGGCCCTAGAAATGATGCCAGTGACACATTAGAAAATATTTGCAGACGAGAGCTGAAATAAAACGCGACCGTTTTCTCATTTCGTTCTGTGAAGCAGAAACGACGTTTAACTAACAGCCACTCTAGCGTCGGCGCTGCTAGACAGACAATGGCTGCACAATTTTATATCACGAGCAGACAAGCCGTTCGTAGTGTACTTGTGAATCAGTTTTCACTAGTGCATATCACCGAGTCAAACTTGCGACCCAATATCTCAATACATGCGCGATTCGCAAAGTGCGAATGCTCAAAGTGAGGCTTCGAAGCCATGGAAGTCAACTGTGGCCGCCGGAAGCGAACCTACAGGACAAAAAAGCAGTTATGAGAACAGCACAAGTAAACCGCGAGACCTAAGTCGATCCGCACACCGCGGAGACCTACGAGCGAATTCCCGAAAAATGTCTCTCTTCAGGCCAGCGTTCCTGGTCGCCCACGCGGCCAGAAGCCGCTGACAGACTACAAAACTGCCGCAGTGCTAAGCGTCGGCGAGTCACAGAGCAACCTGCAGACGCCCCTACAAGCTCCTGCCACACGAGCAAAGTTCCCACAGAGGCGATACCGTACACAGGTCCACGACCTCTCCGGAATTTTCGGACGCTCTCCTTCGTTCCCAGGCTTCAAAATACTTAAATTTCATGACCGTAGGCGCCGAGCCCCTGCCGGCTATGCGCTCAGCGAACCGCTTAACATTTGTCGCCCAAAAGAAAGTTTCCGCAGCTAACCACCTCGGCAAATTCTGAGAAACCGTCGGGGCATTCGTTACCGTGAGAACGACACGGCGCGGCGCGGCGCTCTGTTCAGATGTCTGCGAGCTTGGCCCTGAGGCGGGAGGTCGTGCAGTGTGGCGGGCTGCCTGCTCTGCCAGCGACTTCAGACGGCAGCTGGCAGCTGGCTGGCCGCTCTGTCCGTCCACTGCCCACGACGCGACGGCCTCCCTGCCACAGCCGAGTCGGCAGCAGTAAGTTGTACGCAGGCGAATGTGTGGAGCCCAGTCTGCCAGCTGTGTGAGAGAGCGACAGCCTGTCCACTAGACAGCAGGCATCGGAAACAGTCGCAGAAAAACTGCTGCAACTGAAGGACTTCTCCTCCCAATAGAAACACAAGTGCTATCAAATCGAAATAGAGATACTGTATCAAAACGACACTCAACTTCCACATCTGCCCAAAGACAAAAATTAAAAGAATAAAAAAGTGACTAGATATTACCGCTACCTCACAAGGATGTAGATGAATTTTGTTCCTTGTGCTGTAAAATAACGTGAGTTTGTCGCGGTACAGAAGGTATAAAATTGAGAATGGCAATGCTCAGAAATGTAATTCTTAAAAACAGAAATTTATTAACATCGAATCTTAATTTCAGTCTT
The DNA here is from genome assembly GCA_026315105.1 of Locusta migratoria. Lineage (NCBI taxonomy): Eukaryota > Metazoa > Arthropoda > Insecta > Orthoptera > Acrididae > Locusta > Locusta migratoria. The sequence goes on from CM048749.1 coordinate 376,235,444, forward strand.
AGGAAGTTACTCGTGATAGCTTTTGTGTGGAATGCCGTTTTCTGCTGTAGTGAAACATGGACGACGAATAGGTCAGACAGGAAGCGAATAGCAGCTTTTGTAATATGGTGTTGCAGTAGAATGCTGTGGATAGGCGAGTAGAGGGTGCAACTAGTCAGAAGACATTCAGTAGAATTGAGGAGAAGAGAAATTTCTGTCGTGGCTCGACCAAAAGCACGGATCGATTCGTGGAATACATTCTTAGACAAGCAGAAATCGTGGATTTGGCACAGGAGCGAGGTGTGTGGGGTAAAACTCGCAGAGGGGGGCAGCAGACGAATGCAGTGCGGTTCAGTTGGGTGTGGTTAGGAGACAGCGAGGACGGTCAGGACGGAATACTTGCGAGAGCTGACTCAGCGCAGTCTCCGGACTGAAGGACACACCGACGACGACATGGGCGGGTCTTTGCGTGGCGTACGTGGAATAACTGCTTTTACGAGTCTGCCAGGAGTTATTGAGCGCTAAACATAAGAGAAAAGCTCTTGTAGCTAGTGTTTATATTACTGCGATACAGGCGACAGCCTCCTCAACCGAGTCTAAATTCTTGCTGAAATTAAACACATTCATCAAAATTTTCCGTTATCGAACCTGAAACAGAGAAAGATTTTCAACAGACATCATCACACACAGGAATCCACGGGAATGGAATGGTAGACTTTGTACCAAACAAGGAAGATACTTTTGTCCAAAAAGTTGTTGAAACTATCGCACGTATCTGTCGAAAGAAACATTAATGAAAAAATCGAAGTAGAAGTTTTGCGACCACTCGAGGACAAAAGCGAAGAGAAGGACGAGGTTTAAACTGCACGCCCTAACACCCGGCGAGCCCCGCGGTGGCAGCATGTCGGAACATTACCTGCCACGACTGCCTCGCGGAGCACCTGCACGGAATAGGAATCTCCCCTCGGCGAAATGTGTTAAGTGCGAAGCAGTAGACACGTCGTGAAGTGGAAGCAGCCGAGAACGCCGGCAGACTGCAGTATCGTGACGGGGAGTGGGGAGCGCCACACAGTTGTCTGTGGTAGCGCCTCGCCTCGCCTCGCCTCGCCTCGCCTCGCCTCGCCGCGGCCTCAGAGCGCGGCGGCTGCCACCGCACACTGTGCACACTGCCGCTGCACACTGCTCTGTGCTCTGTGCGCGCAGACGGAGGCCGCGCCACGCGCGACTCGTGGCGGCCGGGAGTGGCGCAGTCCGCGCCGCCGCGCTGCAGCCGGCAGCCTGCAGTCGCGCTGAGCGTCCGCTCCAAGCGTGCGAGCGCTGCGCAGTGCGCCGTTACTGCCGACGGCGCGTTTCGCTATCGACGTGTAGTGTGCAACAACTTTCTTGTAACAGACGCAGCGCGTTTCGGAAGTGCGTTCACTGTGCCGACGCTGGCCTCTGCGCTCTGCCCGGCTTTCGTGAGAGGGCGGCCGCGGCCGGTCGACTCGCGGACTTTTAGGGTCTAAAAGTCTTAAATTAGGCGCCTAAAACAGGTTTTATCACTGAAAGACAAATAAAAGGTTATAAAAATCAGAAAATACGTGACCAAAATCTTAAATTAGAAAGATAATCAGATTGAAAAAACAGACATTATTTTATTGTCCATGTCCATAATTGCAGTCACAGTAAATAACCAACACTCTCTCCAGGTTTCAGGTTTTCCGCTGAGAAACTTAATATGTTGTCTGTGAGTAGTATCTCGCACGGTAGGAAGGAGCGTTCCACGTCAACGGACGTCACCGGATCTTATTTAAATGACGGTGTTAGGCGCAGAGCGACTGCACACTCGTGTTACGTCGAGATATCGGCCACTGTGAAGAGGGTGGTCAGGCCTACGTTCTCTTGTAGCTCTGTCTTTAGCTTCTCACTAACTTTCGTGCCGACAGAACGTGGGAGCAAGTAGACTTTTTCTGTCACCTCTTCTATGAATCGCAGTTGCATGTACACTGGTTTCCCTGAACACTCTAGAGATTTACCAACAGGGGCCAAAACTGCATAATGAAATTATATGTATGCAATGTCGCTGGAAATTGTTGGGTCTTTTAGAACATCTTTAGCTGAAGTAATTAATACTCACCGATTCCTCGGGCAATTTAAGAACAATGTTTATAATGTCTGCAGATGCTCACTCACGGCCTCTAGCCACGTTCTCCAGCGAGTAAGTATGGGTTCTGGTGGAAGTGGTACGTCCGTAAGTGCCTCTCTAAATAGCTGAATTCTTGTACGTGCTTCAATAAAAACGTTTTTGACGGTTGAAACTAGCTTATTTACATGTGAAAATTCGAGACGTGCCGTGTCAGCTGCAAGATTATGGCGTGGGCAAGACGTGTGATATGGAGCAAGGCGGAAGCTCCACAGCCTCGGACGAGGCAGGCACGCGGACGTTCTGATGGGCCGGAGTCTGCAGCTGCGGAGGACGGGGGAAACCTGCGGAGGGCCACGTCCGCGACCCGTGGCCAGCTGAAGACGTAGGCGGCGGCGCTGGTCGAGGTCCAGTGCGGGCGGAGGCTGCAGGACGTCGGGCCGTCTGTGGCCGAGGCCGCGCCGCGCGGTGCATCACCTGCCGAGGGAAACGCGGAAGCGCAGTGTCGCCAGGCGACTGCTTACTGCGAACCAGTCCCCCGTGTTCTTGGTGGAGCAGGTCCAATACTTGTTTGTGCAGAGACCGCGGGATGAACACAGGCGGCCCGGCCTGCGGGTGCCGGCTGCAGGCGTGCTCCCTCTGGGGGGAACCCCAAAGCGTGGCCGAAACCCACAAAATGAGTTTTCGATTCTCGGAATTTTGATGGGTGGGCAGGGTAGGGGAAGGATTGATGCAGCTCTTTCCAGAAGGAGAGGTCGCCACCTTCGATGCCTGTCGACTTACGTCAGTCCAAAAGCGACCTTCGTCGATAGCAAACTCGGCAAATTTACTCTCGGTTTGTGAGTGAATATTCTGCTAGCGAAGTGAAGAATTTCAGTTCTACGAGATGGAAACGGTTTGCTACAGGTATTTACAAAACGTTCGAACACTAAATCGGTACAAGTTTCGTGGTTATGATATTTATATTATATTTTTTCAGATGCCTGTGCAGAACGACCGTGCTTTGCTGAACTTGCATCTTCAACTAGAGCAAAAGTAGCATATACCGCAATATACCGCGGAATTTCAACTCCCAGACCATAGATTTATTAATCATCTGATGGAATTGACAATAATCAGCTACCAAAATCTGCCATTTCTCTTGTATAACTGATATTTACTAGTGGCCACGCACTGTTGCCGATCGGTCATTTATCCGAAGAAGACCAGGAAGCGAGGAATAAAGACATTAAAAGATATCGGGAAGACTTTTCCAGAAAATGTTCACGCGTAAAACCAATATAAGGTGTTTTAACGATGCTTCTGGGAACTCCGGGTCTCTACATTTCCAGTATTAGAAAACTGCTCAAACTAGTGTGAACAGTTTGTCAAAGGAGGCAATAAAGATGTTACTATCCCCTGCAATTCCAATTACACCACGATCGCCCATGGAAAATTCCGATATAGATGCTCAAAAAATTAAATGTTTGTAAATATATCGGACCAAACTGCGTGGTCATCAGTCCGTAGCTTACAAACTACTTAAACCTAGGTAAACTAACCTAAGGACAAACACACACACACACACACACACACCCATGCCCCAGGGCGGACTCGAACCTCCGGCGAGGAACCGCGCGTTCTGCAGCGAGACGCTTTAGACCGCTCGGCTATGGATGCTCACTCTGGGAACTTCGAGAGCGATACTGACTATGACTGCTAGATACAAAACCAATCATACCATTTCCTACGCATCAGAGCAACATCTTGAATCGTACTGACTTTTGAATGTTAGAGAACGATCGTCTTTATCAGCTGCACTTATTACTTCGATCATCGATTATACCATTACATTTATTATTTGTGTCATGTCACCGACTTTCATGATAGTTTCACTATATTATTGAATTGCAATGTGTGTGCCGTCCAAGAATTTTTTCTGACACATTTTCGACAAATATTCTGTTACTTTGTTATAATAAACAATTCACGTTGGCACTGTGTTGGTTACATACACTATACTAGCTGTATAGCTAGCCCGGCGTTGTCCGGGTATTTATCTATTAATTCTACACTCTCGCGTCCACCTCCCCTTCCCTCCTCTCTCTGCATCCACCTCTTTCTCTCCCATTTCTCTGTTCGTTTTCACCTTTTCTTCTCTCGACAAAGTACTCTCTGTCATGTACCATACAAACATTATGTACCTAGTGACTTTCCTCTTACTTTAAAGGTCATATGTGCAAAAATTCATCAAGATCGAAGCAAAACTATGTATTTTGTCAATGTTCGAAATTTAAGTACCCTCGAAATTGCACCGAACGACATTTTATGCAGACGTGACATTCTTTTTGTTTTTAAGGTCAAGTGTGCAAAATTTCATCAATATCGGAATAAAACTATGGATTTGTATGCAACAGAAAGACAGGGTCACATTGAAAAACACACTTTGTCGTACTCAAATTTTCCAGTTCTATTTCAATCAACCCTTGTTCTGAGAACATATATATATATTTTTAAAAAAAAGGAAAAAGCTCTGTGAAATCGGTCGAGCCGCTCGCAAGTTATGTCGCGATCAAGGTATTTAGGGATTCATTTTTATGCTCCAATATACCCTCCCCCACGCACCATATGAGACTTTAGGTGGGCGGTGATTTTCCTCTTGTTTTGAAGGTCAAGCGTGCAAAATTTCATGAAGATCGGCATGAAACTGTAGATTTTGTCAGTCTGTAAGAAAATACACCTTAATTCTGTCCTATCGTAAAGTACTTTCTTACATACCGGCAAAATTTCAGCTTCATAGGTGCAGTAGTGTTAGAGATTTCGTGTTTAGTCAGTAATGATTTCATAAGTGACGTTTCGCTTTTATATATATAGAGGTACCTCCTGAATTATGTGTCCTTCAAAAACATTATTTAGCAGGTTCGTAGACGGAATATTAGGAAACTGCCTGCGAAAGGTGTTGTAAATGGAGGTGGTAGTAAATTACAAGCTTATGCTAATCAGGGTAAATTTTCAGGCATTTCGTTGCCTTTGACGTCATAGCATCTGAACTATATGTCGTAATACGGTATTATTTCGAAGGTACATCCAGTGTTGTATATGTAAAATGTCTGCAAAACACGTCGCGAATAGAGTGAGTAGGAAAGACGTAATGAATTAAAACGCCATGTGTCACGAGGCGGGTTTTCATGAAACTGATTGTTTATGACTCCATATCCCATGAACTGTGTGTCGTACAATCGTAAAAGTTCGAAGGTACGTTCAGTGGTATGTTTGTATACTGTCTGTAACATTTCTCGAGAGTAAAATTAATAGTGTACGGGTAGTAAATTGTAAAGTCGTGTCAAATGCCATAATTTTGCTGCACGAGCGCGGAAGAGTAGTAAGCGACAAAGTGGGGAAGTTTTCATTGTTTATGACGTCATATCTCCTGAACTATAGAGCACATCGCAAAATCCGATCTTAGCTGAACGTCTTCTACATATAAACTACATTCCTGCCAAATTTCGGCTCCATAGGCGAAGTAGTTTTCGAGATTTCGTGTTTAGTCAGTCAGTGAGTGAGTGAATGAATGAGTGTCGAAGACATTATTGATAGATCTGAAGCATTGAATTAAAATTTGTGGTGCGGCCGGGAATCGAACCCGGACCTCCATGCTTACTAGGCAGACGTCTTAACCTTTTTTTTTATTGTTTTTTTTTACGTCTTAACCGTTTTTTTCCCTCAGTCCCTTTTTCTTTTTATTTTTTTATTTTTTATTTTTTAGGGCCTCCTTCCTCCCCTTCAGCCTCGCCTTTCGCTCGCCATCTTCTGCCTTCTCGGCCTGGCTTCATTGTCGTTTTAGTCTTCTCAGCAGTAAGAAAATTAAAATTTGCACTTCTCTAAACACAGAAATTAAAGTTAAATGTCTTCTTCAAACAAAAATCATACAAACATAGTTGAAATGAAAGTAATAGCTCTATGTAACTCAGTTCTTGTATTGCACTGTGGCTGGCTGCTAAACTAATATTAGAAGTGCACCTCGCCGACCCCCAACGCGCCTCGCGTTGGAGTCGGGCACGTCTTCTCGATAGATTTTAGAGTAAGTTCCATTGACCTGATCAGTTCTAGCTCTAAGTCGGCGAATATAGAAATTAACTTCTCATACCCGGTACTCCCCAACTGCGCGGGGGATCGCTCATAGCACTTCCTAGAAAGTTAGCAAAGTAAAGTTTGTATTTCTTGTGGTTCTTGATCGTAGAATGCCGTTCTTGTAGAAATGTCCAAAAGTCAAGTGCGTTCTTGGGGCCTTCTCTGAAAAGGTAGAGGACTGTCAATCCTCGAATCCAAGTTACTGCATTGGTCTTTGTTCGGGGGTAGTATGTCTCGTCCGGGTAGAGTAATATCCGTGGTTCGATATCTTGCGGAGCAACTCGAAGGAAAAAAGCTATAATTTTTTGCGCCAAGCTCCACGCTTCTGCGGAAGTGCCGCATGTCAGACGATGTACTTCATTATCCAATTCATTGCACTGAGTACACAGGCGTGTCCACTCTATGTATAGCATGTAATCGGGCACGCGTCATGAATTTTCCATTGACGATCTGATACCACAGCGTACGTGTCTCTGTGTCAAGAAGCGCGTGGTGCACTGCCCGCCAAACCACTGTCCACGTTACTGTCGGGTGCCGTCTCTCTATCACGTTGCCTGGTCGTCCTCGTAACAGTAAGCAATATATGTCGCGTGCTGTTGTGGTCCTGGTAGTCGGCAGGTCCGCTTGTACATAACTGTATTCGACGAAAAAGGTACGAATATGGGCAAGAGACGGTGATATGTGACCGACAAAAACTGGCGCTCTTTGAGAAGGTGGTGCTAATTCCTCTATCAAAGTGCCGGACAGACTTGACTGGTGTCGACGCCACATCTTGGCCATCGTACTGACATAGAGAGCCACAGCGCGGTCGCGGACGTGGACAAGTCCGAGGCCCCCTCGCTTAATGGGGAGGGTGAGAGTTTCGTATCGGACTTTGAAAATGAGACCTGCGCTCACAAAGAATCCAAAGGCCGCTAGGAGGCAGCGTGCCATAACCACCGGCATCGGGATCACTTGCGCCAAGTGTGGAATGCGCGATGCCAGGTGAACGTTCACAAAAGTGACCCGTTGCATCATGTCTAATGTTCTTAACATGTTATCTCGAACACTCGTTCTGACAGACTGCAGGAGCCGTCTATAGTTGAGCGCTGCCGTCACGCTGTTATCTGGCAGCCCTCGTCCAATGTTCATAGCCCCAGACTTCGCCATATTAACGCGACTTCCTGTAGCCGAACCATACAGATCAATCCAGCGTAGTGCTGTTCGTATCTCGTCCCCCGACCGCGCCAGGAAGGTAAGGTCGTCTGCATATGTTCTGCAGATGAATGTGTGGCCCCTGAACGTCATTCCTGTTAGCTTGTTCCTAAGACCACAAAGTAACGGCTCGATAGCTATGGCGTAGAGCACCGACGACAGTGGACACCATTGCCGCACAGATCTGAAGATTTTGATTGGTCCTACCGCACGTCCGTTCACGAGCACTGTGGAGGAAGCACCGTGGAGTAGTCGCATTACTACGGTAACGAAGTCGTGTGGAAAGTTCATTTTCGTCATCACTTTTGTCATGTACGCATGGCTCACTCTGTCAAAAGCGCGATCAAAGTCCACGGACACCAAAGCAGCATTGAGACGACAGGTTGTTGCCAATGCTATCACGTCGCGGTAGTCACTGAGCGCTGTCTGGATATTGCTGTCACCACCGAGTGACGTTTGATCAAGGGAGATAATTTGGCGGAGGACGCGTTTGATGCGAGCTGCAAGTATCCTTGTGTAGGTCTTAAAATCTGAGTTGAGTAGTGTCAGCGGCCGGTAGTCTTGTATTCCTTTCCCACCTGACGGTTTGGGGATAGGAATTATCATTCCCTCCACAAAGGCTGATGGAAGAGGGGTATGTGGAGACATCAGTTCTCGGTACATATCAGTCCACCGAGGCAGCATGAGAGTTTTGAATGTCCGATAAAATTCTAACGGGAGTCCGTCCGGTCCAGGTGATTTGTTTGCTGCGCCTTTCCCCAGAGCTTCTGCCACTTCATCTTCCGTAACCTCTGCCATGAGTAATCCTTCAGCCGTCACAATAAGGGTACCCGACAGTGTTTGTGGAATTTCATCAAAAGCTGCCTCATTGTGTTCCACTCTGTCGTAGAGGTGTCGGTAATGTTCCAGAAAAGCTGTGGCAATATCTTTTTGCGATGTTAGACTGTTGCCATCCGGCAAGTCGACGACATGTATTAAGGCTCTCCGACTGCGTCGTTTCTCCCCGATGACGTGGTGCATCGATGGTGGTTCTCCCTGTACTCGGTCAAAATCTCTAGCTCGGACGACAGTGCCTTCTAGGTTGCGGCGCATTATAGATGTTATCTGAGCCTGTACCCGTTTGACTGCAGATTGCCGATCTGGTGAAGGTGTCTGTGTTGAGAGCTCCCGTAGCGTCGTAAAATAGAAGTCCACGGTGTTCCGTCTCCACAAGGATTGTTCTCTTCCGTATGCAATCATCGCTCGGCGTATAGCAGGCTTGGCGCAGTCCAACCACCACTGTAGTGTCGTGGGGAATGTCGGTAGGCGTCGCTCGCAGGTGTTCCAAGCGTCTTCTATTAAGCGTCTGCACTCCGGATCCCGGAGGTGTGCGACGTTCATTTTCCAGGTACCTCGACTCCTCCACACCTTCTGGCGTTGGAGTTCGATCGTGCATATGTATGCGGTATGGTCTGAGAAGGCAACGGGCCACAATTCAGCATCAAGAACAGCATTTGTGAGATCACGTGTAACATAAACTCGATCAATACGACTTCCTGAATGACTGGTATAGTATGTGTATCCGGTCCGGTTGCCATGGACGCGTTCCCAAGTATCGATCAAGTTCATATCTCTCACCAGCAGTCGTAACTCTTGACACGAGGTGTAATGTGGGTATTGGTCTTTCGGGTCAAGCACACAGTTGAAATCACCTCCAAGTAAAAAGTGATTATATCGGCCCAAGAAAAGAGGAGCAATCTCCTCTGCATAGAATCTGGCACGATCCCGCCTTCGGTCTGTACCTGACGGAGCATATATGTTGATGATGCGGAGCCCAAGTACTGTCAGCGCAAGCCCCCGTGCTGACGGCAGATATACCACGTCTTCAGCATCGATACCGTCACGTAAAAGTATCGCCGTGCCGCTGGCGCTGTCATGTGTTGGTGTAATATATGTGTTGTACCCATACAGTGCGGGAAAACTGTCTACATTGACTTCTTGTAGGAGGACTATATCAACATCCGGCGCCCTCAACATGTCCTTTAATAGCTCTAGTTTGACGTGTGCACTAATCGTATTGATGTTGATGGATGCTATTCGATATGCCTGCTGCTGCACTGCACGTTGAAAAGCGTTCATGATGCTGGAGTTTGTTGGTGTGGCGTTGAACATCTGTTGAGTGCTGTCGTGTCCTTCGGAACCTTCCGCATCTCCTAAGTGACTAGTGTTTGGGTGAGGTCGCGGCCGCTGCCGCGTCCGTGTCGTCGTTCATTGAGTGATCATCATCATGATCCTCAGACCAGACGATATGAGGCAAATCTCGTTGAGATATCCCCGCGTGGCTTTGCAATGGCGGTGGATCTGTATCAAGGTTCGTCGGCGGACCCACTTGTTGGTCTCCGATGAACGACGTCAGGTGTTTCTCGTGTACTGGGCGGTTTGCGTCGTTCTGTTGTGCGGTGAGAAGGGACTCCACGTTTGTGTTTTGAATTTCATTATCCTCACTGTGTGTTGCAGCGTCTCCCGTGGAACAGGTGTCCGACGGCGATAGACGGCGTTTCTTGTGCCGCTTCGGCGATCGTTGCTTGCGTGTGTGTACCTCCGTATCAGATTGTGGCAGCGAATCCCGGCTTTCAAGAGCGACGGCGGGTGTGGGTGTTGCCATGTCAACGTCCATTCGTGCTTCCGGCTCTTTCTCTTCAGCCGTCGATGTCGACAGAGAAGTTGTGCTCTGGTTGTTCGGAAGCACATCTGTGTCAGCGGCCACCAATTCTGACGGTCCTGGTATCTGTTCTTGTGGAATGGGTGGGTCAATGTTCGGCGTAGCGCCTCTCCGGAGCACATTGACGTATGACAGTGGGAGTGACGTCGGAGCGGGCGTTAGCACAGCTTCTCCTTTTGGTACTTGTGCGATCCTCCGCTGCATGCACTCAGAGCGAACGTGTCCTTCTTTACCACATCCTGAGCATGTCTTCGGCTGGCCGTCGTATATGACTACGGCCCTGCAACCTCCTATGAACAGGTAGGACGGGACGTGTTTGGTAAGTTCGATCCGGATTTGCCGAACCCCGTTAAGAACTGGGTACGTCATAAAAGTGGACCACTTTTCCGCAACATGACTGAGCACCGTACCATAAGGTTGGAGCGCTTCAATCACGAGTTCAGATGGCACTTCGAATGGGAGTTCAAAAATGCGTATTGTACGTAGTCCGAGTCCTGCATGATCAATAACCACATCGCCGACATGGCCGTCTGCGTGCTTAAATTTGAGTCCGTGCTTATTAGCTCGAATTATTCTTTCACATACTTCTTCGCTGATCATTTTCAAGTAGACAACACTACTCAAGACAGAGAGGTGTATGCCTATGAGACCTTGTGGATCGATTTTAACCTCTTCTCGTATAAAGCGTTCGATTTCGTGAGCTGTAGGTCGGGCATATTCGTTCGAAAAGCTGATCTTTATCGTCGACTTGCGCCACGAGTGAGCCATTCTATAATAGGAAATACTACACCCGCGAGAGTGGCCGAACACGTAAACAAGCTCTGCGGCGGGACGTAAACACGCCCGTCCTCACCGCGCCGCTGCCTGACGCAGACTGTTGCGGAATAGCACCTCAGCATGGAGAGCCTTGGCAGTAGTGGCAGTTATCTTTGGAACAAAGAAGCTGAATTAAAGTTTGTGTTGCGGAGGGAAATCGTACATAGACTATTCCGAGGCGCCTTAATCGTTAGTGGTGTGGTAGTCTAACGGTTAAGACGTCTGCCTAGTAAGCATGGAGGTCCAGGTTCGATTCCCGGCCGCACCACAAATTTTAATTCAATGCTTCAGATCTATCAATAATGTCTTTGACATATTAGAGACGTAAATCCGTCTCAGGGATTCTTTAATTGTATGAATGAGTGTCGTTTCGCTTTTATGTAGATAGAGATTATTAATGAATTATTATGGATTTTGATGTGTCACGTTGCTGTATTAGGTCCGCCATTTCGTTTAGACAATTGTTACCATGAACCCCCTTTGTGAGGAGTTTTGTGCGGACTAGACGGCGCCTGGGGCGCGTCCCACTCTGCAGCACAGGCCAGTGTGGGCAGAGGCCTGCGCAGCCAGCAGCAGCAGCCATTGTCTGCCGGCAGGAATGCGGCGGCAGGTAGCAGGTAGCAGGGGGCGTGCTGGCCGCGGCGGAGCGCTCTGCAGCCCACACTGCTGGCCGAGGGAGCCACACGCACGACGCGCAAGCTAGAGCTTCTGAGGGCAGCTATACCCGTGTTTACCACCATTCAAGGAAGTACATATTCTCAAATGGAACCGTATACTTTTTATAACTGCATTCGGGATACATTTTCTACGCTGCTGCCTAATATTTAATAGCAGCTCGTACATTTCACAACTACAGTGATGAAGCGTTTGTTAATGTTGACATTGCAACCTATTCTTTAAAAAAAGAAGCTAGAGTGTGACAGGCACGTTGGCCGCAATGAGCGTTAGCCGTGCAGTCACTGCCGGCACGTACCATGTACACTAGAATCTGCCGTATAACACAGGGCTTCAGAAAACTACTTTGTATTTGTCCATCTTTCCATACGTGAGTGAGCTGAAACAGAGAAGTCACCTGTTCATTCTGGGAAGTTGAAGAGGTCATATATCTACTCTCCAGAAAGCAATACACAATTATGAAAGCAGTAGTTGACCCACGGTTTCTCGTGCTTTCAGAAGGTAAACGTGCGATGTGTGGACGCCCGGTGCGCGACAGTTTGAGTGAAGCGAACGTTTCACTAAAAGCGGCGCGCCGTGACCGGCACAGTCTGGGCTGCGCGCTGGCAGCTTAGCCGGCGTAATGCCGCAGCAGCTCAACCCACCAGCAAACTCGGCCCACACTCCATTCTAAGGGATGTTTGTCTACTCTGAACCCGCTGCGACGGCAACTGCCGGCAAGGCGGCGTCACGCAAAAAAAAAGGGGGAGAAATCACTTGTAAAAATTGTTGACGGTCTACGGGACCACCCCACATCGTTTGTGAATTTGATTTTTCCTACTTCTTTGCCATTGACTGTGAAAACTGAAAATGCGTAACTTTCATTCTGCGTGAATTTTTAAATGAAATGCCGAAATATTTGTAAATCAATGAGAGTTGACTGCTCGGTTATTATTTCCTAGCTTACAAATTACGTAAGTTATGTTAAACTAACCTAACGACAACACATGCACCCATGCCCTAGGGAGGACTCGAACCTCAGACGGCGAACGGCCGTGCGCACCGCACCTCGGCGCCCTAGTGTGCACGGCTATTCCGGCGCGGCTGCGTCAGTTTCTAGATCCAAACGCTTCTCACTCTATTTTGTAGAAAGTATGCGCTTTAAAGATTTCATTGTTTGGCACGTGTTACTACAGAATAAAACTTTAACCTTACCTTAATTCGTAACAGTCATTTTAAAATCACGCTCTTTGTCAAGTTTTATTCAAAACGTCCGGTAGGGGGTAGATTACTGTTGGGTGCATTTTAGACGATACATTACAGCGACTGGAATAGAACTAGAAGTTCAGAAAAGTGTTTGAAACGTCTGTCGCAGTCAACCCGCCTCGTTTAACGAGTAACCTCGTGTCCACGTCCGCCCCACCACCAGTTCTCTCTCTCTCTCTCTCTCTCTCTCTCTCTCTCTCTCTCTCCACATCAGCTTCCTCCGCGTTCTATGCCGCCTCTTACAACTAGATTTAACCTAGAGCCATGTGTAGTGTCTTGTCAAAAATATTACATCTCCCTAACTTCTTAACCCAACATTTTGAAATTTTAACACAACGTTCTACTGGAATATGCGCATGTTTTACATAAACAATTTTTTGTGTATTTCATACTTGAATTTACGTAAGTTTTGTAATCGGCAAACGTTCATACGAAAAATCGCAAAAGTAATATACATACACGTTTTATACGATATATTCAGTAAATATGTACCTAGAAACCTTGTTACATAACATTGTAAAATTTAAAAATTGTTAAAATTTGGTCGAGAACTTTCGGAGAAGATTGGCTACAAACAAACCAGCAGAACATATTTATGTCAGTAATAACTGACGCGGGGGTAGGGGGCAGGGGGCATCAGAGCGGCGGCAATTACCCATTGTTAAAAATATCAACCGTCGGGCCTGAACTGTAATAAGCAGTTTACTAACATTGCCAAAGTACGTAATATAAGGTTAATGTGACCGGTACACAACTTCATCTTTTATTTCAACACGTGTTGGAAATGTTGGCCACGGACTGAAAGCCACATTTGCGATCGCCATTGGAAAAAAGGCTGGACCGCTGTGATGACAGTCAGTGGGGCACCGTGATACAAAAATACAGGCCTGTCTTAAAGTTGTGTAATTCCTTGTCTGACATTAATTCTGATTTGAACATAACGCAGACTTTTTTGTATTACACTGTGTTATCGATGAATAAGCGCAAAGTCTGAAAACTGTTTAATGACCGTTCGTTAGATATATGTACAAAATGCAATAATTAATTCTAAGAAATTTAAAAAAATCTACTCCTTTAAAAGTTGTCTGTAAAGTAGGAGCTTTCTCAATCAACGTAATTAAATTCTGAATTTTTCCCAAGACCTAAGAACTCGTAATGTATAATATACATTTCCATCGGAAACCCTGTAAAATAATGTTTTCCATTCCGAAAAATACACATTAAAAACAGCGTCCAACAATTTACAAGAAAGCTGTAGCTACTGAAGGAACATTAGATTTGCTGACTTTGAGATAACAAACAAAGTTTTGTTAGAGATCGTGTTGAAGGGGGCTCAGGGGGTGCCAGAATATTTCAGAATATTTTTAATTGGAAGGGGTCGCACGTTGGAAAGGGTTGAAAATCACTGCCGTGTGAAAGGCCTGCTAGACCCTTCTCCAGGTGCGTTTCCTAATTACTTCCTGCACTGGCACGAGCAGTAACTGTCTGAGTCGTCGTTGACGGCCATTCCGACACAGACGACAAGTGAAGCGTGACCATTAACCTGTGACCCCCGTAAACACTGCGTTTTCCTTCATTTGCTTTGACTGCGGCGCGTGTCGGATTACTGAATTTGTGACCTGCTTGTGTTACGACTTTACAGATGAAAACTGTTCAACAGCTGTCGCTGTTGTGTGGGAATATGGTCTGATGACGGTTTCGTTTTAGTTGGTAATTTTAGAGGACGTGTTTTATATTAGTGTTTTAACGATACCCGTGTTCTGAACCTAATTTTCGTTTTCTTCTCTTCCAGGTGAGTACCCGCTGTTAAATGCCTCTGCGCCAAGCACGTCTTACCCTGGTGAGTTGTATTCAGTTTGTCTTCTCTTTCCACGACGATTTCCGAGCCCTACATCTCGAAACAGTGCAGAAAACTGTACCGGGATTTTGAATATACACGATCTTTGCAATGAAATGTGAAATTTAAAAGCTGCTTTCTTACAAGATACGGAATTTGATGTTTATATTCACATTTACATTCGGTTCAGAGGATATCACATTTCCTGAAATGAAAACTGAGAATGTCGGTAAGTTTGTACCCGCAGTAAGTAGTCCGTAGATGTAGTTGAGCCAGGGCGAGAGGAAAACAGTTCCGTGTTCTCGCTGTCCCCGGTTTCTGAGGGTTGTGTGAGAAGCTAACATTGTGCATACCTCTCAGCGGTTACGCTTCATCCGTAAAATTTACCGAAATTGCAGCATTTTACGGTTTTGCCGTTGAACTGTCTTTTTACGACATCGAGGGCAAAAATTTGCAACGGTAACATTTGATAATCACCCCACTTTTGTAAATCGATTGTTTGCATTAATCGAAGTCAAGTCTACGATAGAGGATAACAAGTTCTATGATAACGATTGATGCTTTTAAGAGTGTGCTATTTGTGTCGTCATTGGAGTTGAATTTTAAGTCGGGATAACAGTTCTCCCATGTGAATCTGAGGTTTCGACAGGCTGCACCGCAAACTCAAAGAAGTGATAATGGGTTAGTAGTTGGGGCATTCAGACCTACGAATGTTTCGAGTGTTTGTATAGCTTATGGGACTTAACTACGGCGTCATCAGTCCCTAAACGTACAAACTACTTAAAAACTAGCTAATACTAAGGTCGGCACAAATATCCATGCCCGAGGGGGGATTCGAACCCCCGACCGTAGTGGCCGTGCATACCGTCACTGGAGTGCCTCAGTCCCCTCGGCCACCGCGGCCGGCGCATTCAGACCTAGAACATAGTGATCGATCTCCAGGATACAGAAAAATTCCTTTTCTTTTCATCAATGAGAAACTTTTTTGATACATACTGCCAGTGAATACATCAATAAGTTTGCACTCAAGTTCGACAGAATTGAAGATACACAGATATCATCGATTCGTTTTTCCTTGAAAACGTTTCCTATATTGTTATGCAATGAAGGGAATGAAATTACAGATGAGATGAGCGTCGCAGGCAGTTTACAGCTCTTCACGTGGACGACAGTTTGGTTGCGAATCAAATGGTGCAGGTGCTTCCAGTTGGACACCAATACGAAGAATTTGTGGAACCGAAAGACTTTTCTAGAAATTCGATTATACTTGAGTAGTGTTCTCTATCCTCACCACAGCCCATAGCAATGCAAAATGATAACGTGTTGTCAACGTCGCGAAGAAAAAACAGGTCAGATTAAAAATAATCTCCCGAGTGTCTGTATTTAGGAGAGCAATAGTTCTGGTACCTGACGAGACAAAACATTTTCCAGGGACGTCTTGCAGGAAGCTCAGATGATCAAAAACATAACTTCCAAGTCGAACTAGCATGTGATTTGCAGTGTGTTTTGTATCTTAACTGTGTACAGTCGCATTCAGTAACGCCTTTTCCAACTATGGCTTATCTGCTTAATTTATCGAGGAAGTCTTGTTATGTACGCTCCAAACCAATGTTCAGCACGCCTGATTCAATTTAACATGGACTTCTTCTCGATTGTTATCTTCATCTAGAAACGTTGGCGGAGGATGTAATTCGTTATGACCCAAAAGTATTACTATTATTTTCATGAAACGGTGATATGTTGGGATTCATCAGAGTTTCTGTCGCGCCTGTTTTTACTGAAAGCCCTTTTCAAAGGCTGGCAGGTATATTTGTGATAACGAACTCGTGTTTTGAAATTGAAGTTTTGCTCATATATGGACTGGAGCGTTGCTTTTCTCGGAGACGCTGCCGCTGCACAGTGTCAGTACAACAACCGCCGCCGCCATTCACGACCTCTGCCGAGTGTCTGGCGGGCGTCGCTCGCCGCCTGCGCGTCTGCTCTGGTTCTGATGACGTAGCGTGGCGTTTGAGCCCGCGGGTCGCGACCGAGGAGGCTGGAATCTCTGCGGATGCTCTAAAACATAAAGAGTGAAGCCAGCGAACCGGGCAATCCGGCATGTGTTCGTGCCCAAAACATTTGTGGGAGTGCGTGTATATCATAGCTGTCTGTAGTCCTTGAAATCTACGTCATATCCGAGTAAATACCCCGAAGTCCCTGTCAGTTTAAAGACATTACGTGAAGAGAGCAATGTTCGCACAGAAGCGTGTGGCCTCCTGGCTGCGACCCTCCTGTTCTGGCGGCGGCCGCGAGAGGCGCTCCGGGCGGCCCTCGCTGAGAGACAGGCAGGTACCCGGCGTGCCTGTGACACTTCTCACTTCTGACGATGGACCGACCGAAACGCGTAACAATTAAGCCGTTTTCGACCTCGTGATGAATTGTTAATTAACCGACTTGTCAGCTTTTGTGCAGTACTGCTACAGTTATTTGCAATGGTCGCAATGACTTAATCACATGTCCAAATATTGTTGTGTCAGAAAACTAACATAATATTATTTGTAGTCAATACGTAACACTAGCTTTCTCTACTGGGTCACAGTGGTTTGTCGAGTGGCCGGTGAGTACACACTTGTTGCTCACAATAAGTTAACCAACCGGCTTCTTCTATAGAAGCGACTTATTTGCATTTCGTGCGTGCTTTCTCTTACAGTTCATAAAACTTTCGTGTGCTCGCGTGTTTATTTATTCAGAATCGCGTGTATTTGACAGATTGGTATTGATATTTTGATTTATTAGCTCGCGTATATATTTTTCATATTCTCCGTTAATAAACAGCTTAGTGTTAG
Organism: Locusta migratoria; assembly: GCA_026315105.1. Classification (NCBI taxonomy): domain Eukaryota; kingdom Metazoa; phylum Arthropoda; class Insecta; order Orthoptera; family Acrididae; genus Locusta; species Locusta migratoria. The sequence goes on from CM048749.1 coordinate 376,252,948, forward strand.
GTTCATATTTTTCGAAGCTCACTGTTTATCAAACTTTTGTGTCCTCAGTCTTACTTATTTGGAACATACATAGGTTTTTAGAATGGCTAGGAACTGTGACTGCTGTGAACGGATGCAGGCAGAGTTGGCGGCTCTTCGCTCGCAGCTTCAGGCGGCGTTGGCTTCGCTGGCAACGCTCGAGACTGCGGTGGGTGGGCGCCGCTGTTGTGGGCCGCTCGCGGGGGTGCAGCAGACGCCCTGTGCGTCTGTTGTGCCCTCCGATCGGCCTGCGGCTGTGGCCAGCCCGCTCGCTTCCCGCGAGAGAGGGGCCTCCCAATCCGTGGTCGATTGGGAGATCTCCTCAGCGCGTGTCAGGCGGCGTAAGACTTCCCGAAGTGGAGGCCTCCCCGGTTAGTTTTGCCAACAGATTCGAGGCACTGTCTGTGGCAGGGGATGTTCCTGACGCAGATGGTGTCGCTTGTCATGTGGTCACCCCTTTTCCTGCAAGAACCGGGCACTCACAGAGGGTGAGTTTGCTTGTAGTTAGGAGCTCCAATATTAGGCGGGTGATGGAGCCCCTTTGGGAAAAGGGCTGCTGGGGAGGGGAAGAAGTCCAATGTGCACTCCGTGTGCGTACCGGGGGGAGTCATTCCAGATGTGGAACGGGTCCTTCCGGATGCCATGAAGAGCACAGGGTGCAGCCAGCTACAGGTGGTGGCTCATGTCGGGACCGACGATGTGTGTCGCTTTGGATCGGAAGAGATCCTCTCTGGTTTTGAGCGGCTATCAGTAACGCAAAAGAGTGCCAGTCCTGCCTGCAAGATGAAGGCAGAGTTCACCATCTGCAGCATAGTCGACAGGACTGACTGCAGACCTCTGGTTCAGAGCCGAGTGGAGGGTCTGAATCAGAGGCACAGAAGGTTTTGCGACCGTGTGGTTAATGTTTGTTAAGCTTATGGGACTTAACTACGGGGTCATCAGTCCCTAAACTTACAAACTACTTATGAACTACCTTATACTAAAGACGGCACAAATATCCATGCCCGAGGGGGTATTCGAACCCCCGACCGTAGTGACCGTGCAGACCGTGACTGAAGCGCCTCAGTCTCCTCGGCCACCGCGGCCGGCGCGACCGTGTCGGCTGCAGATTCCTCGACTTGCGCTAAAGGGTGGTGGGTTTTCGCGTTCCACTAAATAGGTCAACAGTCCACCACACTCAGGAAGCGGCTACACGGGTAGCGGGGGTTGTGTGGCGTGAACTGGGCATTTTTTGTTAGGTTAGAGGGCTTACGGAACACACAAAATGGGTTTCAGTCTCAAAGGGTGCAGGTCAGACACGGGACGAATGCAGATGTAGGAACCACTGGTGTAACAGTTGTAAATTGTCGTAGCTCTGTAGGAAAAGTTCCAGAGCTCCAAGCGCTGATAGAAAGTACTGAGGCACAAATCCTTATAGGTACTCAAAGTTGGCTGATTCCAGAGATAAGTTCGGCCGAAATGTTTACAAAGGGCCAAAAGGTCTTCAGAAAGGATAGATTAAAAATGGGGTGGCGTATTTATTGCTCTTACCAACGGTTTATTCTGCAGCGAAACTGAGGTAGATACTTCCTGTGAGTTGGTATAGGTATAGGTTACTTAAATGTTCAAATGTCTGTTAAGCTGAAGGGACTTAACAGCGGGGTCATCAGTCCCTAAACTTGTTGTTGTTGTTATGGTCTTCAGTCCAGAGACTGGTTTGATGCAGCTCTCCACCCTACTCTATCCTGAGCAAGCCTTTTCATTTCCTCATAAGAACGGCAACCCACTTCCATTTGAATCTGCATACTATTTGCGTCTCTTGGTATCCCTCTTCGATTTTTACCCCACACACTTCCCTCCAATGCTAAATTTACGATTCCTTGATGTCTAAGAATCCCTTCTTTGAGTCAAGGTATGCCAAAAACTTCTTTACTCAACGATTCTGTTCAGTACCTCTTCATTAGTTATGCGATCTACCCACCTAATCTTCAGCATTCTTCTGTAGAACCACATTTCAAAAGCCACTATTTTCTTCCTGTCCACACTGTTTATCATCCATGATTCACTCCCGTACAAGGCAACACTCCACATAAATGCCTTCTGAAAAGAATTCCTTACACTTAAATGAATATTCGATGTTACCAAATTTCTCTTTTTCAAGAATGCTTTTCTCCCCATTGCCATTCTACATTTTATATCCTCTGTACTGACCGTCATATGTTATTTTACTACACAAGTAACAAAAATCATCTACCACCTTCATTGTTTCGTTACCTAATCTAGTTCCCTCAGCATCGCCTGATTTTCTAAGACTGCGTTCCATTATCTTTGTTCCGCTCTTGTTTATGTTCATTTTATACGCTTTCCTCAACACACTCTCCATTCCATTCAACTGCTCTTCCAGGTTCTTTGCTGTCTCTGACAGAATTACAACGTCATCAGCAAAACGCAATGTTTTTATTACTTCACCCAGAAGTTCAATCCCTATTCCAAATTTTTCATTGGTTTCTTCACCGCCTCCGCGATGTACAAATTGAATAACATCGGAGAAAGGCTACAACCCTGTCTTACTCCCCTCCCAACTAATGCTTCCCTTTCATGCCCTTCGAGTCTAATAACTGCGGTCTGGCTTTTGTACAAGTTGTAAATAACTCTCCTTTCCCTGTATTTTATCTGTGATGACTTCAGAATTTGAAAGCGTGTATTCCAGTCAACATTGCCAAAAACTATCTCCAAATCTACAAAAGCTAGAAATGTAGGTTTGCCTTTCCTTAATCTATCATCTAAGATAAGTCGTAAAGTGAGGATTGCCTCCCGGATTCCTACGTTCCTCCTGAATCTAAACCGATCTTCCCCGAGGTCATCTTCTACCAGCTTTTCGATTCTCCTGTAGATAATTCGTGTTAAAATTTTTCAAGCATGACATATCAAACTGATGCTTCTGTTATTTTCACACCTGTCTGCGCCTGATTAAAAAACTTACAAACTACTTATGAACTACCTTATACTAAACACAACACAAACATCCATGCCCGAGGGGCGATTCGAACCCCCGACGGGGAATGGCCTCGCGCATTGCAGCATAGCGCCTCAAATGCACTTGGCCACTCCGCCGCGGTTGAGGTTATACTTGACAACCGGAATAAATTAATAATTGGATCTTTTTATAGGCCCCCTGACTCAGACGATGCAATTCCCGAAATGTTCAAAGAAAGCTTGAATCACATTTCGAACAGGAACCCAAAGCATACTGTTATGATCGGTGGCGACTTTAATTTACCCTCGATATTTTGGCATAATTACGTATTCCAAACCGGCGGCAAATATAAAATATCGTCCGAACTAGGTCTGAATGCTTTTTCTGAAAACTACTTCGAACAGTTAGTTGATAAACACACTAGAATAGTAAATGGTTGCAAAAATACCCTTGATCTCCTAGCAACAAATAACCCTGAGCTAGAATAGAGCATCAAACAGATACAGGAATTAGCGAACATAGAGTTGTAGTAGCGAGACTGAATATCGAAATTCCCAAACGCACCAAAAATAAACAAATAATATATCTATTCAATAGAGCAGATAAAAATTCGCTTCACGCTTTCTTGAATGATAGTCTTCAGTCTTTCAAAACTAAAAATACAAGTGTAGATGAGTTGTGGCTTACTTTCAAAGACATAATATCAGTAGCAATCGAGACATTTATACCAAATAAATAAATAGAAGAGGAGACTGACCCTCCGTGGTACACAAAACAGGTAAGAAGCAAAGAAAAACGCATGCAAAATATAAAAAGATACAGAATCCACAAGACTGGCCATCTGTTACAGACTTCAGTACGAGAAGCTTATAATAGTTTCCACAACGAAACCCTGGGTCGTAATCTGGCAGAAAATCCAAAGAAATTCTGAAGTACACTAGCGGTAGCAATGGTAATACTACGAATGACAGTACTTATAAAGCAGAATTGCTAAACACAGCTTTCCGAAATTCATTCACCAAAGGAGACGAAGTAAACACTCCAGAATTCGAACCAATAACAGCTGCCAGCGTGTGAAATTTAGAAGTAGATGTTCCTGGGGTAGTAAAACAACTGAAGTCACTAAAAAGAAAACAAATATTCCGGGTCAGATTGTATACCAACTAGATTCCTCTCAGAGTATGCTGATGCAATAGCTCCATACTTAGCTATCATATACAACAGAACACTCAGCGAAGGATCCGTACACAAGGACTGGAAAATTGCCCAAGTTACTCCAATATTCAAGAAAGGCAACAGGAGTGATCCCCAAAATTACAGGCCCATCTGTGCATTTTCAGCTTTTCACGGTGTAATGTATAGTCCATTAGATTTCGGGAATGCCGCCGCGCAAAATCCATTTCTTCCGCTGATATTTCGGCCGCGTACCTTCCGGCCATCTTCAGAGTGAGTCGAAGACTGTCGACGAGGTGCCGGGCGCGGCCTTATATAAGCGTGATCGCGGTGGCGATGCGCGTGCGCGTCACAGATGCGGGTCTCCTGCGTACCCAAGTACTCACACGCGTGCGCTCCGCTGTTCACTGATCGATACATGCTAGGCGGCGGCAACACCTTCACGTCTTCTCTGCCATTTCAGTACTCCAAGAGCAGGGTTCCCAGCTTTGTCTAAATTAAAACCTTTATCTCTGTTTATTAAGTTGTTGGCCAGTCTAATTTCAACAGCTTCCTTAAATATAGCATCCCAAAACGAAGGTATGGGCGTCAAAATCTTCACATCACTATAGTTCATGGAATCACCAGTTTCTATGCAATGTTCAGCCACAGCTGACTTGTCTGGCTGTAATAGACGAGTATATCGTTTGTTTTCGACGCATCTCTTGTGGACAGTGCGCGTTGTCTGGCCTATGTATGATTTATCACAATTTCCGCATGGGATCTGGTACACACCTGACTTACGAAGCCACAAATCATCCTTTACTGACCCGAGTGAGGTGGCCGGAAGATAACCTTAACACGATGTTTGTCGAGAATGCGGCTTATCTTTGACGAAAGAGCGCCCACGTAAGGTAAGAAGGCTCTTCATCTGTAACTGTTATTTTCGTCTTCTTCTTCCACGTGGGCGTTCTCTCGTGAAAGATAAGCCGCATCCTCAGCGGAGCGCACGCGTGTGAGTACTTGGGTACGCAGTAGACCCGCATCTGTGACGCGCACGCGCTTTGCCACCGCGATCACGCTTATAAGGCCGCGCCCGGCACCTCGTCGACAGTCTTCGACTCACTCTGAAGATGGCCGGACGGTACGCGGCCGAAATATCTGCAGAAGAAATGGATTTTGCGCGGCGGCATTCCCGAAATCTAATGGACAGGCCCATCTCATTGACGTCGATTTGCAGTGGAACTTTGGCACGTTTACTTTGTTCGAACATTATGAACGACCTCGAAGAGAACGACCTATTAACCAGTAGTCAAGACGGATTCAGAAAGTACCGCTCTTGCGAAGCACAGCTTGCCCTTTATTCGTATGAAGCGATAAGTGCCATCGACAAGGGATCTCAAATCGATTCCATATTTCTGGATTTTCGGAAGGCTTTTGACACTGTACCCCACAAGCGGCCTCTGATGGAATCCTGTGATTATGGAATATCGCCCCAATTGTGCGATTGGATTCACGATTTGTCATCAGAAATGACACAGCTCGTAGTAAGTCATCGAGTAAAACAGAAGTGATATCTGGCGTTCCCCAGGGAAGCGTTATAGGTCCCCTACTCTTCCTTGTGTTTACAAATGACTAGCTGATAACCCGACGTCGCCGGGTATTTATTTATTCAAACCATGAGTTAGTTCATGTCCTATCCCTTCTGTCTTTGTCCAACCTCTTTTGCCGTTTCATAAAAGGGGCAATGCATTTTTAAAAGTTAATTATAACTTCTGAAAAATAGTTAAGAAGTTAAAGAGTAAATAGCTTCCCCAGAGAGTAATTATTGTTCGATATTTCACTTTAATCAAAAAATATCTTGAATTACACACTTTCTAAAGTATTTTATCCGGCACTTCAGCGCTCAAGCTATCTCCACAACAGATTTCATCACAATAGATTCTGTGGTTTTTGTAATGATATATTACCATATCGGTTCAGCTGTTCTCGAGTTTTAGCGAGACTAAAGAACAACAATTCATTTTTATCTTTGACAGTTTATATAGGGCTCAGGTCGTGTAAAGCGAACTTTACTCTTTCAAAGTATATTTCTGAACGCATCCAACACAACAACCAAGTCATTATTTTACATGTTTTAAATGTAAATTTTCCTCGCAATTTTTCCATATTTTATCACTGTTTAAACCTTCCCCGAACTTCCACGAGTGTGACATGAACATTATCCTGGATATGTGTGCGTGATTTGCCCATTCTTTCCGCCCACTATCGAGCTGATACTTAGACTATCTGATGATAGCTTTATAAAGCTACTGGGTCTAAAATACATATAATTTAAATTAATATGCTTTATATTAAGTGGTAATGCTACGAAGTTCACCGGATCATCTAGTCGACCCTGCAATGCTTTGCAATTGCTAATATGTACGTACTCTTGCTTTGAACGTCAAATGTGCAAAATTTTATCGCAATCGTACGAATGTTATTGTTATCCCAAAGGAAAGAGCTCTTTCAGTTTTCCACAAATTTTTCAAATTTTCCTATGTTCTGACCAACTATTCCAAACTTTCACTCCACGCAAACCTTCCTCTCGCTTTGAACGTCGAATGTGCAAAATTTTGTCGCAATCAGAAGAATGGTATTGATATTTCATAGAATTTTTTTTGGGAATTTTTCAATTTTCCAGGATCTTTTCCAAATTTTTAGATTAAAAGAACGTTCATCTTTCGTTGAACGTCAGATGATCAAAATTTTATAGCAATCGGATGAACGGTTCTCAACTTATAGTATTGAGTACATTTAGAAACACATTGAAAAAGTAACTTGGTTCGAATTTTGCGACTAACCTTTTCATCTGTCCCTATTTTTTTTACTGAAAATTTTCCAAGACCATAAAGAACAAAACGAAAAAAGAATTACACCTCTCCTTCGTGAGAATAGTCAGTTATACTGTTGCATTAAATAAAAAACACAATGAAAAAGGTACTTTAACATTTTTCTCAAAGTTTCAAATTTTCCGATAGAGATTCCAAAAACTTTATTTCATACAAACCTTGTCCTATCAAGCCATACTCAAGTGATGCTCTTACAACCACGTGACAGTTGATTGTTATTCATAGAAGAAAAAATCGCTTTCACTCTTTCCTAAATTTTCCTACTTTCCGGGCGATTTGTCAAAATTTTCATTTGATGCGAACCTTCCTCTTGCTTTCAACATGAAATGTACAAAGTTTTATCGCAATTGGACGAACGGTATTGATAGCTCACTGGAAAAAGCTGTTTCAGTTTTTCCCAATTTTCCTCTTTTCTATATTACCGTTTAAATGTTCCCTGGACTTACATGAATATTTCAAGACTAAAATTAGCCAAATCGGTTCAGCCGTTCTCGAGTTTTAGCGATACTAACGATCAGCAATATATATATATATATATATATGACTTATATATGACTTAAGGTTTGACTGATTTATCGTGTAATTAAAGTTCAGCGGATTTCTTTTAGTAGTCATGTGTATTACTTACACTTTTCATTATTTAGTGTTAACTGCCAATTTTCGCACCATGTAGAAATTTTGTCTACATCGCTTTGCAGTTGCTTTTTATCCTCTGTTCACTAACCGTGAACATTCTAAAGGAGCTATTCAGATTTTGTCATATATATATATATATATATATATATATATATATATATATATATATATATATATGTGTGTGTGTGTGTGTGTGTGTGTGTGTGTGTGTGTGTTCACTAACCGATAAACGACAGCATCTTAGTGAACAGAGGATCAAAAGCAACTGCAAAGCGATGTAGACAAAATTTCTACATGGTGCGAGAATTGGCAGTTAACACTAAATAATGAAAAGTGTAAGTAATACACATGACTACTAAAAGAAATCCGCTGAACTTTAATTACATGATAAATCAGTCAAACCTTAAGGTTGTAAAATCTACCAAATATCTAGGAGTTACAATTACGAACACATAGGAAATATTGTGGGAAAGGCGAACCAAAGGTTGTGTTTCATTGGCAGAACGCTTCGAAGATGCAACAGCTCCATCAAAGAGACTGCCTACATCACACTTGTGCGTCCTCTCCTGGAGTACTGTTGCCCAGCGTGGGACCCTCACCAGGTAGGACTGATGGAGGACATTGAGAAGTTTCAGAGAATGGCAACTCGTTTTGTTGTGTGGCATTATAGGATAGAGCGTCACGGAAATGTTACACGATTTGAGAAGGAGATTATTAAAAAAACGACGTTATTGGTTGCGGCGAGATCTATTTGCGAAATTTCAATCACCGACTTTTACTTCTGAATGTGAAAATCTTTTGCTAGCACCCACGAAAATAGGGAGACATGACCAACGCAATAAAATAAGAGAAATCAGATCGAAAACGGAACGATTTAGGTGTTGTTTCTTACCGCGCGCTATTAGACAATGTAACGGTAGAGAAAGGTTATGAAAGTGGTTAATGAACCCTCTGCGAGACACATAGATGTGATTTGCAGAGTATTTGTGTAGATGTAGATTTAAAGAGTTATCAGTACAGTATTATTTTTTAATCAACGTGTATGACTACGTTGTTGCTAGTTCAGGGTTTGAATATTCTTTGGAAGAAATGCAGTGACGACTTGATTAAATTCTGTGCAAAATCTTACACGTGCAAACGACTCCCACGGGACATTTTAGCATTGCAAGAAAGACGCAGAACAATGAATTACCCAAGACGAACAACTGAAGTGATGGAAATGCTACGAGAACGCCCTCATCCACAATATGGTAGTGCTAGGTATGTAAGATGTGATACACAGTTAACAAGTCTCACAGAAAGAAATTATAGGTGCAGAATTTCTAACAGTTGACGAACAGTCATGTGCAATTTTGTCAGTGTACAAACCACCAAACATTAAGTTTACCTGCCACAAACCAAATAATTTAATTTTAAGAAACAAAACCGTCAAAATATTCAAGGTACATATTAACTGTCAAAGTGTCAATTAGGGGTATAGCTTAACTGTTAGAAAATGGGAAGCACTAGAAATCTGGACAGAAGAAAAAAACACTGAAGCTCTTTCACACGCTAAACTGAGACCATTTGTTGGTGGCAGATGGCAGATTGGGCCGAACCCCGAAAACATTTTCGTTTCTGACAACTTCACAAATTGTGTCACAAAAGCAGCAGAAGAAACCAGTGCCAGGGCACAACATGGCCTTGTGCCTTTGCTCCAAAAAGTGGCGAATGGCCAGCGAGAACGATGGACAGCAGTCGGTACTCGCGGGTGTACAGAATTCCACGTCGTTCTGGGAGGCGCCTTGACTGCTCAGAGCTACGGAAACGAGAGCCTTCGCCCTTTTGTGCCCTAGCTCGTGCCACAGGAGACGGGTTCCTCCCGGTGGACGATGGCGCTCGTCCCCACACGGCTGCCTGTGCTGCTGGACGACGCCCTCGAAGCTGAGGGGAGGCCGGCTCGCTCGCGGGACTCGAACCCCGTGCAGCACGTGCAGCTGCCGGAACAGCGAGGTAGCTCCCGTGACGTGACGGCTGCAGAGCTCGATACCGCACCCACGGAGGAGCGCCGAATATCGCCCGAGAGCTGACTGATAACCGCGTACTGCCCACGCCACGCAGGTGTGCAGCTGCACTGGCCGTCCGGCGTGATCACACAACGCATTAGAGGGAAACACACGAGTATGAATTTTTCACGGAGCCTGGCTCTAAGTAAACGCCATGTAAGCAGTCGCGTCAGAAAACTACCGTACTGTACGGCACGCAAAATACAGTTGTGACCAACACGTGAACGACACGTGTGTGGCAGGCGGTCGCCAGCGGTTTGGTCTGCAGGCCGTGTCCGGTGGTCTCCAGGCGACGCTCGGCTGGTGGGCGCAGCAGAGGCGCGTCAGTTCCACATTCTGATAAAGGGAGTACAACAGCAGGCAAAGGCCTTTAGAGGACTAGGAAAACCTGTCTGCTCTATGGAAGTTCATTATAAGCTCTTGAGCTATTGCAACTAAACACACGACACTTCACAGATAGTCACATGCTGAGTAAGGAGGACTTAACAGAGAAGGAAAATAGTGGGTGACACGTCATACTCAATAAAGAAAAATTACGGATACGTTTTAGAAATCCAATTAAAATCAGATTTATTTCACTCTCATTTCTTTTATAATTCAGAGAAACAAGTGTCACTGCAAATTGAATAACGAAACAACCTTTATACAAGTGACATATTTAATCACGATTGTAGTGCTGCATACAGATCAGGATCACTTTTGTTCTTGATGACACCTGGTATGTTTTCCATATGTCTTATATTGAAATATATATCGATATGAAAATTTTTGTAAATTATAGTTCTCTTGTTTAACTGCATTTGCACGCAAAGTGTGTCCTTACTTGGGTCTTTATTCGTAGCTCTTCCATGGTCCTGAGTACTAAGGTTCTGTCGTCTGCTTTTTTCTTCTTCTTTGGTGGTAGCTGTGCTTGTACGTCCAGAATTTTATTACATTGCATTCCTATTTTGTCTCTGTCATCGTTTATAATTATAATTATCACCAGCAGTCACCATATTTGTTAGTAATTACTGAAGCTATGCTAATACTTTTGCTATTGTTGAATTTCTGAAATTTGAGTTCAGGTTTGAGGGATACTGACTGTTTTTGCAATGGGCTGAAGCTCCACGAAGGGGTGGACATTGTGTTTAAAGAAATAGAAGAAGGCCCTCGATGGTAAAAAAATCGTTGCATGTCCCTTCTGGCTTCGCCGAACATATTCAGTAGTAACGGGAAGCTTAGCTGTCCTGCCTGCCACAAAGTTTACTGAAACCAGAGACTATTCACCGTAAAGATACGCAATCAGCATCTTCGGTTTACGAACCTCGGTGTCCTTGTGTTTCAGTGAGTTGTGCGTCTCCGGCTTGCGACCGGACCGGCAGCAGACGCAGAAGAGGAGAGGCGCGAGGCAGCTGCGCATGCGCCGACACGTCACACGTGTCTCGCGTCTTTCCTCCAGCGTTACAAACAGTTCCCAACGTTAGCTCCATTTCGTACGCAGTAATGTATGGTGTAAAACGCACCAAACGCGAATTGGCCAGCGACTACACTTTTCACGGCAAACTCTTCAAAATGTGCGCGGCTTTGTACTTCATTTTTCACTAGCTGAAAACCCGGCGTTGGCCGGGTATTTGTTTATTTATTCTTGCCATTTTTCAGGTATATATTGATTCTGATGCCTCAGACGCATTTTTTTGGTGGGGTGGGGGGTCTGCCGTTGACAATATCAAGTACCTGCCCCGGTACCGTTTCAGTTGCACTTAAAGTTCCTAAATCGTGCCAAATTAATCCTAGATTTAAATGTGTTCTGCAGTTACCTGTTATTAAAAAAAGTTACATAACACGTAGACTACAGTTACATTTTTTGACTGAATGATTATGATTATTACGTACTGTTCAAAACAAATGAGGTAAAACTTCATGGCAGAATAAAATTGTGTGCCGGAACCGGGACTCAAACCTGGGACCTTTGCCTTTCGCGAGCAAGTGCTCTACCGACTGAGCTATACCGACACGACTCACGATGCCGCCTCACAACTTTACTTCCGCCAGTACCTCGCCTCCTACTTTCCAAACTTCATATCAGCGCACACTCCGCTGCAGAGTGAAAGTTTCATTCTGGAAACATCCCTTAGGCTGTGGCTAAGCCATGACTCTACCATATCCTTTCTTCCAGGAGTGCTAGTCTTGTATGGTTCGCAGGAGAGCTTCTGTGTAATTTGGAAAGTAGGAGGCGAGGTACTGGCGGAAGTAGAGTTGTGAGGCGGCATCGTGAGTCGTGTCGGAATAGGTCAGTCGGTAGAGAACTTGCCAGCGAAAGGCAAAGGTCCCAGGTTCGAGTCCCGGTTCCGGCAAACTATATTAATCTGCCAGGAAGTTTCATATCAGGCACACTCAGCTGCAGAGTGAAAATTTCATTCTGGAACTGTGAAGTATTGCAAAGTGAATAGGTTTTAAAACCATATTCTGCTTGATGTTGATTGGAAATTTTAGCAAAAAGCAATTACCAACACATTATAGTTTTCATTAATTAAAAATACATTATAAAATAATCAAATATATACACAGAAATGAACAAGTAAGTATCAAAACAGTCAGAAACGATAGTTAACGACAGTGTGAGAAGCATTAGGTGAAATACAAAGTTGCTCCTACACTGACGCAAACAATGCTCGCGTTGTGACAATCTGCTCCACCCAGCAGCAGCAGCAGCAGCAGCAGCGCGCGCACATCGCAGAGCGCTACGCGGCTGAGCCTTGCTGCGCCATTGTCGCCGCGGAGCTGAACATCTGCGGTCTGCTGCAGAGGCGGACGCTGCCTGCACACGCGAGCAGAAGTCCGCCCGACGCCTCAGCAGTGGAAAATAATTCAGACTTCTTCTTTCATAGAAAGCAAAGCATATTTGGCCTCTTTCAGGCATTTTTCATTGTATTGCAGATCAAAGAGTTAAAGTTTCTTCGTACCAGGCTTGTCTAGCATCCTATGGTTAATCCCTTGGACAGCGGAATCATTCCTGCCTGTAAAGTGCTCCAAGCGACAGAAATTGTTGCGAATTACGTTTTCACTTAGAAATTGCAGCTGTTATCGAATATCTTAAAACTACATTCCTTGTACATAGAAGAAAACTTTTCATTTGTCCTGAGATTTTTAAGGCCCTCAGTTATAATTTCAACTCCAGAATACAGTCCCGAGACCGTTCTTTTTCTCCTTGGAAACTCCTGTTCAAGATTCCTAAGAGCTCAATTACTTATTTTTCCATTAGGAAACCGAGGTAGGCTTTGCCAGACTCAAAAACATTAAGTTGGCCAAAGGCTCCTTCGTATCCCTGTCCTGTTAGTTCATTCAAAGTCTTCAAAATTTCATTGATTTGTGTCTATCGGTACAGCCATCTAGTACGACATAAAGGCTTGATCTTTCCGACATTACTGACAGGTCCTTCAGCCTCATCTTCAGTAATATGCATAAACGTGTCTTTTACTTTTGTTTTTGAATAGAGTATTCGTAATTAATGAGCTGATTCCATGGAGTTTTTAACAGTTCTTGAAATTTGGCGGCTTGCTTTCATAATTAAATTACAGCATTGAGCTCCACATTGAATATAAGGGGCCAAAGGCTGTTTGTCAATTATAATTGATTCAGTCGCTTCCTGCCGCATCATACGTCTGCCCACGAAGGTTAAAGACAGCTAGCCATATCTGCTCCAAATTGAATAAATCAAAGGATTTACTGACGTAATTTATTGAACTGTGCTGTTAACGATTTCTCTAACAAAGAATTTCAATTAATTCATTCTTTTTCTTTGGATGGGGTAAGTTGGTTCTCTTTGGAGCCACAATTTCAGAGTTAGTCTTCACTACGGAGTTCCATTAAATTTCCGTCATAGTTTGTTTGTCCTCGAACAGCCAATCCTTGTCCGATACGGTATTTAACACTGCTAATAATGATTGTCAACGCTTCCAAAGCCATTTTTGTTGCTCAAATTTGATTTGAGAAAGTTTCGCTTCAGTAGGGGCTTTGAAATGAGTACGGTTCAATACAGCCTGACAGTGAGCAGCACAATTCTCGCGTTCGTTAAATTTTTCAATAGCCTTTTACCAGTTCTTAAATCCTTTTCCTCTAAATGCTTCGTTAGCTTTAGTTGAAATAGTTTTTTTCGGACACGACTAGGCATATTATGCACAATAAAAACAGTTTACTTCTTCGGATACAACTATGTGAAGACAAGGGAACGTTTTATAGCAACTTTTCTGGAGTCTGGGTACTCGGCCTGGAAGATGCTGCACAGGGAAGCCGCCTGTTAGACTTTGAGGGTGGCGTGGGGAGGGGGAGCGGCCAGAACTGCAGCTGCAGCGACGCACTGCGGTCTGTCAGTCGGCGAACGTGGCAGTGACAGAATTCCCTCTTCAGATTTTACTTTCGGTAATAGATCACCGCCGTTCTCTTCTAAATTATCTGAAAATGAACACACGTTTTGAGGGAATAAAGACAGATTACAAACTAAATCATAAGTTTGTTGTAGCCACGAAAAATGGTTATTCAAAGTAAAAGGAAATACTGTACATTATTAGGCTGAACTGCAGTCGGTGACGGCCTGTGCTCTGGCCGCAGTGAGACGGGCTGGACTGGGCGGTCGCAGCCGCAGCCGCCCTGACGAGGCGCTGGAGGAGGAGGTGGAGGAGGAGGTGCAGGTGCAGGTGGAGGAGGAGGTGCAGGTGCAGGTGCTCGCGACCGGCGCTGCCGACCGAGACCGGGTGCACAACCCGCCGAGCTACAGGCGTGTGAACTGCGCTGGATCGGAAGACCGAAACTGTGCCGCTACTCCAGTTACTTCAGTTGATGCACAGGTCCGACTGCGTGGACGACGTCCGATGAAATACGAAAACCGGACGCTAATGACCTAAGCAGTTGTGCGCCCTTAAACCATAAAAGAAAAGGTCACAGCGACCCCCTAATCACTAGAACTGTCCGTTACAGGGTAGTTCTTGGAGGAACTAACAGACTCCGTTTCGTGGCTCCCTGTTGGAAGTCGCGAGCTGAGTGAAGGAAAATGGCGGCCGCGAGCAGTGCCAGTGGAGCCGTGTGCGGACGGCCTGACAGTCTGACAGGTGAGACGGGGAGGTCGCGCTCTGATCGTGTGGGTAGGGCGGGGGCGGGGAAGGAACGGGCCGTGCCGTGCCAGAGGAACCACCCTGGCGACGGCGTGGCGCACTTCAGGGAACTCGGGTACCTGAAGGCGTGGAAGGAAGACAGAGTGTCAGCGATGCAGATCCAGGGCAAAAAATACTTACGCAAGCAGCGCCGGTTGCTGGAACTAGTTTTGCAATGAACGTTTACTTACCATCACTGCTTTTCTTTTTAAAGGAAGACAATATGGGTGCACTGCATGTAACTGTCTCCACGGCTGTCCCCGTTACGTGCACCGACTGCGCCTGACTGGACCTGTGCACCAACACTTGTCGACCGAGCCGACTGCAGCGCCGTCAGTGGCGTAAGCGGCGTGGCTGCGCTGGGCCGGCCGGCCGGGCTCTGCGCTGCCCGCGCGTCCATTCATCAGTACTGCCCTTATTCATCGGTACTGTCCTTATTCATCGGTACTGTCCTTATTCTTCTGCCTGCTGCAGATACAATCACGCGTCGATATTTCCCAGCTTCAGCATGTTTCAGTGTGTGGCGTACGGATGTAAGAACAGGAAAATGCAGTTCCCATGATACCGGCAGTGTATGCCAATGTTGAACGCTGTCCGTCACCTTCTGTGCAGTTCTATGTTCCCCTCAGCTATATCTATGGCGAATTTCAAACTTATATTTTGATTTGACGAAACTCAATCGTTATCACGTCTTATCTCCGGAACTGTGTGATGCATCAAGTTGTAATTTCGAAGATATGTTAAGTAATATATGTGGATACTGTCTGAAAAACCTTACACAAACACAGACATTAGTCCAGACGTAAAAAATTGCAATGTCGAGCCAAATACAGTAGTTTTACTGGATGAATAGCGGAAACTTAGTAAGCGAGGGACGTCTTTCAGTTCGATTTGCAGAGGTAGTGAGCAAGAAAACGTTTCCTGAAGGTTTTCAGATACGAGCCATGTTTATTGTACCTCGCTAACTGCTGTCTGAAGTAGTGGATGAATTAAGTATGTTTACTCACGCGTCGTAAGAGGCGGCAGTTTTTCAGGAAACTCATTGTTTATACTTGACGTCTCCTGCACTACAGTCAAACTGTGATATAGCTCCTAAAGTACGTACAGTAGCATATGCGCACAATACCTGTAAAATAACTACCGAATTCAGTTAATGGTTTAGAAATCAAAAAGTGTTCCTTATTTCCGTAGTTATACTGCATGAAAAGTAGAAAGAGCTATAAACTGTTTCCTCTCATTATTTTGTAGAAGTTGTTGGCGACAAAAGCTTTCGCGAACGTTTGGAATTGTGTGTAAAGTTTATTTCGAGTCGCTAAGTGTGCTCGTTTTCAAATAGTGTATGAATAAAGTGTGCTTACCCGGCCGTCGCGGGCTACTCTACCTTTCCAACCCCACCCTCATCCCCTTCGAAGGTGGGTGGATTTTACCCCCACGGTGATTGTTGCCTACCAGTGAGAAACATGCGTACCAAGTTTGTTTGAAATCGGTTCAGTACTTTAGGCGGAAATGTGGAAAACACACAAACTCACATCAACTTTTATAATAATGGAAAGCCCAGGTTGGAATTAACGACAGCAGCTAGCGAGGTACAATAAACAGCCGGAGGTGATGGTTCTGTGATAACGTCGCCCTGGCTTACGTATGATGCCATAAGTTCTTAAATTGATTCCGCGTTTGTAATTTGGACAAATGATTGGTTGTACCGAAATTTTAAATTTGGAATGATTTAGTTAAAACATAGCATAATTAAACATTTATAAATATTAAGCCAAATACACCGCGGGTTGAAAGTTAATGTCGAGCACCACACACAGCAGCGGCACGTTATAAGACTTACAGAAAGCATCTAGCTGGATCCTATGCTTCGTACTGCAGAAGCTGAAAATGTGAATCTTTTCTTATTTAATATGAGATTATTCGAGACACTTTTCGTACTAAACTAATGCTCAGACAGATCACTTCGCTTTTCATTGTTGTATGACCGTGGATGAAATATGAAGTTAATGGTAATGAGAGAAAGAGGAAAAAATGATCGGGCTTCGTAAAATTACAAAAGGTTCTGAAATGAAGCTAGTTATTGTATAAGAATGACTAATAGTGAGTGAAATTTTGAAGACATGCGAAGCGATCGTAATGGCGACTGAACATTAAACTATTACGGACGTCGAGGAGCTAAAAACATTAGAAAATAAATATTTGACGTGGAGGGATTCATTTAAATAAAAGCCAAAGAGAGGGGATGATTTTAAATTTAAGTAATATATTTTAAGAACTACTTGCGTCACAATTACTTGAATTGAATGGATACATGAATGGAAGACGTCTGAACATAACGACCACAGACAAGAGAGTGATCAAAACTACGATCGCGGCTCCGTCTTCTCGCTTGCCCGGAAGTAAAAAATGACGAACGAAATTAAGTCAGTTATATTGCGAGCTAGAGAACCTAAGCAATAGCGTCTTTGTCGACGCATGTCAACAGTTTATCTGATGAGAGCTTAATAAGCCGAAAACTAGTTAGTAAATAAACAAAAAATTGGTAGAAGAGAAACAGTTTGTTTGTTTTCAACCTTAAAAAACAAAAAGATAAAATGAAATAAAAATTTAGTGTCTCGTGATAGTATGACTGTGTTTTGTGCCTATGTGATTGTGTGAGTGTTGTATTTTCTGAAGAACGCCATGGCCGATAGCTGGAAGTGTTGTACGTGTGTGTCTTTTGTGTGTGCCCGTCGCAGCTCGTCGCCACGTCTTTGCGGTGAGTTGTAAACTGTCCTTACTGTATTATTACATCCTCTTTTGTAATGTGTACGGTTATATCGATACAGTTGACTTGTCAACTAACAATACAAAGCAAATTTGTTAGAGAGGCGAGATAAGGCAGTGAGAAAACGGGCAGAAATAGAGAGGGGAAGAGCGAGCTGGAGGCGCCGTTGCTCACTCACTGGCGTCGGAAGTTCACACGAGCCGGCCTGGGATCGCCGCTGGAAACGCCACGCGGCAAGGGCGGGGCGGGGAGGTCAACAGAAGTGTTCACAGGTTTGTACAGCTTACGGGACTTAACTAACACTAAGGACGGCACAAATATCCATGCCCGAGGGGGGATTCGAAACCCCGACCGTAGTGGCCGTGCAGACCGTGACTCGAGCGCCTCAGTCCCCTCGGCCACCGCGGCCGGCAGGTCAACAAAGTGTGACGTGGGGGGGGGGGGAGATTCTGACGCTGCATTCTAATGTACTACGGCTGCAACGTACGAGTCCAGCAAACATGTTGAATAGTTTTCCCAGTACGTAGGACCGCATTCTTACATTTGTGGTTCCAGGAGAGTTGCCTCGCTAACATTTCTCCTGCTGATTTCAGTCTTGTGGCCATTATCGAGGCTCACACGTTACAATACGATAGGACGTCTCTGCTCGAAGGTTTCGTAATTTCGTGTCCAACGCGCACGCACTGCACTGGCGTCGCCACTCGCAGAGGGCCGCCGACCGCCGACCGCAGACCGCGTGGCGAGTGGATCGTAAGAGGCCTCGCCCGCCGATACTTTCCTTTCCCAACCTGCGAGAACAGGTCGACCGCCACGGAAGAAACTTGCAGCTGCCAGTGCTCGGCTCTGGGAAGTGTGGTTGTGGTTTCTGCTACGTCCGCACAGGCAGCTGGTTCGGTCGGTTGGTTGCGAGGTCGTCCAACGAGCAGCACGTCACGGGCAATCAGGCAATTCGTTTCCTACTGTTCGAGTAACACAAGTCAACTGTCACCTCACCTAGTCCAATTCCTTCAGCATGGCCCCATTGTCTCTGACGTCATTCAATCACATATGTTATTGTTATTCCTCATCGTGTTTTATGGTGGGTACGCCATATCTCTCGTACTACGTACCCAAAATTAATGGCTGAGGTATCATTTTCAAGATTTCATTCTCCAACAATTACCAAAAATAGAAATATAGTTGTTTTCACAAAAAACTTTATTAAAAAAAACTGTAGTGTTCGTACAATCTGCGAACGATCGTAAATGGTGCATTTATTTACGGTTGCTCCCATTCGCGCCGACTATCAACTTAGTTTGCGCGTCCGATATTACAACAATGTAGAAAATGCCATCTATTGATAATCTGTTTAAGTAATATGAACGACAGCTGCTGGAACTGTTCACTTTGTTCGAGCAAACGTCGCGTACTGCGAGAATCAACTGAATTTTGTAAAATAAACAAGTTTTCAATAAGTAAAACAAACGTGGGAAGGTCAGTATCTGATCTTTGATATGTTTCGCAGATATTGTTGCCGGGTTTGTCGCCGCAGTTGCTGCTGGTCAGTGATTGGCTGTTGTTGCGGTTGTTGCGCTGCGGCGCGGACTTACAAGGGGGGCCGCTCTGGGGTGCTGAGCGCCAGCGAGCAGCGAGCAGCGCAAGACGTCGAGCAGCGGGCCAGCGGCAGACCGCCGTGGTGTGTGCTGGCCGACTCTGAGCGTGCGCGAGGCTCTTCTCATTAGGCGGAGTACTCATTTGAGTCGCTAAAACTGTGTCTAACTGGAATATGTAACTACAAATCAGCTTTAGACTCCTTGAATATACAGCAACTATCGGTTGTGAGTAAATTTATTCCACATACAGTGTAGAAATTGGCCAACAGCGTTTCCTCTTCCTAACGAAATCGAACTATAACATTTAGTTTTTTAGCATTGTAAGTGCAGCATATGAACGGAATTTATCGTGAGACACGATTTTTTTGGCACTTTCTCAGTATATTCTACGACTGTGAAACTTTTGTACAAACATTAATTTCGTGTTTGCTGTAGTGCTGTATTTCCCAATATTTAGATATTTCATAGAATCAAAAAAATGAAACAGGGATGCCTGTAACAGCTAATGTTAAAAATCGATTGAAAGTGAAATATGCCATGCTTCTTACCGTGTGAATACAGCAACCAGCCACTACCAAATTCTTTGAAGAACACGAAGCACGCCATAACTTTCTCTTAACTAATACAAATAACATTAGCATGAGGGTATCTAGCAAGAATATTAGAATTTTTAATGCTGTAAGCGCAATACCTTACAGTTTCGTAAACTGTTCAAAAGTCAACAACTTTTGTCATAGGGTTCAACTTAACAAAGTGCATCCAGTGTGGCTATGTGTCATTCATATATGGAACTATACACAGATCTGCAAACCCCTTACGATTGTCATACCTATATGTAAAGGAGATTACCTTTAAATTCTGCGTTACAAGTTGCTAATATTAACGTAATAACAAAAATTCGAACTGCAGTCAGGCAACTAATTTCGTGACCCCAATAGTTATTTTACACAATCATAAAATGAAACTTTTTGAATTTCCTGTCCACTAGTACTGCCTAAAGTAGCTCGTTTTTAAGAGCTGCCAATATTGAAAAAGACTGTTATTTACTTATTCAATTCTATATTGTCTTGAATAACAACGTGTTAAGTAAGAGTAACTATCTCTGAACACAAGTAGTAGGGCTACTTGTATTCCTGAGAAATGTGAATTGGAAGACAGTATTCGATCTTTTTCTTCCTTTCTTAAATTGATTATGCATTTAAACGCTGAGCAGCTCTTCACCATCATGCTTCTTGCGCAATGCAATACTCAGACAATGCAGACGTGACTGTCAATTGTGTATACATCCCGCAGTAGCTGTTCAGTACACGATGTACCTGCTAGCAACGCTGGTACTTGTGTGTGACGCTTGCCTCTGCCGTGGTTCAGGTCACCCCGCGACAGCAGCGCCGTCACGCAGTCTAGATGTTTTTAGAAGGTCTTTGGTTAGCAGAGGCGCTCACGGTGCCCCTGCTGGAAGCCGAGGAGGCGTCTTCCGCGCTTGCTCCGTTGTCAACGCCGCCGCTGCCGGGCGCTCTCGTGGCTGAAGGCTGAACGGCTGGCTGCGCTCCGCCGCCTCCTGTAAGCGACGGCCGCCGTGCTGGACTCCAGGCCGCCGTGCTGGACTCCAGGCAGCGGGCAGCTGGAAGCCTGTGGCCCTGTCCGTGAGGCGATCTGGAGTCTGCATTCGTGTGGCCTCCTTGAAAACGCTGACCCAAAACGATGATGCCGAGGTCAGAACTTCAGTTCTGTCGTAAATCGTGCGATGCCCAGCGCCGAGACAATGCTCTGCCACTGCAGACTCTTCAGGTTGTCCCAGGCGTGTACGACGTCGGTGTTCGACACGAAGTTCTCGAACAGTACGGCACAGCTGCCCAATATAAGATTTGCCGCATTGACGCGGGTGCTTGTACACGACACGCTTTCTAAGGCCAGTCAGTCGCGTCTCGCATTAGTGACCAGCAAGAACTACCGACACCTGAAGATGTCGGACAGTTGCTTCGACGAAATATTGTGGGGTATACGCGGCATTACCCGGCGGCAAACCGGGTAAGAATATCCGCGACATATCCGCCGGGAAAGCCGGAAAAGCCTGAAAAGTCTAATCGTATTGCATTTAATTTTGTAAATTTTGTTACTATGAGACTAATATTTGTTGCTACTATTCAAAGTTTATTACATTTATACATATGCGTCTGCCTCTGCTCCACTTCTTTCTTACCTATCTCTGACTGATCAGGAGAGAGAACGAGTTATTCGCACGGGTCAACTCGTTATCTTGTTAATGTTCACCTTATGCACTGCTTCCGAGAAACTGCCCGTCCCTTTCAATTGCCCTTCCATTTCCTTTGCTGTCTCTGACAGAATTACAGCGTCATCGGCAGACCACAAAGTTTATATTTCTTCACCCTGAACTTTAATTCCATTCTAGGATAAATTGTAAGGTGACTACTGCGTGGCTTGTTTCTATATTTCTCCTAAAAATTCAGCTCTTTTCCATAAGGCTTGCTTCATCCAGTGTGTCTCGACGTTCGCGGGCATTTGACAGTGCCGTGCATTCGGCACACAGTTGGCGGTCTGAGGAGACGCCGGCTGCTGCAGGCGTCGCCAGGAGCGGACAGTGACTGGCAGCCGCTCGCGCCGAGTTCTCACATCCCGAGCAAAAGTTTATTTTCTTCCAATGAAATTCGCTGTTACATTAGCCAATGAACGATGACTTGGAAAGTGACGTCAAATCGGCATTCCCTTGTTCCTTCCATGTCACAGACGCCATCTTGATTTGTCGCATATCTCACATTTTTGGTTTTATAACTCGCAGTAAATCGTTTAAGGGCAACAACGAATTAAAGATGATCTAAAAAGTCGTCTCTGGAGCTTTTTATTATTACTAAATTTAATTAAAATCGTATGAACACTGAGAAAGAAACATTTGCGGACAGTTATATAAAATATGAAAGTAGTGATGGCGTCGAGTTGCTGCAGCGTTCTGGGCAGCGTGGTGGACTACCAAGCGAGGGGCGCTGCGTTCGAAACTCGTCCCGTGTAAATATTTTTAAAATTTTATCGTTTGTAACACATTGTAGGAGTTATGTATCCACAACACTTTCTTATTCACGTAACAGTATTATGTTACCCAGTACTCTTGTGTAGGGTCTCAGGAGTTAGTAACATCGATTTGGTGATTTACGTGTGACCGAAGAACGGATAACGAAATCTCTGCTGCAAGTGGTACGGTGAGCAATGACATTTATGTTCTTCCAAATCAAATGTTCAAATGTTTATTAAGCTTATGGGACTTAACTACAGGGTCATCAGTCCCTAAACTTACAAACTACTTATGAACTACTTACGAACTAGGACGGCACAAATATCCATGCCCGAGGGGGGATTCGAACCCCCGACCGTAGTGGCCGTGCTGACCGTGACTGGGGCGCCTCAGTCACCTCGTATGTTCTTCCGTCAGAAATGTTTGACCTTTGTTCCAAATATGTTGCGATTTTCGAGAATACGGTTAGAGGTAAAACTATGGGGACTTTTAAGTTAGTGGTAAGTGAAATGAGTATCAATGACATTTAGGCCTACACTACTCGCTAATCAGAAGGATTTAGCCGTTTATTTCCGGACATCTGGTGATTTCCGCGGTTACGAAAAGGCGAAAAAGTGTCTCGTTTCTGCCCAATATTTTGCTGCTTAGTTTCGAACATGTCCCGACTTCCCAGAGTGTGCTTACAGCGACATGCCTCGCTTGCCATCAGTATCGGCTAGTTTACTTGTGCACATGCCACGATTGCAGCGCCTCCGGCCAGACTTCGGCCGCCCCTGCAGTGCAGCTGCGGCGCCGCGCGGTCGATGGCCGGCGGCTGGCCGGCGGTCGCGACAGCCACAGCCGCGGGCAGGGGCGCTGTCCTCAGCGGCCTGTCTGCTGTCTGGAGGCACGGACAAGCACATACGTGTCGCTCTGTGCTGGAGGCCAGGCCAGGCCAGGGCGCCACTCCACCGGCGGGCCTCCCTCCTCTGGGCTTGTGTCAGGAGGCTGATGCACCAGTGTAGTCTGCTGCTGCTCGACACGTGACGGCAGTCCCGACGGCCGCCCTCGCCGCCTCTTGTCAAGTACCAACAAATAAATTCTTTGCTTTACTTCCCTTTTCAGTTTCCGCACGGTACACGGCGTACGGAGCTTTACCGGTAGACTTCCAGAAAATCTACGGTTTTAAACGTATATTTATGAAATTAAGAGCTCTTATTCTCCAAAACAAGGGGAGAGTCGCACTCTGCCTAAGATTTCATAAGGTGCGCGCCGCGCTGAAGCGTACCTTGCGGTGAACATGGAAACCGTTTCAGTGAACACGATGACGGAATATTGAAATGTCTGTACAGTAGTGGGGTCAAACTGCGCTGGTCACCACTTCCCAGAGTTACAAAATACTTGAACTGACTTACGCTAAGGAGAACAGCCACACGTGCCGGAGGCAGGAGTCGAACCGCGGACAGGGAGCGGCCGCACGCTCGGATGACGGGCTGGACTCTGTCAGGGTGCGCCGCGGCGTTCGCGGTGCCGGCTGACAGATGGTGTGCCGCACCCTTACCTGTCTGCACGGCCTCGCGATTTAAATGAAGGTCGACTGCTGAGTACAGATGTGCATCAAGTTCCGTCGCTGCCTCCACACTTTATCAGAGATATGAACTGATGAGCCAGACACTGTATTTTCTACAAATGCGGCAAGGAAATCTCACGAACCTGGCAGTAATACTCTTCCAGCTGGAAGTATAAGAGTTAGATGAGGCTTGACCCAACAACAAAAGTACCACTTTGAAAATATTTGTGTTAATTATAATGCAAGTTCATAGTCTGTAAACGAAAGATGACTGACAGCTCGCATGTGATTGCACTGGCGCACCTGCACGCCGCCGCCAGACTGTCGGCCCCTCCTCCGTCGGCCACTCGCCTGACCGCGCACTGTGCCCGCCACCACGCCATCCACCACCACCCCCACTGATTTCATTACAGTCGCGTATCAGTTTAATTGTGCCAGCCTATCTCTTTCGTTACCAGTAACAACGCAACTGCCTCCCGAGTAAGCAGTTGCGTGAAGACGGACCCCACCTCCACCCCACCACCCCCGAGCGACCTAGTCCGGAACTCGAACCCGTGCCCCTAAAATAAAAATTATATTTTACAAAAATTGTTATTTATCGACGCACACCAACATTAGAGACAAGGAACCAACTATTGCGTACTTCGGACGGTACAGGTACCTAGAATGACATGCAATGTGTTCGCCTCCACAAGTGAGTGCCTCCCCCACCTGGTTTCCTGTACGTCTGTCGACACTGCGCCGAAATTATACACTTCAGTTTCGTTGTGTTGTGAGTGCCGTAGTCGTCGTAAAATAAAAATTTTGGCAGCTGTACGAGTTGTGGCGGAACTGTTGCTTGCCTGTGTGAAATCGCTCCATAAGACTAAAAAAAAAAAAAAACAAAAAAACAAAAAACAAAAAAAAACAAAAAAAAAATAAGAAACGTGTTTGGGTTCGTGACTTGATTAAAAAACATCAGCTCGTTTGCTCAGCAACGTTGCGATAAGGAATTGTCGCTGAAGACCCTAGAAGTTATTGTAATCATCTTAGAATGTCATCAGAGCAGTTTACATTTCATTTAAACAAAATCAGTAATGCAATACGGAAACAAGATACTGTTATGCATGGAAGCATTGTCACCAGAACTGAAATTGCATTACGTTTCTCGCCAAATAAAGATTCATATTCGTCTGCATCGTGCTACAAAAACCACAACTGTTAACCAGGAGAATGCGGGCTGTGTAGTTCACAAACCCGGAATATGGAGGAATACAAACACTGCTGCATTAATCGATGTAACGCAGCAGGCCGGCAGCGATAATTATCCACAGCAGGCTGCATTAAGAAGGGAATGGTTAGCTAACCACTCTCTTGCAGAGAGGTTTGTAACGTGCAAATATCAGCACGTTTAAAAGTACTTGCAAAAAATATGAATTTAAAACTCTGTCACATTTTAAATATATATATATACAAAGAATTGTGAATATAAAAACTATCACGTTTCAAACAAATATTCTAAAATAAAAGAAGTCAGCTTAACAGGCTTTCTTCTGTGTACATTTTTTTAAAAGAAAGTCTGACAGTTCAAACCACGGGATCCCGGTCTTGTAAAGATGCGCTGATCCAGACCCAGATGTTTTACTACATTTTATATACATGTTTACATACCAAAAACAAGTTTGCATATATACGTCTAGACACAGAATACAACTCGTTCTTTACTCTTGTTCGGTGTAACTTCAATTTGGTCTAATTTAATTTTTCGCTTGTAGCTTAGATCCACATTGGCGTCTTCTATTTTCCTTTCCAGCCAGAAATTCGACAGGTACAGTAAACATATGTTCTATCTACGCTTATTCATGTAATCCACCTCTTTTATAACTTTAATAACCAGCTCTGCACCTTCTGGCAATGATTCTAGAGGAGAACTCTCGAGTATCTTAACTTTACCCATTATTTCCTACTCCACATCCCTCTGTGTGTACGCCATCAATTCTTCTGATACACAATCCTGTGATAATTTCGTATGAAAGTGTACGTTTACGACTTTTGCAAAGGAATTTTTATTAAATATTGTTATTCAATCAGTTTTGATCTCCGAAAATGGCTTCTCTGTAGCTACATGAACAACATCCAGTCCTCCACATTTGGATACAATGTATCCGTTCTTTTTAAGCAAATCCAAACGGGAGTGCATCTTTATAAACACGTTTTTCGTGTATCCTTTAATGTAGAATACATCCTGTCTTCCGCTAATTTCGACCAGCACACCGACTCGTGACCAATCTCCCTGTGGGGGCCTCACAAAATTTTAGCTTTTTAATTATTATTTTTTTCTTTAGTTTGACGTTTAACGGCGCTTTTCAACTGCTAGGTTATGTAGCGACAGCCCAGGTCAGTTACAAATAAGACAAGGTGCTAGCACACGCTGCGCAGCTGACAACGAGCTTCGCCACTCCAGCGCGGCTCCAAGTCTCTCGAGTGCTGCCCACTGTTTCCAGACAACAGCTGTCGTGAATCTGCGCATGCGCACTAAACGGCAATGGCGAAATGACGCACAAAACGCAATCTGTAAAGAGACATTTCCGTCTGCGTTTCTTATCGTTACTAAATGAAAAATTGGTTGTTTATTGTAAATAATTTATTACGTATATTTCGATACATTTATCACACATTTTTAGTATATTTATTTCTGTAAAGCGTAATTTAATTTAGAGTCGTAAATTTTATGTAAGTGCTACGGTCTGATTAAAATCACTTGATAGTTGAACCAGTGGTGGACTTTGCCTGTTCAAGGCTTGGGGCGGCGATCGGCTAATATCTGGTGTCTTAACAAGGTACATAGTTGTGTGATAGTATGGTTCTAAACTGACTTCCCTCGTTACTTTTTCTCTGTTGTTCGGTTTTATTATTGATGTCTTGCGATGAAGCCGCTACAGAGCGGCTGTTACTAGATAAAGATTCATGTGCACTGTGTGTGTTCAGCAGCAAATAATGGTGATCACAATTCTAGTTGTTAAAAATCATTGATTTAATGTAGGTGTCTGTATGTGTAAATTTTGAGAAAGTAATAGTAGTATGTAATACTAGAGCCGAATATAATAAAGCTGTGGCAAGCTCTTCATTGCACTTACGTGCGTATTTTTAAATTGTACTTATCTGTGTAGATAGCACAGGCTCAAAAAACATTCGATCAAATTCTTGATGTAGAATTGGTAGTTATTCTGCTCTGTTCCATAGATCTGTTTGTGAAACGTGTTGTTTCTGAGAATGTACCTATAGGGACTTAAATCGTTTAGCATATTCACGATATATATATAACTTTTAAACGCAGTTTCTCGTGAAGCAGAAGAAAACAAGGAACGGACTGGGGTAACTCATTTTGGGATAGACCTACTGGTTCGCTTGTAATAATTGAAGCTTAAACTCGAGTCTCCATAATAAAAATTCCCATAGTAGGAGGAGATGTGCAACTCTCACACTGTAACATCCCATTTATCGCATGTAAATAATCCGTATATTCTATTATTTGTTGTCCTGGCAACATACAAGACAAAATATAAAAACTATACTGCCATGTGTGACGATACCACGTTCTTCTTTCGGTGTTATAACATTGAGTACTTTTAAGCACAGTCAAATGGGGTATTTTAGGACAGTATTGTATATTTGCTCTTTCGTTCTGCGTAGCAACAATTTGCAGCTCACTTTCACTTTCGTACACTACTTAAGTGAGAAACTGTATTTTCGCATTCTGTCTTATGACAACCTTGATATATATCCGATCAACAGTCTCGAGGTTGAAATTTCACGCAATATCGTGAATTGGAAATTTTCTATTGTCCCGACAAGCGAAAGCGTCTAGCTGTAGTTGTCATCCAGGTCATTTGCCATTTAATTTCTGTATCTCAGGCAAACAGCGGTGGACATCGACTTTTCTGTTTTTAGGATGTTTTATTCGTTCTACATACACCCTCCCACTTGACTGATAAGGAATGAAATCTAATACAATCTATGGAAGTTATTGGAAAAACAACCTCCGGAATCACACCATTTGATGGAGCTGCACTGATAAATGTACTTACCAAAAAAAGTATTTTTCGATCGTCATGTCTGGAGGACCCGCAAGAGAAATGAAATGGGAGTGCGGTGCATCAAAAAGAAGAAAGCCCGAGACACCTATATCCAACCAAGCTATGAGTTTGAGCATGATGACATTTCTGAAGAAACCTACCTCAGTTTCAAATGTTTGTATACCTAATGGGACTTAACTACGGGGTTATCAGTCCCTAAACTTACAAACTACTTACGAACTAGCTTACACTAAGGACGGCACAAATATCCATGCCCGAGGGGGATTTGAACCCCCGACCGTAGTGGCCGTGCAGACCGTGACTGGAGCGCCTCAGTCCCCTCGGCCACCGCGGCCGGCCTACTTCCGGTGAATCCGCTTCAGAGGCCTCTTATGAATCTCTTCTCCAATTTTGTGTAGTCGCAGAAACAGAACCAGGGTTGAATGACGTTTACCCTTTCTGATACAGCATCAGAAATGGGCGAAACTTCTGTTATGCAACATTGTGAGCCGAATGAGAAGTAGTGAAAATATTTGTGATTCGGAAAATTGAGACATTGTTGATAAAACAGTCATTTACAGAATTGGATCCGGGACAGTGGGCGTTTCCAGTAACAGATTCACAGCCTGATGACTCAATTCAAAACCTCCAGAAGTCATTTCATTTTACTAGAAAATTGAGTAACGGAGAAGAGCAACATCTCAGGTGGTTGGTTTACTCCGAATCTCAAGATAAAGTTTATCGCTTTCCATGTAGATTTTTTTCACATTTGCAGACACAGATGGTAAAAGAAGACTGTTGTGACTGGAAAGATCTGTATAGGATATTGCAAAGACATGAACCAAGTCAACGACACATGGAGTGTATGATTAAATGGACGGTATTCTATAAAGTAATTAAATATGGGAAAACAATAGATAAGGAAAACGATAGACTAATCAGGGAATCACTGAAGTATTGGCATAACTTGTTTGAAAGATTGTTCGATATTATCAACTAAAAAAATGTGCAATTGTTTGTAAATCTATCGGACCAAACTACGTGGTCATCAGTCCGTAGCTTACAAACTACTTAAACCTAGGTAAACTAACCTAAGGACAAACACACACAGACACACCCATGCCCCAGGGAGGACTCGAACCTCCAAGGCGAGCAACCGCGCTCTCCGCATCGAGACGCTTTAGACCGCTCGGCTACTCCACCGCGGCTATTATCAACTACTTAGTCTCACACACCCTGAATGATACTGGAAATAGTGCAAATTTTATAGACCTATTTAAACTGTTATCCATATATGATCTAACACTAAAAGAGCACTCGCAACGTATTAATGAAAAGCAACTTTCTCAGAATTGTCTGAGCCACGAGATCCAAAATGAATTAATTTCATTAATGTCAAAAATCTGTCATTAAAGAAATCATTAAAAAAGTCAAACAAACCAAATACTATGCCATCATGCTTGATTGTACCAGAGATGTGAGCCGTGTGGAAAAAATGTCAATAATATTTTGCAATTCCTCCACTGGAGAGTATTTAACAAGTGCAGTTTTAAAGGAACTAGAGAATAGTGATCTAGGTATAAAAAGTGTCGAGGACAGCAGCGCCAATGTGGTCGGCGTTAATAAACGTGTGGGAACAAGACTACTCAGCATTAATCCACGAGCATTCCTCACGCCATTTGGATGCCATTCTTGAAATTCGCTTCTCAGAGATGCAGCTAACTCATCTACATTTTTCGGATTCATAAATAAAATATATGGGCTCTTTACAAGGTCTAGCAAGCGTAAAAAAAGTAAACTAAAATTGACATTGAAACCTCCGTTTAAAACAAGATGGGAAAGCAGAATCGGAGCACTAAAAGCTATATTATTCCAATTTGTTGAGGTCATCGAAAGCGCGAATGGCCTCAAAAGTAAAACATGATTCTGAAACTCTTAGTGACTGTGAAGCAGTCTCGAACGAAATGTTAACTTTAGAGTTTATTGTTACAGTACACGTGTGGTGCGAGATTTTACTACGTGTGAGCTATATAAATAAACAATACGTTCATTTTGTGACTGGATTCGAGAATTCCGTATTACAGTATTTGAGACTTGCGTTGCAGAAGCTCGATTGTTTGTAGAAAAAAAGTAGTTACGAAATTGAGTATGAGTTTGAAAAGAAAAGAATAGCACAGAAAAACGAATGTTCGATTACGAACAAACTGATGAACCAATACAATCCGCTGAAAAGCAGTACAGAGTTAATTTTTTTAACAAATGTTGGATGTTGTAATAGTTGACAGTGAATGTCGATTCAAAGCGCTTGACCCCCCAGGGGCCCACAGTTCTTTTGTGGGTACGTGTGTGGCGCGCACGGGGCCCCGAGCCGGAGCAGCCTTCCTTCTGCCCCAGGCTGCTTCACTTTCGCTCCCGGTTTATGCCTTCGCCCGGAGACGGGCATATTTCGTGAGATACGGTGGTTCTTGTTGTGGTTTTTCTTCCTTCGTTCCTTCCTTTCTTACCCTTCGTTTTCTGTCTCTCTCTCCTTGAACTCTCCTAGCCTTCTTCTCCTCATTAGTCTCCGCCTCGGCGTTTGAGACACTTCTTTTCTTTCCTTCTTTCTCTTCCTTTCCTATCCTCTTCTTCTTTCCTCCCTGTGCGTGTCTGAAGGCCGACCCACGCATTATCGTGCGTAGCAGGTGACGGGGTAACGCGTAATTCCCCGCCCCGGGTAGACAAGTAAGGCACGTACGTACCCCCTGGTAAAGGCCAGGCCCAGGGAGGGGTGATTACCCGAGCTGGTACCTTCCGAACGTGCCGATTGGTCCCTCCGTCAGTTCTCGGGAGGTGTGACCTGAGGTGTGAACAATCACCTAAGGTACCCGCCTTAGGTGATTGTTCACACCTCAGGTCACACCTCCCGAGAACTGACGGAGGGACCAATCGGCACGTTCGGAAGGTACCAGCTCGGGTAATCACCCCTCCCTGGGCCTGGCCTTTACCAGGGGGTACGTACGTGCCTTACTTGTCTACCCGGGGCGGGGAATTACGCGTTACCCCGTCACCTGCTACGCACGATAATGCGTGGGTCGGCCTTCAGACACGCACAGGGAGGAAAGAAGAAGAGGATAGGAAAGGAAGATCTTCTTTCGTGACGTTGACCCATAAACGTAAGTTAGACTCGCCTCAGCCTAAAAAGACTCTGCCTAATGTACCTAAATTTCTGGTTGTCTCTCGCACCGACGGGAAGGATTTCAATTCTGTCAATCCTTTCGTTATACAGAAAGGTGTAGATGCAATTGCTGGCCCTGTTAAAACCTGTTCACGTCAGCGCAATGGCACATTGTTGCTGGAAGTGGAAAGTGCCTTCCAAGCCCAAAAACTGATACGTACTACGTTGTTGCACACTTTTCCAGTTAAGGTCGAAGCGCACCGCACACTCAACTCGTCACGGGGGGTAGTCTTCACGAGATCCCTTGACGGGTTGTCTGATGAAGATATCCAATCGTATATGTCCGATCAGGGTGTGACAGCCGTCCACAGGGTCATGAAAAAGGTCGATAACCATCTGACACCGACACGTACTGTGTTTTTGACGTTTGACAAAGTTGACCTCCCGTCGAAGGTCAAAGCAGGGTATGAAGTCATCTCCGTCCGCCCTTATGTACCTAACCCAACGCGCTGTTTTCAGTGCCACAGGTACAACCATACCCGTGAACATTGCCCAAATGCAGCAAAGTGTGTCACTTGTGGTAGGGACGCCCATGAGGGGGATTGCCCACCTCCGTCCCCTCACTGCCTAAACTGCAACGGTGACCATGCGGCTTCCTCTCGCGACTGCCCTGTATACAAGGATGAGAAGGTAATCCAGCAAATTCGGGTTACGGAGAAGGTATCGACATCTGCCGCTCGTAAGTTGTTGGCGAGTCGAAAGCCCACTGTCCTCCCAGCGGGTACATACAGTAAGGTACTCACCTCAACTCGACCTACCAAGGATTCCAGTACCCAGACATGTGACTTCACTTTCGCTGACACAGTTGTGCGATCCGCCAGCCCGAAGATTGCCCGTTCCACGTCCCCGCTCCCTCTTGCTGCTTCTAGGGTACAGTCTTCGTCAAACTCTAGTAAACCGCGGGCACCTAAACAAGGTGCCCGGACCTTGAAAAAGGAACCCGTCCGTGAGGATTTTCTGCGTTCTCAGGCTTCCCAACCGTCAACTGCCTCTTCCCGCCGTCACTCTTCCAGAAGAGCTGACAAGAAAAAGAGTTCCTCTCCTTCCCCGCCGAGGCGTGACCCATCTGTCACGCCGTCCAACAGTTGCCGGCCTCGGCCGTCTTCTGTTTCACCGGGTCGCTCCGTCTGCCGGGCGCCCGGCCCTTTACCGGCGGTGGAAACTGCCCCTCCTGATCAACTCAGGGAGGTGGCAGGCGCGTCGGTCGACCCAATGGAACATGACCCTTTGCCCCCAGACAGCGATAGCAGTGCTCCCTCGAAATCCGGTCCTCAGCGGCCGTCGAGGTGACCCCGCTCGCTACTTGGTTTTTATCCTTATTTCTTCTCTCATTTTTATCATGGCGCTCCTTCAATGGAACATTCGTGGCATTCGTTCTAATCGGGAGGAGTTAAAACTACTCCTTCGATTGCACTGCCCGCTTCTAGTCTGCCTCCAGGAAACTAAGTTGCGTCCACGTGATCGTGCAGACTTTCCACACTACACCTCTGTGCGGTTCGACCTGCCACCCGTGGAAGGTGTCCCAGCCCATGGAGGGGTTCTGATGCTCCTTCGAGACGACGTCTATTTCCATCCCATTTCCTTGCACACTCACCTACAGGCAGTTGCCGTCCGCATCACCTTATCCACATTTACCTTCTCCCTCTGTAATATATATTCACCATCGTCATCTGCCCTTACTAGGGCAGATGTGCTAAATCTTGTTGACCAGCTCCCTTCACCTTTCGTGTTGGTAGGCGACTTTAATGCCCACCACCCCCTATGGGGCTCTCCGGCGCCTTGTCCAAGAGGCTCCCTTTTGGTGGACATTCTCCACCACCTCGATCTTGTCTGCCTCAACACCGGTGCACCGACCTTCCTTTCTGACACAACACACACTTATTCCCATATAGACCTCGCAATATGCACTCCTCAGCTTGCCGGTCGGTTTGAGTGGTATGCACTTTCTGACACGTACTCGAGTGACCATTTCCCTTGTATCATCCACTTCCTCCATCATTCCCCATCTCCACGTCCCACCAGTTGGAACATTTCTAAAGCCGACTGGGGGCTTTATTCTTCCATGGCTGTTTTTCACAATCAGAATTTTCCCAACTGTGACAGTCAGGTCGAATACCTCACAGAGGTTATTCTCACCGCTGCTGAACGTTCCATACCTCGTACATCCTCTTCTCCACGTCGTGTCCAGGTCCCTTGGTGGACTGCAGCCTGCCGCGACGCGCTTCGAGCCCGGCGCCGTGCTTTACGCACCTTCCGCCGCCACCCAACTTTGGAGAATTGCATCAATTACAAACGTATGAGAGCGCAGTGCCGTCGTATCATAAACGACAGCAAGAAAGCTTGCTGGACTGCTTTTACTAGTTCTTTTAACCGTTTTACTCCCTCCACGGCTGTCTGGGGTGGCCTACGCCGGTTGTCCGGCATCAAGGTCCACTCCCCGATTCCTGGCCTGACCGTGGAGAACGCAGTCCTCGTGGACCCAGCTGATGTTTCAAACGCATTGGGTCGTTTCTTTGCGGAGGTTTCGAGCTCTGCCCATT
Source organism: Locusta migratoria (assembly GCA_026315105.1). Taxonomy (NCBI): domain Eukaryota; kingdom Metazoa; phylum Arthropoda; class Insecta; order Orthoptera; family Acrididae; genus Locusta; species Locusta migratoria. The sequence goes on from CM048749.1 coordinate 376,286,514, forward strand.
ACCACCCTGCCTTTCTCCCTCGCAAACAGGTAGAGGAGGCACGGCCGCCTTCTTTCCGCTCTTTTAATCGTGAAAATTATAACGTCGCCTTCACCATGCAGGAGCTAGATCGTGCTCTCACCCTGTCCCGGTCTTCTGCTCCCGGGCCCGATTCCATTCATATTGAGATGCTGAAGAACCTCTCTCCTGCGGGCAAGTGCTTTCTTCTTAGTACCTACAATCGCATATGGACTGAAGGTCATGTTCCCACAAGTTGGCGTGAAGCCATTGTTGTCCCCATCCCCAAACCAGGGAAGGACAAACACCTTCCTTCCAGTTATCGCCCCATTTCTCTGACGAGCTGCGTCTGTAAGGTGATGGAACGCATGGTTAACGCTCGGTTGGTCTGGCTCCTCGAATCTCGCCGCCTCCTGACTAATATCCAATGCGGTTTTCGTCGACACCGCTCTGCTGCTGACCACCTCGTTACGTTGTCGACCTTCATTATGAACAACTTTCTAAAGAAGCGTCAAACAGTAGCAGTGTTCTTCGACTTGGAGAAGGCATACGATACCTGTTGGAGAGCGGGCATTCTCCGCACATTGCACACATGGGGCCTTCGGGGCCGCCTTCCTCTTTTCATTCAAGCGTTTTTGGCGGATCGCAAGTTCCGGGTACGGGTGGGCTCTGTTTTGTCAGATACCTTTTGCCAGGAGAATGGGGTACCACAGGGCTCCGTCTTGAGTGTGGCGCTCTTTGCCATTGCAATCAATCCGATCGTAGATTGCCTTTCAGCCGACGTCTCCGGATCTCTTTTTGTTGACGATTTCGCAATTTATTGCAGCACCCAGCGGACGTGTCTCTTGGAGCGTTCTCTCCAACGCTGTCTTGACCGTCTATATTCCTGGAGCATCGCAAACGGCTTCAGATTCTCCACTGAGAAAACTGTGTGTATCAATTTCTGGAGATACAAGGAATTTCTTCCACCTTCTCTACGTCTCGGCCCTGTTGCTCTCCCCTTCGTGGAGACTACAAAATTCTTGGGACTCATGTTGGATCGGAAACTTTGCTGGTCCACACATGTGTCCTACCTGGCTGCCCGTTGTGCCCGATCCCTTAACGTTCTTCGTGTCCTCAGTGGCACGTCATGGGGAGCGGATCGTACCGTCCTGCTTCACCTTTACCAGGCCATTGTTCAGTCGAAGCTCGACTATGGAAGCCTTGTATACTCTTCAGTACGGCCGTCGATTCTCAGCCGTCTCAACTCTATCCACCATCGTGGAACGTCTGGCGACCGGTGCATTTTATACCAGCCCTGTTGAAAGTCTGTATGCCGAGGCTGCTGTATTACCCTTGACCAATCGATGTGACATACTCTTGTGTCGGTACGCATGCCGCCTACGGTCGATGCCCAACCATCCATCTTACAGATGATTTTTTGACGACTCACTCGATCGCCAATATCAGTTGTCTGCGATTGCCTTGCTTCCACCGGGAGTTCGGTTTCGCCGCCTGCTACAGCGGCTCGATTTTACCCTTCCTTCCACCCTTCGGTTGAGCGAAAGCCCATTGCCACCGTGGCATCAGGCCCAGGTTCACACACACCTCGAACTTAGTTCGCTCCCCAAGGAGAGCACTCCGGATATGGTATTCCGCTCGAGGCTTGTCGAACCCCGTTCGCGGTTCGATAATGCCGTATTTATTTACACTGATGGTTCCAAGAGCACTGCCGGTGTCGGATCTGCCTTCGTCGTCGGGGACAACCGTTTCCAATACAAGCTCCCTGACCGGTGCTCAAACTTCACGGCTGAGCTTTTCGCCCTCCACCAGGCCGTTTTGTATACCTGCCGCCACCGCCACCCTTTCTATGCCATATGTTCTGACTCCCTTAGTGCCCTGCAGAGTCTTAAGGACCCTTTATCGAACCATCCTCTCGTGTATCGGATCCAACGCTCCCTCCAGTTGCTGGCGGATGACAGCTGTCACGTTTCTTTCCTGTGGGTCCCTGGCCATGTGGGTGTGCCCGGGAATGAGGCCGCCGACACAGCAGCCAAGGCAGCAGCTCTTTTGCCTCGCATGGCTACCTTTTGCGTCCCATCGGACGATGTTCAACGGGCTCTTCGCCGGAGTATCGTGTCGCAATGGCACAGTGTGTGGCTTTCACTGTACAACAATAAATTGCGAACTGTCAAACCGATCCCGACCGCTTGGAGGACATCCTCACGCCCCTCTCGGCGGGAGGAGGTCATCCTGGCTCGGTTGCGCATCGGTCATTGCCGTTTCAGCCACCGTCACTTGCTATCCGCCGAACCTGCACCGCTATGCTCCTGCGGTGAACTGCTGACAGTGCGACATGTTTTACTGACTTGTGTTAATTTTAATCATCTCCGTGTAGCCCTTCACTTGCCGTCTACTCTGGAGGAAATTTTAGCTGATGACACACGAGCAGCTGCTAGAGTTTTGCGTTTTATCAACTTGGCCAACTTATCCAAGGATATTTAACCCTTTTAATTGTCTTTTATCTTTCGTTTTTAGCCTCTTGTTGATGTTCTGACAGTCTACATTTTTTTAGATCATAGCGAATCTATGTTCTTGGCTGGGCGCTAATGACCATAGAAGTTGTGCGCCCTAAAACCACAAAAAAAAAAAAAAAAAAAAAAAAAAAAAAAAAAAAAAAATCAAAGCGCTTGAAAAATATTTTGACCGATTTCGTTTTATTTATGAAATCAATTATTTGAAATCTCTATCCAAGGAGGACCTTCTCAAGCATTGTAACGGTTTAGTTATGATATCCGAGAAGGCGAAAATAGTGACATACAGCCTTTAGAACTTTACGAGGAACTCTAGCTCTTAAAATTCAATGCTTTTGACTTAGTCAAAGACGCAAAACAACTTCTTCAGTACATTTTGAAAACAGTTTGTAAGAAGTAAATTCAAATGTTTGTATAGCAATCAGAATCATGATCACAGTTCCAGTCAGTACAGCTTCGGCCGAGAGAAGCTCCACGAAGTTAAAATTGAATAAGACTGACTTCAGAAGCACAATGAGCTAAGAAAGACTATGTGCGTTGTCAGTACTATCAATTTAAGCCGAAATAGCCGATAGTATTCATTATGATGTGATCTTAAAAACATTCAGTGAGGCGAAAAGCCGAAACGTTTCTCTATTTCAATTTGTGTATGTTTATTGTAATATTTGTCATTTCAATAATATTATAAAAATAAAATTTTAGTATTATAATTGTTGGTGCATAATTCAGCTCATTTTATTTAGCATTTCGTTCCTTACTTAAAAAGTGAAAGGGGCCTCGCAAAGACGAGTTCGCCGACGCCCAGTTTTCGTCTAGCGCCGCCACTGGCGAAAATATATTGTTGACGGCACTTGCATAGAAAAGATCACCAGAATAAAACACGATAAATCAGAGCTGGAATGGAGAGATTCAGGTGTTCTTTCTTCCCTCGCGCTATCCGAGAATGGAATGGGAGATGATAAGTATAAAGATGGTTCGATGAAGCCTCTGCCAGACACTTACATGTGATTTGCAGAGTATCACATGTAGATAAGTTATTATCTAGGCGAGTCATAGAGTTTCACTCGTGGGTGGCATTACCTTAATTGTCAGTGTCACACAGTACAGCACCTCAGTGCAGCTGCTGTAACGATGATGGGTCATGCTGGCATTCTGACATTCCACGAGCGAATTCAGAGTTAAGCCTCGAATTAGAGTGCGGAAACGGTACACGAAATGGAGGTCGCGAGATTTGGATCAAATTGCGACAAGTGGTAGAAGAAGCGTTTGAAGCCGGCCGCGGTGGCCGAGGAGACTGAGGCGCTTCAGTCACGGTCTGCACGGTCGCTGCGGTCGGGGGTTCGAATCCCCCCTCGGGCACGGATATTTGTCCCGTCCTTAGTTGTAGGTAGTTCATAAGTAGTTTGAAAGTTTAGGGACTGATGACCCCGTAGTTAAGTCCCTTAACCTTAAGAAACATTTGAACATTTGAAGCGTTTGATATTATTAAAATACTTTGCCAGAGTGCACCGTAGGAGAAGAGGAAAGGTCGCGAAAGGTTTCCTATTACAGTATTAGCCGGTGGAACAGTTTGTTCGTGTTGGCGTGGCGCAGTGGATGAGCGAGCAGGTCGCCACCTCGGGCTCGAGCGGCGGCCGTTGCTGGCGCTCGACTGTCGCCTGTGGACCGCCGGCGCGGCTGCGGGTCCAGCGGCAGGTGGGGCGGGGGCGGCCTTGGGCGCAGGGCCGCCAACCTGGCGCCGCCGCAGCGCCGGCCACGTGCGCCGCCTCGCCTCTTCCGGAAGCCGCGCGGTGAGCCGCGGCGTGTCGGAGCCGGCAGCGGATTCTCCTGGCCCTCCCAAAAAGGCGGCAGCAAAACGACTCATTCAGCTCCCGGGACAATCGATATTGCTCCTTACTTAAATACACAGGTTCGTGCTCACTCTACTTCTCTTTCACTGCAGAAAATGTCGCTCTGTGCACACGAAGCGAAAATTCGTAACGAGAAAACGCAATTTGACAAGCCGAGAACGTTTCTAAAACGGTTGCGTTTACAGGGGCAGGAAAATCGATTGTGGAACTGGAAAACCGCTTTACGGAAGTGGATTTCCAGAATCGAGTTTGGAGTGTTTACGTGGCCACGCAAAGGCGGCACTGGAAATCGGTCTACGAAATCCGGTTTGGGGAGGCCGCGCAGCCGGCGCGGGAATGTCGCTGCCACCTGCGCGTCCGCCACTGCACGCTGGAAACACTCGTACGTCGTGCCAACAGACACATACACACAAATCCACACACACACCACGCAAAAATCAGGAAGCTACAAGTATTAACTTTGCCAACATATGGAAAATGGTGTGGTCTAAACTGCGACTTAGTTGCTGCTTGTGACTCTTAAATGTGATTTGTCACTAAAATCGCTAGTAGGCACTGTAGCCTACCCAATGCAAAGATGTTAATTCCAACTTCAACCAACAGATTGCAGACTGCATTGGGAGTGTAAATTGCTACTTGCTACTCTTAGTTGCTACTTGCTCTTCTCAATTGCTACTGCACTTCTAATCTGCAACTGAAATCACAGTCAGATTCCATAAAGTTGTGACTATGAAAACTGGGACTTCTTAATCACGATGACTTCTAATAGATACGTGACTTCTGACCCATCCCTACTGGATACTGCCACTTTCATGTGAAATCCACAATTTGACATCCTTTGCCAACAATATCACACAAAATCATTATTAAGAACTATAACTTGCTTTCCCCCATTTTTTCTTGCTACTATCTTCCTTCAAATATCCACAAAGTTATGTGCAATCAAATATGTTAAAAGCTTTCTCCGAGTTCACAGATGCTATAAACATCTGGTATATGCATCAGCTGTTGTAAAGGGCTTTCAGTAAAAACATTTTTTTTTGTTGTGAAATTTCATGTAGTTTTTCCACTGCATCAATCGCTTCTGTTCTGCTATTGGTGATAATTGCAACATCATCATCGAAACCAAAGCACTTGACTTTAATTCGGTTCTCTTTTTTGATACCAATTCGGATGCCTTTTACATGACGTCCCCAGTCCCTGATGACCGTATCTATAACGATATCGATAAGGATTTATAAGGGATAATCCGTTCCCCTGCCGAACTTCACTTTTGATTTCAGTGGGTTCTGATACTTGGCCTATGAATTTCACTTTGGACCTCGTTCCTGTAAGTGTCTGTTATGTGACTTCGTGTTTTTCGGTCGATCTCAAATGCTTCCATTACTTTTTCATGGGCCATTGAGTCGTATGCTTTCCTGAAGTCGATGAATGTAACTATTGTATGTCTGCATTTCCTCACTTGTAATATTGTCTTTAAGCAGCAGATGTGCTCCGCACATGACCGTCCTTTTCCGAATCCGGCCTGGTATTCACGAATCTGTATCTGCTTCGGATTCTATCCTATTTAAAAGTACTTTGGAAGTAATTTTGTAAGACACTGGGAGGAGAGAGATTCCTCTGCAATTTTTGTCCCCCTTTTTGTGTAGAGGGTGAATTAGAGCGCATTTCCATTCCGCTGGTATTTGCTCCGTCATCCATATGTCTGGCGTCTTATGATGTAGTTTCAGCAGAAGCATAGAATCATTTTGTTTCCAGAATTCAGCAATGACCCCCATCATCTCCTTGTGCTTTTTTATTTTTCAACTGTTCGACTATCTCCATAACTTCTTCAGCACCCGGGTCAAGTGAGTCTGGGTGTGCGATAAATGGTGAAGAAAAGACAAGTTTTTCTTGGGGTGATTCGCAGTTGAGGAGGGAGTTGAAATATTCGGCTAAGATTTTGCAGTTATTGGCCCGCTTTAGGTTACAGTAGTAACACAAAAGCGGGCCTTTGCGATAGTTTTTTGACAGTTAGAAAGTTAAATGAAAATAACGGCTTCACCATTCCTCTGACACGAAAACTGAATAACCGAATTTGTAGAGGAGAAAATTCTCTACAACTTTGCTCTCTTGTGTTTTTTTTTTATATCTCGTATCGTTTGAGAGATATTTGCAAAAATAACGGCGAATTTGGGATGTCTGTCTGTCTGTCTTGTCTGTCCGTCTGTCTGTCCGTAACGTGTTCCCACTTTTTAAGACGAACCGTTCAACCGATCAGCACCAAATTTTACAGACATAACTGTAGGTCGTCAAAGACCAGAACCTCACTTTTCAAAATTTTCGGCCAAAAAATACGGCAGTAATACCAAAAAAAGCCGTTTGTAATATAATTGTAATTTCAAACGAGCCGTTCATCTAACACGAAAATTGAATAACCTAACTGGTAGAGGGGAAAATTCTCAACAAGTTCGCTCAATTATGTTTTTTTTTTTTTTTTTTTTTTTTTTTTTTTATCTTGCATCGTTGCAGAGATATTTTAAAAGTAACGGAGATTTGACACCCTTCATTGATTTTACGAAAACCAGCCGTTCGCAGATGTCACGTGACATTCCACGCCCAAAATTCACTCTGGCATACGCCATCTTGCGTTGCGTATTTGATGATTTTCTTATTATAACTTACATGTTGTTATTTCAAAGAAAAGGCGCACTGACGAATTAACAAAAATACGTCTTTCTTCCTACGAAAAATGATAATCTAGTGTCTAAAAATACCCCATTAGCAGCAATTAACAACTGCCATCAATAGTACGAAAGTTAAGGGCGAATTTCGTAATTATTTGCCGTAGTGTAGTAGGCAGCGTGGTGGATTGTGATACACATGATCCGTGGTTCGGTACCCGCCACTACCAGTTTGAATTTTTTATTCTTTTTTCCATAAAAGGGGTACGTGTTGGGTGCATAGATATTATCACAATAGTAGAGTCTTAATCATATCACTATAACTTTTCATTATTTACATTATTATTTTTGTCCGAAATGTTTGAAAAAATTATAAAACTACAAATTTAAAGTGGGCCGTAAAACACGTCAGTGCGATTTTTTCATGTCGGTTTCCAAAAAGCATCGGGTTTCTTGAAGCACAAGCTAGGCGCTTGGTATCCGTGCAAATTTTCTCTGAAAGTTTTATGGAAATTTCTTGTATTATTTTTGGATGAAATGTTGCTGGATTTCGGAGAGTCTGTCGCTGTCATATCCCCTTTTTCTCGTCTAATTGTTTTCGAGTTTTGAGGGAGTTCTGGCAGTTTTCTTCATTCGGTTGTCGACTGCCTGATCGCGATGTTCCTTGGTACGTGGGCTTGACCTAATTTGATGGCTTCCTGAATTTTCTCTGTTACTTTCTTCCAGTTTTTTGATTTTTCCTTTTGGATCTGCATGATGATTTTTCCTTTGTTGAGTCTCAGATATTCCGGATTTGATTTGGTAGTTTTGGGTGGCCTTTGTAGCTTCATGTTGGATTGGAATTTGGTATTTATTTGGAGAAGATGATGATCTGATTCAAAGATACCTTTGGTTCTGACGTTTAGAATTTCTTTTATGTTTACCTTGGAAATTGCGACATGGTTAATTTGGTATTCACCCTGTCTAAGAATGGGTAATCTCCATGTGGTTAATTTATGTGCACATTTCTGAAATTGGGTACTCATGATTTTGAGTACAAAGTTTCCGCAGAAGTCGATTAGTTTTTCACCATTCTTGTTGGTACGTTTGTGTTTGGTATGGGAGCCAGTGGTATCTTTGAATTTAATTTCCTTGCCTAAATGTGCATTAAAATTGACTAATAAGATTTTCACGTGATGCCTTGGTATTTTGTTGTTTCTACTAGTGTTTGCCAGAAATTGTTCACTGTTTCGTGGCCGACTTTATTGTGGAGATTTGTCAAAGTGTATGCTTTATTAGCAGGCAAACTTTCATTGGGGGACGCGAAGTCAATAACTGAGTTGAGTATAGAACTGTGAACGGCGAATCCAGTACCAAAAACTGGTAGTCTGTCTCTTAAGTTTATGGCAGGTTTGCCCTTGAAGATCCTGTAATTCTTTGTGTTAAAGTGTCCTTCATTCGTGAATCTTGTCTCTTGCAGTGCAATTATTTTCAGACCAGATTTTCCCATTGCGTTGGTAAGTTGCTTTAATTTGCATGTTTTGGTGAGGGTGTTCACATTTATTGTGGCAATAAAGTTTTTACGTTTCGCTTCGAGAGTGTTAGAAGTTTATTGTATTGGTGTGGTGTCTGTTCTTTCGGACATGTCTGAAAGAACAGATACCACAGCAATATAATCAGTATTTACACGTGAAGACGGCGTCGGCTTCAATTGCTTCAACGCAGCCGCGGTCATACGTTCGACCTCGCACGAGAATCCGTAATGGCGCGTGTAAGAGGGCACGAACGATAGGGGCGCTACAGCCGTAGCGTGCAGTTTGAGACCGACGGATGGCGGGCACGGGTGGCCAAGAAGAGCGTTTGCCGCGGTGGCCGAGGAGACTGAGGCGCTCCAGTCGAGGTCTGCACGGCCACTACGGTCGGGGCTTCGAATCCCCCGTCGGGCGTGGATATTTGTGCCGTCCTAGTTCGTAAATAGTTCATAAGTAGTTTGTAAGTTTAGGGACTGATGACCCCGTAGTTAAGTCCCATAAGCTGTACAGACATGTGAACATGTGTGAACCCGGGTCCGATTGCCGGGCCGGCTCACGTTTTCACTTGTCGCCATTGCTTTATTTCAACGCCCTGATGCAGCCACTATCTTTCTCTGTGGTCGTTTTTACCATCACGCGGCCAACTTGAATTTTGGTTTATGTTGTAATGTTTGTTGAGAAGTCGGGTATATGACTCGATTTTTGAGTTGGAGATGATTTTAGTGCAGCCGCCTCAACCAGATGCTCAACAGACACCATTGTCAAATCTAGAGCCCTGGTTTCAGCAAAGTTATTGGTAACCACATTATCGATTTTATAGTCCAGACGGGCGATTGCGAGAGACTTTTACTTTTTCGCCGGTTCGAGAACATGGCATTACCAGGGTAGAGGAATGTAGTTATGGACTGTATTTACTAAGTGCGTCATTGTAGAGTGTGTCATTCCTATCCATATGGTCTTCGCTAAGAAATGGCTTAGAAAATAGTTGTTGTGTTTGGAGAGAGTTAGAAACTTTATTAAATTGCTTTGATGGACACAGTCAATGTTATGTCTGTGAGTTCTTGCCTGTTACCGATCGCTGTTAAAAGGCTGTCTGTGGTAACTTGCTTATGCAAACTGTTTGTGGGGTTCTCGGAGATGCTTATGTCCAGCTGTGCTGGGTTATTGATGACTGTAACGATAGTCCTGCCTGGGTTGCGTTTGGAGTTTCTTACGCTCGTATACAGAGATTATCACGTGCTAGTTAGTGTAGAACTTTAGAAGAAGAAAAGAGCTGGGATAGTTAGATCCTGTTGCTGTAGTTCGGTCGTTGTGTTGTAGATGGTTGTTGTTACATAGAGTGTCGCAAGCTAGTTGGGGCAGAATGTAAGTAAAAAGTGTTTAAAATATGCGCTGCAGTTGTTGATGATGTGTTGCGATGGAGCTCTGAAGAAGTCGATTTAGGATTATGTTCTTATGCCAGTTAGAAAAGTGCGCATGTCTCTTCCCCCTTGGCCCCTGGTACCCTCCCAGGCAGTCATGACGGACGCCCCGTCCAGCAAACATCAGACTTTTGTTTGTTTGCTGTACAACTATAGATTCCCTGATCCAGGGTCGGATCCGACCCATCGTTTATAGTATTGTCCCTCCTCGCTGGGTTGGATGTGACCCAGTGTTTATTATTTTGTTCTAGTCTTATATTAATTATTATGTATAATATTGTTATATTATATTATATTGTTATATATTATTCTTCCAGAGTTCCTGACATGTGATGTATAATTTCCTGATATGTGATATAAAGTCCTGATAAGAGATATATAATTGCCTGATGTGTTATATATAAGGTACGAATATTTGATATGTAAGATCCAGATCTGTGAAGAATAAGTTTCTCAATTCATGAATTTTACGTGATATACGTTCGTAAGTCACAAAGTTTACGTGATATGAGTTTTCTTTAGTCTCTAATCTAAGTATATGTTTAGAAATGGCTAGAATATAATACTGAAATAATTGTTTTTCAGTTATTTTATTTCATTTGTGTTTTTTCTTTTTTTTCTTCTTTTATAATGTATTACTTTTTTATAATGTCTTACTATATTCGAAAAGACTGAGACATTTCTATATTCCTTCAAACCGTCTTGATTGCAATTTTTTTATTAGTTAATGACGCGTTTCGCCCTTTAGCAGGGCATCTTCAGATTATCTGCGTGACAGAATTTACACAAAATTACAAGGCGGAATTACAAACGGTTATACAACGGTCATAAGCTTACAATGCGCTCTTTGTTTACAATTAATACTGTCTTCTTAACACCAAATAAGCCCATGTACTATTATAACCGTTTGTAATTCAGCCTTGTAATTTTGTGTAAATTCTGTCACGCAGATAATCTGAAGATGCCCTGCTAAAGGGCGAAACGCTTCATTAACTAATAACAAAAATTGCAATCAAGACGGTTTGAAGGAATATTTATTATAACTGATTACTGTTGTACACCATGGATTGGAAATCATTTTATATGGAACATTTCTTTCAGGTGCCTTAGTCATTCATTACTTTGAATAAATGTAACTGAATGTTATATAAACTATATTATATATAAAACTATGTGCATTATTCATTCCCGTACTCAGAAATTGCAATTATGAGGCAAGGGGTGGGATACGACACAATGTTTATATTTGTGTGGTCACCAGCAACGTTTATAGAGGAGGGTTAAAAAAAAGCTTCAAATGTTTGTAAATCTATCGGACCAAACTGCGTGGTCATCAGTCCGTAGCTTACAAACTACTTAAACCTAGGTAAACTAACCTACGGACAAACACACACACCCATGCCCCAGGGAGGACTCGAACCTCCACGGCGAGCAACCGCGCGCTCCGCAGCGAGACGCTTTAGACCGCTCGGCTACTCCACCGCGGCTGTTCTTAAAACTTTGCACTGTGTACGTTATTAAGTATTGCCTGTGTAATCGTGTGTTAGTGGTGTTTAATTCATAAGTGGTACGCGATGGTAAATTATTGCTGATGTTTTAACTTATACACGCGTAGTAAAATCGACAAGTTCGTTATGGAGTCAATGCGAAGCTACTATTTCCCCTACCTGGCGGCGGCGTTTTGAGAGCACTCAGATTACTGGAGAAACTCGGCAAGCAAGCACTGGAGAACGCCTCTAGCAAATCATTTGGCTGTACCTCATAATGTGGGGTGGGCCGATGTTAAACCAGCTTCGTGTAGGTGACTTTCATCTCCTGGATCTGGGCATCCCACACGATTTTGATGGGATTTTTTTTTTTTTTTTTTTTTTTAAGAAATTGGGTATGAGAAAGTACTTAGTATTCACCCATGACTTTCGCTTGGAAGGAGGCTGTATAGGGCAGTTGGAATCAATTGTTGACCGACACATTTCTTTGTCGAATCACCTTATCTATAACATGTGTTTGCGTGATACCCTTATCTCTTCGTTTGGTATTACCAGACTGGAGGTTGCAGTATACATTTACGGACTAGATCGGAAACGGGGATAGCCAATTTTTACAAAGTACGGCTCTGTACTGTGTGTCACTCCCATCCATTCCTTAGAGAGCAAGTGATGATCGATGTATGCGGGCGTTGGTTTGCGATATAAGTGTTTGCGAACATTGTTGCACGTACTCAGTTGTACTGTAACAAAAAGTATAGACACACCACGTTCTTTTAAGGAACATTTGTTGCGCTGTGTAGGTTAGCATCTTCGTTTGTAGTAGACAGCTACTTCTAATTAAAAAAAAAATCCGAGTTCGGTTTAATGGAACAAAAAAAGAGATCACAAGAAAGCAACTTGGAGTAGGAATTTTTGTGGCTAAATGGCTGGTCGAGCTTGCTCTACAGAACTGAAAATCAGTGTTGCATTAGGCAGGTAAAGTACGACCTAAGTTCCGTGGTTACTGTATAGGCGAATAAGGGTGTTGTTAGGTCAGTGCTTTCGAAATAAATAAATAGAAATAAATAAATAAAATAAAATGAAGTTAGTGTAGACGGTTGGAAATCGCTTGCATTTTTTTAAATTGTAACTCTCCGTTGTACAATAGGCTTTAAACGTCGGTATTTGACCTGTGTCAGATAAATGTCATTTGCATCGGAACAGGATAGATAGATTCCTTAGATGGGTATACGTGGGAGGTAGAATTAAACTACCCGAATACTCGGAGTTGTCGGAAGGCGCAGAACTCTTATATTATATGGATGACAGGAAGCCTGAAATCTTACCTCTAGAAATGATGGGAGAGAGCGATACCTCGAACTATGGAAACATAATAGGTCATGATCGCTAAAGAGAGAGAGAGAGTATTAAATTCGGAACTTGCGGTCTGGCTCAGCTCCATTAAATAAATGCAATGCGCACTATCCTTGTCAAAGTGGTGCAGCCGGCCGCGGTGGCCGAGGTGACTGAGGCGCTCCAGTCACGGTCAGCACGGCCACTACGGTCGGGGGTTCGAATCCCCCCTCGGGCATGGATATTTGTGCCGTCCTAGTTTGTAAGTAGTTCATAAGTAGTTTGTAAGTTTAGGGGCAGATGACCCCGTAGTTAAGTCCCATAAGCTTAACAAACATTTGAACAAAGTGGTGCATCTGCAGAGGTCTTGAGATGTAACTTAGGTGTTTTGAAGAGAGAATGCTTAAAGCGTTATATTTTGTTTAAACATTTAGCATATGTTTGTTTTATGTAGCCTGCCGAGAGAGCACTGCATGTGTGTGTGTGTGTGTGTGTGTGTGTGTGTGTGTGTGTGTGTGAGTGTGTGAGGTCTGCGTTCTGGACGATTGTTAACGGTGCTTGCAGATGCATATTTAGAGGCATTCCTAACAGTTTGGTGCTGATGTAACGGACTGACAGAGCGGCTTTCGCTATGTTCGGTAAAATGCCTCGTGTGTTGGAAATCTTTAGTTTCTACGCAGACGATGTGCTAGATGGGTTTACCGATTTTCGTTATTTCCACCAGTAAACTCGAATTTTTGTATAAACAATATGTCGTCTTTTGTTGTTGTTGTTGTTGTTATTGTTGTTGTGTTACCAAAAGAGTGTATGGCACACAAATTTTTATCATTCGTTACCGGAACATTCCGTTTATTATCTAACACGCTATTTCTAACACGTTCGTCTGGTGTTGCAGGCATCTTATATGCATTTATTTTGCCCAGGAACCTTAGGGAGCGAATGAATTACGAAAGACGGAACATAAACATTCCGTTTATTATCTAACACGCTATTTCTAACACGTTCGTCTGGTGTTGCAGGCATCTTCTATGCATTTATTTTGCCCAGGAACCTTAGGGAGCGAATGAATTACGAAAGACGAAACATTAGTTCCAAATGTTTGTACATCACCCCTCTGTAGCATTACCACAGAGTGAACACCTTTAAAGCAGTTTTAATCTTTGATGACCAAAACCTCTGGCATGGATATTTGTGTCGTCTTTGGTGTAAGGTAATTCGTAAGTAGTTTGTAAGTTTAGGGACTGATGACCCCGCAGGTAAGTCCCTTAAGTTTAACAAACATTTGAACATTTGAATGAACAGAATATAAAATTAATAGATGAACTGAACAGTATACTAAATTCCCACATCAGCTATCATAAAAACTAAACAACTCTAAAATAAACCATAACGCACATAACAGAAAAATGTCAATTTACCAATTGTAGGAAAACTGTCCTAAGAAATATCAGATTTTCTTAGAGGAACAGATATCAAAATCACGTGCTATCGAAATGAGAAATTGCAAGAGAAAGTAATGCATAGCATTGAAAACAACCGTATCTCATACAACGGATCAGAAATATACAGACTTAAGTGCACCTTGTGTTCAAATATATATACTTTGCCCAACATACACTTCCAGAACGCATGGTTGCTCTTCGTTTAAAAAACTTAAACAATCCACTTTTGTGCAACATCGAGCTGAAGAAGAACATATTAAGTGAAGGCCATAGTCCGTAAGCTACAAATACTCCACGTTGTCATCAAAGGAAGAAACTGAAATTTATTACCATAAATACTGGGCCGCTGCGGATTAGCCGTGCGAACTGGGGCCCCGTCGGAAGTTCGAGTCGCCCCTCGGACATGGGTGTTCGTGTCGTCCTTAGTTTACCTTAGTGCAAGCAGTTTGTAAACTAGGGACTGATAACCACGCAGTCGAGTCCTATAGTTTACAAACATTTGAAATTTGACGTACTGGACGACCAAACTGACGTACCAAACAGAATTTTTCTAAGCAATTTCCATGAGCTACTCATCAAACCACAGACCCATTGAAGTGTGGAAAACGTCATCTGACTCCAGCACATAGAATGCACGTACATTTCTGCAAGATGTGAGCTTAGTTATTCGGCCGTTAGTGTTAAAATAAGTAACATTTATCCTGTGTATAAAAAGTATTACGGTAATTTATGGTCTGGAAAACAAGTTTAAACAAGGAAACATTTGCATACGTGGCAGTCGGCACGCTGGTCAGTGAAGTGTTGAGGCGCCAGCGCCGACTGAAACCTGTCCGCCGACGCCGCGGCGGGCAGGCGCCGGCCGCGTACGAGTCGCGAGTCCCAGGAGAATCCGAGGGGCAGCGGCACACGCACGCTCCAGCACGGCGTTCTCTAGGATTAAGTGTGCCAAGTTGAAGGCAATGAAATAAAAATGGTTATTTTGAACAGGCCATCCGGAGCTTCCAAACCGTTGTCGACGTCTAACAAAACTGTAATTACGCCGACTGAAGATGGGTGAGAACACGAAACGCGTTTTGGCCTAAATAAAGTGAGGAAGTGTGTGGTTGCTGTATTCACTGAACTACCAGACGCAGCCAGCACAGTGGAGAACGCTGTGGGCGTGGCCGCTGCTGCTCCGAAGCCCACTGTCGCCCCTAAACCAGAGGAAACTGCACTTCAAATACAGGTTCTGTTTGATGAAGCCCGAGTAGAGGTCGCGAAAGTCAACAAATAAATACAAAACTATAACTGCTGTGGGGAAAATGTTGAATTAGAAACTTATTGGCCTTAAGATTATGCAACATTGCTTTGTTACCTTTCGACATATGTCGAAACGCGAATGTTGACGAGTTATATTGAATCTAGTTATTAAGGGTTTTTAAGTATTTCTTTGATGTATTGCGAACGCACAAATCGTTTTCTGCGATTCTCGGTGGGTTTTTTTTCGGCAAATTTCACGGTTTCGGCTCGTCTTTGATTGGATAGAAACTCTATTTAAAATTTAGTTTCCTACACGGTCATGATTTTGGTTTGCGGCAGCTGGCAGCCGTGTGCTGGGCACCTCCTCTCCTCTCCACGTGACTTGTAAAGCCACCCCGCCTCGCGCCTACCGCCTGCTTAGCTGCTACGCATATTTCTTTCAAGTCTGTCTATGCTTTTTGTGTGAAACTATAGACAGCTTTTTTCTAGAATTAAGCTCAACTTTTACACAGTACAAAGGACTGTTGTTCAATCTGTTGATTCAGCAACCAGTGAAGGATAGCAACGAAAAAATTGGAGAGGAAATTAAAGTTCAGGACAAGAAATAAAAGCTTTTCGGTTTGGCGATTTTCTTAGAGACTCAAAGGATCTCGAAGAGCAATTGGATGGAATGCACAGTGTCTTGAAAGGAAGCTATAAAATGAACATTAACAAGAGTAAAACGAACGTAATGGAATGTAATGTCAGAAAATACAGGCGATGCTCAAGGAATTAGATTAGGTAATGAGACAACAAAAGTAGTAAATGAATTTTGTTATTTGGGTAGCAAAATAACTTCTGATGGCCGAAGGAGACAAGATACAAAATACAGAATGGCTATGGGAAGAAAAGCGTTTTTAAAGAAGCGATCTTGTTAACATCCAATATTAATTGAAACCTTAGGAAGTCCTTTCTCAAAGCATTTGTCTGGAGTGTAGCACAGAAACAACGACGACGAAGGACATACAGTCAGTTACGTTTTGTCTGGGATGCACCCTGCAGTTCCCTGGCCGGATGCTCGCCCAGTGCATGGCGAGTGTTGGGCCCTGCGCGACCCGTCCGCCCCTCCAGACACACACACAGCCGCAGGTGACGTTTTGCACGTCCAACTTGACACGTCACTGACTCCGATGCACTGGATCTGAGTCATACTTTCTGACAGAAATACCTAGTTTTCTTTCAACGAAAGACCACACCGTACCTCATTCCCCCCTTATCCCTCCTGCAGTAGGCGCTTGAAACACATCCATCGAAAGAATTCGTACTACGTTAAACTGTACCCCTTCAGGTCTGGACTGCCACAGGACGCTGAAGTAAAGTCGGTGTCGAATTTAAAGATTTGTGCTCCGCCAGGATTCAAACCGGATTTCCCGCTTCGGGTCACCGGTCGCATATACGAATTTTACTTAATCAAAATATCCACGGGTGTACTGTCGGTTGGACACTGCAGACCGGCAATACACCCGTGGATATTTTGATTATCAAATACGCCGGGAGAAACTCAAGTATCACATCATACACCTTTCTAAAGGGATGTCGTTACGAGAATGTTGTTCCAAATTTTGCTAAGGTCACGCATCACATCGATTCTGCACCATCCAAGAGAATTAACAAACGGGCCAGCCTCGGACTGGTTCGTGAGAGAGTGCACTTCACCCGCCGTAGGCTTGAGTTCATCTCACTGGAACTACCCAAACTGCATTTGCAACTGGCTAGTCATTTCACTTCTTTTTCCTGCGATTGGGTTGATTGTGTTACCTGGGTTGCAGCCGATTCCGCTCATAAGAAGGCAACGGGACGTCAAACAGCCAAGTTCTCACGCCTCCATGACAAACCATCTTAGCAGGTTCCGTGCAACACCGTCATCAATCTGAGTGGCATGGAGTTGAGTGATGATGCGGTCTCGGTTTTGGAGAAAGGACTTAACTTTGCTCCTACCCCCAAGTTCACACCGGTCGCAGAAAGTATTAGTGCTGTTGAACAGGTTGCAGCTCGACTTCCGCCTGAATCAGTTGAGAAAAAACGTCGTGAAACTTGCCGTGCGTTGACGAAATCCAAGCCCATGAAGTCGAACATCACTAGTAAAGAGAGGGCGGTCATTCGTGACCTGAGGGAGCGTCCTGAAATTGTTGTCTTACCGGCTGACAAAGGCAATGCTACGGTTGTTGTCTCCCATAAGGACTACACTGAAAATATGCAGAGCCTGCTAAATGACGATTCCTACCGGAAGATCAGCGTTGACCCCACAAAGAAGGTGGAGAACAATACGAGAGCGCTGCTCAAGGACGCGTATTTACCGGAAGGTGTCGCCAAGAAACTGCTACCTCAAGGTCCGGTACCGCCAAGACTTTATGGACTCCCTAAGGTTCACAAAGGTGGGGTGCCATTACGTCCCATTGTCAGTAACATCAGAGCACCTACATATTTGTTGGCCAAATACTTGACGGAAATATTAAGTCCTTATGTGGGTAAATGCCCTCATTACATCCGTAATTCCGTGGATTTTGTTAAACGCCTTGACAGCTTCAGTCTGGATGAGTCAGATATCATGGTGAGTTTCGACGTAGTTTCGTTGTTTACGAGAGTGCCCCTTCGAGAGTCACTAGATTTGATTGGTCAGAAGTTTGACGAGAAGACCACCGAACTTTTTAGGCATGTCTTGACCTCCACGTATTTCCTTTTCAATGGCGAATACTACGAACAAACGGAGGGAGTCGCCACGGGTAGCCCACTCTCCCCTGTGGTCACAAATTTGTACATGGAGAATTTCGAGGAAGAAGCCCTGGCATCATCAGAATGGAAACCTACTTGCTTTTTCCGTTACGTGGACGACACTTTCGTCATCTGGCCACATGGTATGGATAAACTCCTTGACTTCCTTACACATCTGAACTCCTTACATCCCAACATCAAATTCACTAAGGAGACTGAAACGGAGGGTAAATTGTCGTTCCTTGACGTCTTGGTCAAGAGAAGAGCTGCTGGCACCCTGGGTCATAGTGTATATCGGACAACAATGCAGACTGATCTGTATTTACACGCAGACAGCTGTCACCACCCTTCACAGAGGAATGGGGTACTTAAAACTCTAGTACATAGGGCGCGCAGTATCTCCGACGCAGAGAGTCTACCCCAGGAATTGGAACACCTGAGAACTGTATTCCGAAAAAATGGGTAGTCAGCATGGCAGATTCAGTGGGCTCTCCGTTCAACCACTACAGCACAACCTGTGGAAACGGATGAAAACACGAGGGAGGAGGTAGGCACTGCGTTCATTCCATATACCGGCGCACTCTCGGGGAAGGTCGCCCGCATTTTGAAAAAACACCAGGTTGCAACTGTATTTTGTCCTCCGAATAAAATTCGTGCACTGGTGGGGAGCGCCAAAGATGAACTCGGTTTGTGGAAGGCCGGCGTGTACCAGTTTCTGTGTCACTGTGGCAAGTCGTATATTTTACAGATGACGCGTTCCGTCGAGGATCGATGCCCTGATCACCAGAGGCACACACGACTGATGTATCCGAGCAAGTCGGCGGTCGCTGAACATTGTCTGTCGGAGAATCACGCGATGGATTATGAACGCACTAGGATTCTGGTACAGACGTCGAGATACTGGGACTGCGTCCTTAGAGAAGCCATTGAAATTCGCACAAGTGAAGACCTCATAAACCGTGCTTAGCAAAGCTTGGGAACCAGCGATTGGGTTAATTAAGAGTAAATCTAGCAAACGTAACGAAGTGACGACCACGGCGGACATAGCTCTCACACCGACGTCATCTCAGACGCCGGCGCAATCGGTTCCACTGCGCTCCGCGGGCCGAGGGTATTTAAATCGCCCGCTACCGGGATAGAACCCAGGTCCCTTCGAGCCGCGGTAGCGTGCGGATCTCCGTGCCGGCGCGTTTCCGTGAGCTCAGTCCGTCAGTTCACCTGATGATGGCGACATGTGTGATCGCCGAAATATCAAATACGCCGGGAGAAACTAAAAAATCGAATTTTACTTGTTTAATTTAATAGTGCAATTTTTGCGTTCGTGGATGTTTGAAGTGATAAATTGTTCGCGCAGTTTATCTATTGACTAGTGAGCACTGCGAGGCGATCATCAGTGCACGCCTCTGCAGAACTGACGCCTGCGGCTAAGCCACCGGACCCACTCCAGCCACACCTGGCACACGTGTCCCTCACTGCCAGGCGACAACCGCCGTCGGTGTGAGAACCACGTCACAAGACGCCATAAGCAATGACACTCCTGAAAAACTCCAGGCAGTGACGCACTAGCAGGCTCCAAGTTTCCTGCCAGCTCCACAACATCAATGGAGCTAAATTTCCTGAAGATGGTCTAAAAGAAGACCGAAACTAGTCGAAAAAAATTTTCATTATAGATTGTTCTTTATATATATATATATAATCAATTTCGTTCTTGAAAATCCTGATCATCCCCCATGAGGTTTCGATTTATTACGCCTGTACTGCCAATACCACTCACGACATATTTCGATGACATTACGAACATGTACCACTGAATGTACCTTCAAATTTACATCGTGATACGACTCATATTTCAGGAGATATGGCGTCATACAGAATGAGATTTACAAATAACTGCTACATTATGCGCTATTCTTCAACGTCTCCTCCTAAAATAAGGGACCGATTTAAACTAAACTTGGTACACGTATTACTTACTATCAGACAACGTTAGCTGTGGGGTAGAAAACTAGCTACGACGCACACTTCAGGAGATATGACGTCCTGAATAGGGAGTCACGAAAACTTGCCACCACGCGACGCGTAATTTACGAGACTTGGTTCAATCACTATTTATTCATCGCAGACGTTTTCCTCATACTGCACTCTACAAATCTGGAAAATTACATTATAGTAGAACACATAGTCGAGGATTATGTGATGCCACATGTATTGAGCTGCATGGAAACGAAACTTAAATATTCCTTCAAACCATCTTGATTAGAAATTTTTTGTTAGTTAATGACGCGTTTCGCCCTTTAGCAGAGTAACTTCAGATTATAATGCGCTCTCCGTGGCGTGACACCATAAGTTGTTATTGCTGTGTTTCTGTATTTCTGGGAGTTTTTTGATTTCCTTGTCGCCATTAATAGAAGCTGTGGTCTCTGGTGACACAAGACAAGCCCATGTTTACAATGGCGCTCACGGGCGGTGGGCGGGCGTGGTGTGCTGCTCCGCCGACTTGTACAGACTGACTTAAATGGCCAGATAGTAACTTAGAAGCCGATGGACAGAAAGGGAAGAACGAGTTGGGCCAAATATTGTTTATAGTTAGGTTTATAGTTAAATTAATGTTATACATCATTTGTATTTTACTACTGTTTTTCTTTGTTTGGATACTGCACTTGTAACTACGCATATTCTTTTTGTTTTACTGTTTCACAGTTTCCAAGTCAAGTGTTTGTAGGTGAAGCGCTAGGCCGCGGGGCCACACGGAGGACTCTTGCGGCGGCTCCGCGCCCAGAGCTGTCAGCGCAGTGCAGGCGCTGCTGCTGCGACACGGCCGAGCTTACAAACTACTAAAACCAAGTTAAACTAGCCTAACGACAGCACACACATCCATTGCAGAGGAGTGTTGTGTCCTCATTTCATTCTTTCTGCCCTGCTCGTCCCGGTCTAGTTGTCAGGAAAGGTACTGGTGCAGGAATCGATGGTCAGCTGAAACATTTCTACAGAGATTAGTATTACAAGATTTATTGACTGAACATACAATGATGCTGAACTTTAGATCATGTGTCTGTTTCTTGTGTCTTCTCGCTTCTCGCAGTGTCTTCCGTACGATGCTAGCTGCGCTGAGACCTAGGACTGCTCGGTTCGTAGCCGACTTCTGACCTAGTAACTGCCCGAGTTCTGACTGGTAGCTGACGGGCCGTCCAGACGTGTGTGGGCCTAGACACAGCCGCCCGTAGAGGGCGCGCATCTGCGGTTCCTCCTGCTCCTCCAGGATGCGCGGCGCCTGCTTGCGGTTGGCTTTCGGTCGATCGCCGCCTTCTCCACGATCGTTCTCTTACGTGTGCCGTGTGGCGCTGACTTTACCCCACAACGCCTCTTCCCCCCGAAGCGCCGAACCGTCGTCGTGTAAGCAGCTCGACAGCGGGGGAGGAGGCAGGCACGTGGACGGAGTCTGCAGCTGCGGAGGGCGCCACACCAGCGGCCGGCCGGAGCTCGCGAGGGAACGTCCTCTGGGGAAACCTGCGGAGGGCCACGTCCGCGACCCGTGGCCAGGTGAAGACGTAGGCGGTGGCGTCGGTGGCGACGTCGGCGTCGCATGCGCGTGGCGCCTGCTCGATGTCCACGGGAGGCGCAGGCTGCAGGCTGCGGGGGCTCCTGGCGTCTCCGTAAGTCGGGCCGCGGTGCCGAGTCCATCTGCTGCCGACAGGAACGCAGAAGGATCGCAGGGAACTTGCTCGCGGTGCCTGCGAATGGTGCCGTCAGGATCTGAAATTTCAACAAAGTGAGACTTGCGTGTCGGTGGCTGCTGCGCCGGGCGCCGTGGTGGGTGGAGCAGATGGGGCAGGGAGCGGTGGCGGGGCCGCCAGAAGTTGGACCCTTCTGGTGGACGTGAGCGGCAGCAGGCGAGCAGCGGCTGCAGCCGCGCCCTCGAGAGAGCGCCTGCCAAGTTCGGACACCTGTTGCTGCAGTGTCCGGACGAAGCGTTCCGCAGCGCCGTTTGCCTGCGGGCGAAACGGTGCACTGCTGAACACCAGTGGGCTGACAAAAGACGCGAATTTCTTGCGATGCAAACGGAGGGCCGTTGTCAGAGACTATCAGTTCAGGGAGACCTTCCGGACAAAAAATTGAAGACAACGCCCTAATCGTGCTACTAGAAGTCGTAGAAGACTTGGCACTGCAAACGGGTAACCACTAAAAGCATCGACCACAATAACCCACTTAGTGTTCCAGAAGGGACCAGCATAGTCAATATACACTCGTTGCCATGGTGAATCTGCTTTTGCCCACGCAAAAAATTTCTGAAGTGGGTCGGACCGGTCGGCAGCGCACACTGAACACTGTGACGTCATCTGTTCTATTTGTGCGTCCGTACCCTGCCGAGTACAGTGTCGTCGTGCCAGTTGCTTAGCGAGAACCGTTCCCCAATGTTCTCGGTGAAGTAACTTCAATACTTCGTTCTGCAAACGTCGCGGAATCGACACACGCGAGTGTCCACTGTCATTTGAAACTAGAATCACACCTGTATGCACTCAAAGTTCATTCTTCCTGATAAAATAGCGACGCACCAGTGAACTGTGAATGCCACGTTGTGAACGAGGCCATTCTGTGCGAATGTAGCGTAGCAAAATTTGTAAATCAGGATCTGTTTCTGCGGCCCGAGCAATTTTCCTATTGTCCAACGGGAAGGATTGCAACAAGCTATCTTCCTGTTCATCTATCTGACAACAAGACATTTCAGAAGCATCAAAGTCTTTATCATGGCTAATAGGAAGACAGGAAAGTGCGTCGGCATTTCCATAGCGAGTTGTGTGGGTCTGCACACAATACCATATTGATACTGTGATAATAGCGAGTTGTGTGGGTCTGTACACAATACCTTATTGATACTGTGATAATAGGGAGTTGTGTGGGTCTGTACACAATACCTTATTGATACTGTGATAATAGCAAGTTGTGTGGGTCTGTACACAATACCTTATTGATACTGTGATAATAGCGAGTTGTGTGGGTCTGTACACAATACCTTATTGATACTGGGATAATAGCGAGTTGTGTGGGTCTGTACACAATACCTTATTGATACTGGGATAATAGCGAGTTGTGTGGGTCTCTACACAATACCTTATTGATACTGGGATAATAGCGAGTTGTGTGGGTCTGTACACAATACCTTATTGATACTGTGATAATAGCGAGTTGTGTGGGTCTGTACACAATACCTTATTGATACTGTGATAATAGCGAGTTGTGTGGGTCTGTACACAATACCTTATTGATACTGTGATAATAGCGAGTTGTGTGGGTCTGTACACAATACCTTATTGATACTGGGATAATAGCGAGTTGTGTGGGTCTGTACACAATACCTTATTGATACTGGGATAATAGCGAGTTGTGTGGGTCTGTACACAATACCTTATTGATACTGTGATAATAGCGAGTTGTGTGGGTCTGTACACAATACCTTATTGATACTGTGATAATAGCAAGTTGTGTGGGTCTGTACACAATACCTTATTGATACTGTGATAATAGCGAGTTGTGTGGGTCTGTACACAATACCTTATTGATACTGTGATAATAGCGAGTTGTGTGGGTCTGTACACAATACCTTATTGATACTGGGATAATAGCGAGTTGTGTGGGTCTGTACACAATACCTTATTGATACTGGGATAATAGCGGGTTGTGTGGGTCTGTACACAATACCTTATTGATACTGGGATAATAGCGAGTTGTGTGGGTCTGTACACAATACCTTATTGATACTGTGATAATAGCGAGTTGTGTGGGTCTGTACACAATACCTTATTGATACTGTGATAATAGCGAGTTGTGTGGGTCTGTACACAATACCTTATTGATACTGTGATAATAGCGAGTTGTGTGGGTCTGTACACAATACCTTATTGATACTGTGATAATAGCGAGTTGTGTAGGTCTGTACACAATACCTTATTGATACTGGGATAATAGCGAGTTGTGTGGGTCTGTACACAATACCTTATTGATACTGGGATAATAGCGAGTTGTGTGGGTCTGTACACAATACCTTATTGATACTGGGATAATAGCGAGTTGTGTGGGTCTGTACACAATACCTTATTGATACTGTGATAATAGCGAGTTGTGTGGGTCTGTACACAATACCTTATTGATACTGTGATAATAGCGAGTTGTGTGGGTCTGTACACAATACCTTATTGATACTGTGATAATAGCGAGTTGTGTGGGTCTGTACACAATACCTTATTGATACTGGGATAATAGCGAGTTGTGTGGGTCTGTACACAATACCTTATTGATACTGTGATAATAGCGAGTTGTGTGGGTCTGTACACAATACCTTATTGATACTGTGATAATAGCAAGTTGTGTGGGTCTGTACACAATACCTTATTGATACTGTGATAATAGCGAGTTGTGTGGGTCTGTACACAATACCTTATTGATACTGTGATAATAGCGAGTTGTGTGGGTCTGTACACAATACCTTATTGATACTGTGATAATAGCGAGTTGTGTGGGTCTGTACACAATACCTTATTGATACTGTGATAATAGCGAGTTGTGTGGGTCTGTACACAATACCTTATTGATACTGTGATAATAGCGAGTTGTGTGGGTCTGTACACAATACCTTGTTGATACTGTGATAATAGCGAGTTGTGTGGGTCTGTACACAATACCTTATTGATACTGTGATAATAGCGAGTTGTGTGGGTCTGTACACAATACCTTATTGATACTGTGATAATAGCGAGTTGTGTGGGTCTGTACACAATACCTTATTGATACTGTGATAATAGCGAGTTGTGTGGGTCTGTACACAATACCTTATTGATACTGTGATAATAGCGAGTTGTGTGGGTCTGTACACAATACCTTATTGATACTGTGATAATAGCGAGTTGTGTGGGTCTGTACACAATACCTTATTGATACTGGGATAATAGCGAGTTGTGTGGGTCTGTACACAATACCTTATTGATACTGGGATAATAGCGAGTTGTGTGGGTCTGTACACAATACCTTATTGATACTGGGATAATAGCGAGTTGTGTGGGTCTGTACACAATACCTTATTGATACTGGGATAATAGCGAGTTGTGTGGGTCTGTACACAATACCTTATTGATACTGGGATAATAGCGAGTTGTGTGGGTCTGTACACAATACCTTATTGATACTGTGATAATAGCGAGTTGTGTGGGTCTGTACACAATACCTTATTGATACTGTGATAATAGCGAGTTGTGTGGGTCTGTACACAATACCTTATTGATACTGGGATAATAGCGAGTTGTGTGGGTCTGTACACAATACCTTATTGATACTGGGATAATAGCGGGTTGTGTGGGTCTGTACACAATACCTTATTGATACTGGGATAATAGCGAGTTGTGTGGGTCTGTACACAATACCTTATTGATACTGGGATAATAGCGAGTTGTGTGGGTCTGTACACAATACCTTATTGATACTGTGATAATAGCGAGTTGTGTGGGTCTGTACACAATACCTTATTGATACTGTGATAATAGCGAGTTGTGTGGGTCTGTACACAATACCTTATTGATACTGTGATAATAGCGAGTTGTGTGGGTCTGTACACAATACCTTATTGATACTGGGATAATAGCGAGTTGTGTGGGTCTGTACACAATACCTTATTGATACTGGGATAATAGCGAGTTGTGTGGGTCTGTACACAATACCTTATTGATACTGGGATAATAGCGAGTTGTGTGGGTCTGTACACAATACCTTATTGATACTGTGATAATAGCGAGTTGTGTGGGTCTGTACACAATACCTTATTGATACTGTGATAATAGCGAGTTGTGTGGGTCTGTACACAATACCTTATTGATACTGTGATAATAGCGAGTTGTGTGGGTCTGTACACAATACCTTATTGATACTGTGATAATAGCGAGTTGTGTGGGTCTGTACACAATACCTTATTGATACTGTGATAATAGCGAGTTGTGTGGGTCTGTACACAATACCTTGTTGATACTGTGATAATAGCGAGTTGTGTGGGTCTGTACACAATACCTTATTGATACTGTGATAATAGCGAGTTGTGTGGGTCTGTACACAATACCTTATTGATACTGTGATAATAGCGAGTTGTGTGGGTCTGTACACAATACCTTATTGATACTGTGATAATAGCGAGTTGTGTGGGTCTGTACACAATATCTTATTGATACTGGGATAATAGCGAGTTGTGTGGGTCTGTACACAATACCTTATTGATACTGGGATAATAGCGAGTTGTGTGGGTCTGTACACAATACCTTATTGATACTGGGATAATAGCGAGTTGTGTGGGTCTGTACACAATACCTTATTGATACTGTGATAATAGCGAGTTGTGTGGGTCTGTACACAATACCTTATTGATACTGTGATAATAGCGAGTTGTGTGGGTCTGTACACAATACCTTACTGATACTGTGATAATAGCGAGTTGTGTGGGTCTGTACACAATACCTTATTGATACTGTGATAATAGCGAGTTGTGTGGATCTGTACACAATACCTTATTGATACTGTGATAATAGCGAGTTCTGTGGGTCTGTACACAATACCTTATTGATACTGTGATAATAGCGAGTTGTGTGGGTCTGTACACAATACCTTATTGATACTGTGATAATAGCGAGTTGTGTGGGTCTGTACACAATACCTTATTGATACTGTGATAATACCGAGTTGTGTGGGTCTGTACACAATACCTTATTGATACTGTGATAATAGCGAGTTGTGTGGGTCTGTACACAATACCTTATTGATACTGTGATAATAGCGAGTTGTGTGGGTCTGTACACAATACCTTATTGATACTGTGATAATAGCGAGTTGTGTGGGTCTGTACACAATACCTTATTGATACTGGGATAATAGCGAGTTGTGTGGGTCTGTACACAATACCTTATTGACACTGTGATAATAGCGAGTTGTGTGGGTCTGTACACAATACCTTATTGATACTGTGATAATAGCGAGTTGTGTGGGTCTGTACACAATACCTTATTGATACTGTGATAATAGCGAGTTGTGTGGGTCTGTACACAATACCTTATTGATACTGTGATAATAGCGAGTTGTGTGGGTCTGTACACAATACCTTATTGATACTGTGATAATAGCGAGTTGTGTGGGTCTGTACACAATACCTTATTGATACTGTTATAATAGCGAGTTGTGTGGGTCTGTACACAATACCTTATTGATACTGTGATAATAGCGAGTTGTGTGGGTCTGTACACAATACCTTATTGATACTGTGATAATAGCGAGTTGTGTGGGTCTGTACACAATACCTTATTGATACTGGGATAATAGCGAGTTGTGTGGGTCTGTACACAATACCTTATTGATACTGTGATAATAGCGAGTTGTGTGGGTCTGTACACAATACCTTATTGATACTGTGATAATAGCGAGTTGTGTGGGTCTGTACACAATACCTTATTGATACTGTGATAATAGCGAGTTGTGTGGGTCTGTACACAATACCTTATTGATACTGTGATAATAGCGAGTTGTGTGGGTCTGTACACAATACCTTATTGATACTGTGATAATAGCGAGTTGTGTGGGTCTGTACACAATACCTTATTGATACTGTGATAATAGCGAGTTGTGTGGGTCTGTACACAATACCTTATTGATACTGGGATAATAGCGAGTTGTGTGGGTCTGTACACAATACCTTATTGATACTGTGATAATAGCGAGTTGTGTGGGTCTGTACACAATACCTTATTGATACTGTGATAATAGCGAGTTGTGTGGGTCTGTACACAATACCTTATTGATACTGTGATAATAGCGAGTTGTGTGGGTCTGTACACAATACCTTATTGATACTGTGATAATAGCGAGTTGTGTGGGTCTGTACACAATACCTTATTGATACTGTGATAATAGCGAGTTGTGTGGATCTGTACACAATACCTTATTGATACTGTGATAATAGCGAGTTGTGTGGGTCTGTACACAATACCTTATTGATACTGTGATAATAGCGAGTTGTGTGGGTCTGTACACAATACCTTGTTGATACTGAGATAATAGCGAGTTGTGTGGGTCTGTACACAATACCTTGTTGATACTGTGATAATAGCGAGTTGTGTGGGTCTGTACACAATACCTTATTGATACTGTGATAATAGCGAGATGTGTGGGTCTGTACACAATACCTTATTGATACTGTGATAATAGCGAGTTGTGTGGGTCTGTACACAATAACTTATTGATACTGTGATAATAGCGAGTTGTGTGGATCTGTACACAATACCTTATTGATACTGTGATAATAGCGAGTTGTGTGGGTCTGTACACAATACCTTATTGATACTGTGATAATAGCGAGTTGTGTGGGTCTGTACACAATACCTTATTGATACTGTGATAATAGCGAGTTGTGTGGGTCTGTACACAATACCTTATTGATACTGTGATAATAGCGAGTTGTGTGGGTCTGTACACAATACCTTATTGATACTGTGATAATAGCGAGTTGTGTGGGTCTGTACACAATACCTTATTGATACTGTGATAATAGCGAGTTGTGTGGATCTGTACACAATACCTTATTGATACTGTGATAATAGCGAGTTGTGTGGGTCTGTACACAATACCTTATTGATACTGTGATAATAGCGAGTTGTGTGGGTCTGTACACAATACCTTATTGATACTGTGATAATAGCGAGTTGTGTGGGTCTGTACACAATACCTTATTGATACTGTGATAATAGCGAGTTGTGTGGGTCTGTACACAATACCTTATTGATACTGTGATAATAGCGAGTTGTGTGGGTCTGTACACAATACCTTATTGATACTGTGATAATAGCGAGTTGTGTGGGTCTGTACACAATACCTTATTGATACTGTGATAATAGCGAGTTGTGTGGATCTGTACACAATACCTTATTGATACTGTGATAATAGCGAGTTGTGTGGGTCTGTACACAATACCTTATTGATACTGTGATAATAGCGAGTTGTGTGGGTCTGTACACAATACCTTGTTGATACTGTGATAATAGTGAGTTGTGTGGGTCTGTACACAATACCTTGTTGATACTGTGATAATAGCGAGTTGTGTGGGTCTGTACACAATACCTTATTGATACTGTGATAATAGCGAGTTGTGTGGGTCTGTCACAATACCTTATTGATACTGTGATAATAGCGAGTTGTGTGGGTCTGTACACAATACCTTATTGATACTGTGATAATAGCGAGTTGTGTGGATCTGTACACAATACCTTATTGATACTGTGATAATAGCGAGTTGTGTGGGTCTGTACACAATACCTTATTGATACTGTGATAATAGCGAGTTGTGTGGGTCTGTACACAATACCTTATTGATACTGTGATAATAGCGAGTTGTGTGGGTCTGTACACAATACCTTATTGATACTGTGATAATAGCGAGTTGTGTGGGTCTGTACACAATACCTTATTGATACTGTGATAATAGCGAGTTGTGTGGGTCTGTACACAATACCTTATTGATACTGTGATAATAGCGAGTTGTGTGGGTCTGTACACAATACCTTATTGATACTGTGATAATAGCGAGTTGTGTGGATCTGTACACAATACCTTATTGATACTGTGATAATAGCGAGTTGTGTGGGTCTGTACACAATACCTTATTGATACTGTGATAATAGCGAGTTGTGTGGGTCTGTACACAATACCTTATTGATACTGGGATAATAGCGAGTTGTGTGGGTCTGTACACAATACCTTATTGATACTGTGATAATAGCGAGTTGTGTGGGTCTGTACACAATACCTTATTGATACTGTGATAATAGCGAGTTGTGTGGGTCTGTACACAATACCTTATTGATACTGTGATAATAGCGAGTTGTGTGGGTCTGTACACAATACCTTATTGATACTGTGATAATAGCGAGTTGTGTGGGTCTGTACACAATACCTTATTGATACTGTGATAATAGCGAGATGTGTGGGTCTGTACACAATACCTTATTGATACTGTGATAATAGCGAGTTGTGTGGGTCTGTACACAATACCTTATTGATACTGTGATAATAGCGAGTTGTGTGGATCTGTACACAATACCTTATTGATACTGTGATAATAGCGAGTTGTGTGGGTCTGTACACAATACCTTATTGATACTGTGATAATAGCGAGTTGTGTGGGTCTGTACACAATACCTTATTGATACTGTGATAATAGCGAGTTGTGTGGGTCTGTACACAATACCTTATTGATACTGTGATAATAGCGAGTTGTGTGGATCTGTACACAATACCTTATTGATACTGTGATAATAGCGAGTTGAGTGGGTCTGTACACAATACCTTATTGATACTGTGATAATAGCGAGTTGTGTGGGTCTGTACACAATACCTTATTGATACTGTGATAATAGCGAGTTGTGTGGGTCTGTACACAATACCTTATTGATACTGCGATAACAGCCATTTTTCGATTTTTTTTGTCTTAGTTGACAAATAATGATTGTTGAAAGAACATATCCAAGCTTAACTAATAATACGTGCTGAAAGTTCTTATGCACTATGACTTAACTATTTACAGGATTTACTAACGTGCTAGTAAATTAACGGTGAATACTATGAGGCACAAACACGAGCAGCGGTACAGACTGTCTGATGCGTGAGGCGGCGCCAGCCGGCGCGGCAGTCGCTGTACACGGCGTGTACAGAGCTGAGCTGTCTGTACAGCTTATGGGACTTAACTACGGGGTCATCTGTCCCTAAGCCTTCAAACTACTTATGAACTAGCTAATACTAAGGACGGCACATGTACCCATGCCCGAGGGGGGATTCGAACCCCCGACCGTAGTGGCCGTGCAGACCACTTCCACCGCGGCCGGCACCTCACCAGTCACTCCACTAAGTCACACCGTGTGCACGGTGCTCTAGTCAGTTCATTCATCACGGGTTGATGCAAAGTTACTGTCAGGAATAGCTATGAAGAGAGTAAAAGGCAGTTCATCAATATTGTCTTTCTTTAAAAAGAAAAGAATTGATGGTAAGTAAATATTTATTACAAAACTAGTTCCAGCAACCGGCGCTGCTTGTGTACGTATTTTTTTCGGTGTTTTGTTACACATCTACTTCTTCCCATTCTGTGCATCGCCTTCTGTCCTGTTCTATTTCACCTGTAAGCCTATTTGTAGTGGTTATCTTCTTGGTCTCTACTTTCGTTTTCCACATCTCAATCCTCATAACGTGATTTCCAGAACAACGTACCCTACAATAATAATTTTTTCTAGGTACCCCCATTAGAATATTAGGAAAGTGCATCCCAAATGTGTTGCGAATGTACTTAGTAGTAAAGATGTGATGAATTAAAAACCGTAAGCTTGATGAAGCGTTATTTAATGCATCTTATTGTTTATGATCTCTTATATCGTGTACTATGCGTTGTAATATCAAATAATTTAGAAGGTAAATTTAGTGAAAGGCCTATATTTGCATACTGAGAATACAGTTTGTAGCATCCAAATGGTAAAGCTAACGTCGTGCCGAATGCCACAATTTTACTTCATGAACGGGTGAAGGTTACTATGCGATAAGCTTTTTCCTTTCATTGCTTTGCAGGCGTTGTCAACGACAGGTTTCTTAAACGTGTATAACTGCGTCTAAAGTTTGTCACAACAATGTAACCGCACCCTCTTTCAAAGTGTGGATGAACAGAAGACGGTTGCTCAGACATCGCGCGCCACTCGCCTTTCCCTTTCACCCAGCCATTGGAAGGTAGTGGTCATCCTCACAGCTTTAATGATTTGAAAGGAAACGACAGTATAAAGGTATGTACGTACACAGTCTGCAAGTACAGTACGTCTGTGTAGATTTGAGCAAGAAAAATGGCTTTGAAATCATTGACAATTATTATTAGCAGTCCAATAGATTTCGGGAATGCAGCCGCGTAAAATTCACTTCTTCTGCTGATATTTCGGCCGCGTACCTTCCGGCCATCTTCAGAGTGAGTCGAAGACTGTCGACGAGGTGCCGGGCGCGGCCTTATAAGCCTGATCGCGGTGGCAATGCGCGTGCGCGTCACAGATGCTGGTATACTGCATATCGAAGTACTCACACGCATGCGCCCCCCATGGCGGAAGCGCTCCGGTGTTCACTTATCGATATATGCTCGGGGCGGCAACACCTTCACGTCTTCTCTGTGATTTCAATACTCCAAGTGCAGGGTTCCAAGCTTTGTCCAAATTAAAACCTTTATCTCTGTTCAATAAGTTGTTGGCCAGTCTAATTTCAACAGCTTCCTTAAATATAGCATCCCAAAACGAAGATATGGGTGTCAAAATCTTCACATCGCTATAGTTCATTGAATGACCAGTTTCTATGCAATGTTCAGCCACAGCTGACTTGTCTGGCTGCAATAGGCGGGTATATCTTCTGTGTTCAACGCATCTCTCGTGGACAGTGCGTATTGTCTGGCCTATGTATGAATTATCACAATTTCTGCAAGGGATCTGGTACACTCCTGACTTGCGAAGCAACAAATCATCCTTCACTGACCCGAGTAAGGCTGCAATCTTCACTGGTGGCCGGAAGATCACCTTAACACGATGTTTGTCGAGAATGCGGCTTATCTTTGACGAAAGAGCGCCCACGTAAGGTAAGAAGGCTCTTGATCTATAACTATTATTTTCGTCTTCTTCTTCCACGTCTCGTGCTTGCATTCATGGACTCACATCGAATGCTCTGCGAATTTGTTGCTGCGAGTATCCATTTGCTTTGAAAATGCTCTTCAGGTGTGCGAGCTCTTCATGCAAGTTGTCATCGTCTGATATACAATGTGCTCTGTGCACCAATGTCTTAAGGACCCCTGCGGTTTGAGAGGGATGATGGCAGCTACTGGCATGTAAATACAGATTCGTATGAGTTGGTTTCCGATATACTGCATGTCCTAATGTACCATCAGCTTTTCGACGAACAAGTACATCCAAAAAAGGGAGGCAGCCATCTTTTTCCATTTCCATAGTAAATTTGATGTTAGCGTGGATGGAGTTCAGATGGTCAAGAAATCGATGTAACTCATCCTTTCCGTGAGGCCATACTACAAACGTGGCATCCACGTACCTCCAGAAGACCGTTGGTTTAAAACTTGCCGAGTCCAGAGCCTTGTCCTCGAAGTCTTCCATGAAAAAATTCGCTACCAGAGGGGATAGGGGGCTTCCCATAGCAACTCCGTCAATCTGCTCATAAAAGTCACCATTAAACTGGAAATAAGATGACGTCAGTACATGTTCAAATAAGGCGGTGATATCCTTGTCAAAATGTTGGCCAATTAAAGAAAGAGAATCCTGTACAGGTACCTTGGTATATAGTGATACCACGTCGAAACTCACCAGTACATCTGTACTATTAAGCCTGAGGTGGCTAAGTCTTTGAATAAAATCTACAGAATTTCGTATATGGCGACTACATTTTCCTACCAATGGCTTTAATAGTGAAGCCAAATACTGCGCAGAAAGGTAGGTAGGTGAACCAATTGTGCTTGTTATTGGCCGCATAGGCAGATCTTCCAGACGCTCATCCTTATCCAGTTTGTGGACTTTAGGAAGCCCATAAAATCTCGGTGGTACAGCACCTCGTACTTTTAAACGTCTTGTAACTTCAGGTTCTAGTGACGAAGCATTCAGTAAGGCAGCAGTCCTTATCGTCACCTTGCTAGTTGGGTCTTTGTTGATCTTCCGGTACGCGTCAGAACTTAATAAACCATAGATCTTTTCATTGTAGTCTTCCCGAGGCAGCAGGACGGTGGCGTTGCCTTTGTCAGCACGTAAAACTACTGTGTCTGTGTCCTCACGGAGTTTTCGTATCGCTAACCTCTTTCTCTAGATATGTTACTTCTTTGTGGACGATACTTTATAATTGCTAATTTCACGTCTGATTTCTTCAGCTGAATCTTCTGATAGTGGACGGACAGCTTCTTCAATAGCACTAATAAAAGATGGTATTGGCAAGGTCTTTGGAGTGGGGGCAAAATGTAGCCCTTTACTTAAGACAGAGACAGTGGCTTCGTCCAGATTCTTTCCCGTCCAATTTATAACAGGGCGTCGAGCAACAGAATCCACCTGAGGAGGCTGGTCTAATCGGCTGTATTTGGCCATCTGTCTAGTTGTAGTCACATCACGAATCCAGTCAGATTTGGTCCATGTCGTGCCATCAACCCAATTCCAAAAGTCAGGAGATAAAACAGCTGCCATCTTTAAATGTACATGATACAGGTCTTCTGATATACTGTCCAACTTTCTACGAGTGAAACGAATCCTTTATTTAACAATAGCAGAGCCAGCTTTATATAATATTCTGTTAACTGCAGTATTCTTAACAAAATGTACCAACCTTGCAAATCTTGGAACAAATCCGTGGTCCTGGCACTTCAGTAAGAAACTCAAACAGCTTAGTAGTCTTGCTCTCTGATGTCGTAATTTATCCAAACTATGGAAACAGGAAACCATCTCCTCCCCGAAGAGGTATTTGATGTGCATTTTCAACTTTTCACGGCGTAATGTATAGTCCAATAGTCCCATATCTTCGTTTTGGGATGCTATATTTAAGGAAGCTGTTGAAATGAGACTGGCCAACAACTTATTGAACAGAGATAAAGGTTTTAATTTAGACAAAGCTTGGAACCCTGCACTTGGAGTATTGAAATCACAGAGAATACGTGAAGGTGCCGCCGCCGCCGAGCATATATCGATAAGTGAACACCGGAGCGCTTCCGCCACGGGGGGCGCACGCGTGTGAGTACTTCGATATGCAGTACACCAGCATCTGTGACGCGCACGCGCATTGCCACCGCGATCAGGCTTATAAGGCCGCGCCCGGCACCTCGTCGACAGTCTTCGACTCACTCTGAAGATGGTCGGAACCGTACGCGGCCGAAATATCAGCAGAAGAAGTGAATTTTACGCGGCTGCATTCCCGAAATCTATTGGACTATACATTACGCCGTGAAAAGTTGAAAATGCATTATTAGCAGTGTTACATATCTTATCAGACCAGGATTGACTATTAGAGTACACACAAAGTATGAAGGAAATTTAATGGAACTGTTGAAGATCCGTAGTGACCAACTTTGAAATTGTGGCTAGAAAGAGAACAAAATAACGTCCATCCAATGGTACAAAATAAACTAATTGAAATCCTTGATACAGAAATCTTTAACAGCATAGTTCAAAAATTAGGTCAGTAAATCCTTTGATTAATTCAGTCATCTGTTTAATTTTTCCATGGTGGGACAGCGAGTTCTTTTCTTTGAAGTATTAAAATGCCAAGATCGCAAATTTTGTTTAATTTTTCCCGACGACCGGTTTCGATACACTAAGGTATCATCCTCTGGTAACTTGTGTCCTATATAATCGTTTTGTGAAGGCATATGACATTAAGATGTCATAACATGTTAATGTCATACGCCTTCACAAAACGATAACACAGGACACACGTGGCCAGATGATGGTACCTCGCCTAGGGGACTGAGGCGCTTCAGTCACGATCTGCACGCCCACTACGGTCGGGGGTTCGAATCCCCCCTCGGGCATGTATATTTGTGCCGTCCTTAGTTGTAGGTAGTTCAAAAGTAGTTTGTAAGTTTAGTGACTGACGACCCCGTAGCTAAGTCCCTTAAGCTTAACAAACATGTGAACATTTTTGATGATACCTTAGCGTATCGAACCGGTCGTCGGGAAAAATAAATCAATATTTGCGATCTTGGCATTTTAATACTTCAGTCATCTGTGATGACACAAGGGACAGTTCCGGTGAGGAACAAATTAGTTTTTTGTGGAAGATGGTGTGATGACAATTCAGATCCTCATGAAAGTCCCTTAAGCTATACAAACATTTGAACATGTATGCGGAGCATATAGCTGCACACATTTCTGATGTTCTGCTCAGATTGCAGCTACCGTCGTGGGCAGACATGTGATAGAGCACGAAACATGAGTGGCATGCTTAAAGGGATTCAATGAATTATTATTGACAAACAGCCTTTGGCACATTTATTCACTAGGGTGCTCACTGCTGGACGTATTATGAAAGTAAGCTGCGAAATTTCAAGAACTGTTAAAAACTCCAGGACTACTGTTCCCAAAAAAGAGAGAAAAAAAAAGCGTTGGTTATCAAGACAGTGAATGAACTAATAGAACAGGAATAAGAAGGAGTCATTGGTCTACTTAATGTTTTGAGTCTGGGAAAACGTACCTTGGTTTTCTAATTGGAAAAGAAGGACCTTTTAGAAATCTGGGACAGGTGTTTCTAAGGAGAAAAAAATGGTCTCCGTACTTTATTCTGCAGCTGAAATTATAACTGAGGTCCTTAAAAATCACAGGACAAATTAAGTTTTCTTCTATTTACAAAGAATGTAATATTACGATATCCGATCTTGGGTTACAACAGCTGCAACTTCCAAGGAAAAAAATAATACCGAAGTGATTGTCTGAGGGCATAGATCTACATGAGTTTCTGTCGCTTGAAGATCTTTAGAGGCAGGAATATTTTGCAATCACTGATTCGGCTATCCAAGGGCTCAGACAGAGGATAATTGATCAACCCGGTATGAAGAAACAGCTTTCCTTGGAGAAAGGGTTGTTGGATAACAAATGATACGATGTGGTAGCTCCATACGCGGAAATACATTATAAGTCTTAGAAAACAGAACATGAACTTTTTAATCTACAAGACAATGAAAAGCGCCTGAAAGAGGCAAAATATGTTTTAGTTTCTAAGAAAAAAGAAGTTGGTGAATTATTTTCTAGTGTTGAAGCGTTGGTCAGACTTCTGCTCGCGCGTCCAGCGTCAGCCTGTGAAGCAGGGCGCGGTGCTCCAGCTCTGCGACGACTGAAGAACTGGAGAACTCCCTGCGTGCGTCAGTGATGCAGCAGAGGCTCGATTTCGTAGCAGTCTGCAATGTGCACAAGTTGCTGCTGGATGAAGTAGACCTCAGAAATGTTGCAAAAATATTCATATCTAACTGTGACAACAGAAGAAATGCGTTTGGATTAGTGTAGGAGGAACTTTGTTGTCACCTAATGCTTCTGAAACTGTAGTCAACTATCATTTCTGACTGTTTTGTACTTGTTTATTCTTGTGTATATATTTGTTCATTTTATAATGTATTTTAATGAATGAAAAATATAATGTTTTGGT
Source organism: Locusta migratoria (assembly GCA_026315105.1). Taxonomy (NCBI): domain Eukaryota; kingdom Metazoa; phylum Arthropoda; class Insecta; order Orthoptera; family Acrididae; genus Locusta; species Locusta migratoria. Next base: position 376,323,920 of record CM048749.1, read on the forward strand.
AATTGGTTATTTTGCTTAAATTTCCAATCAGAATCAAGCAGAATGTTGTTTCAAAAGCTCTTCAGTTAGCAATAGTTGACAGTTGTTTTGAACAGTACGTAATAATCATAATCATGCAGTAATAAAATTTAAATGGAAGCATTATGCAACCTTTTTTTTATGACAGGTAACTGCAGAATACGTTTAAATCCAGGATTAAATCGGCACGCTTCAGGAACCACGAGTGCAACTGAAGGAGGACGGGAGGAAGCTTCGGATCTAACGTCCCGTCGACAGCGTGGTCATTACAGACGGAGCAATCGCTCGGATGCTTGGGGAAGGATTAGGGGAGGATATTCGGCCGTGACCTTTGAAAGGAACCATTCCGGCATTTGCCTAGAGTGATTTAGGGAAATCACTGAAAACCCAAATCTGGATGGCCGGAGGTGGATTTGAACCACCGTCCTTCCGAATTGCGAGTCCAGTGCGTTACCACTGCAGTGCAACTGAAACAGTACCGGGGTAGGTACTTGATATTAACAACGACCCCCGTCCCCCCTTCCCCCCCTCAATCTGCGTCTGAGGCATCAGAATGTTCGAAAAGTCCCGGTTGAGTCGTCCCCCCCCCAATAATTTATTGGTGGTGACGCATATGATATTAGCAATGCCCAATGTTGCAATTTGTGTGCCGTGCGCGTTGGAATTGGCTTGCCTGGATGAAACAATGACTGCAAAGGTTTGTGCTCAGTGACTAAATAAAATTTTCTCCCATACAAATTTGGTGACACCATACACTATCGCTAAAGCTTCCTTCTCAATCTGAGAATAACGGCACTGTGTGTCTGTCAAAAGTTTTGACGCAAACGCTATCGGATGGTCCGTATCCCATGTCTATGTGACAGTACTGCGCCTAGACCAAACGATGACGCATCCACTTGCAAAAGAACGGGTTATTCTGGATCGAAGTGCATCAAACGTTGATCACTGATCAAAGCATGTTTTAACTGCTGAAATGCACGTTGGCATTCGTCTGTCCAAAAACGAACATTTTTAATGCGTAGCCGATGCAATGAGGCTGCAATTCGTGCTGCGTTTGGAATAAACCGAATATAGTACGTTAACTTTCCCAAGACTGACTGTAATTCTTACACATCTTTTGGTTCTGGCAGGTCGCGAATGACAAGCAAATTTGATTGCATGAGCACCCCTTGACTGTTGATCACGTGTCCTAGATACTGCAGTTTCGGGTTGAAAATGTCACACTTACCTAAGCTACACCTGAGACTTGCATCTGACAAAACTTGAAACAATTTCCTCAAATTTGCTATGTGTTCTTCTGGGGTATGGCCTGACACAACTATGTCGTCCAAGTAGTTTGAACAAAAGGTACCCGAGCTATAAGCTGTTCCAAATACCTTTGAAAAAGTGCGGATGCACTGCCAAACGGCGGACGCAAATATTTAAACAGGCCCAGTTGTGTAATGACAACACAAATTTCCTTTTACTCTTCATCCAGTGGGAAATGAAGGTAGGCATTGCTCAAATCTATTTTTGAGAAATATTTTCCTACACCTAATCTGTCCATTAAATCTTCTGGACTCGGCAAAGCATAACTGTCTGCAACTGCTTCTGGATTCCCTGTAGCCTTGAAATCAACACAAATGCGAATGATGCCTGACGGCTTCGACAAAATTAGGAGCGGACTCGCCCATTGGCTACCTTGTATTGGTTCAATTGCACCATGTAATGTGCGCAGATCTTGTGCTTGTTTGTCACGTAAAGTGAGCGCTGCATCACGAGCTTTGCAAAATTTTGGTTTGGCATTTTCCTTCTGAGTAATGTGCGCAGCAAAATCTTTAGCTTTCTTAGCCTGCACAAAATAAACCTGGAAAGTCTTTCAACAACTTGTCTACACTGTCTTTAGCATCAAAATTGTTCACAACTAAAATATTGTCTTGCACAGTAAAACCAAAATGATCAAAAGAATCTAAACCAAAAATATTCTCTCCTTTATAAGACTGAAGCACTTGAAATGTCACTGTCCGCATTTCCGAACGGTATACTGCAAGTTGTGTCCTAGTACAGGAATTTCATTGCCATTGTATGCTGTCTGATTGTTGCCAGCATAATATTGAAATACCTGGAAGCAGGTTGCTAGCTAGCCTTACTTGCCCAGGGCCCCTAACGGTTGAGGGACTAACGGGTGGATTTGGTAGTCTTTGCCGTCTGAGCACAATTGTAGCCACGACTCAGAATATGTCCGAGATGCCCAACCTTATTCCAAAGTAACTGGTATTCCAACTGTCAGGACCACTTAATTGGCCACTCATACGTTGCCCGTGGTTCATGAACTAGGACATGACTACAGGAACCCACACCATGAACCACAAGAAAAGAAAAAGAAGGCATTTCAAAAATGGCTCCATACTAGATGTCAGGCAGACAGAGAAAGTTATATTGAAGAAAGAAACAAGGCCAAACGGATAATTGCAGACTCCAAGCGGAAATCATGGGACGACTTTGGAAATAAGCTAGAAACTCTGGTCAAGCCGCGGGAAAACCATTTTGGAGCGTAATTATCAATCTTCGAAAGGGAGGGAAGAAGGAATAAACAAGTATTTTGGACAGGTCAGGAAAGCTACTAGTCAATCCTGTGGATGTCTTGAGCAGATGGAGGGAGTATTTTGAAGAATTGCTCAATGTAGGTGAAACGTTCAATGATGTGTCAGATTTTCAGGTAGAATGGGATAGGAACGACGATGGAAACTGGATCTTATTTGAAAAAGTGGAGAAAATGGTCAGTAGATTACAGTGCAATAAAGCGGCTGGGGTGGATGAAATTATGCGGAACTCGTCAAACACAGTGGAATATCAGGTCTCAAATGATTGCATAGGATAATTGAGAAGGCTTGGGAATGGGGACAGGTTCCGTCTGACTGGACGAAAGCGGTAATCACGCCAATTTTCAAACATGGAGAAAGAAAAGATTGCGACAACTATCGAGGTATCTCGTTAATTAGCGTTGTAGGCAAAATATTCTCAGGTATTGTTGAAAGGAGAGTGCGAGTATTAATTGAGGTCAAGTTAGATGAAAATCAGTGTGGGTTTACGACTCTTAGAGGCTGGCAGGATCAGATCTTTAGCTTACGGCAGGTAATAGAAAAGTGCTATGAGTGGAACAGGGAATTGTAACTATGTTTCATAGATCTAGAAAAAGCTTACGACTGTGTTCCTAGGAGGAAGCTACTGTCAGTTCTACGAGATTATGGTATAGGAGGCAAAGTTCTGCAGGCAATTAAAGGGCTTTACGTAGGAACAAAGTTAGAACAGGTAGAGAGTTTCAAGTACCTGGGATGTATTTTCTCACAGGATGGCAACATAGTGAAAGAACTGGAATCGAGGTGCAGCAAAGCTAATGCAGTGAGTGCTCAGCTAAGATCTACTCTCTTCTGCAAGAAGGAAGTAAGTACAAAGACTAAGTTAGCGGTGCACCGCTCTATCTTTCGGCCAACTCTGTTGTATGGGAGTGAAAGTTGGGTGGATACAGGTTACCTTATTCATAAGGTAGAGGTTACAGATATGAAAGTAGCAAGAATGATTGCAGGTACTAATAGATGGGAACAATGGCAGGAGGGTGTCCATAATGAGGAAATCAAAGAAAAACTGGGAATGAACACCACAGATGAAGCAGTTAGAGCGAACAGACTGAGATGGTTGGGGTCATGTTACACGCATGTTACACCTAAGAGACTCATGAGCTCAGCAGCGGAGGGTAAGAGGAGTCGAGGTAGACCAAGAAGAAAGTACTTAGATTCGGTGCAGAATGATTTTGAAGTAAAAGGCATAACATCAGACGAGGCATCAATGTTAGCATTGAACAGGGGATCATGAAGGAATTTTATTAGAGGTAATATGCTCCAGACTGAACGCTGAAAGGCATAATCCGTCTCTAATGATGATGATGTATGCTGTCAACTTTGTTCAAAAAATGTTCAAATTTTTGTTAAGCTTAATTTAACTACGGGGTCATCAGTTCCTAAACTTACTAACTACTTATGAACTACCTACAACTAAGGACGGCACAAATATCCATGCCCGAGGGGGGATTCGAACCGCCGACCGTAGTGGCTGTGCAGACCGTGACTGGAGCGCCTCAGTCCCCTCGGCCACTGCGGCCGGCCGTCAACTTCGTTTTAGCGCGAGAAAGGCGCGGCGATCCTAACTGTTCATAAGTTTTGCGACTGGGCAATGTGACTGATGCACCTGTGTCTGGTTGAAACTTTACAGAAATGTTATTCACACGCAAATTGACATACATTTTTGTGGCCTGACGTACAACTTGTACTACTTCTGTGACCTTGATGTTACGAGACGCAGCCACAGGTTTTGAAAATACTGCATATTTTGAATAACCATTGTCTTGTCGCTGTTTGGGCCGAGAGGGCAAATTCTGTTTCTTTTGCTGCAAGCAAACTGTTTGTATATGACCTTTCTTGCCACATACATAGCATTTTGCTGATCGGGACGGACAGTTCTGCCTCTTGTGCTGCGAGAAACACTGCAGGCAAGACTTGGCTTCCTTACTGGGCAAGGCTCTGCGTCTCTCAACTTGTTGACACTTTGGGCGGGCAGCAGGAAGAACACGGCGATCGACTTGCGCTCACCGGCGCGTGACACGGCCGTACTACACAGTGGAATTGAGTCAAAGTTTTCTGCTGCCGCGGCACCTGTATCATACTGCTCCATAATCTGTTCTACTAGGTGGATCGATGGTTCTGACATTTTTAGAATCTGTTCCCTAAGTCTACCGTCAGGAATATTATAGACAATTGCGTCACGTAACATTACATCTCAGTACAAAGCTCCGCACGAACATTTAAATTTACACTTCCTAGTGAGACCTTGCAGAGCTATTATGCACTGCCTGTATGTTTGGTTCGGATTTTACCTACATCTGAAGAACTGATACCTTGCAGCCACTACATTGCTTTGCTGTTCATAATATACAGTGAGGGCTCCTATCGGTGAATAGTAAGAAAGATAAGAAGGCTCTGCGGTGGGAATCAGTTTTTTCACGAGATGGAACACTGGGGGGCTTACACACGGTAACAGAAAATGAAGTTTGACAGTACCTTGTATCCAGTGGTGGCTGCTGCAGTGGTACTTGCGTAGTTGGAGACACAGGTGCGGCCTCGCGATCCGCAACGTGGCGCTCCAGACCGCTCGGCTACTTCCGCGCGGCCGCAGGCTAGTGCTCTGTTCTTATTACGACAGGCACTTTCTTTACAGGTACCCCGGAAAACAGCAAGCAGTCGCCTTATATGTGGAATCTTGTTGTTCATCTTTTCCCTGACCAGTCTTTGCACGCCTAGCATATCATCAGATGGTAAGACCAATTTTACTTTACATTTGGTGTACAGTAGGATTGACAGATAATTAGTATCATCATAAAAAATAGTTTGCTGTAGTATTTGTTTCAAATCGGTATACGTGTGATTAATGAAAATGGACATGTGGACGTTACCAGCTATACGAATAAGGAATGGAATGGAATCTGACGATTAGCACACTTGTAGTTTTCGCGGATTTATTATATACGAATATCGTTCGTGGGTACAATTAAATGAGCCTGCTTCTCCGTCCAAAATGAATGGACCGCAAGTTGTGATAGTTTTGTGGCTGAGACGTAGCGACAGTTGTCGAATGGTTTCTCCAGTGTTACGCGCGGTTTGGAACGCCAGGTCCGAATCGTCCCTCGGACACGGACGTTTGTGTCGTCTTTAGTATAAGGTAGCTGGGACTGATGACCCCGCAGCTGGACAAACGTGCGTGCAGCGACGCGACGCCGTGCCTCCGTGGAGCCTGCAGGCAGCAGCAGGCGTGCGGTGCTCGGGTGACGCCTCGACGCCTGGTGCGGCGGCGGCCGCTGTCTGCTGAGGGAGCCGGCGGTCCTGGAGCTCTGCCCCTCCGTGACAACGGACGCGCCCGACACGCGCTGGGAGGGTCGGTGTCGGCAGCGTGAGGCGGCCGGCACTGGCGGGGCGGGCGACGAGTGTCACAGCGGCCCTGCGGCCTGCAGCCTGCCCACCTCTGCTCTCGAGACCAGTCAGCGCAACTGCGCTCTCTCTTCCTGTATTTCATATAAAGGGCCACGATCCCCCAGACATGGAAGACATTTTTATGTGCGCGTATACTAGTTTATGTACACTTTCTACAATTTATATTAAAACCATTACTTCTGTTCTCGCTTTCATATGCTAATACTAGCTGTTATCTGCGAGTTTGTTCACTTTTCGAAATTAAATACAGTCCGTTCCTTTATTTAACAACAATAACAAAAACATACATCAACAAGAAAGAAAAACACCCTTCATTTTTTAAATTTTCTAACAATAAAGTCACTGACGCACTATAAACAGTCACCCTTAATTTTGGATTTTTACAATAAATTTACTGACGTTCTAAACACAAAAATCGTTCATTTTGAAAATTTTTCATAACAATAAAATTACTGACATACTGTAAAGTCACAATTTTCGTATTGAAACTTTTTCCGCTAATAATAAAATTATTGACATATTAAAGCAAACAGTTTTCATATTGAAACTATATTTTGCAATAAATAATTGATTTCTTGAAAACACTTTATTCGTCTTTTAACTGGTACGAACCGGTACGTGATTTCTCTGGTTGGTAACGGCAGTGACACTGAGCACAATCGCATGTTATTAGTTACTGTGAACCTGACAAAAATATCACTCGTGAAGTCAAAGTCAACCGGGGCAATTTAGAAAGTTGGTTGTATTGTGATGCTGTCTACTATTAGGCAGTAAAACATCTTGAAAGACACGAAAGCAAACACAATGGTACCAAAAGCAGACTAAATGGTAACTAACAGTAATTTCCAGTCATCCGGCTCTCAGCAGTAAACATGCTGTGTAAAGTCTTGGACAACACGGTAGACAGAATATTTGTTTCTGTGTAACATATGAAATAACTTGAGAGAAAACTGTATATATGTAGCCTCAATAACTAAGCTACTTTTCTAAAACCTCTCGATAGACCACAGTTTTAGTTTCATTTTCTGGCTGAAGAATATACAAAGTATCAGGCAAACTACTCTGCAGCAGGTCAGATACAATTGTCGGTGGGAGAAACAATCTTTTCTCTGATCTACTCCAGCAATTTTTAACGCTTCACTTTGAGCCTTACTGATGGTCTTTGCGAAGCATAATTTCACTGGAAATTGGAGACTTTTAAATAGAATTTGGAAATCCGACGGTATTATTGGAACTCTTGAATTAAAAACAACTTCTTCAAATGTGCAAATATCTATTGGACTCAACTGCTGGGTTTCTAGTCCGTAGCTTACAAACTACTTAAACCAAGTTAAAGTAACCTAAGGACAACACACACATCCATCCCCGACGGAGGATTCGAATCTCCGACGCGGGGGGCCTCGCGATCCGTAACGTGGCGCTCCAGACCGCTCGGACCCTCCTTAATGTACTGCAGTGAGAATACTGCAGTTGCCTCGGTTACATTTTTATGCAGCGCTTTCCCTTGGAGCCCAGTCCCATTACATAACTTAGCAGGGGCGACGTTTGGTAGCAGAGTGATCGGAACGCCGACTTTCAGGTGCACAGTGAGTGAGGCGCCCTCCCAGGCGGTGGTTCAGCGTCCACGGACTCACGCCTTGCCTCACCGCCAGGCCATTGTCCTGGTAAATAGGGATTAGCTGTGTCGTTGGTGGGAGACACAATTGCCCTTTCTATTGGCCACAACGCACAGTTTGTAACTTCTTACCTCTGGGGAAAACTACCAATCACCCTAAACACGATGAAACCGCGTCCAAAGCGAATGTTACATTAGATTACATTAGTACCTTTTCCATAGATCATGAATACGAAACTTCCTAATGATGTGGAACGTGTCAGGTTGCTGAAAGGTGCCTTTACAAATTATTACTTTGTACTAAATATTACATGACACGATATTTTATTATTTTTTTATTACCTTTTTTTCAGATTTACTAATTTATATCTAAAACTTCATCTGTAGTGTAGAAGGAGTTGCCATTCAGAAATTCTTTTAAATTATTTTTAAATGCTAGTTGGCTATCTGTCAGGCTTTTGATGCTGTTTGGTAGGTGATCAAAGTCTTTTGTGGCAGCATAATTCACCCCTTTCTGTGCCAAAGCTAGATTTAACCTTGAATAGTGAAGCTCATTCTTTCTCCTAGTGTTGTAGTTATGTACAATGCTATTGCTTTTGAATTCGGTGGGATTGGTAATAACAAATACCATAAGTGAATATATATACTGTGAAGCTACCGCGAAGATCCCTAGCTCTTTAAATAAGTGTCTGCAGGATGATTTTGGATGGCCTCCAGGAATTATTCTGATTACACGCTTTTGGAATGAATACGTTTTGACTCAATGATGAATTATACCGGAAAATGATGCCATACGAAGGCAGAAAATGAAAATAGGCATAGTGAGTCAGTTAATGATTTTTTGAAAGACGTCGTTTGCAATTTCTTCAGTTAGTTCTTGTCTGTCAGGTGTGATAACTATACTTCTATCATCAGCAAAAAGAACAGCTCTGCATCTTCGTGAATATTCAATGGCAAGTCATTAATATGTATTAAGGACCCAAGACCGAACCTTGTGGCACACCATTTTTGATTGTTCCCCACTTTGAGGAATCATCTTTTTATTTGCATATTATGTGAATTACTGATGTTAACTTTCTATTTCATTGGTGAAAGTATATATAGCATTTTCTGTAGAAAAGCCTTTCTGAAATCCAAATTGACATTTTGTTAGAACTTTACTTTTAACTATGTCTGAAACTACTCTAGAATACATTACTTGTTGAAGAATTTTGGATGAGGCTGTGAGATTTAGCTGCAGTTGTTGACATCAGACGTATCCCTATTTTTGTGCAGTGGTTTAACAATAGCATATTTCAGTCTATCAGGAAAAACACTCTGCTTCAGAGAACTATTACATATGAGGCTAAGAATCCTACTTATTTCTTGAGAACAAGCTTTTATTACCTTGGTGGAAATACCTTCAATTCCATGTGAGCCTTTTACTATTGAGAGAGTATACAGGGTGTTTCACTAAGTGTGTTTGCCTCTGTAACTTGACCTATGAACATAGTTTATTGTATCATTTTCCAGAGAGTTACACCACAAAGATATAATTTTTTAAATGGAACAATAGTTTTTTCTATCGTGTATTGGATTCGTTTAAACCAGCTGCGTCCGAATCAATTTAAACTACATTCCTATCACTGTTAGTTTGGGAGCTACAACCCTTCAAAGTTCCTGGGGCGGAGGCTGCGATAGCGTATCTGACTGGCCGAGTGGCTATCCCCTGGGGCACGGCCCACTGGCTCATGACCACCAGCCAGTCAGCTACGCTGTCGTAGCCTCCGCCCCCTAAACTTTGAAGGAATGTAGTGTAAATTGATTTGGACGCAGCTGGTTTCAACGAATCCAATGCACGACAGAAAAAAAACTATTGTTCCATTTAAAAAAAAATTTCTTTGTGCTGTAACTCTTTGTAAAATGATACAATAAACTATGTTCATAGCTCCGCAGAAAGTGTAACATTTCTTGTGTTGACCTACCGCAATAAAATTTCCCGTCACCTATTATTTTATAAGTTACAGAGGCAAACACACTTAGTGAAACACCCTATAATATTTCAGAAGGAGAGGTGGGTGGAATTACTATTGTATCAAATTCTGTGGGTTTGGCCTGTTCCATTAACTGCCTAGCTTCTTCTAATGAACATTTGCATCCTATTTTCTCCACAACTTTAAAAACGTAATGATTAAAAATGTTTTCAACTTCTGGCTTCTTAGTTGTAAACTTTTCATTCACTTTGATAGTAATGCTGTCTCCCTGTGCTCTTGGTTGCCCTGTCTCCCTGGTAATAATATGTCAATTATTTTAATTTTGTTATCAGGTACAACTCTCAAACATGATGCACATGCTTCTGGACTTTTTAATAACTTTTCTTAATGTAGCGCAGTAGTTTTTATAATATTTGAGTGTTTCTGGGTCATTACTCTTTCTTGCTGTTAGGTACAGTTTCCTTTTTCGGTTAAAAGATATTCTTATCCCTTTAGTAAGCCATGGTTTCTTGCATGGTTTGTTATCATTGTATTTAACTATTTTCTTGAGGAAACAATTTTCAAATATTCTTACAAATGTATCATAAAATAGGTTGCATTTTAAATTAGCATCAGCTTCCTTATACACCTCATCCCAGTCTAAATGTTGAAGATTATCCCTGAAATTTCTAATTGTTGAATCGTTAACAGGACGCACAACTTTGGGGGATTGTTTTGAATTACAGAAAGGAACTGTGTCACTTACTGTAACTAGCTGTGCACTATGCTCGGAAAGACAATTCTCAACAGGACAAGCATGTTTTTGAACTTACCTTGGCCTACAAAAAAGTTATCTATCAGTGTGCTGCTGCCCTTTACTACCTGAGTAGGAAAATCAATTACAGATGACAAACTGAAAGAACCGAGTAAGACTTCCAGGCCATTCTTCCTATTACATTTCTCTAGTGAATCAACATTTAAATCCCCACAAATAATAATTTGTTTTCCCTTATCTGACAGCACAACAAGGCATCCAAATTTTTCATAAATAAATGAAAGTTTCCTGAAGGGGACCAATATACTGTTACAGTTATAAAAGAAGGACTTTTTTCAGTTTAAACTGACAGGTACATGCATATATATGTTGCTGTACACAAAACGTTTGTGTTTCTAAACTTTTTACACTGTAATAACTTTTGACATAGATGGCAACTCCTCTTCTCACCTTATTCTCTCTTCACATGTGCTGCTGGTTTGAAACTGCTTATGTTTACTTTTCCATATCCGTCACAAGATAGACACAGTATATTTATTACATTCTCTGATTCTATGTCATCTAAACAAACCAGTAGCTCATCTACTTTGTTCTTTAATCCCCCAATATTTTGGTGAAAGGTAGTAACAGTATTTTTTACTTTACTGTTGTGAGACTCAACTTTATTCTTTAATCCAAAAATATTTTGGTGACATATAGTAACATGATTTCTTACTTTACTTTTGTCAGATGAATGTGAGTTCTGAGCATCTGTAGCACGTCTGCCTGAGCTTCCCATTGGGCCCTGGTTTTCGCCTAAGAAAGAGCTACATTCGTGAATTGCAGTGTCCCCTCTAAGGTTTTTGCTATTAACACAGCCAGTTTACGCTTCCCTTTCCTATAGAGGTGTAGGTCATGCCTTGTGAAGTCCCACCTATCTACAGCCTCAACAGGAACCAAACCAATGTCTGACAGAGTGGCCGCCCTACTCCATGTTGACCCTCCTGACAGAGCGGTTCAACTGGGGCTGATCATGTTGCACGAACGCAGGCACCAGACAAACATTTGTGTGGGTCGTTGCAGAGGCTATTTGCACCAGGTCACACTCAATACTGTAGCTCTGATCCCTATAGATACTGTTTTCCACTCCACCCACATGATCTTGTTTAGTGAAATCTTTGCACAGCGAACCTAAATCCTCTACCACCTGGCTAAGACATGCGCTGGGTTTGAAAAAAGTTTGTGACCTGGTACCTGTCACCTAATTTTTCCTGCAAAATCTGTCCCATACCTCTTCCATGGTTGCTACCTAGCAACATAACTTTCTTCCTACTTTCTACTTTTTTTGAAACTTTTGGTTTCGTAATGAAGTTCTGTTGCATCGTAACTACTCTTATTTTTACTGGAGCCTCTTCCTTATTCAACTGTGATAGCGGGACAAATCTATTGGCTGAGCCAATTGCAAAACTGTCAGACACTGTTCTCTTTCTGTGGCCCCTGTTCCCAGCTGCCACTCCCCACCTTAACGTCATCAGTTCCTCCCTCGCTCTATCCAAATCAGCCTGAAGGGCTCTAATCTTTCTCTCCTACCTCTTGAGCAAACCCTGCAAAAGAATGGAACAGTCTCGTCTGTTTCCCCAACTCCCACACCGCTACATCCCCCATGAAACCCCTGAACTAGCTTTCCTACGGCAGCTCACACACTTGGAATTCATGATTGTTTACAAAATAAGTACGAGATTTACTCAATTGATAACGCTAATACCACAAATATAATTATGTATTAGACACTGATATGTATGGAAACTATTAGATAATGCACTTAAAACTGAGGTGTCACGCTTAATATGTACCCTCGGAAATTAGGCCTAAAAGCAGTAATAAACAAACCAGACTTTTCGCTGTTACTAAGACAACAGGCACATGAAAGAAAAACTTGTATTGGTGGGCTTTAAGAGCACGCCAATGAAAGTAATTAATTAGTTAAAAACGTTAAATTACAGTTTATTACTAGCTAAATTCCTTATCTTTACCCTCGGAAATTAGGCCTAACAGCAGTATGTATACAAGATCGACTTTTCGCTATTACTAAAGCAATAGGCAAATAAAAGAAAAACTTTTATTGGTGGGCTTTAAGAACACGCCAGTGAACGTACCTAATTAGTTAAAAATGTTAAATTACAATTTATTACTATGTAACGGCACAATCCATGGCGAAATTTCTTGATATGACCGTGTGTGTACCTAAGAGTAAGATACTCTTGATTTTTATCGGACTTTGGACAGACCGTTTGCTAAAAGGTGACAAAATGCTGTGCACAAGAACTGATCAGATTACTGAATGTTGTTTATACGGTCGCCAGCCTGAGTAGGCAATAAAATTTTCAAACTGTTACTCATGAACTGATTCCAATCTGTTGTAAATATGACTTTCAAACAACTAGGTACAATAAAAGTAGAAAGCGTTAGGTTTATGGTCCAGCAACAAACACTATAATATTTATGGAAAGCAATATGCAAGACAAGGCAAACCAAACCACTTATTTACTACTAAAATATAGCTCTGAATACGAAAGAAATGTTTGCACTCGATTAAACCATGAAAGATTTTCGGACGTAGGTGACTCTAGTTCAGTCACTTCTGGATTGCATACAAAAATTACACAAATTTACCAACCACAAACACATGTTTAACTACCTTTTGATTTTACTGATGGATTTTTTTAAACTGAAACTGGTATAGTGCACTTTTTCACAGCTTTCATTAATTATGAGCAACATTGACTATATTTGCAGTTTCCTACAAACTATGTTTATCACTTTTATGAAAAACTATTAAAATTCATTTGTCTTTCTTAGAATTCGAGAGAAAATATATACTGTACCTCTGATTTGATGCAATTTTATCAGTGTATGAGTACCAAGTGATCGGTACTATTACTTAAAATTATTTACTATTATTTTCATCATTTTTAATAGATTCTTATTATATTTTATATATATTAAGTGCAATCTTTAATCAGTAATTAAACAAATTGCAGTAGTTTCTTACTGCTTATCAACTATCAACTGCAAAAATGAAACTAAGCACTACAGATTGTTAATTAGTTAATCCAGAAGATTATTTAATTTTTTATCCGTTCTTATTTAGGACACTCGGACATTTACACATTAGGATAGGACCCTGACTAGGTACGTGATAGGGATAAACAAAGGTTATCACAAATTGTTAGTTCAATGCACTGATTGACACAAACCACTACTTTTCGTCTGCTCCATTCGCGCTACAATTCTAAAGGTACAAAACCTTGTGAAATATCCCGTGCTGCAGACGAGCAGCTGCGTGATCGCGCAACTAGAGACGAATCGGCGTAACAGGCAGTCAACCGGCAGCCGAGGCCGACGTCCGGGAACTCCCGACACCAGCGCGACCCTCCGCTCACGCCTCGTCACACGTGTGCTCTGGCGGTCTGCTCCACTCTGCCGGTAAGCCAAGCTGTCCGAATTCCTTCCTGCCTCTTTCTTACGCGCCGAGACGGGGAAGTACCAGCGGCCTTACATTATACATACCTTATTACGTGCCCTGCGTTTGGACCAGACTGCAATCTTTTTACATTTATAACAACAAATATTACTGTCAAAATACCATACAATCCAGATACACAAAATCATGTTTAACTTTACAAATACTCCAAATAACGTAACTTATATACCATATTTCACGAAAATAATTAAAGATCGATAGCTAAAATTTTATATATCGACTACAGCAAAACAAACATTTAGTATTAAATAGTTCGAAAAAATTATTAATTATATACATTAATGTTATAAGTTCTCTCTGACGTGATGAACGTTGGGGTATACTCTGTCAGTTAAACTAATTATATCTGTCACAACATTAGCAAGATTACCAGGAATATTTATTCTACCTTTCGCCTCAGTTATGTTTCCTTCACCAGTGTCAAGTGTTAATTTAGACAATTCTTCTGCTCGTTGTACATGAACACGCATATTTACTGTCAAGGACATAGCCTTAGCTTTAGACCGTAGGGGGTTTTAGGCAGTGTTTGTCTGAAGTCAACCGCCGGTAGAACTGCGCTTCCGCCCGTAAGTCAGCTGCAGTTCCTGACAGCTCTCTGGAGCCCGGATATCTCCTTTGTGGGTCATTGTGCAGTCATCCCATACGATAAATTGGCTTTTCGAAGCACTTCTGCCGGCCGCGGTGGCCGAGGAGACTGAGGCGCTTCAGTCACGGTCTGTACGGCCACTACGGTCGGGGGTTCGAATCCCCCCTCGGGCATGGATATTTGTGCCGTCCTTCGTTGTAGGTAGTTCATAAGTAGTTTGTAAGTTTAGGGACTGATGACCCCGTAGTTAAGTCCCTTAAGCGTAACAAACATTTGAACATTTTTGAAGCACTTCTGCCATGTCACTCTGTTACATAAGGTAATTTCAGAGTCATTAACATTTAATGGTAACTTTAAAGTGAGCGCTTTTACCTCCGTCAATCAATTTTGCTACAAAACCCGAAGAAGCAACAGCAATGCCAACAAAAAAATTAATCAAAACGTTTTGCCAGAACCACCCGGAGCGTCGAGAAACAGCCAACAGCCAATGGTCATTATCAGGAGTGAAACTTTTTATTACATCGTCGCACAATTTTCTCTGTTCTTAGTTTTATTTTGGAACACTTTTAGCAGCTACTTCATTGAGCTGGTTAATACTGTATGGCATTTCCGTGAGGTACTGTGGGTTACATAGTACAGACTGTTGATCTCGTAAAGGTGAGCAAACTCCGAACCGCGAAAGAGTTTTCTCTGAGATAGATATTACAATATGTTCAATAATAATAGGACATTTACGGATGTCGAGTTTATGACGACATATCTTCTGAATTATGTGTCCTACAAAAACATTATTTACCAGGTTCCTAAAGTGGAATATTAGGAAACTGCCTGCGAAATGTGTTGTAAATGGAGTTGATAGCAGAGACGTAGTAAATTAGAACGTCATGCTTATTAGGGTGAATTTGCATGCATTTCATTTTCCTTGACGTCATAGCACACTGTGTGTCGCAATACGAAATTATTTCGAAAAAAAAAAAAAAAAAAAAAAAAAAGTTCAAATGTTTGTAGAGTCTATGGGACTTAACTGCGGCGTCATCACTCCCTAAACTTACAAACTACTTATGAACTACTTACAACTAAGGACGGCACAAATATCCATGCCCGAGGGGGGATTCGAACCCCCGACTGTAGTGGCCGTGCAGACCGTGACTGGAGCGCCTCAATCCCCTCGGCCACCGCGGCAGGCGAAATTATTTCGAAGGTACATCTAGCGGTGTATATCTAAAATTTCGGCAAAATACATCGCGAATACATTTAGTAGGAAAGAAGTAATAAATCAAAAAGTCATGCGTGATGGAGCGGTTTTTCACGAACCTAATTGTTTATGACTCCATATCTCAGGAATCGTGTGTCATACTATGATAAAATTTCGAACGTACGTTCATTGGTATGTTTGTATACTGTCTGTAACATTTCTCGCGAATACAATTAATAGTGTAAGAGTAATAAATTGTAGCGTCATGCCAAATGCCGCAATTTTACTGCACGAACGTCGGAAAAGTAGTAAGCGACAAACTTTCCTTTTTTTCTTTTTTCTCTTCTTTCCCCCATCATTTTTGCTAGTCGCCAAGTGCTCTCCTCCACAAGGTCCCCCCGCCAGCAGACTGGCCTGTCCTCGCCCGGCCTCCCGCGCCGTCGGCCCCTTGCTCGCTGCGCCGCCAGTGACGCCACTGGGCTAGTCCTCGTCCTCGTCCTCGGCAGCGTTTCGCAATGTTTCCTCGCGCCTCCTCGCACCGATAACAGGCGCCAAGCGGCGCTAACGAGCGCGGCCACCGGCCACCTGCCACCGCGGCACACTCGCTAATGCACGCCTGCTGCAATACTGCTGACTGCGCACAACTGCTGCTGCGACCCACACTCCTGCTAACTAAGTTACCGTACTTTTGTGAATGTCAGGTGATAAGCAACATTAATCTGGTTCCTGCTAAATTTTGGACTGCAGCAAATACTAAAGCCCAGTGCAATAGTGTTAGCCTTTTCATTAAAAAATTTAAATTAAAAAGCTAACACGACAGATTCACTCACGTCTTTTTAAAATTTTGGCATTATTCTGTACTAATTTTGTGAGACTACTCAAACTTTTGCGAGACACGATACCTCACAATCGGCTTCTAATGAAATTGTGTGCTTATGGAATATCGCCACAACTCTGCGATAGGACTAACGATTTCCTATCAGAAAGGACACAGTTCGTAGTAACTGACGGTACGTCATCGAATAAAACAGAAGTGATATCTGCCTTTCTCCAGGGAAGCGTTATAGGTCCCCTACTCTTGTCTTTATAAACGATTTAGGAGACAATCTGAATAGCTCCCTTAAAATATTCGCAGATGATGCTGTCGTTTATAGCATAGTGAACAGAGGATCAAAAGCAACTGGAAAGGGATGTAGACAAAATTTCTACATGGTGCGAAAATTGTCAGGTAACACTAAATAATGGAAAGTGTGAAGTAATACACATGACCACTAAAAGAAATCCGTTGAACTTCAATTCGCGATAAATCAGTCAAACCTCAAGGTCGTAAATTCTACCAAATACTTAAGAGTTACAATTACGAACAACTTAGACTGGAGAGAACACATACAAAATATTGTGGGGAAGCCGAACCAAAGATTACGTTTCAGTGGCAGAAACGAAGATGCACCAGCTCCACCAAAGAGACTGCCTACATCACACTTGTGCGTCCTCTCCTGGAGTACTGTTGCCCAGTGTGGGACTGACGGAAGACATTGAGAAGGTTCAGAGACGAGCAGCTCGTTTTGTTTTATCACGTTACAGGGGGGAAAGCGTCACGGAAATGTTGCACGATTTGAGGTGGAAATCATTAAAAGGAAGACGTTATTCGTTATGGCGAGATCTATTTGCGACATTTCAATCAAAAATGTTCAAATGTTCGTCAAGCTTAAGGGACTCAACTGCGGGGTTATCAGTCCCTAAACTTACAAACTACTTATGAACTATCTAATACTAAAGACGGCACAAATATCCATGCCCGAGGGGGGATTCGAACCCCCGACCGTAGTGGCCGTGCAGACCGGGACTGGAGCGCCTCAGTCCCCGCGGCCACCGCGGCCGGCGACATTTCAGTCACCGACTTTTATTTCTGAATGTGAAAATATTTTGCTAGCACTCACCTAAATAGCAAGACATGACCATCTTAGTAAAATAAGAGAAATCAGATCGAGATCGGAACGGAACGATTTAGGTGTTTTTCTTCCCGCGCGCTATTAGAGAATGGAACGGTAGAGAAAGGTTATGGAAGTGGTTAATGAACCCTCTGCCACGCAATTAAATGTGATTTGCAGAGTATCGATGTAGATGTAGACACATGTAGACGTGGAACAGCAAGTTTCTGTAAAAACTACTATCAAATATTAAAAAAATGTTCAAATGTTTGTAAGTCTATCAGACTTAACTGCGAGGTCGTTACTCCGTTGCTTACAAACTACTTAAACTGAGGCAAACTAACCTAAGGACAACACAAACATCCATGCCGGAGGGAGATTCGAACCTCCGACGGCCGCGCGCGCCGCAGCACAGCGCTTCAATGCACGCGGCTAACCCGCCGCGGCATCGAATATTCACATATACGTTTACTGCCAGTATTTTATCTACTTCATAAACTATTGTAATAAGCCTACTTAGTGCTGAACATCTGCTAAGAAATATTTCAGTAATGCAGTTGTTCTAAAATTACACACGCTTTACAAAATGTGGTATCTGAATCTGTTCAGTCTCTTAACTAACATAAACAGCTATGAACTTTAATTCTACAAGGAAGAAACATTGTAATCCTATTAAGCAAATTTCTCGTTGATTAAGATTGAGCAAACAGTCTCATAATGCAGCACTGACTGAGATTTTTGTATCTTACGGATTTGAAAATTGAACAATAGCCAACACTTATCGCTAATTTCCACAGTATATTACCAAGAAAGCAAAAGACGTAGATGTCAGCTAACCCTCTGCTGGACCGCGGTTTTTTTTAATTTTTTATTTATTTATTGTTTGAAGTGAAAGAAACCGTTTTTTACAACGATATTTCCTTAGATCGATGTATCGGTGTCTTCTGTTTCCTCCCCACAACCAGTATTTCGACAGGTACAGGAACGCCAGTACGTATCGCCTTGTCTTCCTGTAATCCTCCTTTTTTGTGCCTTTAATATCCAGTACTGTGCCTTGCGAGAATTATTCTAGACGAGAGACTTCTGGTAGTTTAATTTTACCTCTTAGTTGCTTTATAAAGGAATTGCTAAAGTGGTACACATCTTCTCGTGTATACCCATCTTGCTGAAACTAAACATCGCAAAGGAAATCAATCTCTCTCTCTCTCTCTCTCTTTCTCTCTCTCGACCATACCCTGTTACAACATTAGACACTGCAAACGATTCTTTTGGAAATGCACCAAGTCTTTACGATATTTAACTGACTCAGGTCAAACTTACAAATATCGATAATCGAGCACTCCACAAGATGGTTGAAATTGTTCTTTCTCTACGTTTAAACAAGACTAGACCCTATTGTACAACGGTATTTCCTTGGAGATTCACAATAAACAATAAAATGCACGAAATAATTTAAGATAAACAGTTTTCCTTTTTCCGACCGTCTACACATTTTCTTTTTCTAAAGCACTGACCTAACAACGTCTTTCATCGAAATGAAACTCGTCAATAAACACGTCAATAAATACAGCCGCCAAGAAAACCGCAAACTGCTAAGACTCTACGCAGACATCTCCCTCCTAACCGAGAGGACAGAACGGTAATACTTCACCTGTCCGATAGATATTCATTTCTGCAGAGCAAGATCGGCCAGCCCTTTACCCAAAATATAGACAGAAAGAGACAAAATTTCTTAACCATTCACAAGTCAAGCTCCATTCCTGTGTTAACTAAAAGTTCTATTTGCGATCACTAAACCGAACTCGAATTTCTTTAAATCATTCATTGAAAATTGTTGTCTACCGCAAACGAAGATGCCTATAAACTAGGATGCCAACCTA
Organism: Locusta migratoria; assembly: GCA_026315105.1. Lineage (NCBI taxonomy): Eukaryota > Metazoa > Arthropoda > Insecta > Orthoptera > Acrididae > Locusta > Locusta migratoria. The sequence continues at coordinate 376,343,415 of CM048749.1, forward strand.
AATACCGCAACATCCGATCGTTACGAAAAAAAAAAAAAAAAAAAAAAAAAAAAAAAAAAATCGCCTCGAAACACGAACAAACGTTACATATTTCCAAGTCCTAAAGTATGGACAATGATAGATGATCCTTGCTATTAAAAGTAGTAGACAGTGCTTAAAGACAATGAAATTTAATAAAAGCCCAAAACATTCATCAACGAGGCCGTGTGTGCTATCATACTCTGTCGGAATGGTATTACACAAACAAAAACGTTTACACCAGCAACTTAAAGACGAAAGTGGTGCACCTGAGGTCTCACAAACGACAGCAGAGCGCCAGATAAACAGGACAGGGTGTACACTTTTCAACTGAGTACGCGCTACTGCAGATATGCGACCATCACATTTCTGCACGTTTCTCTGATTACCATGAAAGCGCAATTACCGAGCAGCTAGCCCTCAAGTACATTTCATGGACAGAGGAGTTTGTTACATTTGGGTGCACAACGTTCAATTTTCGGCGTTCTTATTAACCAGTAAACAATTTGGAAGGCACGATTAAACTCTACACAACAACCGTTCTAGGGAATTTGTTAGCTGAGCCCACATGGATGGGGTTGACACACTGTACAGGGGCGCACTTTGTAATTATAGGCTATCCTCGTTTAAAACACTTAAACAGTATTGTAGACGGTCAAAACTACGATATATTTCGTAACTGTATATTGTAGCCTCCGAGCTGGTAATGCCATGTTCTCTACCAAACGAAGAAGTAGAAGTGTCCCTCAAACGGCTGCATGGACACTTTATAAAATCGATACGGTTATTACCGGTAATTTTATTGACACCAGAACTTGTGATTTGACAAATAAATTTATTATATATTATTAATCGGCAATTCGACATCAACCAAGCTAAACGAACTATTCCAAATGTCTAATCAGTGTCCACAATCAACATTGCTTTACCCGTACAGCTTCCTCCCATGCGAAAGTCATGGATCGATACTACGTACTCGCACACTTCCAGTTTGATAAAAAAAATCCCTGCGAAATCTTGTGGGATGCTCAAATCCTGGAGATAGAAGTCATCTACGCGAAACTGACGTAGTATGGATGGGAGCTCCTCCATTACAGCGTCTAGTTCAACATCGGCTAGGCCCACAGCCACAGGATTCGTATATCTCCTCCCTGTGTACTCCAGTGCCTCCTTCCCGGTTTCTCGAATTTTCCACGTGCTGTCACAATGCTGCCGCCAGGTAGCCTGCATTGACGAACTTGCGGAATTTACTAAGCCGGTATAAGTTCGAAGAAGAGCAATAATTTACCACCACAAACATCTACGCTACATAAATGATACCATTCGTAAAGTGAAAACTCAGGAATTACAAGAACAGGTGGGGAAGATAGAGCTTAAGATTTCTTTCGAAAAAGCTAAGTTTATGGTGAATATATTAGACTCTTCTACTAGGATTGAAGTATGAGCTCAGAAAATAGAGGGTGAGGAGTTTGATCTAGGAGAATGGATTGAATGGGAGATCAATTGAAGCAAGAAGGACCAAAATGGAACTAGCTCTACCGAAAACCAAAGACACATACAGTAAGAAAAGTCTGTCTTGGAACATCAGAGTAAGGTATTACAAGATAGTAGTCAAGCCAGGCCGCACAGGAGCAGCAGGATCGAATCCTCCCTCGGGAGTTGATATTTGTGTTGTGTTTAGTGTAAGTTAGTTCATAAGTAGTTTGTAAGTTTAAGGCCTGATGACCCCGTAGTTAAGTCCCACAAGCTTTACAAATATTTGAACATTTGAATTAAGCGAGAATCACTCTACACAGGAGAGACGCTAGGCGTGGGAAGGAAAGGGCAAATGGAAATTAAGGAGAGGAAAATTTCGAGGCATCAGATGGGTCCCAAATTCAAAAAAAGAAAGAGACAAAACCGAAATGGTTTAAGGAAGTGGAAAAGGATCTGAAAGAAGCCTAGATTACAGAAGTGCTTCACACTAGTTTTGAACCTTGGGGCTCTCTTTCTTTCTGTCATCTGTTTAGCACCAATGACAAGAACTTACAATTTACAAGTATTTTATAATTCTGTAATTTAGCGGGAAGCAAACTTTCGTTCTATAGAGTACGTACATTTGTAGACAAACAGAGAGGTAAACGTGCTTATATCTTCGTAAAATTTATCAGGGGCCGAATACATAATTCTCGAAAATTATGATTTTTAATATTATTTTTACATTTCATATGCTTTAGTTAATATCATATTTTTATCGTAACTTTTAATCCTTCCTAGGTGTAACATGACACATGACTACAGTTTTTCTAGTTTGCACGTTAGTTTGTCATAGGTATCTTTGAGTTAATAAGTATTGTGTGTGTGTGTGTGTGTGTGTGTGTGTGTGTGTGTGTGTGTGTGTGTGTGTGTGTGTGTCATTTCGGTTTAGTAGGAAAAGGGATTTCGATAGATGTAGACTGCATTAAGAACGTATTTACTTTTAGCTATAAAATGAAAGTTCGGGATTAGCTTTTAAACCAGTTTCTAACTTTTTTTGGGCTACCTGTATTTCGAGAGTTACTGGGTGAAAGAATCACGGTGAACAAGTGGAGAGGAACGGTTCGGATCGAGCTGCGCGCTCTGCTCTGGGCTGGTCTCCCAGCAGACGCGTCTCCTGCCCTCATCCCGCTGACTCGCAGTCCACGACAAGGAACGTGCTGCCAGAGTTAAATTTTGCCTTCTGAGAGAAACGGGTATTAAGTTTAGCACATGGACAAAGGACTGCGAAATGGTCCACAGGGTTCAGTTTTTACCGACAGAGCTAGGGGCAATAAGAAATGAGATGATACGTAAATGAAATAGCGCGTTTCTTGTTCCGGAGACGTCCACCTTCTGATGTGAGACTGTGGCCACTTCCTGGAACGGTCGGTCCCGAGAGCACGAGCAGAGGGCGCCGCGAGCGTCCAGGAAGTGAGAGGCAGCCCGATGCGGGCCTGCCCCTGTGACAGCGAAGGTGAGCGCCAGGTGCGGTGCGAACGAATGTTGGTGGGTCGCGGGCGCGGTCCTCCAGACCACCAGGCTAGTACGATCTGTTCCAGTGCGCCCGCTTCCCACGAGAATCGAGATCAAAGTCGACCGCCTGACAGCTATACGTGTACTGAGACATTGCCGGTATGTGAGCCAGCGTGGTGTAAGAAGCAGACCACTCGACTGGCCTACAGACGACCGTAGTTCAAATCCTGCTCGGGGTTTTATTTCTTTTTTTAATTTTTTTCCTCTTTTATGGCGATTGACTGAGTATAATGATATCTCTTTTCCCACTTTATCAATCCTCATTGCAAAGATAAAGTTATATCAGGTGGACGATAGGCTGCTCACGTGTCGCAGGCGGCAGTCTCCGTAAACGTATGCGCCGAAGTAACGAATGGGATAAAGCGATCGTGCGCAATACGTATCGTGCTGAGCAACCAACATAAGTTATTACTATGACCGATTACTCGAGCATATAGTTACGCACAGCCAGCGGTCGGGTAAATGTTCAGAAGAGCGTAGATTGCTCGCAGGCAGGTTTGGAACGCGTGGCACCAGCGCTTCGCTGATTGCACCGCTCTGACTACGGACGGAGCAACGAATCTTTTTAGCGTGGTGGTATGGAGGACATCCCGCACAAAATACCTGCGACCCAAAATTCTAGACTACATTTACGGAGAAACAGCGATCGATAATGAAATTATATTTTTAAAAACACAGTCTTGATCGCAAGAGAGTAGCCTGAGAACAATAAAAATTCTCTTGCGATAAAGACTGTGTTTCTGAATTTTAAAAATACCATCAAAATTCATTTTCACCATACTCGGTGTTCCCCTTGTCAGCAGTAAAAGATCGGATTCGTATTTTTTCTTGCTCGTTGGCAATGCGTACACCTACATGTTCTTCCCGTAGGGATCGTGAAGACAAGATTAGATTAATTACACGACGCGTGATTTAAACATTGTTCCCAGGCTCAATGCGTGAATAGAATGGGGAAATCCCCAGTACCTGGTACAGCCGGACGTACCCTCTGCCATGCACTTCACAGTGGTTTGTGGAGTACTGATGTAGACATAAATGTAGACAGACGTCACAGTTAACCGGAACATCATATAAGTTATTTTACTAATTTATGTAAGCCAAAAAAGAAGAAATTCGGGAATACAAACATTTAAAAACGGACTGTAGTTAACGCGTACTTGGCCACGTCCTGTATGTAAATCGATACTTGCATTCTTTTGCAGTTGATCAATTACATGTAATGGAGTGACATACATCGAAGAAACAGGGGAAGCAATAATTTTGTGCACGTTATGAACGCCGTCATTTTGCGGTTACGTGGTATTTTTAATGTCTCCATAGGAAAACAAATTCGACTACATTTTGAAAACAGCTTCTTTCATCGTACAGTCGAGGAGCGAAACACGCCTAAAGCAGCATGTCGCTTAGTACTTGCAAGGGCAGCTGGTGACGTATAATGGAATGTAGTTTGACGCTCGCTTCTCGGGAAGTGATTTCTTCTTCTTTAGGTAGATGCCGTTATGGAATTTTTTTACTAAAATTTATTATATGACGATAAAAATAAAAATTCCCTGATTGCACTAGTGGCGTACATTTTAGGGGAGGGGGGGGGGCAAGAATTACTTTGATACTGCATGTTGGCATTGCAAAATAACATATATGTTCTTGTGGTTAATTGTGAATACAGTAGTGTACGCATTGCCAAGGACAAAAAAAAAAAAAAAATTACCGTTGCGCGAACCTTTAAATACAAATTCGATCTGTTACCGCTTTTTTTAGAATAAAATTAAATATTCATTCACGTTTAAACATGTTTACATGTCATTGGTGGCATCGTATAATGTTTATATACATATTCACATAGGTAGTATATTACAGTGCTTCTCCAGGATAAAGGTCTAATTAGGTAACAAGAGGGTCTCATATAACTTTCTAGCATCACAGAGTACGTTATTAAAGCATACGAAATTTTTCACAAATATTTGAATTACTGTATACAGTTTCATCAAATGAATAATTATGTGGGTCTTATGAGTAGAGATACGATTAGTACATACTGAAAATGAAATATTAAAAAAAAGTAATTAGACGAGGATGGGGTTCGAACCCACGCGTCGAGTCCAACGCCTTAACCACTTTTTTAATTATTATTTTTTCCTCTTGTTTCTTTGCCGCTTTTTAAAATTATCTTACCGTTTTCTTTTCCTTACTTATCGCCTAAGCTTTCCTTCTTCAGGCGTCGGCGCCTGACTACTATATCCCCCATGAACAAAATATCTCGCCTGGAGACAGGATAAAGGAAGGGACAAATAATAACATGTTCTTTTATTGAAACTTCAAATTTTTAAACTTTATTTTAATTGGTGCCAATTGAAGATGTTTCACTCTGTTGCCACTGTTAAATGTGAAAGAAACATAAAGCTCATGTCGTTCCTCAGCGGCAGTGCACGATACTGCACAGCGTTGCAACGTCCGCAGAGTTCGTCTTCTCGTTTCTTGAATCAATGTTTCCGTGCCGAGAAAATTTCCGGGTTGTTCTTCCTGTGATGTGATTTAAGAGTTTATCCTCTCTTAACTTTGCGAACTTTCGCGTGCTGAAGTTCCACTCTGCTCAGTGAGATACATTAATGAATATAAATAAATTAAATGGCTCCTTCTTGAGCGTTAGAAACTCACATTGCGATTATTTCTACTATTGTTTGTGGCGTCGCGCGCGCCACAGACATCGCCGACGGAGTCGTCATATGGAGAGAGGCGCCACACGATAGACAAGAGGAGCAGGTGCGCCCTCTGGAGGAAGTGGAGGAGCGTTGGACAGTAGTAGACAGGAGGAGTTCACTTCTGGCAGGAGACTCCGACTGGAGACTTGTGTCAGGGCGCCGGATCCTAGAATTGTATTACGTTAGGTTAAAGTGGCACCTGCCGACGACGACAGTTCAGCGTTTGCCCAATAAATCATCATCTATTTTAAATGCTCTTGAGGTTGCGGAGTTCCAGTCGGCCCTACTCCCACGTCCTCGGCCACAGTCGGTTGCTCCGTTACGAGAACGAGCCCGTAACTGCAGATGGCAATGCGGACGAATACAACATTGTCTTCATTTTTTTTAAATCTATACATTCAAATAAAATTCTGTTAAGTAAGAAAAGTAAGAAATAAATTAAACTTATACTGATATGTTGGAGTGCTAGAATTTACCGTTATACATATCGTACTGTTGCATAATTCCTCTTTGTTGTTACGAAACTTTCCGTTTCAATTAAAAGTTTCTTTATAGTGTAGCAAACTTGGTCTGGTGGCAAAGAATGCATCAGGAAGTTTCGATCTGCTGAGCCAAACACCCCTTTCAGCACAGAGTCTCTCAGCGGCAGTTGGTAAGGTGCATATTGTGATAGATCCGTATCAAACTTGCTTTTATTTCCTAACCGCTCCCACCTCTGGAGTTCCCACTTGGGACACTTTCGTGTCTCACCACACCCTACATGTTCCATAAATTTGGACTAATTCGGCGATGAAGAGTAGGCGTCCTCTCCTTGTCAGAGTACCGAATCGCGTACCTGTAACTGACGAAACCAAACATTCGCGTAACGGTTCACTGACAAATGGCTAGTGACGAATCAGGCGATGGACATGGAGACGCAGACTGTGAACACGATACCGAAAGCGTACAAATTGGATGAAAGACTTGTCTAATGGTAATATTCGACGTATCAGTGGGAAGGAGTGAAACGGATTATGGATATATTTGTGTTATACATACATACGTAGTCACAAGTCTACAGTTGCTATTTTTTTTTTTCTTTTTTTTCTGCATTTATTTGTACTGCACAAATAGTTTCGGCGCAACTATGTCACCATTCTCAAGAGCAATTACCTCAAAGAAATGTGTATAATAAATGACTGATACTTAATTTCTGAATTTACAATAATTCAGAAAAATTGAAGATGAAGGTGAAGAAATGAATTAATATTTGTGAGGCGGCCGGGACTCGATCCCGGACCTGCATGCTTACTAGGCAGACGTCTTAGCGCTAGAGCAGCGCACCACTAACGATTAAGGCGCCTCGGAATGAACTAAATACGACTTCCCTCCACGTCACAAACTTCAATTCAGCTTCCTTGTTCCATGGATAATAACCACTACTACCAAGGCTCTCCATGCTGCGGAATAGCACCCCAGCAATGTTCATTTAAATTCAGAAACAGTAACTAACAGTAACAGTAATTAGTTTGGATAAAAACAGTTAACATTCGAGGTTATTCTTTCTGAAGTAGTCTTAATTTAGAAATTCAGTTTCAGTGATTTATAATAAATATTTAGTGTGAGGTAAAGACATTTGAGAATGGCGACATGGAGTCACCGAAGGTATCTGTACAGTAGAAATATATGAGACGGAGAAATGAAACAGCGACTGTCGGTTTGCGAGTGCTTTACATAAGTGTCTCTATCAGCAATTAGACATGCATAATCGTCGTGGCAGAACAAAATCGCGTAGTGTTGTGTCTCATATTGCACGTGTGAAAGGAATGAAAAAGAATGGAAAGACAAAATTAGAAATATCACTCGATTTTACGTTACACACGAAAATCATATTTTGTAACAATTTTTTCGTGTCAGTTATGTAAATGTTTGGATGATTGTTCCATTTGCTTAAGTGCTAATAAAAGATGACAGTTTTCTGAAAATCAAGTTAAAACGCGTTTGTTCATTTCATCTGTACAACGTAACTGATCCTGGAGTCGTTTTGCAGTGTCAGTGCTTAACAAGTGGTCAGGTGCCGGTAAAGCTACTGGACGGAAGGGCGTGGTCACGAGTCTGCAGCCCAGGCGTGGCCAGCACCACAGACAAATAGCAGATACACTACAACAGGCGTGGCCAGCACCAGAGACACTACGCCAAACGTGGCCAGCACCATAACAAATAGCAGATACACTACGCCAAGTGGTCAGGTGCCGGTAAAGCTACTGGACGGAAGGGCGTGGTCACGAGTCTGCAGCCCAGGCGTGGCCAGCACCACAGACAAATAGCAGATACACTACGCCAGGCATGGGCAGGACCACAGACAAATACCAGATACACTACGCCAGGCGTGGCCAGCAACACAGACAAATACCAGATATACTATGCCAGGTGTGGCCAGCACCACAACAAATAGCAGATACACTACAACAGGCGTGGCCAGCACCAGAGACACTACGCCAAACGTGGCCAGCACCATAACAAATAGCAGATACACTACGCCAAGTGGTCAGGTGCCGGTAAAGCTACTGGACGGAAGGGCGTGGTCACGAGTCTGCAGCCCAGGCGTGGCCAGCACCACAGACAAATAGCAGATACACTACGCCAGGCATGGGCAGGACCACAGACAAATACCAGATACACTACGCCAGGCGTGGCCAGCAACACAGACAAATACCAGATATACTATGCCAGGCGTGGCCAGCACCACAACAAATAGCAGATACACTACAACAGGCGTGGCCAGCACCAGAGACACTACGCCAAACGTGGCCAGCACCATAACAAATAGCAGATACACTACGCCAAGTGGTCAGGTGCCGGTAAAGCTACTGGACGGAAGGGCGTGGTCACGAGTCTGCAGCCCAGGCGTGGCCAGCACCACAGACAAATAGCAGATACACTACGCCAGGCATGGGCAGGACCACAGACAAATACCAGATACACTACGCCAGGCGTGGCCAGCAACACAGACAAATACCAGATATACTATGCCAGGCGTGGCCAGCACCACAACAAATAGCAGATACACTACAACAGGCGTGGCCAGCACCAGAGACACTACGCCAAACGTGGCCAGCACCATAACAAATAGCAGATACACTACGCCAAGTGGTCAGGTGCCGGTAAAGCTACTGGACGGAAGGGCGTGGTCACGAGTCTGCAGCCCAGGCGTGGCCAGCACCACAGACAAATAGCAGATACACTACGCCAGGCATGGGCAGGACCACAGACAAATACCAGATACACTACGCCAGGCGTGGCCAGCAACACAGACAAATACCAGATATACTATGCCAGGCGTGGCCAGCACCACAACAAATAGCAGATACACTACAACAGGCGTGGCCAGCACCAGAGACACTACGCCAAACGTGGCCAGCACCATAACAAATAGCAGATACACTACGCCAAGTGGTCAGGTGCCGGTAAAGCTACTGGACGGAAGGGCGTGGTCACGAGTCTGCAGCCCAGGCGTGGCCAGCACCACAGACAAATAGCAGATACACTACGCCAGGCATGGGCAGGACCACAGACAAATACCAGATACACTACGCCAGGCGTGGCCAGCAACACAGACAAATACCAGATATACTATGCCAGGCGTGGCCAGCACCACAACAAATAGCAGATACACTACAACAGGCGTGGCCAGCACCAGAGACACTACGCCAAACGTGGCCAGCACCATAACAAATAGCAGATACACTACGCCAAGTGGTCAGGTGCCGGTAAAGCTACTGGACGGAAGGGCGTGGTCACGAGTCTGCAGCCCAGGCGTGGCCAGCACCACAGACAAATAGCAGATACACTACGCCAGGCATGGGCAGGACCACAGACAAATACCAGATACACTACGCCAGGCGTGGCCAGCAACACAGACAAATACCAGATATACTATGCCAGGCGTGGCCAGCACCACAACAAATAGCAGATACACTACAACAGGCGTGGCCAGCACCAGAGACACTACGCCAAACGTGGCCAGCACCATAACAAATAGCAGATACACTACGCCAAGTGGTCAGGTGCCGGTAAAGCTACTGGACGGAAGGGCGTGGTCACGAGTCTGCAGCCCAGGCGTGGCCAGCACCACAGACAAATAGCAGATACACTACGCCAGGCATGGGCAGGACCACAGACAAATACCAGATACACTACGCCAGGCGTGGCCAGCAACACAGACAAATACCAGATATACTATGCCAGGCGTGGCCAGCACCACAACAAATAGCAGATACACTACAACAGGCGTGGCCAGCACCAGAGACACTACGCCAAACGTGGCCAGCACCATAACAAATAGCAGATACACTACGCCAAGTGGTCAGGTGCCGGTAAAGCTACTGGACGGAAGGGCGTGGTCACGAGTCTGCAGCCCAGGCGTGGCCAGCACCACAGACAAATAGCAGATACACTACGCCAGGCATGGGCAGGACCACAGACAAATACCAGATACACTACGCCAGGCGTGGCCAGCAACACAGACAAATACCAGATATACTATGCCAGGCGTGGCCAGCACCACAACAAATAGCAGATACACTACAACAGGCGTGGCCAGCACCAGAGACACTACGCCAAACGTGGCCAGCACCATAACAAATAGCAGATACACTACGCCAAGTGGTCAGGTGCCGGTAAAGCTACTGGACGGAAGGGCGTGGTCACGAGTCTGCAGCCCAGGCGTGGCCAGCACCACAGACAAATAGCAGATACACTACGCCAGGCATGGGCAGGACCACAGACAAATACCAGATACACTACGCCAGGCGTGGCCAGCAACACAGACAAATACCAGATATACTATGCCAGGCGTGGCCAGCACCACAACAAATAGCAGATACACTACAACAGGCGTGGCCAGCACCAGAGACACTACGCCAAACGTGGCCAGCACCATAACAAATAGCAGATACACTACGCCAAGTGGTCAGGTGCCGGTAAAGCTACTGGACGGAAGGGCGTGGTCACGAGTCTGCAGCCCAGGCGTGGCCAGCACCACAGACAAATAGCAGATACACTACGCCAGGCATGGGCAGGACCACAGACAAATACCAGATACACTACGCCAGGCGTGGCCAGCAACACAGACAAATACCAGATATACTATGCCAGGCGTGGCCAGCACCACAACAAATAGCAGATACACTACAACAGGCGTTGCCAGCACCAGAGACACTACGCCAAACGTGGCCAGCACCATAACAAATAGCAGATACACTACGCCAAGTGGTCAGGTGCCGGTAAAGCTACTGGACGGAAGGGCGTGGTCACGAGTCTGCAGCCCAGGCGTGGCCAGCACCACAGACAAATAGCAGATACACTACGCCAGGCATGGGCAGGACCACAGACAAATACCAGATACACTACGCCAGGCGTGGCCAGCAACACAGACAAATACCAGATATACTATGCCAGGCGTGGCCAGCACCACAACAAATAGCAGATACACTACAACAGGCGTGGCCAGCACCAGAGACACTACGCCAAACGTGGCCAGCACCATAACAAATAGCAGATACACTACGCCAAGTGGTCAGGTGCCGGTAAAGCTACTGGACGGAAGGGCGTGGTCACGAGTCTGCAGCCCAAGCGTGGCCAGCACCACAGACAAATAGCAGATACACTACGCCAGGCATGGGCAGGACCACAGACAAATACCAGATACACTACGCCAGGCGTGGCCAGCAACACAGACAAATACCAGATATACTATGCCAGGCGTGGCCAGCACCACAACAAATAGCAGATACACTACAACAGGCGTGGCCAGCACCAGAGACACTACGCCAAACGTGGCCAGCACCATAACAAATAGCAGATACACTACGCCAAGTGGTCAGGTGCCGGTAAAGCTACTGGACGGAAGGGCGTGGTCACGAGTCTGCAGCCCAGGCATGGCCAGCACCACAGACAAATAGCAGATACACTACGCCAGGCATGGGCAGGACCACAGACAAATACCAGATACACTACGCCAGGCGTGGCCAGCAACACAGACAAATACCAGATATACTATGCCAGGCGTGGCCAGCACCACAACAAATAGCAGATACACTACAACAGGCGTGGCCAGCACCAGAGACACTACGCCAAACGTGGCCAGCACCATAACAAATAGCAGATACACTACGCCAAGTGGTCAGGTGCCGGTAAAGCTACTGGACGGAAGGGCGTGGTCACGAGTCTGCAGCCCAGGCGTGGCCAGCACCACAGACAAATAGCAGATACACTACGCCAGGCATGGGCAGGACCACAGACAAATACCAGATACACTACGCCAGGCGTGGCCAGCAACACAGACAAATACCAGATATACTATGCCAGGCGTGGCCAGCACCACAACAAATAGCAGATACACTACAACAGGCGTGGCCAGCACCAGAGACACTACGCCAAACGTGGCCAGCACCATAACAAATAGCAGATACACTACGCCAAGTGGTCAGGTGCCGGTAAAGCTACTGGACGGAAGGGCGTGGTCACGAGTCTGCAGCCCAGGCGTGGCCAGCACCACAGACAAATAGCAGATACACTACGCCAGGCATGGGCAGGACCACAGACAAATACCAGATACACTACGCCAGGCGTGGCCAGCAACACAGACAAATACCAGATATACTATGCCAGGCGTGGCCAGCACCACAACAAATAGCAGATACACTACAACAGGCGTGGCCAGCACCAGAGACACTACGCCAAACGTGGCCAGCACCATAACAAATAGCAGATACACTACGCCAAGTGGTCAGGTGCCGGTAAAGCTACTGGACGGAAGGGCGTGGTCACGAGTCTGCAGCCCAGGCGTGGCCAGCACCACAGACAAATAGCAGATACACTACGCCAGGCATGGGCAGGACCACAGACAAATACCAGATACACTACGCCAGGCGTGGCCAGCAACACAGACAAATACCAGATATACTATGCCAGGCGTGGCCAGCACCACAACAAATAGCAGATACACTACAACAGGCGTGGCCAGCACCAGAGACACTACGCCAAACGTGGCCAGCACCATAACAAATAGCAGATACACTACGCCAAGTGGTCAGGTGCCGGTAAAGCTACTGGACGGAAGGGCGTGGTCACGAGTCTGCAGCCCAGGCGTGGCCAGCACCACAGACAAATAGCAGATACACTACGCCAGGCATGGGCAGGACCACAGACAAATACCAGATACACTACGCCAGGCGTGGCCAGCAACACAGACAAATACCAGATATACTATGCCAGGCGTGGCCAGCACCACAACAAATAGCAGATACACTACAACAGGCGTGGCCAGCACCAGAGACACTACGCCAAACGTGGCCAGCACCATAACAAATAGCAGATACACTACGCCAAGTGGTCAGGTGCCGGTAAAGCTACTGGACGGAAGGGCGTGGTCACGAGTCTGCAGCCCAGGCGTGGCCAGCACCACAGACAAATAGCAGATACACTACGCCAGGCATGGGCAGGACCACAGACAAATACCAGATACACTACGCCAGGCGTGGCCAGCAACACAGACAAATACCAGATATACTATGCCAGGCGTGGCCAGCACCACAACAAATAGCAGATACACTACAACAGGCGTTGCCAGCACCAGAGACACTACGCCAAACGTGGCCAGCACCATAACAAATAGCAGATACACTACGCCAAGTGGTCAGGTGCCGGTAAAGCTACTGGACGGAAGGGCGTGGTCACGAGTCTGCAGCCCAGGCGTGGCCAGCACCACAGACAAATAGCAGATACACTACGCCAGGCATGGGCAGGACCACAGACAAATACCAGATACACTACGCCAGGCGTGGCCAGCAACACAGACAAATACCAGATATACTATGCCAGGCGTGGCCAGCACCACAACAAATAGCAGATACACTACAACAGGCGTGGCCAGCACCAGAGACACTACGCCAAACGTGGCCAGCACCATAACAAATAGCAGATACACTACGCCAAGTGGTCAGGTGCCGGTAAAGCTACTGGACGGAAGGGCGTGGTCACGAGTCTGCAGCCCAAGCGTGGCCAGCACCACAGACAAATAGCAGATACACTACGCCAGGCATGGGCAGGACCACAGACAAATACCAATTACACTACGCCAGGCGTGGCCAGCAACACAGACAAATACCAGATATACTATGCCAGGCGTGGCCAGCACCACAACAAATAGCAGATACACTACAACAGGCGTGGCCAGCACCAGAGACACTACGCCAAACGTGGCCAGCACCATAACAAATAGCAGATACACTACGCCAAGTGGTCAGGTGCCGGTAAAGCTACTGGACGGAAGGGCGTGGTCACGAGTCTGCAGCCCAGGCGTGGCCAGCACCACAGACAAATAGCAGATACACTACGCCAGGCATGGGCAGGACCACAGACAAATACCAGATACACTACGCCAGGCGTGGCCAGCAACACAGACAAATACCAGATATACTATGCCAGGCGTGGCCAGCACCACAACAAATAGCAGATACACTACAACAGGCGTGGCCAGCACCAGAGACACTACGCCAAACGTGGCCAGCACCATAACAAATAGCAGATACACTACGCCACGTGAGGCCAGCACCACGAACAAATAGCAGATACACTACGTCAGGCATGGCCAGCACCACAGACAAATACCAGAAACACTACGCCAGGCGTGGCCAGCACCACAGACAAATAGCAGATACACTACGCCAGGCGTGGCCAGCAACACAGACAAATACCAGATACACTACGCCAGGCGTGGCCAGCAACACAGACAAATACCAGATATACTATGCCAGGCGTGGCCAGCACCACAACAAATAGCAGATACACTACAACAGGCGTGGCCAGCACCAGAGACACTACGCCAAACGTGGCCAGCACCATAACAAATAGCAGATACACTACGCCACGTGAGGCCAGCACCACGAACAAATAGCAGATACACTACGTCAGGCATGGCCAGCACCACAGACAAATACCAGAAACACTACGCCAGGTGTGGCCAGCACCACAGACAAATACCAGATACACTACGCCAGGCATGGCCAGCACCACAGACAAATACCAGATACACTACGCGAGGTGTGGCCAGCACCACAGACAAATACCAGATACACTACGCCAGGTGTGGCCAGCACCACAGACAAATACCAGATACACTACGCCATGCATGGCCAGCACCACAGACAAATACCAGATACACTATGCCAGGGGAGGCCAGCACCACAGACAAATAGCAGATACACTACGTCAGGCGTCGCCAGCACCACAGACAAATACCAGATACACTACGCCAGGTGTGGCCAGCACCACAGACAAATACCAGATACACTACGCCAGGCATGGCCAGCACCACAGACAAATACCAGATACACTACGCCAGGCGTGGCCAGTACCACAGACAAATACCAGATACACTACGCCAGGTGTGGCCAGTACCACAGACAAATACCAGATACACTACACCAGGTGTGGGCAGCACCACAGACAAATACCAGATACACTACGCCAGGTGTGGCCAGTACCACAGACAAATACCAGATACACTACACCAGGTGTGGGCAGCACCACAGACAAAACCAGATACACTACGCCAGGCGAGGCCAGCACCACAGACAAATACCAGATACACTACGCCAGGTGTGGCCAGCACCACAGACAAATACCAGATACACTACGCCAAGCATGGCCAGCACCACAGACAAATACCAGATACACTACGCCAGGTGTGGCCAGCACCACAGACAAATACCAGATACACTACGCCAGGTGTGGCCAGCACCACTGACAAATACCAGATACACTACGCCAGGCATGGCCAGCACCACAGACAAATACCAGATACACTATGCCAGGGGAGGCCAGCACCACAGACAAATAGCAGATACACTACGTCAGGCGTCGCCAGCACCACAGACAAATACCAGATACACTACGCCAGGTGTGGCCAGCACCACAGACAAATACCAGATACACTACGCCAGGCATGGCCAGCACCACAGACAAATACCAGATAACCTATGCCAGGCGAGGCCAGCACCACAGACAAATAGCTGATACATTACGCCAGGCGAGGCCAGCACCACAGACAAATACCAGATACACTACGTCAGGTGTGGCCAGCACCACAGACAAATACCAGATACAATACGTCAGGCGTGGCCAGCACCACAGACAAATACCAGATACACTACGCCAGGTGAGGCCAGCACCACAGAGAAATAGCAGATACACTACGCCAGGCGAGGCCAGCACCACAGAGAAATAGCAGATACACTACGCCAGGCGTGGCCAGCACCACAGACAAATACCAGATACACTACGCCAGGCGTGGCCAGCACCACAGACAAATACCAGATACACTACGCCAGGCGTGGCCAGCACCACAGACAAATACCAGATACACTACGCCAGGCGAGGCCAGCACCACAGAGAAATAGCAGATACACTACGCCAGGCGTGGCCAGCACCACAGACAAATACCAGATACACTACGCCAGGCGTGGCCAGCACCACAGACAAATACCAGATACACTACGCCAGGCGTGGCCAGTACCACAGACAAATACCAGATACACTACGCCAGGCATGGCCAGCACCACAGACAAATACCAGATAACCTATGCCAGGCGAGGCCAGCACCACAGACAAATAGCTGATACATTATGCCAGGCGAGGCCAGCACCACAGACAAATACCAGATACACTACGTCAGGTGTGGCCAGCACCACAGACAAATACCAGATACAATACGTCAGGCGTGGCCAGCACCACAGACAAATACCAGATACACTACACCAGGCGAGGCCAGCACCACAGAGAAATAGCAGATACACTACGCCAGGCGTGGCCAGCACCACAGACAAATACCAGATACACTACGCCAGGCGTGGCCAGCACCACAGACAAATACCAGATACACTACGCCAGGCGTGGACAGCACCAAAGACAAATACCAGATACACTACGTCAGGCATGGCCAGCACCACAGACAAATACCAGATATACTATGCCAGGCGTGGCCAGCACCACAACAAATAGCAGATACACTACGCCAGGCGAGGCCAGCACCACAGAGAAATAGCAGATACACTACGTCAGGCGTGGCCAGCACCACAGACAAATACCAGATACACTACGCCAGGCGTGGCCAGCACCACAACAAATAGCAGATGCACTATGCCAGGCGAGGCCAGCACCACAGAGAAATAGCAGATACACTACGTCAGGCATGGCCAGCACCACAGACAAATACCAGATACACTACGTCATGCGTGGCCAGCACCACGACAAATAGCAGATACACTACGCCAGGTGAGGCCAGCACCACAGAGAAATAGCAGATACACTACGTCAGGTGTGGCCAGCACCACAGACAAATACCAGATACACTACGCCAGGCGTGGCCAGCACCACAGACAAATACCAGATACACTACGTCAGGCGTGGCCAGCACAACAGACAAATAGCAGATATACTATGCCAGGCGTGGCCAGCACCACAACAAATAGCAGATACACTACATCAGGTGTGGCCAGCACCACAGACAAATACCAGATACACTACGCCAGGCGTGGCCAGCACCACAGACAAATACCAGATACACTACGTCAGGCGTGACCAGCACCACAGACAAATACCAGATATACTATGCCAGGCGTGGCCAGCACCACAACAAATAGCAGATACACTACATCAGGTGTGGCCAGCACCACAGACAAATACCAGATACACTACAACAGGCGTTGCCAGCACCACAGACAAATACCAGATACACTACGCCAGGCATGGCCAGCACCACAGACAAATACCAGACACACTACGCCAGGCATGGCCAGCACCACAGACAAATACCAGACACACTACGCCAGGCAAGGCCAGCACCACAGACAAATAGCAGATACACTACACCAGGTGTGGCCAGCACCACAGACAAATACCAGATACACTACGCCAGGGGAGGCCAGTACCACAGACAAATAGCAGATACACTATGTCAGGCGTGGCCAGCACCACAGACAAATAGCAGATACCCTACGACAGACGTGGCCAGCACCACAGAGAAATAGCAGATACACTACGTCAGGCGTGGCCAGCACCACAGATAAATACCAGATACACTACACCAGGCGTTGCCAGCACCACAGACAAATACCAGATACACTACGTCAGGTGTGGCCAGCACCACAGACAAATACTAGATACACTACGTCAGGCGTGGTCAGCATACAGACAAATACCAGATACACTACGCCAGGCGTGGCCAGCACCACAGACAAATACCAGATACACTACGCCAGGCGTGGCCAGCACCACAGACAAATAGCAGATACACTACGCCAGGCGAGGCCAGCACCACAGAGAAATAGCAGATACACTACGTCAGGCGTGGCCAGCACCACAGACAAATACCAGATACACTTTCCCAGGCGTGACCAGCACCACAACAAATAGCAAATACACTATGTCAGGCAAGGCCAGCACCACAGAGAAATAGCAGATACACTTCACCAGGTGTGGGCAGCACCACAGACAAATACCAGATACACTACACCAGGTGTGGCCAGCACCACAGACAAATAGCTGATACACTATGCCAGGCGTGACCAGCACCACAGACATATACCAGATACACTACGCACGGCAAGGCCAGCACCACAGAGAAATAGCAGATACACTACGCCAGGGGAGGTCAGCAGCACAGACAAATAGCAGATACACTACGTCAGGCGTCGCCAGCACCACAGACAAATACCAGATACACTACACCAGGTGTGGCCAGCACCACAGACAAATACCAGATACACTACGCCAGGGGAGGCCAGCACCACAGACAAATAGCAGATACACTACGTCAGGCGTGGCCAGCACCACAGACAAATACCAGATACACTATGCCAGGCGTGGCCAGCTCCACAGACAAATACCAGATATACTATGCCAGGCGTGGCCAGCACCACAATAAATACCAGATATACTATGCCAGGCGTGGCCAGCACGACAGACAAATACCTAATACACTACGCCAGGGGAGGCCAGTACCACAGACAAATAGCAGATACACTATGTCAGGCGTGGCCAGCACCACAGAAAAATACCAGATACACTATGTCAGGCGTGGCCAGCACCACAGACAAATACCAGATATACGATGCCAGGCGTGGGCAGCACCACAGACAAATACCAGATACACTACGCCAGGTGTGGCCAGCACCACAGACAAATACCAGATACACTACACCAGGTGTGGCCAGCACCACAGACAAATACCAGCATCTGTGTGGCCTGCGGCCCGGGAATGCTGTAGTTGGCTGCGTGTCACTTTGTCAGCAACAGAGAGAGAGAGATAGAGAGAGAGTGCTGAGCAGTGCCCTGCGCTGTAGTGGCCGCGGTCAGGCCCGACGTAAGGGAAGTGACGGAGGAAGCGCAGAAAGGTGACACAAGCAAACAGTTCACTGTTCAGCTGACAGTCGGTGTTTGTATGGCAGAATGACAACGCGAAGCTTTAGAAAATAGCCGAAACACGATTAGAAGAAAACTTTAGTTATCTGTGACCCAAAATTGATTTAATTGGTGTCGTACTTGCACAGTTGTCCTATATACAGATATATTTTTTCATGCTATTTTAAAGATAATTTTATATAACGACTATACCGTCTCGATGTTACAAGTAAATGTTTTTTGTTAAAACACGAGCAGAAAACCTATGATAATGATTGGTTTTCGGTGCATTTTACGCCACTTCGTGTAAAACGGTGGCAGCTCATTTGGTGCGCCAGCCGTCTTGCCGGGCGCACTGCTTCCCCCACCACTGCAATGCCTGTAGAGCATGCGTGGCAGTGAGGCGGGTGTATGGCAAACGCTGCAGGCGGGAACCGAACCGAGGCCACACACTGACGCTACCGTGTCGTGGTGAACTTTTGTAATCGGGAATTTACCACTAATATATATTTCTACCTCGTTTCATTCGCCGAAGCAATAACTTGTTATTGTTGCTGTTCTCGCTGACCCTGTGCCGCACGAGAAACGCCGGTGCGCACATTGCGCGGGGCAGGGCCGGCGGTGTGTGGCCGAGCCTGACGCGGACTCACAAACTGCCCGACTGACTTGTGCTAAGCACAGCACACACACACACACACACAGGAGGGACTCGAACCTCCGACGGCGCGCAGCCGCACTCTGCGAGTGCTCGGCGCCTGGCGCCCGCCTGCTGCTCGACAGGCGAGTGGACGGCGCGGCGGGGCGGGCAGAGGGCGCGTGGCGCGCATTACAAAGGCAGATGAGCGCCGCATAATGGCGGCGGCGAAGGCGACGGCTCAATCGCCGAGGCAGCGCGGCCGGCCGCCAGAACACAACGGAACAGCGCCCAGCCCCACTGGAGGGGCGGCCAAGCTCTCCAGCTGCCGGCGCCCCAGCAGTTCTCAGGAGGAGAGGAGAGTAGTGCTTGAAACAATCCGCTAGTATCGCAAAACTGTAATTTTTAATTTGGCTCCATACCGCGCAACACTATCGGAAGTTTTGAAAAGAATGAGGACATAACAACCGTCAGTGGATGTGCTGAGAAAGTAGAAGCGGAAGTAAGGAGGGAAGCGCTGGCTACTACTGGAAGCTCTGCCGAACTTTTTCCTACAATCAGTAAATGTGTGTAACGATTTTATGGGTGTAGCATTTTTCTCTCATATAAGTATACATATATGCGGAATGTATATTTCTTTTTGGTAACAAGGAAGTTCTTGTTCCGTGTAAGACACGTGTCAAGTTATTTTTGTCTTCCGCGACACATTCTACTACTGTTAATAATAATGATGATAATTCAGTATCTTCCGTGCACTTACGGAAGACAACGGTTACGACTGCTCTGTCGCGTTGCTCCCTTGTACAGTACTTTCACTCAGCCTCCAGAGAGCGCCCCACTGTCAACAACTTCTCGACAGAACTGGAGAGTTTCTCGGGAATCTGCCTTAGCGCCGCGTTTCTCGAGGGAGCTCTTAGCCCATCGCTAACCCAACCAACAGCTGCCAGCACGGGGCACTTCACCGAGCTCGCTGTCTCTTAATTCCTCTCTCATATTTTTTAAGGCGTTCCTTTTCTGACAATCTACTTTTGCCGTAAATAATTACAAATTTCAGCTAGGGATAGCAAATCATAGTATTGTATAAAATAGAAGCACATTTTTCCTCTGTTCCTTTAACCTTTTATAACTCGAGGATTACCGAACTTATCGTCATGCGGATTTCTGTTAATCTGTTCTTTAGAATCCTGGGATAATCTTAGGCTATATATACTGTCAATACGAATATGTGGAAAAAAAACTAAAATAAGAATCATAGCGTAGGATCGTTTAACGCTTCTGCATTTTACACCTACAAACAAAAAACCACATACATCATTTTTCTTTTTCAAAGCGCTGGCGCCAGATGGCTTCAGACTACAGATATAGTGATTTTGGGAGATGTATAAAAGTTATGATTGCGAAATGTACTTTGGCGCAGGACTCATAGTTACGCTACGCTACAAAGGTCACGAAAGTGCGGAAGTGGTAAACCATTCTACGTTATTCTTCTTATTCCAATTATTTTTCAGTTTCGTATTGGCGTTTAATATAGCCTACGTTCAACAGATAATTATACCGATACGGCCTGCAGTTCTCGAGTTGTAATAGTTTAAAGATTACTCGTGCAAGGCTGGAGCGGCTGAGCTAGTTAGTTATAAAATAAATAAAAAGTGTTAAGTCATATTTATAGTATACCGAAAATTGTCCCAAATTACAAATGTTTATGACTATTGGTCATAAAGTGAAAGGTGAATGAGCGACAGAATCTGTGCTCACTGGTGGGCAAGCTCGCTGAAAGTAAGGAGTAGAATTTGAAAAGTTCCACCGCTCTATTCTATCCAAATTTGTGGTAAAACCAGGGGACCTATAAAATAGTTGTTTCAATATAAAGAAAAGTTGATTTCGTTATCTACAACTTTGTCGCTGACGAAACTTTCCTGACCACAAAACAAAAAAAGTTGTAGGCGACTAAATTTTTCAACCGTGAAGGCGCCTCCCTGCGGAGCGCGCGGTTGCTCGCCGTCGGAGATTCGAGTCCTCCCTGGGGCATGGGTGTGTTTGTGTGTTGTCCTTAGGTTAGTTTACCTTAGTTTAAGTAGTTTGTAAGCTACGGACTGATCACCAAGCAATTTGGTCCGATAGATTTACAAACGTTTTAACTTGTTTTATTTTTATTTATTTATTTTTTTAAGCTTTTTCATGTCACAATTTTCATTTTCATATAAAATCAATAGTTGTTTGAATTATTATTTTTATAGAAACACAATGTGTATTGCCGGCCGCAGTGGCCGAGCGGTCTGCGGCGCGCCAGTGACAGTCTTCACGGCCGCTACGGTCGGGGGTTCGAATACCCCCTCGGACAGGGATGTTTGTGCCGTCTTTAGTATAAGGTAGTTGATAAGTGTTTAGTAAGTTTAGTGACTGATGACCCCGCAGTTGAGTCCGTTAAGCTTAACAAATAATTTTGAATGATACGTGTTGTACTTGCTGAGGACACAGTATTCACCTATGTTTACCGTGCTATGGGGTTGGGATGACGCAGCAGGCGGACGGGAGACAAGTGTGCGAGGGGCAGCAGGCAGCAGGGGGTGGCCGAGGGCGAAGGGAGAGCACCGCCGACGACCGAGGGCAGCAGCCAGCGCGCCTCACAAGGAGAGCTCTGTGGCGGCCGTCATTACAGCAATAGCCACCTTACGTCGTGATGCGGGGCAACAGTTGTATGTCGTCTGAAGAAATGAGTTGAGATGGCACAATGTCTTAGTTTATCACACAAAAATTACAGTCGTAACACGTCACGGCGTGTGTGCGGTGTGCGCAGTGGCCTCCTGTGGACTGGACTGGGCCGCCCTCTCGTGCTGGCGGCCCCCGACAACCTGGAAGGCGCTTCGGTTTCACGTCTCGGAGCGCCCTCGGGGGCCTCCAAATCTCGGATGCTGTTTTTCTCCCATTGTCCTGTTCCTCTCGTCCTGGAGAGGGATGGCGGGCTCCGCATCAAAAAGTCGCTTTTCTCGTAGTAATAGAGAGTGGACAAAGGGCTCATTCTGTTCTGCCGCCGCTCCGGCAGCCGCAGCCCGTCACTGACTATGCGCCATGTTCACCCAATTCTCCGTTTTGAACATTGTATACGCACTTATTCGGTTATTCGTTCTGAATAAGGTAACGACTGTGAAGACAAGCGGTGCCTCGGTAGCGACTAACTCGAGTGTTTGTGAGTATTTTCTGCCTTTTGACTGCCTCCTGTGCGCCGTGTCGTCGCGCCTGGCTCGACCGCTGCTCCCTCCTGTTGCAGGTGAGTTGACGGCAGCCGGCAGAGCTGTGCCGCGGCGGCGCATCGAGGCCTCCCACAGGGCGGAGCCGCTGGCAGCCCGCCGCCTCGCCTCTAGGTGGCTAGGCGCTGCCACAGACCACAGACGCCTCTGCCTCTCCTACCGTCTCCACATAAGCGCCGTCCGTCCCGTCGTATCGATCGGACAGCGCCGACTCACAGCCAGAGTTCCGCACGCAGGTGTCCGCCCTACACAGGTACGACTGAGGCTCCGGGGAGCTTCCCACTTCCCAGGTACCGCGTGTCGTGCAAAGCCCTGCCCCCTGCGCCACGTACGCCGTGTTCGCGCGGACGGAACAGCGTACGTTTCAGCACATTCCACACGAGGCAAGTATACAGGGTGTCCAGAAAAGGGCTCCCCGATTTCAAAATGAAATATCTCGAAAACAGAGATCGACAGAGGAATGCAGTAAACGGTATGTTTATTGTGAAAGCTGTAAGACGTTTATACAGCACTTTGAAATAATAGTTACAAAAGCTGCTAACAGATGGCGCTGTACGCTATACAGCTCATATTAGCACACATAAGTGAAATAATCGTATGAAAACACTCTTTGAAAACATTCACATCACAATGTTTTCAAAATGTTCACTGTTGGCCCTACAGAGGTGGCGCAAACGAAGAATGAAATTCGACATCCCATTTGATAGTTTCTCAACCGAAATGGATTGACGTGCCACAGAGATCGCCGATTCGAGCTCGTCCAGCGTGGCGGGATGCTTCGGTTAGACCGTGTCTTTGATTGTGCCCCACAAAAAAAAAAAAAAAAAATAAATAAATAAATAAAAAAAATAAAGTCACACTGACTCGATTCCCGAAGTATTACTCGAGAAAGCGAAACACTTGTTCGGTCCGTTGTGGTCGGGCTCCATCTTGCAGAAACCATTCAGTACCTGGTCGATCCTCTAACGCTTGCTGTGTGGCGACAAATGGTTCCAAAATTGCAACGTAACGTGCACCAGTGACCGTTTCTCGAATGAAAAAGGCCTAATAATGCCTCTCCTGCATACTGCGTCCCACACAGTAACTTTAGGAGAATATAGGGGTTTCGCTTCGAACCAATATGGATTTTCGGAACCCGAAAATCGCCAGTTCTGCTTATCCACGTATCCATTCAGGTGGAAGTGTGCTTCATTTATAAACCATATGCAGCCAACATCAAATCCTTCACTATCAATCATTGTGAGCATCTGATTAGCAAGGGCAACCCTTTGTTGCACAGCTCCTACGGGTGCGTTTGAATTTTGAATGGAAACATGTGTAGGCTCTTTCTCGGTATTTTTTTGCCTGCTGGAACGCTTCAAACCAGTCTCAGATGCAATTCTACGGACGGATGACATTGGATTTCGCTGAATAATTCCAGAAACTGTGGAGATATTTTCAGGCGTAACTGCGGTTTGCTTGCGGCCAACATGCCCCACTAGATCATCAGTTACGCTGCCTGTTCGATGAAATTTTGCGAAGAGCGTACGAATGGTTTTCGCATCGGGTCCTTTTGGAACATTAAATCGTGCTTGAAAACTTGGCCTTGTTGCCATAGGACTCTCTTCTAACCTTTGGTGCTCTAGCACCAGAAAAACGCGTTGTTCAATGGAGTACATGGTTTTAATCTCTTCCTTCGGTACGCTAACCTCTTTTCATGTTTCAATAGTGGAACTGATCGCTCTGGGCTTCGGATCACTATTTATACTAGGCATTACGTATGGCGATTACAGTGCCATCTGTTAGCAGCTTTTGTAACCATTATTTCAAACTGCTGTATAAACGCCGGCCGCGGTGGCCGAGGTGACTGAGGCGCTCCAGTCACGGTCAGCATGGCCACTACGGTCGGGAGTTCGAATCCTCCCTCGGGCATGGATATTTGTGCCCTCCTAGTTCGTAAGTAGTTCATAAGTAGTTTGTAAGTTTAGGGACTGATGACCCCGTAGTTAAGTCCCATAAGGTTAACCAACATTTGAACATTTTGCTGTATAAACTTCTTACAGCTTTCACAATAAACATACCATTTACTGCATTTCTCTATCGATCTTTGTTTTCGAGGTATTTAATTTTCAAATCAGGGAGTCCTTTTGTGGAGGCCCTGTAGCTTAACTCTATGATGCACAGATTTTATGGTTGCTGAATTTGATGACGAAATAAGGACTCTCTATAGACATTAGCATTAAGACACAAAGAACTAGTAACTGGCTCACAAGACAGCACGTAGAATATTGGACCGAGGTCTATAAACAAAAAAGTGGCAAGGTAATGATGCCAAACCCATGTTTTAAAAGAAGCTCTCTAATCCTGGGCTCGAACAGGAGAGAGATTACACTCGTGGTTGGATTTCTAACAGGCCAAGGGAATTTCAAAAAACACCTACATATGATGGGAATAACAGAAGAGGACCCTAAATGTAGGATCTGTGATGATGGTGAAACTGCATCACATCTAATCTTCGAATGCATTGCATTGGAGAACAAAAGGCACAGAACATTTGGGACAACCAGACCCGAAGAAATTGTGTCTAAGAAAGAACTGGTAAAGGGACTCTTTGCACTGTTCGAGGGCATCGGTTGGCTTTACTGGATATACAGCGAGCGATACCGCACAATAAACTTAGTTTCGGTGCGGGCAGTGGCGGGTTGGACCAAAACTGTTTTGGCTTCCCTGACAAAATCAATCAATCAACACACAAAGAATACTCGAATTTATATTAGTTTCTGCATTTCTTTCTGTTGTACATGGTGCCATATATACTATCCCACCACGCACCTTACGACTGTTGCAAGTACTTCTTTAACATCCTATTTTTGCCTTGTAATTCACTTTTATATTGTTCTAAGGGGAAATAATGTTATTAATGTATAATACTCCTACTTCGGGAACGTTGTATTTCACAACAACAAGATATCGTAAAAGAAGTGTAGACATAAAATTGGTTGACCACAACTCCTGGTGGAAGCGTGCTGGGCCACAGCTGGCGGCAGTTGGCAGCTCGCGTCCAGCAGTCGCAGTCGCGGCTGCGCTGCGCTGCTGACGTCCCGGCTGCTGTGGGCAGGTGTCGCCTCTGGAAAATGGCCTAAACGGTATTCAGTAATAAAACACCAAACGTCACTGCACTGTGTCAACCGAGAGACCGGCATTTTTAATCGTTATCTTTCTGCTGTAAGGCGGTATACATCATGCATTACTAGTTTTTCATTATTATAGTTATCATCATCATTAATTCAGTAGCAAAAGCCATCTTTCCCACGTGGCCAGTGGATCTGGAAGAATGTATTGTTTCACGGAAAGTAGAACAATAGGTGAAAGTAAATCATAAAAGACGACGACACGAGGTCAAAATTTTGTAATAATTTCTGTTGTTTTAACACCTTGACGACAGATACTAGGCAAGAACACATACAAGTCGTGGGTGGCAACATTCGAAGAATCCATCAGAGACATTGGTTTGGATTCTCATAATCATTTCTTCGCCCAACAAGGCTGTAACACTGTGAAACCAATAAATAAGCTGGTTAGTAGTCTATCGATTATATGTATATGTCTGCAGATGAAAAACCTCCAAAATCCACATTTACCACGTGTAAAGGTTAC
The DNA here is from genome assembly GCA_026315105.1 of Locusta migratoria. NCBI lineage: Eukaryota > Metazoa > Arthropoda > Insecta > Orthoptera > Acrididae > Locusta > Locusta migratoria. The sequence goes on from CM048749.1 coordinate 376,370,123, forward strand.
CTTTGTGTTACACGCCATAATTCTAAGCATCTTGCCTTCTCAATCGTCAAATGAATTGATTACTGTGTTGCACAAATAATCAATTAACTACGTTCCTTCTTGCTTTCAACCGAAGCAACACATTTTTGTATTCGCGTTGGAAATGAAATTTCACCTCTACACAGCAGCAATGAAACAAAGGGTGTTCTGCACAAATATCTCGGTCATTGACCCTGATGACGTCATTCGTGATGGCGTCCCACGGGAAATTTGAATTTTAAATTTTGCTTGAATGCTATTGGTCGTTTCTGATTTTTTAAAATTTTTTTGATGGGAAAAACTTGTAATTTCAACCTCTAGAAGTCTCCACAACACCACCCCATTCCCCCACCCATACGAAATTGGCAGGAACAGCTCCGAGGGAGAGGTCACAGTAGCAATAGCAGCAGCAGCAGCATTAGTAGAGTCCTACTCTCAATGTGAGTAATGTTATTGCATGTGTGTACATATGCAAAATACCTCGTTAATCAAGATGGCTACCCAGCGAGAAATTTGAATTTTAATGAATGCTTTTGGCATTGGCCCGAAGTTTTTTGGCTGGAAACTAGAGCTCATCATGGCACTAGGACGACACCCCATACTTCCCAGTGCCCTACCTGGTGGGAGATTCAATATTTTTTTTAAATTTCACTTGAATGCATTTAGCAATAACACAACACGTTTTGGCGGGAAACTGGAGGCTGCCATGGCACCAGAACCACGCCCCCTGCTCCCTCCCCCACCCCCCCACTCAGTCTGCTCCTAGAGCCGGCAGCTGCGCGCCTCTCACCGCCAGCAGCAGCAGTCGCCGTGCTGTTCGTAAGGAACGTTTAACAACACCCGTGTGGTTGTGGTTATGTAACGTCCAAAATGATTTCGACAGGAAAACCACAATTTCCGAAACATCACCGACTTTATCGGAAGTCGTTAATTGGATAGGAAGGGAGCATCAAGATAGAAAACAAACATTGTTTTTGGCTGGAAAGCTACAGTTTCCGAAACATCACTGTGCTTATCGAACATCGTTACTTGGATAGGAAGGGAGCAACAATCTCGCAAGTCTATATGACAACGCACCTGACCACAATTTCATTTATATCGAGTCTCCTGCCTATACGCAAATACGAGTACACTTTAGTCGAAGTATAGCGAAAATTTCATTTCGCAACGTCCACGTGTTCACAACATTTAACTGCCACGGATCAAACTAACAAATACAGGTGATTTAGCACTACACGGTACGGCTAAATTTGTTCTTTTTCTGTATTTAAACCAAACGTAGCCCTACTGTACTGCGATACTTCCTTAGATAGCGTCGTCCCACACGCCCTCGGTGCTACAGGGTGGCCACAATCGTTCCATGTTTACCTAATGCCTGCCAACCAGTCGCAGGCAGGTGGAGCGTGTTCGAACCTTTGCGCCTACTTGGCAATTCGTGCTACTGGTCAGTCTGAGCTGAATGAAACGTCTCTCTCAAACAGATACACTTACAAATGACGAAACATCTCACCAAAAGCTCACGAATATTTAACGGATACATTCAAGAAACCCAGAGTTTCAATTACAATCCTTAACGCAACCATTAAGAACGCGATGTACGACAACAGTTTAAACAATCCAGTATCCTAACACCTCTTCAGACGAACTGTTTATAAAAATATTCTCAACTTAGCAAATGCGGAATCAGGCGCGTTAGATCATCATCAAGATCATTCCTGCACCTATCCAGCGTCCACAGATAATATTTCACATAAAGCGCACGAGCGTCAGACATACGAGAGGAAAAAATAATATATTCTTTAAGTGGTCGCTTGGAACCTTTCTTTGAAAAAATAAACAAGTTCTCTATTGTTGCAAACTATTTCAAATAGAGTCTTCGAACTATCACGGACTTAAAACCTCAAGTTCTCGCACCACACAATCTTATTAGCGCGGAGCAGACTACACCTCGCACCAGGGTATTGAGTTTCATATATGAAGGTAAAAAATTTTGAGCTAACCGAACATACAGTCGATCATATTCTAATTCTTGATCCTTCCCACTGTCGCTGTACTAAAAAGTTCATGCACTCCCTAAAGGGCATACCAGAGTTCTCGCGCAGTACATTGTTGTGTACGCTACATAAATGGCGCCATTCGTAAACCCCACTAACATAGAGCAACGCTTCGACGAAAGATCTCTCTATAAACTGGGATTCTAGCCTACGCCGCTACATTCAATCGTTAGGAAAAAAAAGAAAAGAAAAAAAAGAAAAAAAAAAAAAAAAAGACTCGTACTTGGAGGTCGTGCGTGTCGAAAGACCCTCCTCGTAATGAATGACCTACACCCGAATTCGGGCAGCATTTCGCGCTACTGCCTCCCACAGACACGTCGATAATACAAAACGTGCTGTCCTGTTCTTCGAAAGTAATTCTTCAAATCAGTACTTGGGAAATGTTAATCTCGTGCGATCAGAAACCAACAGGTCTCTAACGACGATTCACAACATCACACATTCGTCGCAACGTCATTCGTTACAACCGATAAACAGAGGTAACAGCCAAACAATTAAATCGTAAAAATAATGTAGCACTTCGATAGAGTAACAAGTGTAAAGTACTTCCAGTAATTTTCGGGTGTGCAGCCGGATCCCATTGACATTCTGCAACGATATTTCGGCCCAGAGACGTCCGGCCATCTTCAGGTGAGTAGGCAACTACTGAAGAGCGCAGGTACGTTCGCGGTATTTATACCGAGTATTGCGCATGCGAGATACGCTGGAGTCTTACAGCTGGAGTGTTACAGGGTGACATGCGCGGCACGGCCGAGCTGTGTGTGCTGCCCTCGGTGGTGAAAGTGAACACTCATCTAATCATTGAGAATCGAATGAGTCCGTCGATTCCGCTGTGCCTCAATAGCTTTAAGAACAGGGTTCCAAGTTTTATTCATCTGAAAGCCGTTGTCACGATTTATTAAATTGTCAGCAAGGCGTATTTCAACCGCTTCTTTGAAGACTGAGTTCCAAAAGCCGGAAACTGGAGCTAAAATTGTGGTTTTGTTGTATTCCATGGAGTGTCCCATGGAAATGCAGTGCTCTGCTACAGCTGATGTCGACGGTTGCAGAAGACGGGTGTGTCTTTCGTGCTGCGTACAGCGCTCTTGAACTGTTCGAGTCGTCTGACTCGGAACCACACTCGCTGGGAATTTTATAAAAGCCCGCTTTTTTCAGTAGCAGATCGTCTTTTACAGATCCGTCTAGAGCTATATTCTTCGCTGGTGGACGGAAGATGACTTGGATTTTATGTTTCCTTAGCAGTCTGCCTATTTTAGAGGACACATTGCCAGCATAAGGAAGGAATGCAACAGGTCATCTTCCGTCCACCAGCGAAGAATATAGCTCTAGACGGATCTGTAAAAGACGATCTGCTACTGAAAAAAGCGGGCTTTTATAAAATTCCCAGCGAGTGTGGTTCCGAGTCAGACGACTCGAACAGTTCAAGAGCGCTGTACGCAGCACGAAAGACACACCCGTCTTCTGCAACCGTCGAAATCAGCTGTAGCAGAGCACTGCATTTCCATGGGACACTCCATGGAATACAACAAAACCACAATTTTAGCTCCAGTTTCAGGCTTTTGGAACTCAGTCTTCAAAGAAGCGGTTGAAATACGCCTTGCTGACAATTTAATAAATCGTGACAACGGCTTTCAGATGAATAAAACTTGGAACCCTGTTCTTAAAGCTATTGAGGCACAGCGGAATCGACGGAATCATTCGATTCTCGATGATTAGGTGAGTGTTCACTTTCACCACCGAGGGCAGCACACACAGCTCGGCCGTGCCGCGCATGTCACCACCTAACACATGCGCAGTAAGACTCCAGCGTATCTCGCATGCGCAATACTCGGTATAAATACCGCGAACGTACCTGCGCTCTTCAGTAGTTGCCTACTCACCTGAAGATGGCCGGACGTCTCTGGGCCGAAATATCGTTGCAGAATGTCAATGGGATCCGGCTTCACACCCGAAAATTACTGGAAGAAGAAATACGCCAGGAAAATTTTAGAAGTCACAAGTGTAAAGTAATATAGTTACAAACCGTCCGAACACACAACTCCGTACAAATAACAACCGCAACATGTAACTACAACAGATCACACCTTCCGTCGATCCTGGTCACGTAATGCATATCCAAGTACCCAAAGTAAAAGATCGCCATCAGCCACCAAAGCAAACAGACGGTGCTTCGATATATTACAATAATTCCAACCATTTTCACAACTAAGTGAACATACACCCAACCTGTTTTAAGTCCATCGTAACAGAACATGTCATAGCAAATAGACGTTACCTCGATAATTTTAGAGTCATTCCATTTCTTGCATTACTTGCAGTAGCTTTCTAGATGCGAAGTGGTTGACACCATACTGTTTCCTGACTGGGCAACGTTTATTTCTAGTAACTTTTCATGAAACCAAAGTTAGATTTCGTCGCAATCTAACAAAGTAATTGTTTTATTTATTTGTTTTTATTTTTTGGGGAAAACTGTAATCGTGATGGTAGATTATATACCTCAGTCTTTGACCTGCCGTATGTTGTAAGCACAATATCAGTATTTCTAATTTCCCTATACATTTACTGAAATGCTGTAAGGCTTTATAAAATTTGAACGCTGCTTTCGGTCTAGTTGTACAACTTAAATATGGGCAGCGTAAATGTGAAACTACCAGGAGACGGCGCCGCACGTAAACCAGGAAGGCCGTGTGAGAAGAGCGCGACGCCGCGTCGCTTATCGCTGCAGCGGGCTTCGAAACACAGCTAACAACTGGCAGCATCGCCGCTAATGTTTGGCAACACTGTGACAGTGCAGTTACTTCCGCAAGTGGTACTGAACTGTCTCGCTAAGTTCACCTGACATTCCTCGTCCACTTCAAAGACTCACGCTGGTTAATGCTCGTGTGATACGAGAGACAAATTTAACTCCTGCACTCAAAGACCGCTGCTACTCGTGTAGGCGACAGTTCAGGTTATCTTTCGCGGCGCGTCAGCAGCTCAGCATTGAATATGTCAGAGTCTGGGGGCAGCCCAGCTGAGGGTCGGCCGTTCTAATTCCTGGCCGGAGACGCTTCCGTTAGATATGGTATTTCGTTTTATTTTACTTTATACGCTGCAGAGTGCAAGAAGAAACTCTTTAACAGAATCAGAAGAAAGCCTTTATACAATAAGTCTTTCCGAAAGGTCGACTCCAAATCATGGAAATGATCATAGATATCTTCTTTGGTTCACCATACAAACGCCTTTCGAGAGATTCGAATTCCATACGAATGTAATTTTGTACTCCCTTAGGACCCACATTCTAGGGAGCACTTACGTAGGAAGTGAACGTAATGATTATTACAGTTCCTTCAAGCGAAATATGTGCTGTAGAATAAAGACACGAACCTTGCAGTGTGCCTCTGTTGCTTTAGAACGTGGGCTGAAACGTGTTCGCATAATTTATTGCATATATTTACTGTAAGGAATCAAACGACGACACAAAAACATTATAGTGCAATTAAGCAGTGGCTTGATGAAAACATACCAACTGACGACAGTGACAAATTACATGAAGTGCTTCCTGAAAGGGAAAAAAACGCGATTTAAGTCACAAATACCAGTGTTAACCATCGTACAATACTATTTGATTGGATCAACAGCAATGACAGTTTTTTCCTCTATACTGTGTTGTGCATTAGTGTAATAAAATGCTGATCGTTAAAAACGGGTGGTCTGCTCCTGTGATATCGAGAGTGTGAATACACATGGCCACCTTTTTCGTGGACCGCCACTCAGCCTCACACATCCAGGGCGACGGCGCTGTGGGCAGAGGGCGGGGCAGCGCTGTGTACTGTGCACCGCTGCTGCCGGCGAGTGGGCTCTGCCAAGCGCTGCCGTCTTAGTGGGCACATGTGACATTCGCCACGCATATAATCCCCTCACACTCGTGGAATCAGCATTCACGAGTGGCGTGATATAAAATTTTTGTCGTCAGGCAGTTTCGATCGTCACAACTCACCGTTGCAAACCACGCACTTTACCGACGCGGCTGACGCAGCTTTCTCGTGCCTGGACTCAGGCAGCGCGCAGTCTGAGGCAGCCCGGCCCAGAGCGCACAGCGCGGCCACGTCTATTGTCTGACGTCTGTCTGTTGTAGAACTGGTGTGACTGTCGATGAAATTCGCCATTGTCTCTTCTTCATCCGAATGTAAACTCGTTTTGATATGCTTCAGGGAACCAGTATCCGGTTTAAACGTTTCTCTTAATATCAATAAAATTCTTCTGGGTATGACACCGCGTCGTCATAAACTATACCGACGTTTCGGCCACTGTTGCAGGCGGCCTTCATCAGGGTCTGCCTGCAACAGTGGCCGAAACGTCGGTACAGTTTATAAAATGACGACGCGGTGTCATACCCAGAAGAATTTTATTGATAGTGACAACTGCCGCGGAAGCCTACGTTTGCGTTTCTCTCAATGTTTGTTCGCGGTTAGCTGAACCGTGTTCAGCAACCTCTCTCATCAACGGCCTTCCGCGCTCGGATGACTTTCTGCTTGGTCGACCTCTCAGAATGTACTAAACGGGCTACAGGGTCGAGTGCTCTCTTATGTAGGATTGCTCTTCATCTTCTTGTTCTTCTTCTAAATGATCAGTGCTTCCACTTCAATTTTTTCCTTCTGAAAAGAATTAACTTGAAGATTACATCCTTTGTTTTCTTATCAGTTCCATTATTCCCGTCAGTTAAGGTCCTAATCGTGTTCTGAATACTTTCATAATATGCTGCTAGCTAGCTCCATGTGCACATCTTCAGCTTTACTCTCATAATACGACATTAACTCCTTACGCAAACTCTTTAATCTGAATTCATAACTATTTCCTTGTGCCTCTCGTCAACTCCATTTTGAATTTTACCATTCACGTACATGCAAATTCTATTCCTGTCATGATGACGATGATTGACGGACATGCGTGCGAATTTGTCCATGTCTCAGTGTACACAGGCCGGCCACAGTGGCCGAGTGGTCTGCGGCGCGCCAGTCACAGTCTGCACGGCCGCTACGGTCGGGATTCGAATCCCCATCGGGATACATGTTTGTGTCGTCTTTAGTATAAGGTAGTTCATAAGTATTTTGTAAGTTTAGGGACTGATGACCCTGCAGTTAAATGCCTTAAGCTTAACAAACATTTGAATATTTTCAGTGTACACTAGCACAAAGTGAGCTATGTGAAACGTTATATATATGTAGAAAATCTTGAAAGTATCGTCTGTATCTACCATCATTTTGTTTCCGTCTTTTAACTAGAAACCCGTGCTGTGAACGATTCCAACAGTCTGCACAGATCTTTACAAAATCAGTGAACGACATATCAGTTCTCACATGTGCACTGTAAATTTGTTTTGACTAAAGATTGTCCTGTTTGAAAGTTATAATGAGGTTTGCATTATCCCGAAGCAACTGTTTTGGTATTCTGGAATATGTTCGGCTTATATAAAATACAGCAACACCCATATACCTACGGAAAGAGAAATATCTGCGTATTTGGTCTTGATTTTCCATTGCAACATCGTCAAATATGAATACGGTGTTGGACTTTAGTTGGTGAGGGGGATGCATATCAGCGCTTTCACTGTGCGTTGTATAGGTGACTCCTTTTACACCTCGTAGTATCTCCTGTAAAAGTTGGTATTTAGGTTGCGATAGTGTTTTTGAAAATACGCAAACATGTTCAAAGTAGACGCCATCTATATGGATGAGCAATGTCATAAGAATACTTATTTTACCGCACTTGGACGGCCCTACAGTAATCGCACGAATATTAGCTGGAAGGAGCACACCATTCATTTCCTTATGATTGTCATTACCCCAGACCACTCACCAAATATGAAACTTTGCTGTTTCTCCCACCACGATATGTTAGCGACTACGTCAGGTACAGGTGAACATATATATAAAGTGTAAAAAATTCACTCATTCAGTTGTAATAAGGCTGGTGAAGAGGATGGTGATATAATCTGCAGCTAGTGGTTGCTTCTATGCAGTATGCTGGAAATTGCATTGATTTCATTATATTATTATTAGGTAAGAAATAGATACTCGTACACAGGTTCAGGTATGTATACAGACAATTTATTCAGTATAAGCATAAGCATAACGGCAGTCACGGTTTGGGTGCACAGATGATTCTTGTTCCAAAAATAATGTGTGAGTCTGCGTCCTCTCACCGTTCTTATATGGTAAGAATTCACCATCTGTTTCCAGTGCAGTTGACTAGTCACACCTAGGCTCATGAGGAAGTCTTTCGAGGTGATAATCTAAATGAGGAGTCTCCAAATTGTTAGAGCACGAGAACCACATCTGAAGTTTGTATACCGGACGGGGGCCAGAAGACATAAATTGGGATTACCGAACATCGTAATACCAGCCTATAATTTGACCTGTAACGTCATCAAGATGTCGGACACCGCTACCTCAATCGTATACGATATGACCACCACGATATCTGTCATTTCAGCGTGAAACGAACATGAATAAGATACTCATTACTTGAGTCCACTCAACACTTGAACATGTCTACAAACACGACTGTGGAGTCGCAACTTTTATTGGAGCACATCTTTTGCCATAGGCATAGGGTATTCAATGCTACGTGGGCGCGATGCTGGGCTGGCCGCTGGTCCGCGCTGCCCCAGTCAGCCACGCAACTCGACACGCTCCAGCCGAGACCGCCGGTACGTGATTTCAGTCGGACGACCGATTTCGATGGCCTCTGCCAGCATCGCCTGGTCCAAAAAGTGTTTTACACGGCCGTCGTTTTCTAATTAGCAGGTTAAGCCGCTGCATTCACTAGCCCTCTTTTTTTAAGAAATCGTTCGAAGAAAAGTCTGAATTACAAGGCCCAACAGGCTTACCAGGAGCATCGAACAGCCCCGCCAGGAAGTTCGTCGACAGCTGCAGCACCAGAGCGCCACACGGGACTCGGAAGCTCTACGTTCTTGCGGGATATTCAGGCCCGGATAGTCCGATCGGGACACCGTCTAATCTTTTCAACTCTATCACCCCACTTTCTTTTTAATAATCTTTTTAAACAAACGTCATTTGTTTGTAGTTTCCTTTATCCTTTTAATTTTAACATGTCTACTCATTGTGTATTGAAATATTTATCAATCTTCTTAGGTCTTCTTCGAGTAACTTACAGGAGCTGTCGCCCTTTCCGAACATGAACGTTCTGACGGGGCTCTGTTTGATGCACCTGGTAAGCCTAGGCTCGTCTGTCGGGCGTTGTCATTGCGACCTGCTAACTCTTGTTGTTGTTGTTGTTGTTATTTTTTACTTTGGGAGCATGGGCGGCCAGAGGGCACGCCCTGGCGCCTCTGCCCGCAGCAGGCTGTGAGGCAGGCAGCAGTCCAGCAGTGGAGCAGCAGCCGGCAGCCTGCAGCAGACAACAAAGTTTGTTGTTCAGCAGCCATTAATCCCACATTTTGAGCATCTTCAGTGTATTTGATGCCGCTGTTTGAAATCCACTGTCGGCGGGAGGCTGCAGTCATTATTATTCGAACCGACGGTACAAAACTACACGGTTCTGACTATAATTACACTAAAGAGAAGTGAGAAACAAAAACTTATATGAAAATTACTTTCTGTAGCAATTTCAAATTATTACTGCATTTATCAGTTGCGTAAGTATTGCTGCGTCGATAAGATCTCCAGTGAGTACTGAAATTGTCTATATGACAGAAAGTGTCTCAAAAAAAGAACGCTTCTGACATTTATGACAGACTTATGCTAGAAACTTTCTGTGGTGTTCCAACTAGTTGTGTGTGGGTCGAACTCTGTTGTTGTTATGGTCTTCAGTCCGGAGACTGGTTTGATGCAGCTCTCCACCCTACTCTATCCTGAGCAAGCCTTTTCATCTCCTCATAAGAACGGCAACCCATATCCACTTGAATCTGCTTACTATACGCGTCTCTTGGTCTCCCTCTGCGATTTTTCCCCCATGCTAAATTTACGATTCCTCGATGTCTAAGAATGTGTCCTACCAAGCGATCCCTTCTTTTAGCCAGGGTATGCCAAAAATTCCTTTTCTCACCAATTCTGTTCAGTACTTCTTCATTGGTTATGCGATCTACCCACCTAATCTTCAGCATTCTTCTGTAGCACCACATTTCAAAAGCCTCTATTCTCTTCCTGTCCGCACTGCTTATCGTCCATGTTTCACTCCCGTACAAGGCAACACTCCACACAAATGCCTTCAGAAAAGACTTCCTTACACTTAAATTAATATTCGATGTTAGCAAATTTCTCTTGTTCAAAAATGCTTTTCTTCCCATTGCCATTCTGCATTTTATATCCTCTGTACTGCGACCATCACATGTTATTTTACTACCCAAGTAACAAAACTCATCTACCACCTTCATTGTTTCATTACCTAATCTAATTCCTTCAGCATCGCCCGATTTTCTAAGACCACATTCCATTATTTTTGTTTTGCTCTTATTAATGTTCATTTTATATGCTCTCTTCAACACACTATCCATTCCATTCAACTGCTCTTCCAGGTCCTTTGCTGTCTCTGACAGAATTACAATGTCATCAGCAAAACGCAAAGTTTTTATTTCTTCCCCCTGTACTTTAATCCCTATTCCAAATTTTTCCTTGCTTTCCTTCACCGCCTGCTCGATGTACAAATTGAATAACATCGGAGAAAGGCTACAACCCTGTCTTACTCCCTTCCCAACTGATGCTTCCCTTTCATGCCCTTCGAGTCTAATAAGCGGTCTGGCTTTTGTACAAGTTATAAATAACTCTCCTTTCCCTATATTTTACCCCTGCTGACTTCAGAATTTGAAAGAGTGTATTCCAGTCAACATTGGCAAATGCTTTCTCCAAATCTACAAAAGCTAAAAATGTAGGTTTGCCTTTCCTTAATCTATCTTCTAAGATAAGACGTAAAGTGAGTATTGCCTCCCGGGTTCCTATGTTCCTCCTGAATCCAAACTGATCTTCCCCAAGGTGAGCTTCTACCAGCTTTTCCATTCTCCTGTAGATAATTCGTGTTAAAATTTTGCAACCATGACTTATCAAACTGATGGTTCTCTAATTTTCACACATGTCTGCGCCTGATTTCTTTGGAATGGGGATTATTACATTTTTCTTAAAGTCTGAGGGTATTTCGCCTGTCTCATAAATCCTACACACCAGTTCAAATAATCTTGTCATGGCTGGCTCTCCCAGAGACTTTAGTAGCTCTGAGGGTATGTCATCTACTCCTGGGGCCTTGTTCCGACCTAGGTCTTTCAAGGCTCTGTCATATTCATCTCTCAGTATAGCATCTCCTATTTCATCTTGATCTACGTCCTCTTCCCTTCCTACCACATTGTCTGTAAGTTCATTTCCTTTGTAGAGCTGCTCTATGTACTCTTTCCACCTTTCAGCTTTCCCTTCTTTGCTGAGAACCGGCTTCCCATCTGAGTTCTTGATATTCGTAGAGTTGCTTTTCTTGTCCCCAAATGTCTCTTTTATTTTCCTGTAGGCGGTATCTACTTTTCCCCTTCTTATACATTCTTCTACAGATTTGCATTTGGTTTCTAACCACTCCTGCTTAGCCATTTTTCACTTCCTGTCAATCTCATTTTTTAATCGTCTGTACTCAATTTTGCCTGTTTCATTTACTGCATTTTTATATTTTCTCCTTTCATCAATTAAATCTAGTATTTCCTGTGATATCCAAGGATTTTTTGTAGGTCTTGCCTTTCTACCTCTTGTGTCCTCTGCTGCCTTCACTATTTCATCTCTCAATGCTACCCATTCCTCTTCCACTATTTTATTTCGCCCTGTTTCTGTCAATTGTTGCCTAAATCTCCCTCTGAAATTCTCCACAACTTCACTTTCCTTCAATTTATCTAAGTCCCATCTCCTTATTTTCCTACCTTTCTGCAATTTTTTCAGTTTCAGCCTAGAGTTCATGACTAACAAGATATGGTCAGAGTCTATATCTGCCCCTGGGTACGTCTTGCAGTTTATAACCTGGTTCCGGAACCTATGTCTTACCATTATAAAATCTATCTGATACCTACCGGTGTCTCCTGGTCTCTTCCATGTATACAACCTTCTTTGTGATTCTTAAACCAGGTGTTTGTTACGATTAAATCATGTTCCGTGCAAAATTCTACCAGGCGACTTCCTCTTTCATTTCTCCTGCCCAGTCCATATTCACCTACTATTTTTCCTTCTCTTCCTTTTCCTACTACCGAATTCCAGTCTCCCATCACAATTAAGTTTTCCTCTCCCTTAACTGTCTGAATAATTTCCTTTAGCTCCTCATATATTTCTTCGATCTCCTCATCATCGGCAGAGCTAGTTGGCATATAAACCTGTACTACTGTTGTCGGTGTTGGCTTCGTATCTATCTTGACAATGATAATGCGATCACTGTGCTGCTCATAGTAGTTTACCCGCATTTATATCTTCTTATTCATGATCAGTCCTACTCCTGTGATACTCCCAACTGATTTTGTATTTATAATCCTGTACTCACCTGACCAGAAATCCTGTTCATCCTGCCACCGAACTTCACTAATCGCCACTATATCTAACTTCAACCTATCCATTTCCCTTTTTAAATTTTCTAATTTTCCTACCCGATTAAGGGATCTAACATTCCACGCTCCGATCCGTAGAATGCCAGTATTGTCTATCCTGATGACAACATCCTCCTGAGTAGTCCCCGCCCGGAGATCCGAATGGGGGACTATTTTACCTCCGGAATATTTTACCCGAGAGGATGCCATCATCATATGTTCATACAGTAGAGCTGCATGTCCTCGGGAAAAGTAACGGCTGTAGTTTCCCCTTGCTTTCAGCCGTTCGCAGTAGCTGTGTGGCAAGGCCACATTAGCTGATGTTACAAGGCCAGCTCAGTCAATCATCCAGACTGTTGCCCCTGTAACTACTGAAAAGGCTGCTGCCCCTCTTCAGGAACCACACGTTTGTCTGGCCTCTCCACAGATACCCCTCCGCTGTGGCTGCACCTACGGCACGGCTGTCTGCATGGTTGAGGCACGCAAGCCACCCCACCTCGGCAATGTCTGTGGTTCATGGGGGTGGGGTCGACGAACTCTACAATTACTAAAGAGTCTCTGAGCCCAGGTTATATTATTTCAGAGCTAGCCATTGAAAGGAAATAATCCAGATATTTATTACGTGAATTTAGTCTCCATATTCCACGAACAGTGTTTAAATTGGATTTTTGTGGTGAATTTTTAGTTACATGTCACAGTTAACTATCAGTGATCATTCGATGAACTGCTTTCAAGTCAAAATAGTTTAATGAAATACTGTAGACCTTTGTGAATTTCTGTGTTAGCCGGTACACGACAAGTACGGTAATGCTTCCACGCCACTACAACAGTTTTATTCTTAAGCACTAACACAATGAACAGATTGAAAAAGCACGCACACACGCTCACGCACAGCACACACACAGCACAGCGGCCACCCGGAACTGGCCGCGCTCCGCGTGACTCCGCACAGTTGCCGGCCTGCGTCAGCGCCGTGTCAAGTGGTTCGGCACACGCGGCCGGCGCAAACACTCAGCCGCCGCCGCCGCCGCCGCCACACACTGAAAACGGAACTCACAGTCAGCCGAGACTTGTTGCAGAACCGTGTACAGCACAAAGTTTGTTCTTCTTTCCGTCGAGTTGACACATCGAGAAATCTTTCGGTCGATGTGCGCCTAACCGCTTGATTTCTGGTTTCTCTTCCATAATAAATGAACGGTCGTCCTGAAGAGTGTGCTTTATTAGTTTTATAGTCAGTGTAGGAACACTGGAGTTGCAACGACACAGCTCCAGAACACGTTTTGACGTAGCTGCCACACTGTGCGGACACGCGCTCGACACGTGTGGGCAGTCCGCTGCACGGGGCCCGAGCAGCACGAGGGCGAGGAGAACGGCCGCGTGACGTCACTGCCGCCACTGGCCGCGTGACCCAGAGGCGGGGCTCCACCGACACCGCCTGCAAGACAGGCCCTGCAGCAGCCCGCGGCCGACGGGAAGTGCAGGCTGAGCGCGCACATCGTGCCACGTAAGCGAGGCAGTCGCGACCGCCAGCTCAGCGGCTGCCCGCCGTGAGGCAGTGGGCAGCGGCACTGGCAGCGGCAGCGCCCCAGCGGCCGCGCCGGCTCGCGACTGCCTCGCTTACGTGGCACGATGTGCGCGCTCAGCCTGCACTTCCCGTCGGCCGCGGGCTGCTGCAGGGCCTCGTCTTCTAGGTGGTGTTGGCTCCACCGGGCGGGCGAGAGGGAGGCGAAACCATGCGATCGCGACATTGTGAATTGGTTAGGATGTCGAGGGAATCGTGTCTCACTCCAGCTGTTTGATGTGATACTGCAAAAGTAAGTCACTAATTACCTGGTGGTGACGGGCCCCTTGAGCCGCACCTGCTGACAGCCGTACCCTGTTACAATATTAAACACTGCAAACGATTCTTTTCGAAATGCTTCAACTCTTTACGACTTTTATCTAACACAGGTCAAACTTGTAAATGTTGTTGTTGTTGTGCTCTTCAGTCCGCTGACTGGTTTGATGCAGCTCTCCACGCTAACCTGTCCTGTGCAAGTCTCTTCATCTGAGAATACTTTCGACAACCTACATCCCTTTGAATCTGCTTACTGTATTCGTCCCTCGGTCTCCCTCTACGATTTTTACCCCACACGCTAATGCTAAGTTGACAATGTCTCAGATACCGATAATAAGACTTTCCACAAAGACATTTAAAACTATTCTTTCTATGTTTAAACAAAACTAAACCCTATTATAGAACTGTATTTCCTTGGAGAGACACAATAAACAATTTGAAAAAAGCATGAAATAATTTAGCATCACCAGTTTAACGATTCCCACCGTCGACACTAAAACCTTTATTTTTTTTATTTTTTATTTTTAAGCACTGACCTAACAACATATTTTTTTGAAATTACACTCGTCAATACAGCAAACACGGAACCAGAACCATCTCCTCCCCTAACCGAGAGGACGTAAAAATCGTACCTGCCGGATAGCTTGCATGCCACACACTAACAACAGATTGTCAGTTTTGTAGAGCAAGTTGCTGTCTACCGAAAACGTCCTATCAGACAGTGGAGTTCACTAGCTTTAAGGGCACACCACTAAATTTTCGGTGTTCTTATTAACCCAGTAATCAAACTGCAAAACCCGATTTAACACAACAACTGTTTTCTAAGGAATTTGTTATCCGAGACCACATAGCTGGGTGCACGTTGTAAATGTTGGCTATCCTCGTTTAAAACACTTACACAGTATTGTAGAGGGTCAAAACCACGTTCTATGCCGTAATTGTATATTGCACCTGCCAGTCTGGTAATGCCATGTTCTCGACCAACGAGGAAGAAAAAGTCTCCCGTAAATGGCTGTCTGATCACTTTATAAAATCGATAAGGTGATTACCGGTAATTTTATTGACACCAGAACTCGAGACTTGACAAATAAATTTATTATATATTTTTACTTGGCAATTCTATGTCAGACACGTTAAACAATTGATTCTAACTGCCCTATCATTGTCCACAATCACATTGCTTTTACCCAAACAGCTTCCTTCCAGGCGAAAGTCATTGGTGAATACCAGCTAATCGCACATATCCGTTTTGTTAAAAAAAAAAAATTCCCTGCGCAATCTAATGCGATACCCAAACCCAGG
The DNA here is from genome assembly GCA_026315105.1 of Locusta migratoria. Lineage (NCBI taxonomy): Eukaryota > Metazoa > Arthropoda > Insecta > Orthoptera > Acrididae > Locusta > Locusta migratoria. The sequence goes on from CM048749.1 coordinate 376,385,874, forward strand.
AGATAGAGGTCAACTACACGAAGCTTTTGTAGAATAAATGGAAGCTCCTCCTTCACGACATTGTTTTAACATGGGTTGCTTCCCCTTCATACAGTATAGCCACAGGATATGCGTATTTCCTCGAGATGTTCTATTTGACGAACGAGTATAAGTTAAAAGACCAGAAATAATTTACCACCGCAAACACCTACATAGACGGCACCAGTAAGCACTTACTAACAGAAGATCAAGCAGGTAATGCTTCGACGAAGTATCAGATATCGAACACAGTGCAAATTTCTTCCAACTACATGAACATAATCCTAAATCGACTTCTTTAGAGCTCTACCGCAACACAACATCATCAACAAAACACACTGCATCGTATATTTTAGAGTATTTCAAACACTTTTTACTTAAATTATATCCCAACTATCCTTCGACATCCTCTGTAAGTGCTTGTAACAAAAATCATTTCCAACACAGCGACCGAACTACAACTGCACGCAACAGTAACCTACAACAAACGGACCCAGTCATCCCAGATGTTTTCTACTAGAGTTCTAAATGACTGACACGCGACCATCTCGGTACCTCTGGGTCGCTGCTGGACGCCTCTGGAACATCTGCACCTTTCTGCACTGCATACTCCACCAGACAGCATTTCTGACACGTCTTGTATCAGTCACTAGACAACATACGTCGTACGTTTAACAATCACTCCAACACCCACCGTATTCCCCCTTCTGACAAATCAATATTCTCGACAAACATCTGTAGCACGTCCGATCTAACCTAATGTATAAAAGCGACTGTGTTGTACGTTCGTATTTTACGCGCGGCCGCACCGTTCACAGACTGTGATGGAACTTTGTCAACATATTCGTTGCCCTTTCGCGTTGGTCGCAGGCACCATTAAAATAGTTCAGGAGATATGACGTAAACAATGAAATGCGCGGAAAAGTGCTGCATCATGCGACATCTGCTTCCAAACCACTGAACCAATTTCTACTAAATTTGGTACACGTTAACAGCTATGTTGCCCCTTATACGACAGCAGTCATTATAGATTTCTGCTGTTCGAATCTATTATATATGTTTATATGTTTCGAAACTAAGTCGCCATAAAAAAAATGTTTTGAAGCTTAAGGGGCGTAACTGCATGGTTATCAGTCCCTAAACTTACAAACTACTAATTAATTACCTTATCCTAAAGACAGCACAAACATCCATGCCCGAGGGGGGATTCGAACCCCCGACGGGGAATGGCTCGCCCATCAAAGCATCGCGCCTCAATGCAAAAAAATGTTCAAATGTTTGTATAGTTTATGGGACTTAACTACGGGGTCATCAGTCCCAAAACTTACAAGGTACTACGAACTACTTACGAACTAGGACGGCACAAATATCCATGCCCGAGGGGGGATTCGAACCCCTGACGGGGAATGGCTCGCCCATCAAAGCAAAGCGCCTCAATGCGCTCGGCCGCTCCGCCGCGGCTTTTGCGTCGCACCGGGGTCACTGAAGCAGCCGTCAGCCGTCAGCAGCTGCGTGTGTGTGTGCCGCTGTTGTGGGAGGACCTCCGACACCAGCTGGGCAGCGGATAGCAACTACAAAGGTTGTAACATCTCATAATGCACAACTGAGCGTAGGTTTCATTATTCAAGAACCAGTAATTTTGTATAATACTCTATGAGAAACTTTTATATTAGGCTTCAATGACTGATTTCAGTTATATTCATACTATGAAGTAACAGTGTTTTCGCTAGGAACGTCTCATTTTATAACTATTGTGAAATATATTTGTCCGATGTCTTCAAAAATCCTTCTTTTCAATGTGGTGATTGAAATAATCCACAGGAAGACCTGAGAATAAGTCCTTTATCAAGTGAAACAACTCTAGTTGGTGACAGGAACATTTACGGTGTTCAAGAGTTTCGATTCCCATTTGACACTCCATCTTTTGAAAGAGATCCGACATACAAAACTTTGATGCAATTTACGTCCACCTCTACTTGTTCCTCTGACAATGTGACCCACTTACGGTGGAAGATTCACAGGTCGAGTAACCGTATTATGTAAGAAATTTACCAAGTAAAATTTCACTTTTGTTAAGAGTTCAATAAAACGCAGATTTCGTATTAGTACTTTAGAAACACTGTTTTGTGAATGATACCTGCCAAATACAAATAATTAGTTTCGTACAACACGTATGACGAAACTCCAGAATCGGTAAGTTTACTTTGCGAAATTATTGGTGCAGGTGAAATGCGTGCTGTATACCGTTTTCGAACAATAATGGTTTTAATGCCGACAGCAAATTTTTCACACAGAGCATGTCGATAATTTTTTTTTTTATCCAACTTTCTAATTCCTAGACCCCATCCGTGGTGACGCTCGTGTTTCCGACTGCGAATAAATATCGTGGCTGTCCACTGGAAGAAGGAACATCCTTTCACATTTATCCAGGCTGAGCACTGGCTAATTTTTTTTTAAATTCAAATTTACATTAGCAAATTGATAACCCTTTTTCTTATTTTATGAATCGTGATTTCTTATTCAATTTCTGGTACAAGGGCTTGAGATTTATAACATATTTTTAAACCTCGAAAGTCTTCATATGTTTGTATAATGTCTTTCAATCATTTGTCATGACCTATGTACCTTTTCTTATTTTTTTGAAGAGGTATGCCAATGGAATCGTTTAGCTTTTGCATCAGAAAGTACACATTTGGGTGTTTCTGATTTATTGAGTTCCGTTTCTATGAAAACCTACGACAGCGTTCATCGTTCTGTGATGTTGGTTAAAAACCATTTCCATAGATATACTCGGATTTTCTATCCACTGATGCACTAAACAGTCTGCAAATGCTGTGATTTTCTCTCCAATGGGCACTTGTTCCATTATTAAAAACGACGCTTTACCGAGAGTGTTGTGTGGAGATGCGCCACTGCAGGCAAAACGGTCGGAGTTTCTCTATCGCTGTAGTCTTCCATTATTAATCCCAGTTCTTGTATCTTCTTGCACAGACACTGGCTGAAGTGAAAATTACAACCGCAAAGTTGTGTTTTTGGGGACCACCCAGGCATGTTACTTTTTAATACAGAAAAAAGGATTTGCTTTGAGTTTTCACTTTTGTCTGGGAGCAAACCAAATAAAAGATATCTTCCTTGCCTCTTCTGTACTTTCGATGTCAACTTGGATTGTGAAATGTTTTCCAGATTGTTCCGAGCAGCTGTCAGATGTCCCATACTTGAGCACAGTTCCATTTTCGCAAACGATTTTCTGTGCTTCTGCACAAGCGAATACCAGAATTCTCTTTTCTGGAACAAAGCCATCAACTACCGTCAAAAACTACTGCCTTCGGTTAATTTTAAAAGGTCATCGCCAGGATTGTGGGTCGTTCCAGCAGCTCCCCTCCTCGCATTACACAACTGAGTGTTCGAGCTGTCGTAATTCTCAATGAATTCCAATGCTTTATGTTTCAGATCTTCAAATTCTTGCTGAAAAATTGGGGATATACATACTGTCGTTTCTTCGAGAACTCTCTTTTTTTCTGCAGTTGTGCATTATTTTCTTTATCTATCCATTTGTTTTTTCAGGTGGACTAGAATGTTGCAGTTGAGGAACGATTTCAGCATTTGCGATTTAGAAACGACCTCTGCACATACTCCGTTCATAATTGACGCACGTCCAGTTCGCACACTCTTCAGTTTTCTCACTATCACGGTAGCGATGACCGTCCCGGACGAGACAGGCGTCCGCGTCGTTGTCGTTGTCCCTTCCGTCGTGTGCGATACAGAGAACCGAGATGCACAGAGCGAGAGCTATCTGAGAAACGGCGACGGCGCCTGCGGTGACGGCGGGAAGCGGCCAGTGGCGGCGGCTCTGTTCGCAAACACCTCGCTCAAGTGTCTGCCGAGCTGAGGAGTCACCAGTCCCTAAACTTATAAACTAGCGTATACTAAAGGCAGCACAAACGTTCGAGCCCGAGGGAAGATTCGAGCCCCAGACGAGCAACGGCCTCTCGGGCGGCGTGTAGCGCCTGCGCCTCAAAGCGCTCGGCCACTGCGGTTGCTCGGCTGCCCTCAGCAGTGGAGTGGAGGCCGCTGGCACAGGACACCCCAGTGCCTCTGCCGGCGCCGTCTGCGGGTGGCCAGCGTCGCGTTTTCACCCGCGGGCTGTGCGCTGCTACCCACCCCCGGAGCTCGAACCCGGGACCTCCGCCTTTGGCAGGCGAGCGCTCTGCCGACTGAGCTACCCCGGCACGATCCGCGGCCGCCTTCGCAGCCTCGCTTCGGCCAGTACCTCGCCTCCTACTCGACAGAATTGGCCCGTAACCTCGCAGGACTAGCAGTCCTACGAGAAAGGATACGGCGGAGATGTCCGGCAGTAAGAGGCGAGGTGCCGGCGGAAGTCGAGCGCTGGGCGTGCCGGGACAGCTGGGCCGGTCGCGGAGGCAGCGGCCTAATGGGCCGGAGGCGGAGGCTGGCCAGGTGGTCCTCAGCGCGCGAGCATCGGGAATCGATGGCCGCTCGAGTGGCCGCGAGCAGCGGCGCCCTCGACTGCGCCGCTATCGACCGCCGCCGGTCGACCGGCGTCGACGCGCGAGGCGCCGAACGGCTGCTCCTGCCGTCTGCCGGCTGCGGCTGCCGTCCACGTCGCACTCCATACGGCCACCTCGAGTGGCCGAGCGGTCTGCGGCGCGCCAGTCGCGGTCTTCCCGGCCGCCACGGTCGGGGGTTCCAATCCTCCCTCCGGCATGGGTGTTTCTGTTGTCCTTAGCGTAAGTTAGTTAGTAATTAATGTGGAAGTCTAACGACTGATAACAACGCGAGCTGGTCGCATCAGACCTCACACACACAAACAGAGGCAATACCTTCGAAATATTCAAATGTTTGTAGAGCTTATGGGACTTAACTACGGGGTCATCAGTCCCTAAACTTACAAACTACTTATGAAGTAGCTAATACTAACGATGGCACGAATATCCGTGCCCGAGGAGGGATTCACCTCCCCAGCCGTAGTTGCCGTCGAGAACGTGTCTGGCGCGCTGCAGACCGCTCGGCCACTGCGGCCGGAGCAATACCTACGTCAATGTCAGTACGTAACTAAATCTTCCGTGCACAAATATGGATCCATTCTTCATCCGTATGTGCGGTAGCTCCCTTCCACGTTTACTGATTGCGATAGTAACAGTCTTTAGCCCTATGGTTCTCCGGTGCGAGTCTTCTATGGAAATGACTGCTTGCGACTTGCTCCCCTTGGAGAAGTGGCGATCGACACCTCACCCGAACTTCTGCTGCTGCCTGGCATCGAACTCCGTCTCTTCTAGCAGAGCTTCAGTGCTATTGATATTACTAATAGGACAGCAGTGGAGGAGTTACAGACCGAGTAAGCAAACAGCTTTACCTGCTATAATTGTCTGTATTGGCCCTTTAAGCAAGAGGAATGTGAGGTAGCCTCTTACACATTAAAGACTTCTGTAGTCAAATATAGAAATAATAATAACTAGTCTCGCTTCAGGACCAAGACACTATGAAGGTCAATTCAGTAAAATCATTCAGGCTGAAATAGCCCAACCCCTAGCAGAGACAGATAGTGTTCTGAGAAACATTACGTACATCTGAGAGTTAACGGAACAGCCCAGGCAGGGGCAGCTGCTGCAGCCCTACCGGGAACATTCCGAACATTCCGTACACTTTCGCCCGTTGGTTGCCGAACGCGTTTACTCGTCCCGGCAGAAACATAACCGATAAATAAAAATGTTCAAATGTTTGTAAATCTGTCCAGCGAGACGCTTTAGACCGCTCGGCCACTCCACCCCGGCTAACCGGTAAAGAGCGGACGACCGCTGGCTCGACCAGCACTGGCGCAGAACTGCGCAGTGCGCACGACTTGGGCGTCGGGAGCGTCGGGAGCGCCTCCCGGCACTCCAGGACACTGTGTCGCTCCGCTGAGGAGAAGAGGGGCTCCGCGGCCAACCTGACAACGCGCCTTCTGCGCCCTTCCCGCGGCCCGTGCGGGCAGGGTCGGCGGCCTGGGCGGTTGGCACACCTGGACTGGCGGTTCTGCGGCCAAACGGCGCGAAGGCGTGTGTCCCTCCGCCGTTGGTGAGGAAGAAGCGAATTTAAACCAACGGCCGTACGAGCCTTTCAAGAGTACAACATATTGCTTCATTTGCGTATTAATTAAATGGCACTCGATAAAATTATAAATCCTCCGCCAGTAGGGAGTCAAGGTGTCGGAAAAGCCTGTGGTTGTTGTTACTTGTCTGGGAAAATTCACTTTATGCGGTTAAATTGGCAATTAATTTATACTACTTGTAAAGTACTGGGCCGATCAGCCAGCGACCGATACCATTCTATTCGTAATTTCACGTAAGGGCCGCATGAGCTGTCAAAATCACGTGATTAGTTTTATTACGGCACTATCCCTTTCTCACAGGGCTGGAATATCTGTCATTTGCATCTGTCTTTCGTCAGCAGTTAGGTAGCCCAAGATATTGGTGCTACAAGTTCATCGCTATGGGAGGAACACGAAAGGAACGATGTAAAGAGAATGCGAATGTGCGATAATCATTTAATTTGCAACAATATTCAAAATAGTGACTGAAAATGCATACACAAAATAGAGGTAAGTGCGTCTATGTTTGAAAGGTCATCTAAAATTTACATGCAATTTTAAAATGTTTGAAATAAGGAAATGAAGTAATAAAGAACGCTGTGTTTATAACGTACACTGTTGTTCTAGATTGTTTAGATTTGGTATCTACAGAGTGTCATTGAAAGCATCCTAGTTTTTCTAAGGGGAAAAGCCATAATTTCTATGCTCTGCACAACAGAATAAACAAAAAGCACAACTTAATTAAATCATAATGTGTGTACTAGCTCACAAGCGGAAATGAACTAGATAGCTCCTGGGAATTTGCATGAGCAGAGGTTATGCTCGACAACCGGAATAAATTAATAAATGGCTCCGTTTCTGACCCCCAGACTCAGATCATGCCGCCGCTCAACAGTTCAAAAAAAATTTTGAGTGTTATCACAAATACGTACACTATTCATACAATTTTAGTTGGCAGTGACTTAAATCTACCATTCGTATCTTCCCAGATTGTTCTAAATGCTTTTTTAAAATTATTTTGTACAGTTAGCTCACGAGCCCATTCAAATTTTAGCTGGTTTCCAAAAGACGCCTGACCTCTTAGTCACAAATACTCCTGAGCGTCATGACAGATGCGGTGACTAGTGAACAGAAAGTTGTAGCACGGCTGTGCGTTAGCGACGGTAATGTTACTGATGACAGTGCCCCTAAAGTGGAGTTACTTAATGCAGTTTTTCCGAAATTTTTTCACCAAAGAAGACGACGTAAATATTCCACATTCGAAATGAGAACTGCTGCAAACATAACGTAGAAGTAGATATCCTTGGTGCTGCAACGCAAATCACCCTAACAAATAAGTAATGTTGCAGAAGTCTATGAACTGTCAGTGACAAACAGAGTGATCAAACATGTTTTCAAAAAGTTTCTAATGTATAAGAAAATACGTCTAATACATTTGTTTATGATATTGTTCTGTAACAACTACTTTTAAACAGTAAGCTCCTTCCCTAGTTTCAATAGATTTTACTGGCCTGTTTAAAGATAATAAACAATATGGTAAGAAATTTTCATTTTTAAGGACTATATCTAAATTTATTATATGAGATCTCCATCTCCTGTAAAGTTATATCTATCCTTGTCTAATTTTGAGACTTGGGAATTATTTCAACTCTATAGCTGCCGAAATTGTAAACCTTAGGAGCGTATCTGTATTAGGGTGTCTATTTTAGGTGCAATTCTGAGGTTCAGATATTTTCATAACCTAAAGCGTACCTCATCAGTTTCACAAAACATGACATTTTTAGGTGCTATTTACGGTTCTGAAGTTTCAAGAAATAATTTAAGAACTCGCTATTATTTAATAGTATGACCATAATTTTAGAAGAGGAAAAAAAGTGGTAACTTGTCAACTATAGGTGCCGTTACACAAATAATAAATTGCAAATTAAAAAGCGGTACAGGTAACTGTAAATTCTGCTTGTAGTAGGATTATTTGAGTGATGTTTTTGCTTCGTTGAGTCAAGTTTGACTGCTCATTGATTAAACGCTAGTGAAGCGAAATGGCACTAGATAGTTTCAGCATCAAGCTATTTAGGGATACTGAGGCCTGATACACTCTTTTTATTTATACAACTAATAAAGGTCGCATCGTCAGTTGGTTCTCACTGATGTTCTAATACGCTCAATACTTTTCCGTAGTTGGAAAGCCGCTTTCCCTTGCAATGATCCTATTTTCGGCGTAAGCACATCGATGTAAGGACACCCTCCTTTGATTTGCTCTTTGTATTGTACTCGTAACCATTGTAATGGGCCAAATTACTGCCCCTTGTCGTTTTAAATAATTTCCAACCTGATGGTTACACTAGGATCTGCAGGGTCCACGAAGTTTCGTGCCGGCAGGGAGGAGGAGACGACCCTCCGGAGACCCTGAGGTAGCCACGTAAGGGAAGTGGTTACGTCGGAACCGAATTCGGAAGAGGAGTTTCTAAGTTTGGTTTAACGAAATAAAGTGAAACGCGTTATTCATCACTTATGTACTTATTAGTTCAAAAAGTAATACACGTAAGTTTATCCTGTGTACCTGGGAGTTGGAAATAAAAATAAAAAAGTCTTAAGCACTAATAATAAATCAATCCAAATTAAGTGACTCCACAGGAAGTAAATTATAAAGAAAAGCATCGCTGATTTTTCTCCGTCCCATCCACTCCTCGGAGCAGTGACAGACCCACTGCGTGGGCCGCGGCGGCTTCGGCTCACACTGGGGCCCTCGGGTGGTCACGGGCTGCACGTGCCGGCCCTGGTGCAAAGCAGCGCATTCCGAGCGACGAACAATGGACTTCCAGCGTTAGACCCAGGAGCCATTACTGATGGAACGATAGTCTGAAACTTCAGTGTAGACTGTCTCGGACGAGAAAATGGTTGAACACGCTGCCTGCGGCCACCGCCGCCGTACATCATCCTCCGTTACAACTTCCCTTAAAAATGTATTGGAATCGAAGGAGCAAAATGAATCGGAAGTTCCGAATTTTTGCAATCGGTATCGAACCTCCGTAACATCTCTATCTGAGACAGCTTGCTACCGACTGGCCGGCAGCTGCCGCCGGAGCTGCGACTCCTCCCTCGGACACGTGTGTGTGTGTGTGTGTGTGTGTGTGTGTGTGTGTGTCGTCCTTAGTGTGAGCACCTGCTTTGTAGGCCTGGGCACTGACGCCACGGTGAAGTAGCCGAGCGGTCTAAAGCGTCTCGCTGCGGAGCGCGCGGTTGCTCGCCGTGGAGGTTCGAGTCCTCCCTGGGGCTCGGGTGCATGTGTTTGTCCTTCGTTTAGTTTACTTAGGTTTAAGTAGTTTGTAAGCTACGGACTGCAGTAGGTTTACCAGCATCTGAGCGGTGTAGAGGCGCCGGCCCTGTGCATTGTGTGGGATGAGCGGCGGGCCGCGGCACCGGGCGCGGCCGCCGGTGGGGGCGACGGGGCCTGACTGGGCCACACCGGTCTCCATTTTCCTTCCCGTTAAATCAATCTAGGACAAAAGTGTGTTATTTCTCCATCTCGGTATGGCGTCTTCACCGATAAAAATCGTAACTGACTTCATTAATCAGAAAACCAACTCCGCTTCCATTTATCGCGCAACTTTGATACAGATACAAATCCCGACCGACTGCAAACAGGCGAAGATGACTTCCGTGTATAGAAAAGACAAACGGACGGACCCGTGCAATCACAGACCAATACCATCAACATCATTACGTTGTAGTGTTTGTGATATTACAGATACAGGAGGAAGCTGATTGTTACCGCGTGAAAGGCGGGTTTTCTCAGGATGTTAGTTCCCCAGCCGGCCGGCTAACAGTTTGGACCTAGTGAATGGGATTCACAGACCGTCAGGGTTTCCCTAATGTGCTCGTAAACCGGAAACGCTCTTGGCTGAGTGAGGGCGGCTATTCCAGATTGCCACTAAAACACAATATAGCCACAAACATTATTCCGAAAATCCATATAAAATTAGGGAACGATCGTATGGCAAATATAATTATAGGAATGGATTCAGGAGACTTGAGAGAATCAAACGCCATAATTAAAATTTCAATATCCCTTGCAGATAAAAAGCCGATAAATCTAAGTACTATAACAATAATATTATAAGACTTGTTGTTGTTGTGGTCTTCAGCCCGTAACTTCAGCCTGTTTCAATCTGCTTACTATATGCATCCCTTCGTCTTCCTCTGCGGTTTTTACCTTAAACGCTTTCCTCCAACGCTAAATTCACGATTCCTCGATATACAAGAATGTGTCCTACCAATCGATCCCTTCTTTTAGTCAAGGTATGCCAGAAAATCATTTTCTACCCAATTGTGTTCAGCACCTCCTCATTAGTTTCACGATCCACCCAACTAATCTTCAGCATTCTTCTGTAGCACCACATTTCAAAAGCCTGTATCCTCTTCCTGTCCGCACTGTTCATCGTCCATGTTTCACTCCCATACAAAGCAACAGTCTACACAAATGCCTTCAGAAAGCACTTCCTTAGGCTTAAATCAATATTCGATGTTAACAAATTTCTATTTTTCTACCCATTGCCATTCTGCATTTTATATCCTCTGTACTGCGACCCTCATTTGTTATTTTTTGCCCAAGTAACAAAACTCATCTACCTCCTTTATCGTTTCGTTCCCTAATCTAATTCCTTCAGCATCACCTGAATTACTTAGACTGCACTCCATTACCTTTAGTTTGCTCTTGTTAATGTTCATCTTATATGCACCTTTCTGCACATTGTCCATTCCGTTCAACTGCTCTTCCAGGTCCTTTACAGTCTCTGACAGAATTACTATGTCGCCGGCAAAACGCAATGTTTTTAATTCTTCGCCCTGAACTTTAATTCCTTCTCCAAATTTCTCCTTGATTTCCTTTATAGCTTGCTCAATGTACAAATTTAATAACAATGGAGAAAGACTACAACCCTGTCTTACTCCCTTTCCAACCACTGCAACCCTTTCATGCCCTTCAACTCTGACAACCGTTGTCTGGTTTTTGTACAAGTTGTAAATAACCTTACGCTCCCTATATTTTACTCCTGCTTGCTTCAGAACTTGAAAGAGTTTGTTGCAATCAATATTGTCAAAAGCCTTCTCCAAATCTACAAAGCTAGATATGTAGGTTTGCCTTTTCTTAATCTATTTTCTAGGATAAACCGTAAAGTGAGTATTGCCTCCCGTATTCCTACGTTTCTCCTGAACCCAAACTGATCTTCCCCGAGCTCGGCTTCTACAAGCTTTTCCATCCTTCTGTATATAATTCGTGTTAATATTTTGCAACCATGACTTATTAAACTGATTGTTCTTTATTTTCACACCTGTCTGCGCCTGCTTTATTTGGAATGGGGATTATAACATTTTTCTTAAAGTCTGAGGTACTTCGCCTATCTCATACGTCTAACACACCAGGTGAAACAGTTTTGTCATGGCTGGTTCTCCCAGAGACTTCAGTAGCTCTGAGGGAATGACATCTACTCCAGGGCCCTTTTTCGATTTAGGTCTTTCAGTGCTCTGTAAAATATATCTCTCAGTATAGTATCTCCTATTTCATCCTCATCTACTCCTTCTTCTCATCGTACAATTTTGCCTCAAAGTTCATTTCCTTCGTAGAGCCTGTCTATACACTCTTTTCAGCTTTCAGCTTTCCCTTCTTTGCTGAGAACTGGTGTTCCATCTGTGTTATTGATATTCATAGAGCTGTTTTTCTTATCTCCAAATATCTTTTTTTATTTTCCTGTACGCGATATCTATGTTTCCCCTATTCATACATTCTTCTTATATTTATATTCTGCTTATATTTATATTCTTCTTATATCTTCTTATATTTACAATTATTGACACGAGTGTTTATCAGAAACAGATTAAGAAGCAAATGGGGAGCTTTGCACCACGCTATTTATCTTAAAAGACATACCACGTTATTTCCGTTTTCTTTCAACAAACTTTGTTTTACTATATTTTTCTGCTTTGCGTTGAGGTAGTAATATTCTTGTGTTAAACATAGATTACACCACATAAACACAAAACGTGAACCCAGCAACATGCAATATATATATAATATTGTTCATAGTAACGTTCTTTTTTATGTTGTAACCGTTATTAGTATTGTTAAATATATATTTGTTTGTTAAATGTAAACGACATTTGTAGGGAGGTGGTCAAAGCATTCAATTCTGTTATATTCGAATGTATAATATTTTGGAAGGTATTTTAAAAATGAGGCGTTAGGATGCGCGGAAGGATACAATTTTGGGAGCAGGGAGAGCACGCTTTCGAACTCTTGGGAAGGGACTCGTAGCTTGGACGTGGTGGTGAAAGGTTGTGACGCTGGGCGGTCTGAAGCCGCGTTACGAACTTTTGATTTGAAGAGATATACACATGCGTGGACTTTGAAAGTTTACGGGACTGTGACTGAAGAACTTAGTCTCTGGTGAAAAGTGGTAAACTATGCACGGTACTAGGACTGTGGAACTGTGATAATTCAGCAAGCGTGTCCTCGTGTTATTACAAACTGTGTTTTATAACAAATACATTAATCGCGGATTAACCTGGAACTGAAATGTTCGATGCACTAAACTAATTTATGAATGATAATTTGGAACTTTTACTCTCGAGTGCGTGTGATACTTATAGTATCTCTCATGAACAATAATTGGGGAAATATTCAGTTACTTACCCATGTATAAAGTAGAACCACCTCCGCATTTTCATGTTTAGAATGAGAAATAAACTCTATTTATAAAGAATTACTTCGTGAGTGAATCACTTCTTTACCTTAGAATCCATTTTGCTGGTTATTCAGAGGTTTAATTTATATTTGTTTAGATATATTTTTCGCGGCATCATCTGCAGGTTGATAGACTGCCTAAACTACAGAATAATTATTGATCTTGTTTAAACAGATTGGGTAGCTGTTTAGGGCATAGAAACGACTTACATAACTCACCTCTATGTACAGAGACAACAGGCCATCAATCTTTTACTGACCTGAGTTATGTATTGCCCAATTCTTATTGGTGAGTACCGATAGGAAGGTCGCAAGTTCTTGGACGTTGTCTCAATTTTATGGTAACTTTTCTTGAGACGGAGTAGCATTTGTCCGTGCATCAGAACGGCTTTACGAAGAATCGACCTTGTCAGCTGGCAGACTTCGAATTTCTCGATTTACTAAAGCCGTTCGACACAGCGCCGCACAGCAACTGCTAACATAGGTACGAGCGTTTCGAATAGGTATCCAAACATGTGAGTCGCTCGAAGACCATATTTTGGTAATATAACTTAGTACGTGGTCCTCATTGGCGACCGTAAGAGACCTATCGTTAGGAAATGTGATAGGACCGTTGTTATTTTTCAAGCCCGGGGCCACATCTCACAAGTGTCGAGCAAGGAGCAGCGGGAGAAATGTCGACCTCGTTAAGAAACCGGGGTCCATCCTGTCACAGGAAACCTCGCGAAGGTTACGGCGAAGAGCTCAACGGCATCTCTGGAGAGAAGATTAGCATAAGATGAGCACAGGTAGCGGAACAGGCAGCCCAGTACTCGGGTGGATCCACAGTCGCGACTGACCAGCGGGTGCTCTCAGAACTGCGTCTGCAACACGCGACAGTCCCTGATTCTAATATGCCCAGTCGGCGACCACTGGACACCAGTGCCTACAAACAAACGTAACTCGTGTAAGTAATAACAACAATGCCGCAGGTGGTAACCAGTCCACCCGCCGAAAGGCGGCGTCCGGGCTCTAGGACTCTGCGGGACCCGAACTTCCACCACAACAGAGAAAGTCGGAGTTCTCTGGCAAAGTCCCACCAGTGACACGGGTACCCTCAACATCAGCACTCTCATACAGCCAGGAACGCTACACAATCTAGAGGCGGAAATCGACAGGCTGAGATACTGATCCTCGCTCTGCGAGAGACACGTATCACAGACGAAGTCACCGCAGACTACGGCAGTTACCGCATCTTTAAGAGCAAAACTGATAAGGCGGGTTGCCAAAGCCGCTCCACTGGAGACGATGGCCTTCGTGGTCCATAAGTCCACACTGGAATCCTTCACAGAACTCACACCAGTAAACAAGCGGGTGACGACCATGTACGTTCAGTACAAAAAATACACACTGGTCAACCCACACGACCCCACCAGGCACAGCTACAGGAAAGACCCACAGTCCTCCGATATTCTGGTCGACGCTCGATAGTGTTATCCAGAGTTCCCAATAATGACATCGTACTTATCCTGGGTGATTTCAGTACAAACATTGTCAGAAAAAAACGGCACAGGGAAACAGCTGGAAATCATCCCGCATATAAATTCACCAACAAAGATGGCACACGGCTCATAGAACTCTGCCAGTAGTACAACCCCAAGCTCGTGTCGTCGTCTCTCAGAATACACCCCAGGAAACGAAAACCCGGCGTTCACAGGTCCAGCAGTGAGGCGAGTTCCAAACTGACCGCGTGGAAACGTCGAAACCCAGCACAGAGAGAGGTCCGTGGGGGCCGACATTGACTCCGACCGCTACCTCTCAGGCGTCAAAGTTCAGTTCGCGCGCGGGAGAACGTTTCCGTAAAAAAAAAAAAAAAAAAAAAAAAAAAAAAAAAAAAAAAAAAAAAAAAAAAAAAAAGACCTACCCATACCAGACCTACAACACCAACCAGACCCCAGAAATTTTACAGGTATTCAACGAAATACAAAAGAATACCTCATACTCAACAATCGGGCTACGAACGTTTCGAGTTGCTCGTCATTTGACGAATAATATGTACTGGTAAGATGACCGTAATAAATTCTAAAGACCTTTAAAATGGCTCTTATTCCTGTCGGTACGTCTTGTATTCATTGTCAGATAATCAAAGATAGCACCGCAGCCTAGAGATTTGCGCCTACGTTCCATTTCCTCGCGCGCTCTGAAGCGTGGAGATGGCGCGAGTGGAGTGGAGTGCAGTGGAGCCCTCCGCCAGCCTCTGGTGGCTGGCCGCCGACGCCACCAGCGGCTGCTGACCAAACTGACGCCTGACACCTGACCGACATCGCCACACTTGTGCCATTTCCTACCAGAAAAGACACAGTATGGTGTAACTGACGGAAGTTCGTCGAGCATAACAGAGAAAAATATCTGGCGTTCCACGCGAAAGTTTTATAGGGCTCCTGCAGTTCCTTACACCTATAAAAGACACACGAGACAATCTGAGCAGCTCTCTCAGGCTGTAGGCGAATGATCCGTCCTTTATCGGTTAGTAAAGTTACCAAAAGCTCGAAAGCAAATGAGAAACGATGCGCGTAAGCTATTTATATGGTGAAAAAGTTTCCAACTCATCCTAAATAATGAAAAGTGACAAGTTATTCTTACGACCAGTAAAATAAATCTGTTAAAGTGCATTCACACGATAAATCAATGAAATTACAGCCCGTAAATTCAACAAATACCTAGAAAATACAATTACGAACAACTTTAATTGCAGAGAATCTGTAGAACACATCTTACATCATTGCACCAATGAGTACGCTTCATTGGTGGAACACAGTTCTGATTAAAAGAAAATATAAGGAAAAGCTGGCTAAACTTCACTTGTACGTCCTGATTTGGAGTATTACTGCGCATTGTGGGATCCCTACCGATCTGGATTGGAAGAGAATATAGACAAAGTTCAGAAAAGGGCAGCTCGTTTTCCGATATAGGAAACGATGCGAGAGTTTCGGCGGAAATAATCACAAGAAAGGCGTTATTGGTTGCGGCTTGATTTTTTGCGAAATTTATTTCGCCAACTTTTTGCTTTCAGCGTGGACGCATCATGTAAGCCCTTACTTAGGGAGACGTGATGCAGTGCTGAGGTGGGATAAACGGGAGCCCTGGGCGTAGCTGTCCGCTGACGAGGACAACACACACTCCCATGCCCGAGGGGTGACTCCAACTTCCGACGGCAGCAGCTGCGCAGTCCGTGACATGGCGCCTTAGACCACGCGGCTATGCCGCGTCGGCCACTTTTTTCCCGTTTTTTAAATTTTTTTCCATACAATACGATAACATTCATATTATGTTCCTCATTGAATTAGTACGTCACGTAATACAACAAACAATAATCTTAACAAATACCTTAATACACTAACGTTTAATTTGAACTCTTGTTTTATTTTCAATTTTTATCCATTATACATTTTACTTTTGTACGTTAATTGGAAAAAAATGAATATTGTTGTTTGCCGAACTGTTGTTCGTAATATTGTGCCAGTCTCTGAAGATACCAAATCCAGACCAGAATCAGAAGAGGCAGCAAATCTCTCGAGAGCAGCCGCTGCGGTCGCGACTTCAGCGCGAGCGGCCGGTGTAGCGTCTTCAGAAGATGGCTGCAAGGCATTATCACCTGCTTCTGCATCGTCAACAAAACTGGTGACTGCTTCTTCAGCAGCACAAATGCTGTCGTCTGCTTGCGTCCATTCTTCCATATTTCGCCATTTGGAGCGAGTTCTGATGTTGGATCATTGGTTTCGTCTCCAGTTTCAGCTGCGTAATAACGTGCTACCCAAGCCTTCTTAAAACAGTTACGGTGTCCGTTGCAACTTCATCCCAAGCAGCAGCTGTGTTGCGAATAGTGGAGCTGTTTCTTGTAGCTCTATTGCACTGACGGCAGTCTCGAAAGTCGCTGTCTGCAATTCAGGGGTTTGGCGCAAGAAGGAGGCAGCTCCCAGCTCCCTTCATCAGCTCCCGAAACCGGGCCACAGCTTAATGCCACGCGACAGAGCATTCGGTAATATAGAGCAGTGTTTGAGGGAGATGGAAAGGGTGTTTCTTCCAGTGGACTATGCTCTGCTCGCATTATCAGAAGAACCGCCCCAAATTTCGTGTCACTGAAGTCGTAGCACCAATACCTTGGGCTACCTAACTGCTGAAGCGAGGCAGACGCAAATGACAGACAGTCCAGCCCTGTGACAAACAGAGAACGCCGTAATAAAATTAATCCGTGATTTTGACAGCTGATTCGGCACTTACGTGAAATTACGAACAGACTGGCATCGATCGGCCCAGTACTTTACAAGTAGTATAAATTAATTGCCAATTTAATTGCATAAAGTGAATTCTCCCCGACAAGTAACAACAACCGCAGACTTGGCCGACACCTTGACTCCCTTCTGGTGGAAGATTTATAAGTTTATTAATTTAATTAATACGCAAATGAAGCAATATGGCCTACTCTTGAAAGGCTCGTATGGCCGTTGGCTTCTGTCAGAGAAGCCAACTTGTGCGACATGTTTTGGACTATTGTGGGTTACCCGCCAATAGGGACTGACGGAGGAAGTGGACAATTTTCAGAGAAGGGCAGCTCGCTTCACATCACTGCGGGACAGGGGAAATGATGGCACCAGCTGCGCTTGAAATCACTAGAACAACGGCGATATTCGTTGCGACGACATATTTTATTAAATATTTTTTATTAAATTGACTCTCTCTTCAGAATGCGATTTTGTTAGCACCGGGCTATATGGGGGAGACACGATCATCATGATAGGACAACAGCAATCAGGCAGAAAGAGACTTAGATGTTGCACCTTCCCGGGCGTATTTCCAGAACGGTGCGACAGAGGAACGTGGCAGCAGTTGCTCGGGGAGCCACCGCCTGGCGAGCGAGTGTGGTCGGCAGGGTGACCGAGTGGTCGGCAGGCAGAGTGACCGTGTGGTCGGCAGGCAGGGTGACCGTGTGGTCGGCAGGCAGAGTGACCGTGTGGTCGACATGGTGTCCATGTGGTCGGCAGGCAGAGTGACCGTGTGGTCGGCAGGGTGACCGTGTGGTCGGCAGGCAGGGTGACCGTGTGGTCGGCAGGGTGACAGTGTGGTCAGCAGGCAGGGTGACCGTGTGGTCGGCAGGCAGAGTGACCGTGTGGTCGGCAGGCAGAGTGACCGTGCGGTCGGCAGGCAGGGTGAGCGTGTGGTCAGCAGGCAAGGTGACCGTGTGACCGTGTGGTCGGCAGCCAGAGTGACCGTGTGGTCGGCAGGCAGGGTGACCGTGTGGTCAGCAGGCAAGGTGACCGTGTGACCGTGTGGTCGGCAGCCAGAGTGACCGTGTGGTCGGCAGGCAGGGTGACCGTGTGGTCGGCAGGCAGGGTGACCGTGTGGTCGGCAGGGTGACAGTGTGGTCAGCAGGCAGGGTGACCGTGTGGTCGGCAGGCAGAGTGACCGTGTGGTCGGCAGGCAGAGTGACCGTGCGGTCGGCAGGCAGAGTGAGCGTGTGGTCAGCAGGCAAGGTGACCGTGTGACCGTGTGGTCGGCAGCCAGAGTGACCGTGTGGTCGGCAGGCAGGGTGACCGTGTGGTCGGCAGGCAGGGTGACAGTGTGGTCGGCTGGCAGAGTGACCGTGTGGTCGGCAGACAGAGTGACCGTGTGGTCGGCAGGCAGGGTGACCGTGTAGTCGGCAGGCAGAGTGACCGTGTGGTCGGCAGGCAGAGTGACCGTGACCGTGACCGTGTGGTCGGCAGGCAGGGTGACCGAGTGGTCGGCAGACAGAGTACCCGTGTGGTCGGCAGACAGAGTGACCGTGTGGTCGGCAGGCAGGGTGACCGTGTGGTCGGCAGGCAGGGTGACCGTGTGGTCGGCAGGGTGACAGTGTGGTCAGCAGGCAGGGTGACCGTGTGGTCGGCAGGCAGAGTGACCGTGTGGTCGGCAGGGTGACCGTGTGGTCGGCAGGCAGGGTGACCGTGTGGTCGGCAGGCAGAGTGACCGTGTGGTCGACATGGTGTCCATGTGGTCGGCAGGCAGAGTGACCGTGTGGTCGGCAGGGTGACCGTGTGGTCGGCAGGCAGGGTGACCGTGTGGTCGGCAGGGTGACAGTGTGGTCAGCAGGCAGGGTGACCGTGTGGTCGGCAGGCAGAGTGACCGTGTGGTCGGCAGGCAGAGTGACCGTGCGGTCGGCAGGCAGGGTGAGCGTGTGGTCAGCAGGCAAGGTGACCGTGTGACCGTGTGGTCGGCAGCCAGAGTGACCGTGTGGTCGGCAGGCAGGGTGACCGTGTGGTCAGCAGGCAAGGTGACCGTGTGACCGTGTGGTCGGCAGCCAGAGTGACCGTGTGGTCGGCAGGCAGGGTGACCGTGTGGTCGGCAGGCAGGGTGACCGTGTGGTCGGCAGGGTGACAGTGTGGTCAGCAGGCAGGGTGACCGTGTGGTCGGCAGGCAGGGTGACAGTGTGGTCGGCTGGCAGAGTGACCGTGTGGTCGGCAGACAGAGTGACCGTGTGGTCGGCAGGCAGGGTGACCGTGTAGTCGGCAGGCAGAGTGACCGTGTGGTCGGCAGGCAGAGTGACCGTGACCGTGACCGTGTGGTCGGCAGGCAGGGTGACCGAGTGGTCGGCAGACAGAGTACCCGTGTGGTCGGCAGACAGAGTGACCGTGTGGTCGGCAGGCAGGGTGACCGTGTGGTCGGCAGGCAGGGTGACCGTGTGGTCGGCAGGGTGACAGTGTGGTCAGCAGGCAGGGTGACCGTGTGGTCGGCAGGCAGAGTGACCGTGTGGTCGGCAGGGTGACCGTGTGGTCGGCAGGCAGGGTGACCGTGTGGTCGGCAGGCAGAGTGACCGTGTGGTCGACATGGTGTCCATGTGGTCGGCAGGCAGAGTGACCGTGTGGTCGGCAGGGTGACCGTGTGGTCGGCAGGCAGGGTGACCGTGTGGTCGGCAGGGTGACAGTGTGGTCAGCAGGCAGGGTGACCGTGTGGTCGGCAGGCAGAGTGACCGTGTGGTCGGCAGGCAGAGTGACCGTGCGGTCGGCAGGCAGGGTGAGCGTGTGGTCAGCAGGCAAGGTGACCGTGTGACCGTGTGGTCGGCAGCCAGAGTGACCGTGTGGTCGGCAGGCAGGGTGACCGTGTGGTCAGCAGGCAAGGTGACCGTGTGACCGTGTGGTCGGCAGCCAGAGTGACCGTGTGGTCGGCAGGCAGGGTGACCGTGTGGTCGGCAGGCAGGGTGACCGTGTGGTCGGCAGGGTGACAGTGTGGTCAGCAGGCAGGGTGACCGTGTGGTCGGCAGGCAGAGTGACCGTGTGGTCGGCAGGCAGAGTGACCGTGCGGTCGGCAGGCAGGGTGAGCGTGTGGTCAGCAGGCAAGGTGACCGTGTGACCGTGTGGTCGGCAGCCAGAGTGACCGTGTGGTCGGCAGGCAGGGTGACCGTGTGGTCGGCAGGCAGGGTGACAGTGTGGTCGGCTGGCAGAGTGACCGTGTGGTCGGCAGACAGAGTGACCGTGTGGTCGGCAGGCAGGGTGACCGTGTAGTCGGCAGGCAGAGTGACCGTGTGGTCGGCAGGCAGAGTGACCGTGACCGTGACCGTGTGGTCGGCAGGCAGGGTGACCGAGTGCTCGGCAGACAGAGTACCCGTGTGGTCGGCAGACAGAGTGACCGTGTGGTCGGCAGGCAGGGTGACCGTGTGGTCGGCAGGCAGGGTGACCGTGTGGTCGGCAGGGTGACAGTGTGGTCAGCAGGCAGGGTGACCGTGTGGTCGGCAGGAAGAGTGACCGTGTGGTCGGCAGGGTGACCGTGTGGTCGGCAGGCAGGGTGACCGTGTGGTCGGCAGGGTGACAGTGTGGTCAGCAGGCAGGGTGACCGTGTGGTCGGCAGGCAGAGTGACCGTGTGGTCGGCAGGCAGGGTGAGTGTGTGGTCAGCAGGCAAGGTGACCGTGTGACCGTGTGGTCGGCAGCCAGATTGACCGTGTGGTCGGCAGGCAGGGTGACCGTGTGGTCGGCAGGCAGGGTGACCGTGTGGTCGGCAGGCAGGGTGACAGTGTGGTCGGCTGGCAGAGTGACCGTGTGGTCGGCAGGCAGAGTGACCGTGTGGTCGGCAGGCAGGGTGACCGTGTAGTCGGCAGGCAGAGTGACCGTGTGGTCGGCAGGCAGAGTGACCGTGACCGTGTGGTCGGCAGGGTGACAGTGTGGTCGGCAGGCAGGGTGACCGAGTGGTCGGCAGACAGAGTAACCGTGTGGTCGGCAGACAGAGTAACCGTGTGGTCGGCAGACAGAGTGACCGTGTGGTCGGCAGGCAGGGTGACCGTGTGGTCGGCAGGGTGACCATGTGGTCGGCAGGCAGGGTGACCGTGTGGTCGGCAGGCAGGGTGACCGTGTGGTCGGCAGGCAGGGTGACCGTGTGGTCGGCAGGCAGGGTGACCGTGTGGTCGGCAGGCAGGGTGACCGTGTGGTCAGTAGGCAGGGTGACCGTGTGGTCGGCAGGCAGGGTGACCGTGTGGTCGGCAGGCAGGGTGAACGTGTGGTCGGCAGGCAGGGTGACCATGTGGTTGTGGTCGGCAGGCAGGCAGAGTGACCGTGTGGTCGGCAGGCAGGGTGACCGTGTGGTCGGCAGGCAGAGTGACCGTGTGATCGGCAGGCAGGGTGACCGTGTGGTCGGCAGGCAGGGTGACCGTGTGGTCGGCAGGGTGACCGTGTGGTCGGCAGGCAGAGTGACCGTGTGGTCGGCAGGCAGAGTGACCGTGTGGTCGGCAGGCAGGGTGACCATGTGTTCGGCAGGCAGGGTGACCATGTGGTCGGCAGGCAGGGTGAACGTGTGGTTGTGGTCGGCAGGCAGAGTGACCTTGTGGTCGGCAGGCAGGGTGACCGTGTGGTCGGCAGGCAGGGTGACCGTGTGGTCGGCAGGCAGGGTGACCGTGTGGTCGGCAGGCAGAGTGACCGTGTGGTCGTGGTCGGCAGGCAGGGTGACCGTGTGGTTGTGGTCGGTAGGCAGAGTGACCGTGTGGTCGGCAGGCAGGGTGACCGTGTGGTCGACATGGTGTCCGTGTGGTCGGCAGGCAGGGTGACCGTGTGGTCGGCAGGCAGGGTGACCGTGTGGTCGGCATGGTGACAGTGTGGTCAGCAGGCAGAGTGACCGTGCGGTCGGCAGGCAGGGTGACCGTGTGGTCGGCAGGCAGAGTGACCGTGTGGTCGGCAGGCAGAGTGACCGTGTGGTCAGCAGGCAGAGTGACCGTGCGGTCGGCATGCAGGGTGACCGTGTGGTCGGCAGGCAGGGTGACCGTGTGACCGTGTGGTCGGCAGGCAGGGTGACCGTGTGACCGTGTGGTCGGCAGCCAGAGTGACCGTGTGGTCGGCAGGCAGGGTGACAGTGTGGTCGGCAGGCAGGGTGACAGTGTGGTCGGCAGGCAGGGTGACCGTGTGGTCGGCAGGCAGGGTGACGGTGTGGTCAGCAGGCAGGGTGACGGTGTGGTCGGCAGGCAGGGTGACCGTGTGGTTGTGTTCGGCAGGCTGGGTGACCGTGTGGTTGTGGTCGGCAGGCAGAGTGACCGTGTGGTCAGCAGGCAGGGTGACCGTGTGGTCGGCAGGGTGACCGTGTGGTCGGCAGGCAGGGTGACCGAGTGGTCGGCAGGCAGGGTGACCGAGTGGTCGGCAGACAGAGTGACCGTGTGGTCGGCAGACAGGGTGACCGTGTGGTCGGCAGGCAGGGTGACCGTGTGGTCGGCAGGCAGGGTGACCGTGTGGTCGGCAGGCACGGTGACCGTGTGGTCGGCAGGCAGGGTGACCGTGTGGTCGGCAGGCAGAGTGACCGTGTGGTCGGCAGGGTGACCGTATGGTCGGCAGGCAGAGTGACTGTGTGATCGGCAGGCAGGGTGACTGTGTGACCGTGTGGTCGGCAGCCAGAGTGACCGTGTGGTCGGCAGGCAAGGTGACCGTGTGGTCGGCAGGCAGGTTGACCGTGTGGTCGGCAGGCAGGGTGACCGTGTGGTCGGCAGGCATGGTGACCATGTGACCGGCAGGCAGGGTGACCGTGTGTTCGGCAGGCAGGGTGACCGTGAGGTTGTGGTCGGCAGGCAGGCTGACCGTGTGGTCGGCAGGCAGGCTGACCGTGTGGTCGGCAGGCAGGCTGACCGTGTGGTCGGCAGGCAGGGTGACCGTGTGGTCGGCAGGCAGGGTGACAGTGTGGTCGGCTGGCAGAGTGACCGTGTGGTCGGCAGGCAGGGTGACCGTGTGGTCGGCAGGCAGGGTGAACATGTGGTTGTGGTCGGCAGGCAGAGTGATCGTGTGACCGTGTGGTCGGCAGGCAGGGTGACCGTGTGGTCGGCAGGTAGGGTGACCGTGTGGTCGGCAGGCAGGGTGACCGGGTGGTCGGCAGGCAGAGTGACCATGTGGTCGGCAGGCAGGGTGACCGTGTGGTCGGCAGGCAGAGTGACCGTGTGGAGGGTGACCGTGTGGTCGGCAGGCAGAGTGACCGTGTGGTCGGCAGGCCGGGTCCGTGTGGTCGGCAGGCAGGGTGACCGTGTGGTCGGCAGGGTGACAGTGTGGTCAGCAGGCAGAGTGACCGTGCGGTCGGCAGGCCGGGTGACCGTGCGGTCGGCTGGCAGGGTAACCGTGTGGTCGGCAGGCAGAGTGACCGTGCGGTCGGCAGGCAGGGTAACCGTGTGGTCGGCAGGCAGAGTGACCGTGCGGTCGGCAGGCAGGGTGACCGTGTGGTCGGCAGCCAGAGTGACCGTGTGGTCGGCTGGCAGAGAGACCGTGTTGTCGGCAGGCAGGGTGACCGTGTGGTCGGCAGGCAGGGTGACCGTGTGGTCGGCAGGCAGGGTGACCGTGTGGTCGGCAGGCAGGATGACCGTGTGGTTGGCAGGGTGACCGTGTGGTCGGCAGGCAGAGTGACCGTGTAGTTGGCAGGGTGACCGTGTGGTCGGCAGGCATGGTGACCGTGTGGTCGGCAGGCAGGGTGACCGTGTGGTCGGCAGGCAGGGTGACCGTGTGATCGGCAGGCAGCGTGACCATGTGTTCGGCAGGCAGGGTGACCGTGTGGTTGTGGTCGGCAGGCAGGGTGACCGTTTGGTCAGCAGGCAGGGTGACCGTGTGGTCGGCAGGGTGACCGTGTGGTCGGCAGGCAGGGTGACCGAGTGGTCGGCAGATAGAGTGACCGTGTGGTCGGCAGGCAGGGTGACCGAGTGGTCGGCAGGCAGGGTGACCGAGTGGTCGGCAGACAGAGTGAACGTGTGGTCGGCAGTCAGGGTGACCGTGTGGTCGGCAGGCAGAGTGACCGTGTGGTCGGCAGGCAAGGTGTCCGTGTGACCATGTGGTCGGCAGGCAGGGTGACCGTGTGTTCGGCAGGCAGAGTGACCGTGTGGTCGGCAGGCAGGGTGAACGTGTGGTTGTGGTCGGCAGGCAGAGTGACCTTGTGGTCGGCAGGCAGAGTGACCGTGTGACCGTGTGGTCGGCAGGCAGGGTGACCGTGTGGTCGGCAGGCAGGGTGACCGTGTGACCGGCAGGCAGGGTGACCGTTTGGTCGGCAGGCAGGGTGACCGGGTGGTCGGCAGGCAGGGTGACCGTGTGGTCGGCAGGCAGGGTGACCGTGTGACCGGCAGGCAGGGTGACCGTGTGTTCGGCAGGCAGGGGACCGTGTGGTTGTGGTCGGCAGGCAGAGTGACCGTGTGGTCGGCAGGCAGAGTGACCGTGTGGTCGGCAGGCAGAGTGACCGTGTGGTCGGCAGGCAGGGAGACCGTGTGGTCGGCAGGCAGGGTGACCGTGTGGTCGGCAGGCAGGGTGACCGTGTGGTTGTGGTCGGCAGGCAGGCAGGCTGACCGTGTGGTCGGCAGGCAGGCTGACCGTGTGGTCGGCGGGGCAGAGGCGGCTGGGCGTGCGTGTGTGCCTGTCCGCACTCAGACTGCTACTTCCGCTACCTCTGCTACTGCTACTGCTTCTTGTGCTGCTTCAGCGACTTGTGCGCTCTGTGTGGTGTATGCTGAACTGCGGTTATTCGCAAGTACAATCTGACATCAACTGGTAACAGAAATATTCGGCCCGATTAACTGTATCAGTGCAACCAAAGTGCTAGGTTATTGCCTGTAAATTGCATAAACTGATTTTTTTACATTCTGTGCTGTAAGTCATTCATCAATTTGGAAGATATGACAAGTAGAAGTAAAATACACTGTAACTTCTGAAAATTCCATTTTCCCTTTAAAAGCGTTTATTGCCACTAAATATTTCGCCAGGTAACGTTTTTTTTTTTACTTCCAACAATGCCAACCTAGTGTGCTAACGTTGGCATTGAACTCGTCACTTTATAAGAATACTAAATTTACTCTCCGTACAACCTTACACGAGGACTTTACGAGCACGGACCGAGAACAGCGTTTGTGGGCAGCCGCAAAACGCGCGTTCATTCCGAGCTGCCTGGCTCTCTCCACGGTCCAGACGAATGCAATCATTCGTTGCAAAGGAAAGGCGTTTAGAAATAAAAGTACACGCCTGCTAAAAGTGGACCGTATTGGTCAGAAGCGCTGCATTATGGGGCGGACGCACGCGCCTCATCGGCCGGCCGCTTCACTGCGCCAGGGCCCAACAGCAGCAGGTAGCAGCAGCAGGTAATAGGTAGCAGCAGAAGGTAGCAGGTAACAGGTAGCAGGTAGCAAGTAGCAGCTGCAGGTAGCAGGAAAAGATAGCAGGAGCAGCAGGTAGCTGGTAGCAACAGCAGGTAGTAGGTAGCAGGTAGCAGGTAGCAGCAGGTAACAGGTAGCAGCAGGAGGTAGCGGGAAGCAGCAGCAGGTACCAGGTAGCAGCAGCAGGTAGTGGGTAGCAGGTAGGAGGAGAAGATAGCAGGAGTAGCCGGTAGCGGGTAGCAGCGGCAGGTAGCGGGTAGCAGCGGCAGGCAGCAGGAGGTAGCAGGTAGTAGCGGCAGGAGCAGGTAGCAGGAGCAGCAGGTAGCAGGTAGCAGCAGCAGGTAGCGGGTAGCGGGCGCCCTCACTTGCTGCCCTTGCGGCGCCTCGCACTGGTACGGAACGCAATTGGTTACTTATTTTATCATAAACGAACCCACTGTGTTTAGACTTCCAAGTTCATTCGCCGGTCGTTGCTGACATAAGCACACGATGCCACCACTGCCGTAAGCAATAGTTTTATCAATACTGAAGGACCCGATACCACCAGTCTCTGCCAGGCACTTAAATGTGATTTGCAGAGTATCCCATCTAGATGTAGAATCGTCCCAGGCAGAAACTTACTAAAAGTAAAAATTAGGAAAACAACATTCCTAAACGTAAAACAAACGTCGTAAATATAACTTTCCGTTACGCGAAATTTTTACCGTATCGTCGAAGATACGAGTTTATTCCTTTATCGTAGTACTTAAAACAATCCACACTAGAGTAGGCGTACTGTTAAAGATTACTTAGTTCACCCCTTGCTCCCGCCCTCTTGGAATGTGTATTGTCTTATGTACGATACGTAAATACAGTGTCTCAATTTACATAGCAGATGTATGTTTTATGATGTCTTCTTTTGATAGTCACATTCTTTGTGATTACCAACTACAAACCAAATCATCACCTTTCGACCTGAGCTAAATATCACGCTTAGCTTCACAAGAAACATTTCAGGTGTCGGTGTCGGTTTGGCCAAATGCTGCCGCCAGTAAAGTAGCAACAACTCGTGCAGACATTTTCCTAAAGCAAATCAGCTTTTCGTTTACTGATTCGACCACAGCCGTAAGGAATCGACCCACGAGTGAAAGTATAAGAGTTGGCGAACAGACAGTGGACGCTACTCTCAGTTGCCACTCGGGACTCTTTGTTGTCATTTGTCACTGACGTCGCAGTAAGAGCAGACAGCGTGACGCGGAGAAACGGCACGAGTACCAGCTTCCACCAACAGATGGCAATCCGATAACCACGTGGCCCGTTCGTCAGTTTGACTTTTCAGTGAAATGGCAGTTTGAACTAGTAAGGGCGATCCAGCGGACTAGTGTGATCCGACGTGCGACACACGGGGGAGGAGTAGGAAGAAGTGCGCGCGCGAGGCAGCGGCGGCGCTGGACCGCGGCTGGCTGGCCGGCCACTGCGACCGCGCGCTCTGTGGCGCCGGCGGCGGCGAATCGATGTGTGCCGGCGGCGGCGGCGGCGGCGGCGGAGCATCCCACCAATCGATAAGGGGCGGCGGCGGCGGCGGACGCCATCTCGAGGGCGACCACTGTGCCGAGGGCGGCCGAGCGGTCTGAGGCGCGGCTCTCTGTGTGTGCGTGCGTGTCTCTGGGGGGGGGGGGGGGGGGGGGCTTGGTCTTAGGTTAGGTTTCCTCAGTTTAAGCTGTTTGGAAGCTACCGACTGGTTGGTCCCATAGATTTACAAACATTTGGAATTTTCGAAACCTCTCATTACGACTCTGCGTCGCTGTTGTCGCATAACAGAATAGAAATGTAGTCATTGCACGAATTTACAGCTGAAATTACGGCGATTCGATCCCGACCGAGATCGGGAAAAAGTAATAATATTACGGCAGGGTGCAGAAACAAAGGCAGATAAAGTAATTAAAATGAGTCAAAACTTATTGGAAACGTGGCAAATTATACCGGGAAATGAATAGCATTATGTGCTATTTTGTAAGTTGCATACAGTACCTTTATTCGATAACGTGATGCACTTTGGCTTCTCCTTGAGAAAAACGAAACCTGAGCCTCAAAATACACAATTTCCCGCCTGATGGCAGAGACGTTCGTTTGAGACACGGGTGTTGCCCTGTGTTCTCTCTCTTGCCCGGTCCAGGTGTCCGCTGCACGGGACGTCCGGCACTCCGAACCGCACAGTGGCGGTAGCTCCGGAGTAGGCCGACAGAGCGCAAATGAGGCGCAAACACAGTCTGCTGCGCATTGCATTCACAAAGCGAGCTACGTTCGTCGACTACTTCATTCCTAGCTTTAGATATGAAAATAGACTACCAGCCAAATTCTTCGAAAATACGACGGCGAGTACAGACACTTTCGACAAAGGCCTCAATGTGTGTTTGTGACTACAAACCGTCAGCAACTCCAAGTCTTATTGGAAGACGACAGTAAATCATTTAACCCTTATTTGGTATACACAGAAATCACGAGAAGGAAAAGTATTATGTTACTTAAATTAAATGTGTAGTGCCATGTGAACAGAATTATGCGACTTTTTTTTTTTTTTTTTTTTTTTTTTTTTTTTTTTTTTTTTTTTTTTTTTTTTCAAAACATAATTTCTGGCTTGTAAGTAACATTGCCGAAAACATTCGCATGGTGGTACAGTATCAATACTACAGTGTTGTTCGTATGACTGTAGAAATTATTGTATTTTGGAGTACTTCGTGTGGAACGTGTGAAAACAAGTCGTTCTTGGTGCAAACTTCGGAACAGTCCCACGATTTGCACATTTTACAGTCAAGTATCCCTGAAGACAAAACTTGCACATTCCGTTTGGCGCATAATATGCCAAGTTATATGTTTGTATAGTCTATGGGATTAACTACGGGGTCATCAGTCCCTAAACTTACAAACTACTTACGAACTAGGACGGCACAAATATCCATGCCCGAGGGGGGATTCGAACCCCCGACCGTAGTGAATATGCCAAGTGACACAGTATACTCATACCTGTCATACCGTACATCACTGGCTGCTACAGGAGATGCTGTTTCCTTCTTCTTTTCGACTTGTTGCCCATGTTGTAGTTGTCTACCAGGCCTCCTCTTCCCAATAAATAAAAGTCCATTTTCAGATTCCGATGTAAGAGCTCGTCAACAATTTTCCATAATAAATGCACTTGCACGTCCCCTTTTATAAGCAGTTTTTCATGTATCACGAAAAATGTCGCCTCAAAATTGAAACAAACTGTACCTCGGTAACTTATCCTTGGAGATTCTGCTAAAGATTCACTTGATTCCTAAACTTTTCACAAAAGATAACGGAACATCACTTCATTTGAGAGCTTAAATGTTACTTTCAAGCACTGTTGCCCATCTGAGGATGTAACTCAAAACCGTTTCAGAAAACCAAGCACAATTTTAATGTTGCTTGAATACAGGGCTAATTCTACACACTTTTTTGCGGTTGCTGGTTCGCTTCCCGTTCCATCTT
Source organism: Locusta migratoria (assembly GCA_026315105.1). Classification (NCBI taxonomy): domain Eukaryota; kingdom Metazoa; phylum Arthropoda; class Insecta; order Orthoptera; family Acrididae; genus Locusta; species Locusta migratoria. The sequence goes on from CM048749.1 coordinate 376,414,798, forward strand.
ATACTTTAATTCCTACAAGTACAACCCTTTTACCTCTTATTAATGCAAAGTTTTATGTATTATATTTAAAAAATCACCACAAACTTTTTAAAGTTTGTACTCGTAGTTCATCTTCATTACAAACACACGTATCCCACTGTAGACCTACCAAACACATTAAATTCCTACAGAAACATTATATCGTGACATTTTTATCAGAATCGTAATTTACACGCATCTCGTTTGACATTGTAGAGTGCTCTCTGTATCTGGAGTAACTTTGTTGTTACTGCAAATGCACAAACCACACAAATACGAGGAATTGTTCAAATCACGTGCTTTAAATGAAGCTATCAGTCAGAATTAAAATACAGAAGACTGATATATTATAAACATTTTTAAAAATTTAACATGAGTCATGCATAAAAGCCAAAAGGAAATTTACCTAAAGCAACCTTCGTCATTATACGCGCACCTTGAATTTCATTTTCTGTTACTTGACAAAGAACAGTTTGATGGACTTGGGCAGGGCTCAGTAGCCGGCAGGACCGTCGCGCCCTCCTCTGCCAGCCGTCCTCCCTGAACGGGCCCGCACACTGTCTAGCCCGCACACTGTCTGTGCACGCAGCGCCACGCACACCGCCTGCTGGCGCAGTCCCGCCGCGCTGTATTTGGGAGAAATCGACGTCGACGACATTAAACAATCGATTCCAACTGTCTTATAACTGTGCACAATCACATTGCTGCTCCTCGTACAGCCTCGTACCTCACCGCTTCTATTAAGGTAATCTTAAAAAATCGGTTTTACGTTTCTCACATCTTTACCGAGTATGTTGCAACTGTAATTCGTTGTTACCCGATCATTTGTAGGGCGACAAGGAAATCCAAAGATTCCAGAAAAATAGAAATACCGCAATAACAACTTACGGTGTCACACCACGGAGAGCGCATTGTAAGCTTTGTTTACTATTTGGACTGTCTTTTTAACAAGCCGATGTACCATTATACCCGTTTCTAATTCCGCATTGTAATTTTGTGTAAATTCTGTCACGCAGATAATCTGAAGATGCCCTGTTAAAGGGCGAAACGCGTCATTAATTAATAAAATAATTTGCAATCGAGACGGTTTGAAAGAATATTTAAATCCAGGAGATGGAAGGTACCTACACGAAACTGTTGTAGTGTAGAAAGGAACTCCTCCATTACAACATCTGGTTTACTATCGGGTAGTTCCACTTTACGAGATACAACCACAGGATTTGCGCATTTCCTCGAAAAGTTCGTCGTCATTCCCATCATTTCTCACGGTGTAACAACGCAAGGTAGGAGAAATGGTAAATTCGCCTCAACTCCGTGGCTCGCAATGACGAACTTGTCTAATTTACCACCCAGGTATAAGTTAAAAGATGAGCAAGAACCGAGCACAGCAAGCATCTACGTTACATAAATGGCACCATTCGTGAAATTAACAGCACTAAAAGTGGCGATAAATACGCCACAAGCGTAGCACGTAACGCTACTGCTAAGTATGTGCCGTGGCGTGAGGTGAGCGCCACGGCCAGGCGCCCGTGCAGGAGGCAGCGGACGACCGGCAGCCAATGGCACGCCGCGCCGCGCCGCAGGGGGAAACCGACACAGGCCTGCGCGCATGCCCGTGACGTCACCAACTGAAGGCTGAGTCTGCGTCGGAACTGCGCTGTGATGCAGGCGCTATACCAACGTTTTGCATTTTAATGCGCCAACTGCGTCGGTATTTCCGTGCTTTCTTCTCCTACACGGCCTTGCAATTACACTAAGGGAATTAATACATGCAACACTCGTTCAATTTTGTTTTGAGCCTGTGAAATTCTTTTGACAATTTTCAGCAAATATTCATCTGTCGGTCGTTAAGACAAACTGGAAAATCAAATTAGTTCTTTGCCTTGCCTCGGACATAAAACTTTTCCTGCAATAAATTGTCACTGAAAAGCAACAAGATACCGATATTTACGATTTTAATGAAGCAAATTGGTTCTTAGAATATATAAGGATTTATTTTTCGGTAATTTTTGAAACCTTTGTCTCCAGGTATCACTAGTAAAGTACTTACTACTTATGAAACTCAGATCATTTGATGGATTGTATCGTCTTGTGAGAAAATATTCATTAAATAAATTAAGAATTGTTACAAGGATCCTACCTTTCACTTATTTTCCAGAGCTGTAGAAACTTTAAAAACGAATAATTTATTTCTTTTGCAACCTTGATGAGAAATGCTACGAGAGTTCCATTAATTTCTCTAGTAAGGAACTTAAATCGAAATTGTGTATCGTATATTTCTTTGTTATAAAAACGCTAAATACTTTGAAACAACTATTTATTTCAGTAATAGCTATTTTTGTGTAAACAGCCAAAATTATTTAGTAAATATGGTAGTTCTAGAATTGTTCAAAATGATTTAATAGCTCTTTAAGATAAAAATCCAGGAAAGTAAAAAACATGACAGGAATGTTAAGGAATACTAAACTTTTTTGAGGCACAGAGTGAACAGAAATTTATTTTTAACACTGAAAAGTTGTATGACATCATGCAGCAGCAAACCATATAAATATTTGTACAGCAACAAGAAACTTGGGAATTAAGTACATCAAGATGTTTGACTTACAGTAGAACCAAACATTTTCCCCCTTATCAGAATGATATTAAATTGAATGTGATAAAATGTTTTATTTCTTAAATACTAAAAACACAACTATGTTCATCCCATGCAATGCAGAAATGGTGATGTGTTACCAGTACACAATCAGTGAGGACCAAAAATTTAACTACATAATTCCTTGTAACTCTCCCACAACACACTGACACTGCAAGATGATTATTTAATGTAGGCACACCACATAAAAACCAATAATGGCAAACTCAGAATATATCATAAGTTATTCCAGAAAATGGACACACATTTCATTGTCAGGCATACTGATAACTGAAAGTTGGACAAAACATGCAGTGTACTCTTAAATAAAACTATGCTGTCTTTAACTTTGTGGAATACATCAAAATACATTCTGATTTTTTTCATCAAAACTTAAGCAGCTGAAAATTGTGATTACTATACAGTATATCTACAGGAAACTGAAGAATCAAAAGATATTACTGTACATACATTTTATGCACACAAAATGTAACAGTACCATACAAACATAAAAACTGGAATAAAGTTCCAGGTCATTGTTATAATTTATTCTAGTTCTGTCAGTCTATAATACCATGACAGATTTGTTTTCTACTTCACTAGGAATTTAAGGTACCATATGCCATCCAACCTTAATGGAAATAAGTAGGAAATCACTGTACACACATATTTCATTTTGGACTATATGCCTGATTTCACATTATGACTGACTGATGGTCAACGGACGACAATAAAACAGCTTCATCAGTTATCTTTAGTTAAGGAAGAGAGAAAGTACAGTTTTTCAGAATCATGAGTACCAAGTCACGTATCAGAGAGAATATGCTACACGAACAATTGAGGAACTGTCTTACAGACACAGGAAACGAGAGCTGTAATTTCCTCCAAAAAATATTCTTTTAAAAGTGCAAACAGAGGAAATGTAGCCAGCATGCTTGCATTATAAAACTTAAGATGTTACTTTCTGACTGCTGTCTGTCAGTAAGACACCATAACATATATGAAACAAACCAGAAGGGTAACTAACTGCATCAGAATATTCAGAGTCAATTATGTAACTTCTAGTTCACAGACAGTCCCAAATTAATGAGTTTTTAAGTATTGTAGAATGTAGATGGATGAGAATGTTGTCTGAAATACCTAAGGATACACAAATGCTTAGCATTATGCAGTAAACAAAAATAGCAACTAGGTGTGAGAAACCAAATGTTGGTTAGGTTTCTTCCCCTCAAAGCAACTCTTTCTCCTGTCATTATTTCTTATTTCTATACTTCTCAGGAATTGCATAAACACACAGAAAAAGTGACCTCTCTTTTGTACATCATTTCTGATCACTATCAAGATTTTTGCAACTCTAGTCATTCAAATAAGACCCTCTATTCAAAAAACATTAATATCAAATTTGTGCAATACCTTTTTGGCATAACTGAAAGGGGGGAGGGGGGTACCACGTCAGCTTTGACCAAAGATGTCATATGGATGACAATTACTGAACAAATGCGTCAATTTACATTACCTAAAGCAAACTGTTTCATCAATGTAGTGACTCATTCTTGATCTACTTATCCAAATCATGATAAGGCAGCAATCTGTATTACCGAATAAATTCTGTGAACTTAACTATCATGTCATTTGTCAAAGATAATGGGTGGTATCCCGATCTTCAATTGACCCACCTTATCTTTTGCAGAAGGTCTCTTCTCAAAGGACAATGTCTGTTAAGAATTACTTATTTTATTTTAATGGGAATTTCATTTGCACCACTGTAGAACTGCTCAGTAAAGAAAATTGCAGTTTTTAGGTTGACTGCCTTGCTCAGCTGCTCTTTTGTTTCTATGTTGTTAATTTGCCACAAAGGCTGTTTAGATGTTGGAAAATTACTTGTGAATCTCTGAAGTTTATCAGAGGACATTTTCCTGGAGTACTACATCAAATTAAAACATGTTGATCCCCTATCAATTTCAAGTATAGGCCTAGCTATGCATATGATCTACATTTTTCTATCACAAACATTTTTTTGTAACTTGTCATTTTTATTCCTGAAATACAATACTTTACCATACCATATGAACATTGCTGTTTCACTGTTCTTTTTCAGTCTTACGGTGAAACTACTACCGTACTTAGTTTGAAAATTCCATCTGAGGTGTATTTAGAGAAAAACTTAAACAAGATCCTATTACGTAAGCAGAATATTGTTTAAAACAGCATTGTTTAAATTGTGAAGGATGATAGAAAAATGAGCACTTCAATCCAATAGAAATGAAAACTCAAACATTAGCAGGAAAGAATAAGACAGAAATAGTGATACGGAGGTAAGACCAGTAGACAAGAGAGACAAAGCAGGCCAGATTGTAGAATACACCACTCTGTTCTTGTTCACAGTGTGAATAATGGTAATGCCTTTGCTAATGTAGTAGGGATCACAGTACTAATGTAGACAAGTCTTTTCTAGTATGGCAATCAACTGATAGCCAGAAAGATGAAATCTGAGAAACTGGTTATAGTGACAGACTGATCTGTAGCAGAGCCCAAGCTCAAGGTTTGGTCGGGAGTCAAGAGTTAGTTTCTAAGTTGCCGAACCCAACGACAGTGAAAGCAGAAAACCTGGTTGTGATGAGACATGTTATGTTAAAATCTAAAGCAATGGTATTCTCTAAACACAAATAATTTGTCTTGACATGTTAACTTCCAATGACCATTCACAGTAGGCATTACTACCAGACACATAATAGTAGTACACAGGCTGCCCTTTCTAGAATTTTATCACAAAGTATCTCCAGATAAATATTAGCAGTTTATGTCACAAGGATTTGTGTTTGTGATGACATTAGTATGACTGAAATTCTATGTCTTCAGAAAAAGGATTATAAATAAAGAAACATTAAGTACTTTTCAAATTGTTTTTTGCAGTTGAGTGCCAACCTTGAAAAGATGAAATAGCAGTGACTAATACTTTTGAAGACTATGTAAAACACATCTGACACATACACATCAAAAAGGCACAACACAAGAAAAATGCATGCAAGAGAAGCAAAATATAGTAGGCCTATAACACTAAGAAATTAATAATATGTCTTGTACTGCCCATTCATGACCAATTTAAAGCAACAGCAGATATCAGCTCTAAAGTAATTAGATATTTACAGTAAGAAAGAATTGGTATAAATAATGATGAATAAGTAAAAAAAATAAATAAATAACAGTTTCATTACCAAGGCTGACAACCCATGCAAGGCAATCACTTCTTAAGCACAGTTACTGGAAGAGACAAATAACAAAAGAAATCCCTTATTTATTTAGTATTGTTTCCAGTTTTCTCTTCTTACCGCCTTTTGATGTTATTCCTTGAGTGTTAAGTTTTTGATTGCAGTAATTTTTCAATAATGAATTTGTTGCAACCCAGATAATCATTTTGAGAATATTTCCAGATGTATGAGTGCCACACAAATCAAGCTGCTCAAAGTTAGAGGATAAATTGTGTAGAATCAAACTTGTAGCCTGTTGTCTTTGATTTTGTTCCTGCAGGAACAGTTTTTCATATTCAGGACCAATGAGCTTTGAAATAGTGATATAGCTGTACATGACAGCATTAACAACAAATGGACGTGGGTAGAGTAGGTCTCCCTGATCTAAGTTTCTAATAAGTTTGAAGGATTCCTCATAATGCATGATTTTTTGGAAAACCAAACAATCCTTGCATATATCACTTTTCAGTTTTTTTATGACTGAGTATGCACAGTAGCCTCCGAGATATGTAATTACGGGCGAATAACTGCCATCATCAGTGATGTCGGACTGTCACAGAGAGAGATGCAAAGTTGTCAGAAAAGGGAGTATTTTCTGAACTGTATTGCTTCCAGGGTTCTAAAACATCAAAATAATTAACTTTGATTTCTCCTTTTGTTTCAGATCTTAATGAAATCCTTAAAATTGTAGAAAATCTTAGTTTTTTCTCAACTTCAAAAATTTGCCTTATTGAGACATGGTACTGTGCCCCTGCCAGTTGCCTGTACTTACCAAACCTGTCCTCAAGAAGGTCAGTTTGAAATTTTCCAGGCAAAATGTATTTTAATGCAAGTTCATCCACACAGTAGTTTGTGATTTCAATAATGGAATGTGTAGACAATTTCAAAGCAGATAATGTTTCTTTTGAAAGGATGCCTACACCATTTGCCAACTCTTCCCATTTATCTAGCCAAATCAAAAAAATTGTTTAAGAAGATAAATTGTTCATCTGTGTTTGAATTAGTCAAAGGTTCTTGCATTTTATCCCTCTTCAGTAAGCCTTTGTAAGGAGCCTTTACATTTAAAATTCTCCCCCACAGAGAGATGATTCTGATGAATTCTGCTGTGCCAACATGTTTGCTCAAATTATTAGATGGACCCAATGTCTTTAATGCTTCCACAATATAGTCATTGAATATTTGGATCACTAATTTCACATTTTGCTTTTCTAGAGAAGAAGGATAGAGAGCTTTCAGTGATAACCCATAACCATATTTCAATAACTTGTCTGATTCTAAATTGTACAGTTTTCTTACTTCTGAAAATGAGGCTTCCAAAAGTGAATTTGAGCTGCCATAAAATGGAGGAAATCTGAAAGAACATGCATCAGTTTTCTCGTTGAGCCAGTTATTTCTGATACATTTCAACAAATGCACAGGATCAATAACAAAAGAGGCCTTGAGCTATCAGCAGGATGTGGATACACAATACTCAGCTTAGGCTTGTTTGAGAAGAATGTCATAGCCTTCCTGTTCACAGAATTATTATCACTAACAACTGCAAGCACTTTAAAACCTACCTCTTCCAAGCCAAGAACGACCTTTTTCAAAACTCTGTGCAACAGGTTCAGCAGTAACAGTCCGAACAGGCAAAATGTGTACAACATCTTTGTATGAAGACATTATGCTGCTAATCATAAATGTATGGGCACTAGAAGCTAACTCTTGTGAATCAAAGGCATTTCAAACAACATTACCCCCCTTGTAATCAAGATATTGCTTAATATATATCTCATCAACCATTAAAGTTACAATCATATCTTGGGACTGCAATAGAGGAACTTTATTCTTAATGTAGCACAAGAAATTTCTTTCCAGTTTTTCTAATTCAGGGCCAACATTTAGTGAAGAACAAAGTCTTCTTATTGTGCTTTGATGAGGCATTAATAAGCTTCCAGATTCCCTCATGAACCTATAGGCAGCTGGAGAAATAATTTGAACAAGAGAAAAAACAACAAGTCCTCTGGTTTGTATCTTAGTCTGTCCCTGCTACTCACAAGATGTATTTGAGACTTTACAAATTGAAAAAAGGCTTTAGCATCACTGCCTTCAATTAACTTATCTAAAATATTTTGCATTATCTCTAATAAATGGTGTTTATCTTTTGTATCTACAGCTTCACAGGTTTCAACACATTCCAATATACTTTCAGTCTCATGAAAGTAGTTTATTTTGCAAGGAAATTTGTACTTGTTCTGGATGTTACTTATTAAGACTCCTTTATAAAAAAAACTGACACTTGCAACTGCTCATTGACAACAACGGAATAATGCAACTGAGGTACAGATCCTGGTGTCTCGATATTGACAAAAATTACACTGTCTGCTTTACCAATCATAGTCCAGAATGAAGAAAAGTTGATTTTACGTCCCCCTGTTAAGTCCAATATACATGAAATTTTATTTTCACTGTCGTACTGTTCGGCTGAGGTAACACTTTCATTAAGAGCTTTCTGAAGTTGTGCTGCTTCCACACGCATTCTCTTTTCATCAGGAGATTCCCGGAAAGCCAACTGTGACGACAAATAGGACGGACAACCAGGAAATATCGACGGAACACAGCCTTCTTTTATCCTCGGTCGTTCCAGGTTTACTGTTAAAATCCGTCCTGTTTTCTCATCAAAGTGTTCGGCAGTCCACAGAATGCTTTCCGTTTGGAAATGTTCGTGGCAAATCTGTAACAGCACATCACCAGCCAATGTAACTATCCTTTGTCGAAACATTGTATGGCTACCTTAGTATTAAAGTTGTCCGCATTGGTGTTGAATAAACAAATCAGTTACACACTTAGCGCCATTTACTCACCCTTGAATGCTCAGTAGGCACAAATCCTTTCCTCGGTATTGCAGCGGTAAAGGTTTCATATACGTAGGCATAATTTCTAAGTACTTAATTACGACATACCTTACCTTAAAATACGCGTTTTGCAAATGTCTTTCAAGCGGCGTAACATTTAGGCTGCCAGCTTTTGTAATACTGAAGTATAAATAAAAAATCCACCAAATACGGCACATTTGCTTCCGATCGCCTGAATTGGAGGATGCGCAACGCGAAGTTCATTTGTTGTAGACCACGTGATTATGTGGCTAGCGAATCACAGCACAAAGAAGAGTATCGTCGTCGGCCAATGGTAACCAAACCTCACCGCCGCACAACATGCGAATAAGAATTTTTGACTTTGGAAATTAAATATGCGATAATGTTTTTATATACGAAACCGCACAATGGTTACAGGATGTGAAAATTAACGTCTTAACATGAATTTTCAATTATTTCATTTTTGAAATCCCTTGATTACACTTTCAGACAGACGATAAAATAAATAAAACAAGCTATACGTGCTCTATGGTTGACAGGTTCTTGTATGTACTCTTGTCCGGTCAGTAACAGTAATTGGCCTCGTAAAATGAAGATTTAGAATTACTTGATCACTGTTTCGTACAGGTCACAGGGTAAATAAAACATGCTATACCTGCTCTGTGGTTGACAGGTTCTTGTATGTACCCTTGTCCGGTCAGTAACAGTAATTGGCCTCGTAAAATGAAGATTTAGAATCACTTTATCCTCTCAACTACAAAGTACTGTAGCACGTTTTACTTATTTTATATGTACGAAACAGTCGTCAACTAATTCCAAATCTTCATTTTCCGAGGCCATTAACTGTTACTGACCGGACAAGGGTACACACAAGAACCTGTCAACCATAGAGTAGGTATAGCATGTTTTATTTACCCTATGATCTGTACGAAACAGTGATGATCAAGTAATTCTAAATCTTCATTTTACGAGGACAATTACTGTTACTGACCGGACAAGGATACATACAAGAACCTGTCAACCATAGAGCACGTATAGCTTGTTTTATTTATTTTATCGTCTGTCTGAAAGTGTAATCAAGGGATTTCGAAAATGAAATAATTGAAAATTCATGTTAAGATGTTAATTTTCACATTCCGTAACCATTGTGCGGTTTCGTATATAAAAACATTACCGCATATTTAATTTCCAACGTCAAAAATTCTTATTCGCATGTTGCGCGGCGGTGAGGTTTGGTTACCATTGGCCGACGACGATACTCTTCTCTGTGCTGTGATTCGCTAGCCACATAATCACGTGGTCTACAACAAATGAACTTCGCGTTGCGCATCCTCCAATTCAGGCGATCGGAAGCAAATGTGCCGTATTTGGTGGATTTTTTATTTATAGTTCAGTATTACAAAAGCTGGCAGCCTAAATGTTACGCCGCTTGAAAGACATTTGCAAAACGCGTATTTTAAGGTAAGGTATGTCGTAATTAAGTACTTAGAAATTATGCCTACGTATATGAAACCTTTTCCATTGCAGCAATCCAGCGATTTCTCAGGTCCTCACATTTGGGAAATCGAAAAACGTGCACTTTTATTCCTCCTTGAGAGTCATAATTTCCCTGGCAATAGGGAACGCAGCACTTGTACTCCATACTTCAAATAATTGCAGGCGATACTATATGAAAGGTAATACTTTACGTAGCACACGCTTTCAGCACAACACAGTCGCGGATAGAACCAGCCAACTGTTGATGACGTCGCGTGCCAATATGGCCGCTATGCGTAGGCCTTGTATTTTAGAAGGTGTTGGGGAAACCGGGAGCGCGCCCTCTGCCAGCGGCCGGCGTGCGGCTGGAGGCCACCTGCCAAGTCGGCCCGACCGGGCAGTGGCTGGCGCTCGCTCGGTCGTCACCGGCCGCGCCAGGAGGGGAAAAGGAAGGCTGCCGCTGCAAAGTCCGGGCGCCCATGTCCTGCATTACATTCCAGGCCTGTCCGCAGCGTCTTGTGGAGTGAGGACACGGGGTGAGGAGAGTGCTGTGTGCCGTGCCGCCCCCTCCCTCGTCCCACCATCTCCGACACGACACGACGCTACGCTAGTCACGACGCTACGCTAGACGCCGCAGCACGCAGCGGAGGAAGCGTAGGTAGGAAAAACCTTCCCAATGCGGCGGCTGAACCTGCACTCGGGAGCCTCCCAGCCACTCTGCCACACGACTTTCACTTCTTTAACTACGGCTCAGCGCAGCTAGCTCGCAGGAAGGAGACTCCGCCGCGAGAAGAGACATACGTTACACAAGTTGAGTGTACTGTATTCTTCGGTAAATAAAACTTGTATTACTAATCAGTATAGCTGTTTCAGATGTCAACGCATCCCGAGCATCCTGAATAGAACCTTTTCTGAAAGACAGGCCGGGAAGGACAAAACAATATCAGTATGTTCTCCCACAAATATGGAACACCTCTGTCTTGCAGCAAATCGTATGACTAACCACTTCGAAATCGGTACTTCGCACAAGTCAGGACACATTGTCCACACCAGATTACGAACACACCATACCGTTTTTTTACGAAGATAGAATTACGTTCGTTCTATAAACAAACGTAAAAAAAAAAAAAAAAAAAAAAAAAACACATCGAATTGCCAAAGCTATACTATCGCTCTTAATGCACCATGAACCCATTAAAAACATTCTCTAACTAGCCTCTACTAGTCACAGCGAAAGAACCGTATACAAATTCTGCAACACTTCTATGTACCATTTCCTCGCAACTGACACAAACGATGTATTTACCATATGACTACAGCAATCGTAACATCTGACATTATCGAGACGAAAAATAGTCTCAGGGTGTGTAAATTTCTATTTATAATGAAAACAGAGTTTGCGATAACCTATTTAACACAAACACACAAAGTCCGATAAGCGCTAAAATGCGACGTAAAATTCCAGTCCATACACCAACGTATTGCACAACAGCGATTTAAACGAATGCTTACTTAGCTGTAAACTACAGCACTAAAGTACATCTCAAATAGCTGACCAACAAAGAGATACGCAATGATTTGTTCGATTCTGTTGTTAGTACAGTACCCCACCATAACTAAAGGCCTTTACGTTCTACCGGGTGATCAAAAGTCTTATGCAGAGTATAATAGTCTACCCAGCCGGGCCGGCCGCGGTGGCCGGCGCCGTGGCTCAGCGCGCCCGGTCAGAGGGCTCAACGCCCTCTGTAAAAAAACAGCTGAGCCAACAACACACCGAACAAGAACGGACGGAAACGGTCAGCGTCCGCAACAAAGAAAACTACCCATAGAACAAAAAAATGTTTTTTTCCGACGCGTATATCTGACGGTCGTATGCTTTTTGTGAAGTTGTATCTATGGAAGTGGGATGGGTACGGGAATGATCTTTATGATAATATAAATAATAATAATAATAATAATTACGTGTGGCTCATTGGCCTGGTGCAAGTCTTTCAATTGGACGCCACTTCGGCGACTTGCGTGTCCCTAGCCTACCCCAGTTATCCAACCAGGGAAAGGGGACCTACAGCTTAACGTGGAATCCGAACCACGAGTCGTTTCTGGCGACTCCTCACATCGTTGAGAGGTGAAGGATGGGTTAAGGTGCAGACTGAAAAAATCCGAGGTCCGACCGGATTTCGAACCCGCGACTCTTCGGTTTCCAGTCGAGCGCTGTTCCCCACGACCACCAGGCCCGACTGTCTTTCTGATCAAGTTACGATTGGAGGATACTAACAGTCTTGTACAGGTGTTTAGTTGCGCTGACACGATGTGTCTCAATGTGACAGCGATGGACATGGAGCTGTATTACGTCACGGTTAGGCGTTATTGCTTTTCAAACCATGTGCTCTTGAAGGTCGCGCGTTGTTCGTGGTTACATACTACCCATTACCCCGCTGTGTTATACATCGGGTCATCTAAGGATGGACTGAAGTTTGCGTTTTTACTTATGTTGATCGATACCGCTACAGTCTGTCAATGATCTAATGCGAGCTATTTTTAAACACGTCCGTCGGCTTTCGCATACATCGTTTATATGAAGACCGTGGTTGGTGGCGTTGTATGTACTTGCTGACATACCTGTGAAAGATGAAATTCTTTATTAAGGCCTACATGCTAATTCTGATTTGCCTAGCATATGAGTTGTGATTGTATTACATTACCTGGCAGAGTGTATCAAACTGTAGTACACAATTATTTTGCCTAGAGACATTAGGTGACGGACGAATTCCAAAAAACAGAACATTTTTTTGATAGTCCTAAATGTTTCACTTTGGTTGTCATAGTTTTAATTCAAAAATGTTCAAAAGTTTTTATAGCTTATGGGACTTAACTACGGGGTCATCAGTCCCTAAACTTAGAAACTAGTTATGAACTAGCTTATACTAAAGATGGCACAAACATCCACGCCCGAGGGGAATTCGAACCCCCGACCACAGCGGCCGTGCAGACGGTGACTGGCACGCCGCAGACCGCTCGGCCACTGCGGCCGGCCTAGTTTTAATTAATTATCGATAAATGTACGTAGGTTTCTTATCGACCACTTCAGTTCCGTTTCAGTGTAATGATAATTAATGATGAAAATTATAAATTTATCTTCCCGCCAACGAAAATGAAGTGATGGATGGTTCCGACCAGGGTGCGAACTCGGGACTCTTGATTCAGTGTCTCTACCTGACCGCCTCATCACATTTCCGTCCCCCCCCCCCCCCCTCTCCCAGTCGACCTACCGCCAAACGAGCACGAATTAAATGCAAATACAATTCCCTCGACTTTACTGGTTATAAATAATTGTTGTTAGAGAAGCAAGACGGCCGCTGCTGCTCACTTAGGATTTGTTCTTCCCGGATGCTGGGAGTGCGGGCGGCGACGCGCAGCCCGGCGCCCCTCCGCCGTCGCCATGGCAACCGCACCCTCGCGGCCGTTTAGCCGCAGACATCTGGAGGGTGGGGTGCGCCTCGCCCCACGTCGATTTTCGCGGGAAACGGCGCAGTGGCGGCGAGGAGGAGGTGGAGGAGGCTGGAGGCGAGGACAGCGCCGCCACGTGCCGGCCCGGCGCCTGGCAGCGGGCTGTGCCGTCAGTGTGTGTGTGGTGTTTCCAATTTTTTTTTCTTCTCTTCTCCGCACCTGCCTAAAGTTACGCAACCATCTTTACAGTGACCTTCAAACTTCTCATCGCTATTCCAGCATGGAATTCACTCTTGCAATGTAAATTGTGGTGACAGATTGACCTCTCTCATAGCCCGAGGTATAAATTAAGCTGAAAGGCCACAATTTGGTTGTCAGATTAGCAAAGACAGTGAATGTCAATACAATATCTTCGAGGTGATGATGCAATCGTCTGTACTCAGTCGTCTAGGTTAGGCTTCATGGTGACAGTAGAGAAGGATTCTGTTAATAGCATTTATACTCTTATAGTAAAAGATAATTAATTTGGTCGACAATATGGATACGGTATAATTTTCATGACCACGAATTTACAAAAATTTAGTCACTTACCTGATTATAATGTATACACCCCTAAAGTTCATCATGAGTATAATTATGCATGTACTAGAAAGTGATTACAAATTCTGAGTAATTTGAGATGATTACAGTACATTGATTCGTTGTTCCTCGCGACGCTACTGCCTGAGCCAGTCAGTCAGCTGACGGATGGCGCCCGTCGCTCGCGGCGGCCCCGCCTGGCGCCTGCCCCGCCGGCTGCCAGGTCCCACCCACAGCCAACGCCGCGTCCTGCCGGCCTGTGCCTCAGCAACAGCTCCAAAGTGTTGCCTGGTCGGCTCTGTCTTTATACGGGCTTCTCACTGCAATGTTTCCAGCATAATATTCATTTATTTCGGCTGCTAGCATTCCACGGGATTACACATGCTACATCTTGTATACTTTCCACTTTCCACCAGGGCCGGCGCAAGGCACGTGCGAAATGTGCGGCCGCACGGGGCGGCAAATCTGCAGCCCCCCCCCTTTCTTTAATTTTTTTTAGTACAAACAATTATTGCCAAGACGAGACTCGAAGACAAACCTCGCAGGGAGCGACTTCGGAAACTGTGGCATGCCGCCTCGACTACCAGCCTGCCACCCCTGTTGAACAAGGGGAGGGAGGAGGACTAATTTCTTCCTCGACACTGTGGCAGCACCGTCTCGTTTACGCCGGAGGAATCAGAGGGGTGAGGGGGGAGGGGGGGGTTCAGACTGGCGTAAACGCCAGTATTCCTACGAGTGGAGCGCTGCCAGCATGTTACGCGTCCGTGCGTTTACTCACAGCTAATTTCGCAAACAACGAAATCTAATTTGGAAATTCGAATGCAATGTTCGATACGGCGATTATGTGTTAAGCCTGAAGCTATTTTGGTATGCCCTTCAATGGCAGTTTCCGAGTGTTTTATTCTTCCCGCATTATGGAAAACAATCGTTGAACATTAATGCAGTTAAACATGTCGTACATCTACAATGGCTAGAAGTGTTCCGAATAGGTAAATACGCTGTCTGAGTTATAGTCGGACGTTTCGATTTCGAGCCATGAAACACCTGTCTCCCCCTGCATGAAAAACAAACTCTGACCGGCACTTTTGTTTGACAATACTACACGCACACTATCACTTTGCCAACATTTATTAACTGCATACTGTTTTCGTTGAATACATTCTCTGTTCGCAACCAATGGAGAATGTTTATCGAGCGGTCTGAAGGTGGGTCGTCCGAGGCGCGGCCCCTTCTCCTCCCTTCTGTTTTCCGGCCGTGGCGGACGGCGGCAGTCGCAGCTCGACGGCGGCCGCTGCCGTTTACCTGGCTAGCTAGGCGCGGCTCTGGTCGGCGACTCGCGAAATTCATGACCAAAATGAAATTTCCGATTTTTTTGCTGTAAAAATACTGCATGTTAAGGAAGCAAAGCTACATCAGTTCCCACATTTAGGTTTTCGGTACAGATTCTCGTTTTCCTTTAAAAGATTAAAAAGCGCTACTTTCGGTTGTGCGTGATTTTTCACTTTTCATTACATCTCTGTCGAGTTTGAGGAAACTTACACGCAAAAAAATTTGGTTTTTGCATATCTTGTAGTTTCATACCCCAGCTTGATAACGAAGTGTCTATTTTCTCAAAATTCCTCATAGTTATTCAGATACTTGGTTTTTAAGTAACCTATTGCACTAAACTTGAAGTGTTTACACCGAAAAATGTAGTCGCTGGCTACTTTGCGTATGGTTCATTTTAGTTCAAACATTGTTGCGGATGAAATGAAGCCAATAATTCGAAATTGTTTTTAAAGTTGAGAGCAGGACGATACCTGTCTCCGTTTTCGACTTTTTGGCTCGTATATCTACGGTGCGGGAGCGTCTCAAATGTTCAAATGTTTGTAGAACTTATGGGACTTAACTACGGGGTCATCAGTCCCTAAGCTTACAAACTACTTACGAACTACTTACGACTAAGGACGGCACAAATATCCATGCCCGAGGGGGGATTCGAACCCCCGACCGTAGTGGCCGTGAAGACCGTGACTGGAGCGCCTCAGTCTCCTCGGCCACCGCGGGGGAGCGTCTCGACCAGCGCGCCAGTTCTCTCCACGTGCAACCTGAATTGTGCGGAGGTAACAATCATCACATCTTATAAACTGTTGAAGATATTGAACCCTTTTTTCTTTGATAGCCTGGGAAGAAATTCATGTTTTACACAATCATCAATACTCAAAGCTTTTTTTATCTACAGGTATACAGAAATAACTATAGTTTTTTACGATGAAACGAGGTATTAATGAAACAGTATTTAACATTTATGGAGGTTTATTTCCGTCTATTGGAACTAAATGAAAGGCGTTTCGCTTCTTTATTTGTGAACCATCATCAATAACAGTTCTTCTAGTGTTAATTCTATGTGCGACTTCATGTATTCTCCAGAGGGATGGAAGTTTTGGTTCTTTATTTCATCACTTTGCCGTGTGATTCACTATATCGTTGCAGATTTTAACTGTAAGGGTTTTCTATATATTGATTCTATTTTTGTGACACATGACCATGAAAGCTGTTAAAACATTTTTATTAACAGGCACCTCTTAAATGACGACACGGAATTCATATTTGAGTTTAGATTAAATGTCAGCCAGTTTGCACTTGAATTGGAACTTGCAGAGAGTGACATACAGAGAAAATCATATAACCGACTCAATAAATCTATCAGTCCCGCTGAAAAAATAAATAAAAATAAAACGCAGTGATGGTAAGGTAATTGTTCTTTTATTTTCTTATTTATGATTGCGGCGCTGTTTATAAGACCAGGAGTGTGTTTATCTGAAACTCCTGATGCAGCTTGCAGCTCTCTCGTCTCAGGCTCTTTTTCATTTGGATTCACCTTCTGTATTGCCTTTGAAATACCTCCCAGTGTTCAAAAACGTACAGTTGAAACTTTTTCCATGGGAAAACAAAAATAGCAAACACATACGAAATAAAAGATTTTTCTGTAGCTTGTTAAATGTATCAACAACATTGAATGAAATTAATGAGAATATTACATTCACATTGTCATGCATTTCCTTACACCTGTGGGACCACCTAAAGAAAAAAAAAAGGTTATCACCGGTCACATTTTTTATTTCTAAAACCATAGAGGTCAATACAGCTCCTTTCCCAACCTTCATTTCTCTTTTATTTCTCCGAATATTTTCAGTCTACTCTTATATATGATTGGCATGAACTCTAAATCTGTTCAATGTAGAAAGGCAGTAGCTTAATGGTCAGATGAGCTCACATCTTATGAGTGGTTCACATCCGGTTTTCTTCGGTCCGCTTGGCTCGACATCTTTCTGCCGCTGCCTTGAGTCGTCGGGTGTGGATGACGTCTTAGAAAGTATCTACTTCTCCGTCGACTCGACTGTACGCTGATCGGATTTGCTGCGCACTCTCCAGTTAACTGATTTCTACTGCAGGCAACAGCCAGCACGTTTTCTTCACCATCCACTTGCCTTTAGTTATTTGTCACACACAAAAAAAAAGTTCAAATGTTTGTTAAGCTTATGGGACTTAACTACGGGGTTATCAGTCCCTAAACTTACAAACTACTTATGAACTACTTACGAACTAGGACAGCACAAATATCCATGCCCGAGGGGGGATTCGAACCCCCGACCGTAGTGGCCGTGCTGACCGTGACTGGAGCGCCTCAGTCCCCTCGGCCACTGCGGCCGGCGTCACACAACAGCAGCTCGGAATTGTTAGAATCTAAAACAAACGTTCAATAATGCTGTGAAAATGCAAGTATGCACAATTTACAGAAGCATTCGTTGATTTTCCATTAAATTCTGACATAACCTAGAAGCATATTCTGATGGAAACGTGAAAATTCTTATTGATTGTTGTAAAATACTGCAATTACATTTACTAGCTGTTAAATCACGCCGTTAATTGTAGCTTTTTAGCTTTCACATTCTTCTGAGAAATCGACAAAACAAACAGCGATTACAAGTCAATTACGTCACTTGCGGCAGCCGAGCGCATTGAGGCGCTATTCTGCGATGCACGAGGCCGTTCCTGTCGGGGGTTCGAATCCCCCTCGGGTATGGATGTTGGTGCTGCCTGTAGTATATGTTCGTTCATAAAAGTTTAGGGGCCGATGGGCCCGCAGTCCAGTCCCACAAGCTGAACAAACATTTGAACAATTCGCCCGTCCTTCGCTTTCGCTTCTTCTGCCCACCAGGAGAACGCAGTGGAAGCGTCTGCAGTGCCATCGCCTCCAACGGCACACTGGCTGTGGAAGTTACAAACAGCAATGCAGCGGTCATTTTCGATCTGTTGCTTTCTGCACATTGCTGTCTGCTTTGTGACAAAACTGTGCTTTCGCTATGACGGTATATCTGTCTTGTTGCGCTATAATCGTGTAGACAAATCATTTAAGCGATAGTTACGTCCGTTGTGCACATTGCTGCATTCGTGGAAGCAGTGGCTGACTAAGGGGAAAGGGGGGCCTCCAAATACCTCGAAAGCACGAGGTGTTTAAATTAATTTTTTTATCGCTCTTTGCTTCTATTTCTGGAGCCACCAAATCTCGAAACGGGAGGGTCCAAAACTGAAAAGTTACTTTTGTTTAGAGTAATTACACGTATTTGGCAGTGTTAATGCGGGCACAAGTCGGTGCTGGCTGCTCCGGAAGCTCGTGGGCCCTGACGGGAAGCGCGCGGGTCAGTCGGCAGCCAAACAGCGCTGTAAACACGTCTGACGTCACGCACACGAGGACACACTCGGTGCTGAAGAAGAGTCAGCGCAGCATAGCGAGTACAAAAGAGGGACTCAAACGACAGAGTGGCGAAGCAGAACAATCCGCCATTTTGAATCCCACGATAAAGGCGTGCATTTAAACACTACGGAACACTTACTATTTTCAATATGCTCTTAAGGCCATTACATATACTTTTCTAACGCAGAAAATGTGACAGCGTACTAAGAGGGAGGCAGTTAGTGATTAGAAGAAAATTTAGAGGTATGATACATTCATTTACATTCCATATTAAGGATATGTTGCCGTTCTAAATATTTACCAAATAAAGTTAAAATACGTTACAATAATCGTATTTTTTGGTTTATAAATTGTATATCGACATACATTTATAGTAACTGAGAGTTGTATACGAAAATAGTTAGGCAGTAATGTGAAATTGCGATACCGCATTTCCCCTGTTCCTACGCTCCAACGTCTCTCATATTTTGTACACACCTTATTTAAGAGAATATTTGAAGTCAAAAACGTCTGTAATGACTTCGAACGTCTGGGTTCGTTAGATAAAGGGTGAATATAGTCTCTCCTGTAGCTTCTACTTTGAAAGTGAATGTCGCATGTTAAGTTTTGATTTTAATGCCTTCCATGTACGACTTGTTTCCCGTCCCCATTCTCTGGTAACTTGGAACCACTACGGGTAAACCCAGCGTCTCTTACAATACAGTTGACACCCCTTATAACAAACCCTAAGTTGGTCTCAGTAAAATCAAGAGAAGTATCTTTGAGCACACTGTACGTCGTTATGTTAACGATCTGTAGCGAAATTAAAATAAGCCTTTGTTTGCATGTAAAAGCCTATATTTTCATTCCTACCTCTCTTTGAGCATACCTATTTGTAATACAAATAAAAAAAAAACAGGTTTTGTTCTTAACGTTACTCAGAAGTGGCTCGACTTTGGCGTCCATACGTGGCGTCTGGAATTTACGAGACGCCTTTCACGCCGATCTGTGTTTGAAGGAAACGGACGAAACATGTGGCGACCACGACTGCTATTATTTGAGCGGTTTATTATTATTTTTTTTTTAATATTAATAATGGTCTCCTAACACCCGTTCAACCCATCCATACACACACCAGGATGATGAGAAACGAAACAGAATCTCCTAAAGAAAGAAAATGTCTTCATAAAACAAAACAGTTCAAATGGTAGCCCTGCACAAAGAACAATAATCGTAAAGCAATATAAGAGAGACAATATAAGAAGAACAGAAAACCCTCGATTGGCAGTAGCGCCGTCTTCCTAGTCTGCCAGGGTATCCTTCGTGACGAGGCAGCTAGGCATAAGAAGCAAAACTAGGAAACAGAACAGGGGCCCCACAGTAGGACAGTAGAGTGACGAACTGTTCGCTGCTGGACTGCTCAGCTGGGGCGCTGTAGTGGCGGCCGTGACGTCACGGAAGTGTCGGCCAGTGCAGAGCGCGGCCTCGCTCTGCCGGCGCCGCGGCTCTGACCTGTTGCGTCGACGCCTGCGACTGCGGCTGCGACTGACGCCTGCGACTGCGGCTGCGACTGACGCCTGCGACTGCGGCTGCGACGGGTCGCCTCGTGACGTCAGAGGCCGGCTGCCCGCGCGTGCGCATTTTGCGAGTGGAGTGCGGCGGCAGTCGCGCGGGCTAACCTGCGACGCTCCGACACCAGTGATTCCTGTGACTGCTGCTTTTCGGTGTCTCGCTTCTTAGTTGCGGTTTGCCACTGTTTACAATCGCAATTTTCAAATCCTCGACATGTATCCCTCCGCACTCAAACTGCGATTTCCGTCACTCTGAATCCTATTTCTGTAATTTCTACTACTTCTGCTACTGCTGTCGCTACTTATGCGATTTCTGCTACTGCTGTTGCTACTTCTGAGATTTCTGCTACTTCCGTGATTTATGCGATTTGTGTGGCAAATGCTATAGATATCGTCCGTAACAGATTCCTCGTCCTACATGTAAATATATACAAATAAAGAATATTGATGCTACATTTGCAAGTAATGTTCGGATTATGTACACCTCGGCAAATATCAATTAGAAGCTATTTCACTGTTTGACATGTAATGTATAGTTAAAAGTCAGCTTATTCGCAAGTACTATGTAACAGAAATTCGCAAGTAGGCTTATAGCCTATCTCAACAAAAACATTTGCCAGATTACAGCAACTGGGTCAGAGCAACGAAAGTGCTATGTTGTTGCCCATAGAATGAATTAACACAGATTTTTTTAACATTTTGTGATAGAAGTCACTTGCTAATTTGAAAGAGATGATAAGTAAATGTGAAATATCAACGTGAGTCACACTTTAAACTTCTATTTTCCCTTTAAAACCTTTCGGTGTTTTGTATCCCGGCTTCGTCGCCGCTTTTGTGTCCCAGCCTCGTCGTAGGTGTCGGTGGCCGGGTGGATGAGACCGACACAGGAATATAGATAGCCCGCTGGTGCAGGTACGGAGGGGAGCAGCCAGAAACTATAAACACTAGAGTAAATTAGAAAGAGATATATATTGCACAGAATGTAACAATACTTAACTTTTACATAGTACTGCAGAATGTTGATACATAGTTGTTAGAGGCCTGCCTAGTGCCTGTACGATAGCAAAGTCTTCACTGGTGCCTATCTGATTACGAAGGTCCTAACTCGTGGCTATCTCAGTCCGAAGTCCGAAGTGACCGGTGTCTTTCCGTGGTGACCACGAGCGGGGTTGCAGAAGAGGGCGCTCGTGGCTGTCGTCGTAAGAACGCCGCGCCGTGCATGCATGGCGGCGGGCGGCGAAAGTAGGTGGCGCGCACTTTGTACTTGTGCGACACCACACCCCTCCCCCCCAAACCGCCGCGCCGTCGTGGCGTAGGGCTGAGGGCCACGGCGACGGCACTGGGAGGAGGGCCTGGGCGGGGGCGTTACTGGTGGGACGGGCGTCGTAGCTGAGGCTGGGATCGAGACGCCGTCCGCGCCCCGGCATCCGCCTTGCGATCCTCCAGGGAACCCACCGAAACCTGGCTAAGGGCGAACCCCCCCCCCCCCCCCCCCGCCCAGAGGGAGCAGGTCATCTTCTTCTGAGGTGCGTGGCCCAGGCGGCGGCACGCACGGTCCCGGAGGCCCTCTCGGTGACGCTGTCATCTGCGCCGGCAACAGCGGCGGCGTCGCGTCGATCTCCATCGGGACGATCTCGTAGTCCGGGGACGCTGGACCCGTTGACGAACGATGTGTTTGTGCTCCCTGGCGGTGAACTGGGTCTGGAATCAAGAAACCGGAGACAGGATCGCGCGGCCTATGCAGACGCAATTGGTTTGCGTGGCGCCGCAGCTCCGACCCTGTGGAAGAACGTACAACATACATATTGCGACCGAGCACGCGCTGAATGGTGCCCGGCAACCATGTCTTCTTGTTTCCAGCAAACACCCTGTACAGCACCGGCGTAGAAACCTGAAAACGCGTAGCGCCATACGAACCGACTCGGTGCGTGGGAGGCTGCAGCAGGTGAAGGAGAGTGCGGTGACGGCGGCCGTGTAGCAGCTCGGCAGGAGACGGGCCGTCACGTGGCATGCACCGATACGTAGACAGGAAAATTTGCAGAGCTTGCTGCCTGGAGTGCTGACCTTTCATCTTCTCCATGTGAGACTTGAATGTTCGAACGAAACGTTCTGCTTCACCATTGGACTGAGGGTGAAAAGGGGCAGTGGTAATATGCTGAATGCCATTCGCACGACAAAACTGTTGAAATTCCGCACTAACAAACTGAGGTCCATTGTCACTGACGATAGTTTCCGGCAAGCCTTCGATGCAAAACACTGATGTTAAGGCACTGATTGTACTAGACGCCGTCGTTGAGTTCATGGCAATCACAAAAGGAAACTTGCTGAAAGCGTCTACAACAATTAACCAGCGCGTATTCCAGAATGGTCCGGCAAAGTCAATATGTAAACGTTGCCATGGTCCCTTGGGGCGTGGCCAGTCTGAGAAACGCTGTGGAGGAGCCGCCTGATGCTCCGCACAAACTGTACACTGTGATGTCATGCTCTCTATCTGAGCGTCCATACCAACCCAGGTACAATGACGTCTGGCCAGTTGCTTTGTCCTAACAATGCCCCAATGTCCTTGATGCAGGAGGCGTAACACTTCTCGTTGCAGGGAACGAGGAACAATCACTCTTGCTTGGTCGTTGTCGGTATGCAACAACAGTACACCCTGACTTAAAGATAATGCATGACGTTGTGCAAAATAACGTCGAACCAGAGGCCGATCAATGTCTTTGGCTCTGGCAGGCCACCCTGAGCGAACAAAACGTGCTACCACACTTAAGTCTACATCCGCAGCTGTTTCCTGTGCAACCCGACGAGAGTTCAAAGGGAAATCTGCGACAGCGGAAGCATCTCTGGAGTCTATCTGACAACATGCCATTTCTGAAGACTCAAACGACACATCCTGGCCAACCGGAAGTCGGGAAAGTGTGTCCGCGTTAGCATGTTTAGTGGTAGGTCGGTACAAAATCTCATACTGATAATTAGACAATATCAAGGACCATCTCTGAAGCTTTTGTGCCGTACGTGGCCGAATTGGCTTTGTGGGTGAGAACAACGACGTGAGAGGCTTGTGGTCTGTCAACAAATAGAATTTTCTGCCATACAGATAATGATGAAACTTTGTGACGCCGTAAATTATTGCTAAGGCCTCCTTTTCTATCTGACTGTAATTCTGTTGCGTTGGCGTCAGAAGCTTGGACGCAAAGGCAATAGGACGATCATGACATCCAATACGATGTGACAGAACTGCACCCACACCGTACGACGAGGCGTCAACTGCTAGCACTACAGGCTTCTGTGGGTCAAAGGGAATCAAACATGCATCACTGAGTAGTGCAGACTTTAATTTGTCAAAGGCAACCTGACAATCTTTAGACCATACAAAAGGAACATTCTTCCTACGTAAGTGATGCAGTGGAGCTGCAATCTGAGAGGCATTGGGAATAAATCTGAAATAATAGTTAAGCTTTCCCATCACTGCTTGCAATTCATGCACATTCTTAGGAGGAGGCAAGTCTTTGATTGCTCGAAGATGTGACTGTAAGGGATGAATTCCTTGGGCATTAATCACATGGCCCAGGTACTCTATTTCAGTTTGAAAAAACGAACACTTTGCTTTATTACAACGTAGACCTGCTGCAGTCAAAACTTTGAAAAGGCACTCCAGGTTTGCTAAATGTTCTTCAACTGTACGTCCGGATACCACAATATCATCTAAGTAGTTCGAACAACACGGTACAGAAACTGTCAGCTGTTCCAAAAAACGCTGAAAAATAGCGGGAGCGGAAGAACTGCCAAAGGGTAGGCGTTGAAATTGAAAAAGGCCCATGTGAGTATTAATGACGAAAAACTTTTTTGACTCGTCATCAAGTGGAATCTGTAAGTATGCCTCTGCTAAATCAATCTTGGAAAAGAAGCGAGACTGTCCTAATTTGTCCATCAGTTCCTCAGGTCTGGGCAGGGGATAAGTGTCGACAATTGTTTGACTGTTCACTGTAGATTTGAAGTCCGCACAGAGACGAAGTTTTCCTGTCGGCTTGGGTATAATTACTATAGGCGAGGCCCACTGACTCGCAGAAACAGGAGAAATCACCCCACTATCTTGCCAACGTTTAAGTTCTTCGGCAACTGTTCCATGCAATGCGATAGGCACTGGTCTAGCTTTACGAAATTTTGGAACTGCAGAGTCTTTTAAAGTTACATGTGCCACGAAGTCTTTTGCACAACCTAGTTCCGGCGAAAACAAGTCACTATATTTGTCACACAATGCATTGATTTTATCCTGAGGCACTATTGACGAAATTTGAAGCACATCTCTTTGAATTGATAAACCAAACAAGTCAAAAGCATCTAGTCCAAAAATGTTCTGTGTCGATTTGGCCTGAAGAACTACAAAAGCAACTGTTTTTGTTACACCTTGAAAAGAGGCAGGCAGGCTACACGTTCCTAGCACGGGAATATTTTGACCTGTATAAGCTGTTAACACTTGCTGTGACGGCGACAATTTTGGCGAACCCAGAAGTTCATAAGTATCTTTATTAATTAAGGTAACAGCGGAACCAGTGTCAAGCTGAAATTGCACAGTCTTATTGTCTATGGAGAGATTTACAAAAAGTTTGTGCTTCTGGCGCACGACAGGTGCGCGAATGTGGGCAACGTCTGCTACGGTTTGTTTGCTGCACTTGCGCGGGCCGCGTAGTGAAGTAAGCGGCGCAGACTCGGCACGCAGCGGATTAACCACACTGTCACTAGATGACACTACCGCCGGATCGGCGTCCGCGCTTTGTGAAGCTACTCCAGATGTACTAACTACTGCACTACACTTTTGAGTAGCTACTTGGTGTCTACTGTCACTAGCTACACAGTACTGGGCACTATTACAAGGAGCAGTTGCAGAAGGCACTATTTTCACTACAGGAATGCACTGTTCATAGTCATTTTGCTTGTCCCGAACCCTTTTCCGTTGCACTGTTTTACGCGCTCGTCGGCGCTTGCTACGTGGTGCACTATATAGATTTACCATAGGCGCAGAACTACTTCCTTGCAATTGAGATCCAAGGAAAGCAGTGTTCAATTCCACAGCCCGTATAACATTTACAGAATAAACTGTTCTCGCACTCTGCGAAGCACTGTTTCTAACGTTACTGTTCTTTGAGTTTTTAATTTGCATATACACAGACTGCACATGTCCCGATTTGCCACATTGATAACAGGTTGCGTTGCGACTAGGGCAATGAGCACGCTTGTGGCGAGACACACACTGGGGGCAAGATTTACGTACATTTTTCTGAAATGAGCGTTGGCGCCCGTTATGCAAATTACTGTGTCTAACACTACGGGGCGACCTTTGCGTCGCACTTTTACTCTGGCTACTGTTCACTGTCTGTTCAGCACGACCGGTAGATAAATAAGAATCACTTGTGCTATACTGAGAACTACGGCTAGGAAAGCGTCCGTTGCGGCGCACTGAATTAACACTGTGGCTTTGCATTTCTACATCTGCTAAATCAAAAGTATCATGCGCTTCAATAAGCTGCAGTACACTGTCTAATGAGGGGTCAGACTGTTTCAGAATTGCTGCTCTAATTCTGGGGTCCTGAATATTCTGCGTAATCGCATCCCTCAACATCACGTCACTATACGAAAGTCCACAAGAGCAAGTAAATTTACATTGGCGGGTTAAGCCCTTCAATTCCGTAATCCACTCTTGGTGTGACTGCTGCGGTAATTTTTTAAGTCTGAAAAATCGATACCGTGCAGCGGCTACAAGAACTTTTCTCTCATAATGAGCATTTAGTGCCTCTACTATTTGTTCAAAGTCTACATCACGAGGAGATGCTTGCGGGAATAGTTTCTGCAGTAATACGAAGGTTTTGGGGCCCACCACGGACAATAAAAGATGCTTAACAGTCTGACCTGTAAGTTGATGAGCCGCGACGAGTTCTTGAAACTGTGCGAAATAGTCGCTCCATTCTTCCTCACTTTCGTTGTACTGGCGAAACGTAGGAAGCCTTGCGGCGGCGGGTGTGGGCTGCTGAAGCGGCGGCTGTTGTTGTTGGTTAGCTGTGAGCTGGGCCACAGCCTGGAGAAGTTGTGTTATTTGCGCCGTCTATAACTGAATAATTTCCATTAAGTTTGGGTTCGGGGTAGTGGCCATGCTGACCGATTAGGCGCCGCGCATACAAGTAACTTATAACAAAACACAAATGCAATATGAAAGAGGACGCTCTGCAACAAAAAAGTCCACAAAATACGTAACAGAATATGTTCCCCCAAAAATCTTATAATAAGGGTGGGTGGGCGGGAGCAATTTTTGCGTGATCCGACTGCTGCTGTCTGGCTGCTGTAAGCGGGCTGGTCCAAGGTTCTATCCCATCCTCGTCGCCACTTTTGTCTCCCGGCTTCGTCGCCGCTTTTGTGTCCCAGCCTCGTCGTAGGTGTCGGTGGCCGGGTGGATGAGACCGACACAGGAATATACATAGCCCGCTGGTGCAGGTACGGAGGGGAGCAGCCAGAAACTATAAACATTAGAGTGAATTAGAAAGAGATATATATTGCACAGAATGTAACAATACTTAACTTTTACATAGTACTGCAGAATGTTGATACATAGTTGTTAGAGGCCTGCCTAGTGCCTGTACGATAGCAAAGTCTTCATTGGTGCCTATCTGATTACGAAGGTCCTAACTCGTGGCTATGTCAGTCCGAAGTCCGAAGTGACCGGTGTCTTTTCGTGGTGGCCACGAGCGGGGTTGCAGCAGAGGGCGCTCGTGGGTGTCGTCGTTAGAACGCCGCGCCGTGCGTGCATGGCGGCGCGCGGCGAAAGTAGGTGGCGCGCACTTTGTACTTGTGCGACACCACAGGTGTCACTACATATTCTGCCAAATAACTCTTGATATGAGCTTGCATTATATTTTACTTATCAAAGTGTCGACGTTGTGGGCTAATGATGGCAACTAAATCTTCATTTTATTGGAATATTTAATTTACTGGCTGTACAAGGTTACACACGAGAAACGTTACGACACACCAAGAAGAACAATAATTTATTTTATGATAAACAAAATATTATTTCCATTATTCTATGTTATTTAGATTTCAAGGATCATTCATCGGTCGTTGCCAACATAAGCACACTACGCCACCACTGCAATAAGCAAAAGTTTTCATAATACTGAAGGAACCGATACCACCAATCTGCTTTCACTCATACCATCACACGAGGGAATGTACAAAAACGAAAAAGACGGGAAAAACATTCCTAAACCGAAAACAAATCTGATAAAATCAAACTTTCCATTATGCGAAAAACTTGTTTATTTTCAAGTGTAAAATTTTTATGGAATTCTCTAAGATACAAGTTTAATGCTATAGCGCAGAACTTAACAGAGTCCACACTGAAAATGGAGTTGGCCTACTGTTAAACATATCGTAAAATTAGTTAGCTGACCACTTGATACCACCGCCTTGGAATTTTTATTCGATGTACGATGTATAATGCATGCCAAAATATTCGTTAAAACCACATTTGCAATATAAGATAGCTATTCTGAATTCACATAATAGTTGTAGGTTGTATGACGAAAAATGACTTTGAACAGGGATCAAGTCCGTAACACAATATTTATTTGGCGTTCGCATTCGTTGTCTGCCGGCAGGTAAAATGGCAGAGCAGTTCCAGGTGACCGGAAGCGCAATCGCCGGTGCTGAAAGAGACGGCAGGGGAGAAAGCAGGGTGCTGAAACGATTTCCTAATAACGTCGCGAAATGTGGAGTATCGAAACAAAATAATATTTTCCTCTTCTTGTTAACAGAGTGTGAAATTACGTCTAGTTTCGGAATACACTAAGTTGCCTCGACACTTAGAAATTCATCGCCCTCTTATTGCACGTAACAGCGACAACTCGACTCCTCCGACTTTTTATGATTTTCGTTGATAGACTGCTCGATATTGTAACATCAAAAATGTAATGTGTCGGTTGGTCTGAATTGTTTTTGCTGACATAGTAACTGTAGTGAGGACTCTGTGTAAAGCGCCTGATTCACTATTAATCTTACTTGTCCATTTTTAGTTGTCGAATGACATGGAAAGAGAATTTGTTCTTCCTCAACTGTGCAAACGCATTCGAAAATAATACAAGGGAATTTTCCATGTGTGCTGAGCTCCACTTTGTTGAGCAAACACAGTTTTGCCCTGACGTGAATTATTCGGTTGTAACCTCCTAGCTCGTTCTGCCGGTAATGCGTTCATATCCTTCAGTACTGCGTCCGCGCGGTCTCGGCTCCTGCTCGCCTCGCACACGCTTCCGCTGCCAATCACTTCCGGTCTCAATAATTCACCTCTCAGCCGTACCATTCTCAGGAAAAGGAACACGTGCATCTTTCAGTTTCCGATCCGATTTCTCTTTTTTTAATTTAATGATCATGTCTTCCTACGAAGGTAGGTGCTAACAAAATATGTCCGCATTCGGAGGAGAAAGTTGTTTAAGCAAATTTCGCAAATAGATCTCGCCGCAACGAATAACTCCTTTCTTTCAATTATTTCCACCCCAATTCGTACTTCATTTCCGTTGTTGTTGTTGTTTAGAGGGGACTAAACTACTTGGTCATCATTCCCACTTCATTTCCGTGACTCTGTCCCCTTTATAGGAAGAATACAATGCGAGCTGCGTTCGAAATTTCTATTTGTCCTGCTTCATTCGCACTCAGTGGAGATTCCGCAAACCGCAGCAGTACTCCAGAACAGGACGCACGGGTCAAGTGTAGGCCGTTGCTTTAGTAGAGCTCTGGCATCTGCCAAGTGCTCTGCCAGTGGGAGGAAACGTGCAGTTTGCCTTCCCTACCATATTTCCTATGTATTATTTCTAATTAAATTTTGGTGTTCATATGGATGACATCTCACTTCAATTTGCAATTTCCGTGCAGACCTGTAAATCGTTTTGCAGCTGCTTTTGACCTCCTTATTACTCCACTAACCTGTAAAGGACAGCATCGTCCGCCAACGGACTACGACAACTGCCCACTTTGCCTGCTAAATATGCCTGTGCTCGGAAAATAACGTGAACGGCTCCCGAGATGACGGAGGAGGCAGAGTCACGCGTGACGTCACGGGTGATTGGGGGGGGGGGGGGCAGAGGGCAGAGCGCTGAGGCAGAGCGGCAGAGGACAGCCTCTGCTCTGCACGCGGCTCAGGAGGGTCCGCCTTCTGGCGGCTAGTGAGGCGACGTCTGCACGTGCAAAATGTAGCTGTGGCCTCTAAATAGTGGCAAGTGCGGAGTAACACTACGAGCACTGAGAGAAATCCGTTACAAACTTCAGTCACTGGCGGTTTACAAAGTGATCAGAGAAGGGCGGCTCGGTTTTGTATTATCGCGACTTAGGGGAGGTAGTGTTGGTGGGAATCATTAAACAAAAGGCGTCACTCGCTGTGTGTCTTTTCGGCACCGACCACATGATCGCCGTAATAAAATACCAGAAATCAGATCGAAAGTGGAAGGATTCGCCGCGGCGGACTGGCCGAGCGCATTGGGACGCTATTATCCGACGCGCGAGGCCGTCCCCGTTGGGGGTTCGAATCCCCACTCGGGCATGAATGGTTGTGCTGTCTTTAGTATAAGTTAAGTTAGGTCATAAGTAGTTTGTAAGTTTACGGACTGATAACCTCACAGGTAACTCCCATAAGCTTAACAAACATTACAACTTTTTTTTTTTAAAGAATCAGGTATTAATTTTTCCCGCGCGCTGTTATAGAACGGGACGGTAGAGAAATATGAGAAAAGTTGTTTGATGTAGGGCCTACCGTCTGCTGTGCACTCCAGTGTGAGTTGCAGGAAAGTTATGTAAATGTACTGCTAGATGTAGGTGAGATACGTTCGTTTTAAGACAAACGTAATCTGAGAAAGGAAAACATTTCTTTTCCATTTTTCATTTTATTTATTTATTTATTTATTTTTTTCTGTACTGCATGACTTTGAGCCTAAAGAAGAGACAGAGACACAAGATGGTCCACTGTAAAAGTTGACCAGTGGAATGTAACGAACGTGTTCCGTGATGCGTAGTGGAGGCGGAAATAAGAACGTCGCTCACTCAGCACGGGTGTCGTCATTATTTAAATGGAAGTAGCTTGACCGCCGTTTATCCTCGCGGTGCAGTGAACGGTGGACTACTGCGTGATTTCGATTGCACCACCAAGTTGCAAAATGGAAGAAATCTCAAAGAAGTACTAGTACTGTCACACTTTCGCTGCACATTTCTGAAAGCCATTACTGAACGTCGAGGTGGCGGCCCACTTTTGCAGGGACACGCAGCTGGCTGACGTGCCTAGGAGGTGACACGACGAGTCGCCGTCACTCGCAAAATATGCGGTGGGATTTCACCAGCAACACTATGGCCAGAACTACAACTCTAGGCGCCGAGTGCAAGGAAGTTACACAACCGGAGTTGCAAGCCGGGCGTACAATACACAAGTCGGCAAAGAAGGGGTAACATTGTGCCATTAGCCTGATCTGTTTTTAGACATTACCATAGGCAACAAGTGGCAAAGGATGGGAGGAAGGAAGATTAGTGTCGAACGCCCCGTCGACGGCGTCGTTAGTAGAGGCGGAGCTTACGCTCGGGTTGTCTGGGGGAGCAAATACGACGGAAACACTGCACGAATCGGCACGGAAGGCTTGTGAATTACTGTTCACTTGACGACATTTCTGGTGGTCATTCTCCGCATCAAACGCATTACTGTGCGCAGCTCCTCGTACAGCTGTTGCCCTGTCCTGAGCAGTGAGCAGCCTGTGCCTCGCCCGCCGTGAGCTCTGGCTGGCCTGCAGGGGTCGCCGGACGACGCCACACCTCTCCTCTCTTCTGCCGGTCGCTATGGACACACCGAAACGTTTGGCTCCGGCCAATGGCCACTAGCTTTTTTTCTTTTTCTGTAACTTGTCTTCGAAGTTCAGACTCCGTTGAAGCAGCGCCACCTAGACGGCTCCGGGTCGAGCGCCTCGCCGCTGAGGGGCGTGGCTAGAGTCGGGTGGGCGTGGCTAGAGTCGGGTGGGCGTGGCTAGAGTCGGGTGGGCGTGGCTAGAGTCGGGTGGGCGTGGCCTGCACGGACGCAGCGCGCGCAGCGGCCAGCCAGTGCTCCGCTCACACCACCTGCCATTTCATGCAAACAGCACATTACAGACGAGTCACAAAAATCGTTCTCAGCTCTATTTCTTATAACTGCATCTAAATAATAATACAAAATAATAATAATAATAATAATAATAATAATAATAATTTACAAAATCCTGAAACTGTAGTACGTAAGCATACCCGAACGCCTCGTTTCTGCAAGTCGTCGTAGCGTAGTGGGTAGTACTAGAAGTCTACAGCAGAAACGGTTTTGGTTCAAAACTGCTCCTAAGGAGTTTTTTTGTTACTGTTTGTAATATAATGTAACTGTTGCTTAATCGTGACACATTGCGGGTCTTTCTTATCCATGTAACGGTGGTATCGTATGCAGTACAGGACGTTACCTGTAACAGAGCGCTGTCTTACGAATTAGCGACGTCGATTTGGTGACTTCGGTCTGATTAGAAAATGGAGAGTGGGATTCGTGGAAGTGATAGGCCAGCAATGACATATCTGTCGAGATTGGACTTCGCGGTAACGACCAGCGGTTACACTTCTGTTCTTTCTTCTCACAAATATTTCACGTTTCTTCCAAATATGTAACAATTTCCGGGGATATGGTTAGCGACAAGCCTAAGATAAACGTTTAACAGGCCACATTGTAATAGTAAAACACACTTAATGTACGGTATACATTATCTCTCCAAACACCATTTACGGATGAATAAATAAGCTGCTGATAAGTGGGTAAAATAAGTGACGATGCCATTTATATTGTTAGCTTCTCAAAAATATTTCGCTGTTTATTTCCGAATATCTTGTGATTTGCGTGCGTGTGGTTAGAGCGATATTCATAGCTTATCTCAATTTATGGCTGTTTATTTTCGAAACTGTCGCTATATCCGAGAGTGTGGTTAGAACGTTATTCCTTGCTTGTCACCAATATTTGGTAGTTTATTGCTGAATATTTTACAACTGCGGAGTTTTTCGTTAACCAAGGTCCTATGAGGAAAACTACAATACCTACAATTTCATTTGCAAATGCATACAGCTTACTCTCCGATCAATAAAAGCGCCGTCTGTTGGCATATCTGCATCCTAATGTTGATCCCACAGTCAATCTGTTAGAAATATTCATTTTAATCAAAATTTGAAGTTGTCTACGCAAACTGTTGTTGTTGTGGTCTTCAGTCCGCAGACTGGTTTGATGCAGCTCTCCACGCTGCCCTGGCTTGTGCAAGTCTCTTCATCTCAGAATAAGTTCGGCAACCTACATCCTTTTGAATCTGCTTACTGTATTCGTACCTCGGTCTCCTACGATTTTTACCCCACACACTTCCTTCTAATGCTAAGTTGACAATTCCTCGATGTCTCAGAATGCGTCCAACCAATCTATCCCTTCTCTGTCAGGATATGCCAGAAACTTCTTTTCTCCCCGATTCGGTTAAGCACCTCCTCATTAGTTACGTGATCTACCCATCTAATTTTCATCATTCGTCTGTAGTACCACATTTCAAAAGCTTCTGTCATCTTTTCATCTGAACGCCTTATCGTCCACATTTCACTCCCATACAATGCTACACTCCAGACAAATGCTTTCAGAAAGGACTTCCTAACATTTAAATTAATATTGGATGTTAACAAGTTTCGCTTCTTTAGAAACGTTTTTCTTCCCATACCCATTCTGCATTTTATATTTTCTCTACTTCGGCCATCAGAAGTTATTTTGCTACAGAAATAACAAAACTCATCCACCACTTTTATTGTCTCATTACGTAATCTAATTCCTTCGGCCTCACCTGATTTTCTGACATTACATTCTATCACCCTCGTTTTACTCTTGTTAATGTTCATCTTATATCTTCCTTTCAAGACTGTCCATTCCATTCAGTTGCTCTTCGCCGGCCGCGGTGGCCGAGGGGACTGAGGCGCTACAGTCACGGTCTGCACGGCCTCTACGGTCGGGGGTTCGAATCCCCCCTCGGGAATGGATATTTGTGTCGTCCTTAGTCTTAGCTAGTTCATAAGTAGTTTGTAAGCTTAGGGACTGATGACCCCGTAGTTAAGTCCCATAAGTTCTACAAACATTTGAGCATTTTTTTTGAGTTGCTCTTCCAGATCTTTAGCAGTCTCTGACAAAATTACTATGTCATCGGCAAACCGCAAAGTTTTTATTTCTTCTCCCTGAACTTTACGTTCCTCTCCAAATGTCTCCTTGCATTCCTTCACTGCTTGCTCAATGTACAGATTAAACAACACTGGGGAAAGACTACAACCCTGTTTTATTCTCTTCCCAACCTCTGCGTCCCTTTCTTGCCCTTTGATTCTAATAACTGCCGTCTGGTTTTTGTATAGGTTGAATATAACTCTTCACTCCCTATATTTTACTCCTGATGCCTTCAGAATTTGGAAGAGTGCATTCCAGTCGACATTGTCAAAAGCTTTCTCCAAATCTACAAATACTAAAAACGTGGTTTCCCTTTCCTTAGCCTATCTTCTAAGATTAGTCGTAATGTGAGTATTGCCTCGCGTGTACCTACATTTCTCCGAAATCCAAACTGATGTACCCCGAGGTTGGATTCCACAAGTTTTTCGATACGTCTGTAAATAATTCGTGTTACTACCTTGCAACCATGAATTATTAAACCGATAGTTCTATAATTTTCACATTTGTCTGATGGTATGTCCCCTGTCTCATACGGCTTGCATACCAGGTGGAACAATTTTGTCATGACAGGCTCTCCTAACGATATTAGCAGTTCAGACGGAATATCATCTACTCCAGGAGCCTTGTTTTGACTCAAATCCTTCAGCGCTCTGTCAAATTCTTCTCACAGTATTATATATCCTATCTCATCTTCCTCCACTTCATTTTCCATTTCTAGAATACTGCCTTCACGTTTGTTGCCTTTGTATAGGCCATCTACATATTGCTTCGACAGTTCAGCTTTCCCCTCTGTGATTAGTACTGGTTTTCCGTCTGAGTTCTTGATATTCATACAGCTGCTTTTCTTGTCTCCAAATATCTCTTATTTTCCTGTAGGCGGTATCTACCTTTCCCCTAGTTATGCATTCTTCTACGGTTCTGCATTTGTCCTCTAGCCACTCCTGCTTAGCCAGTCTGCTCTATGGTCAATCTCATTTTACAGACGTTTGTACTCCCTTTTGCCTGCTTTGCTTGTTAATTTTTTGTATTTTCTGCTCTCATCAATTAAGTCCAGATGTTTGTAGAGCTTATGGGACTTAAATACGGGGTCATCAGTCCGTAAACTTACAAACTATTTATGAACTACCTAATACTAAGGACGGCACAATTATCCATGCCCGAGGGGTATTCGAACCCCCGACGTAGTGGCCGTGCAAACTGTGACTGACTCGCCGCAGAACGCTCGGCCACCGCGGCCGGCTCAATTAAGTTCACCATACCCTGTGTTATCCAGGGATTTCTATTAGGCCTTGTCCTTTTGCCTGTATGATTCTCTGCTGCCTTCACCACCCTATCTCTCAGAGCTACCCATTCTTCTTCTACTGTATTACTTTCCCCCGTTTCAGCCAAACCTTGCCTAATGCTCCCTCTGAAACTCTCAACCGCCTCTGGTTCCCTCAGTTTGTCCAGGTTCCATCTTCTAACTTTTCTACCTTTCTGGAGTCTCTTAAGTTTATTCTGCAGTTCATAAGCAATAAGTTATGGTCAGAGTCTATATCTGCCTCTGTATATGCCTTACAGTTTAAAACCTGGTTTCTAAATCTAATCCTTACCATTATAAAGTCAGTCTGGTACCTTCCAGTGTCTCCTGGTCTCTTCCACGTATACAGCCATCTTTCATGATGTTTAAACCAAATGTTGGTGATCATTAAATTCTACCATGCGATCTCCTCTTTCATTCCTTTTTCCCAGTTCATATTCACTTACTACATTTCCTTCTCTTCCCTTTCCTACTACCGAGTTCCAGCCCCCATCACAATTAAGTTTTCATCTCCCTTAACTTTCTGAATGATTTCTTTTATCTCTTCATACATTTCTTCGCTATTTGATCATCGGCCGTGCTACTTGGCATATAAACTTGTAGTACTGTGGTCGGTATTGGCTTCGTGTCTATCTTTACTACGATAATGCGTTCACTATGCTGTTCATAGAAACTTACCTGCATTCCTATTTTCTTATTCATTATCAGACCTACTACTGCGTTACCACCAACTGATTTTGTATTGATAACCCTGTACGCACATGACTAGAAGTCCTGTTCATCCTGCCACTGAACTTCACTAATCCCTACCATATCTAACTTTAACCAATCCATTTCTCTTTTCTAATTCTCTAACTTACCTATATGATTAAGGGTTAGAACATTCCACGCTCCGATCCGTAGAATGCCTGTTTTGTTTTTCTTGATGAAGATATCTTCCTGAGTAGTCCCCGCCCGGAGATGCGAATGGGGAACTATTTTACCTCCGGAATATATTACTCAAGTAGACGCCATAGACTGATATAGTAGAGCTGCATGTCCTCGGGAAAATTAACGACTGTAGTTTCCCCTTGCATTCAGCTTTTCGCAGTAACTGCATGGCAAAGCTATGTTAGCTGATGTTACAAGGCCAGCTCAGTCAATCATCCAGACAATTGCCCCTGTAACTACTGAAAAGGCTGCTGCCCCTCTTCAGGAACCACACGTTTGTCTGGCCTCTCCACAGATACCCTTCCACTGTGGTCGCACCTACGGTACGGCTATCTGCATTGTTGAGACAGGCACACCACCCCACCTGGGCAATGTCTGTGGTTCATGGGGGTGGCTACGCAGACTGCAAAGTGGTATTACCTAATTCTGTAGGCCTATTTCGATTAGGGACATTACACCTTTTAACATTTCAGCTGAAGGCTGGAGCCGGCCGCGGTGGCCGAGGGGACTGAGGCGCTTCAGTCACGGTCTGCACGGCCACTACGGTCGGGGGTTCGAATCCCCCCTCGGGCATGGATATTTGTGCCGTCCTTAGGATTAGCTAGTTCATAAGTATTTTGTAAGTTTAGCGACTGATGACCCTGTAGTTAAGTCCCGTAAGCTATACAAACATTTGAACATTTTTTTGAAGGCTGGAGAAAAGGGTAGTGTATTGTGTGACGTTCTGTTCTTAAGATATATATCAGTGACACTGCAGATACAAAAGAGACGCTGCTAATAGCAAAGTCAAAGTAAGGATAAACTTCTAGAATTTGTATCACAAAAAGAAACCCTCCAACGTATTTTGAGTATTGACATGTACTTCTATGTTTCGTGCTTAGTTTAATTTTATTTAGATGTCCCATAGTATTTGAAAAACTCGAAGGTGAAGAAAGAAAAATAAAATGGAAACGGCTCACGATCGGTATGTCAGCATAAAGTTGCGAAATTTCGGACGTTACGAGGGTTTGTTTATAACCCACAGTACCGACCGAGAGCGAGGTGTTTTCATGCTACCATTAAATAAGGCAATCCCGAGCATGTCACTTTTGCAGCAGACTGTAATTGGACCAACAACGACGTCTATTACGATACGACATCTACTGAAAGAAACCCATTCACGTAACAGTAGCATACCACGTTCGCACCATGTTATGTGACCGCTGTTGGTGCGGTCTCGAATATAGCGTGTGACGTGGAAATGACGTCACGTTTGTTGCAAGTGTGGTGAGCAGAACGCTAACCGTGCTGCACAGTGCAGACAGCAGACTGCAGACGCAAAGGCAGCCGCCGTGTGCCGTCTGCCAAGTGGGAGCGCACGGCGCCCTGAGGAAATGCCAGAGGTTCTAGGGGGGGGGGGGGGGGCGGCACAGGGCGGCCCGCAAGTCTCGCCCTGCCGCCAGTTCCGCGAGATGCTGGCAGGCAGCAGGCGGCAGGCGGCCGGCAGA
Source organism: Locusta migratoria (assembly GCA_026315105.1). Taxonomy (NCBI): domain Eukaryota; kingdom Metazoa; phylum Arthropoda; class Insecta; order Orthoptera; family Acrididae; genus Locusta; species Locusta migratoria. The sequence continues at coordinate 376,452,316 of CM048749.1, forward strand.
GCACCAGCAGAAGCACTCTAGCGGCGCTGCTGAGGCACAGCTGGCGCCGGCGTCTGGGGGCAGCGACGCCTGCCGAGCTGCGGCTCTGCGAGGGTCGTGGAGTACTTGCTAAATCAGTCTCGGTTCTTTCATTTCTTCAATTCTGTGTCTTCTGGTCTCTGTTGATTTTGTTGCTGCATTATTTTCATTCTTCATCTGCTAGCAAGGCTAGCGGTGGTTTATCTTTCCTTCTTGCGATGCTCCCAGAAGATTCTTATGTCTTCGTCTGGTTGTCCAACTGCCGTTAAGTATTCTTCTCGGATGATGCCGTTTATCGCATCGGTATTGTGACGCCAGTTCTCTTGTCAGCCGTCGCAGTTCTTTCATCGTTACGACTTGCAGCGTGCCATCTCTGCCGCGAAGGTCGCGCGGATGGTTTGTGAGGTAGGGTTCCGCTTTGGGAAGGAGAAAGGGATACGGGTTACGAGGTGGGGGTAGGTTTCGTCCTTTCGAGGACCGCTTTGACGCTGCGTTTGTCCGGCCGCGGCAGACACTCGTCTTTTTTGTCTTGGTGCGCCTGCGCAGTAGCCTCCGCAGCTGGAGACTTCTTCCAGCGGCTCCCCCCATTCGCGTGCACTGCTGCCGCCTCCGCCGACGCTCTGCGCAGCTCGCAGCTGGCAGCTGGCGGCTCACACCTCGCTCCTGACGGCGAGCGTCATCCACATCGGCGCACAGTCGCCCCTCGGCATTGAAAGCGACTGGGGCGTCTTCGGTGGCTGTGCGCAGAGAATTTTGTAGTTCGCGCGCGTCGCCCTCTTCCTCACGGTACTCCCTTCCCTCCGAGCTTGTATGGAGGGGTTCGGTTTCTGTCGTCGTGGATCGCAGGCGACCTCTCGCTCGGTCACCTTGCGCTTCCTTCTTCTTCTCTTCGTTTCGGCGCTCCAGTTCTCGATGTAGCTGCAGCTACGAAAGTGTGCTGCACGAGCGCCGCCGCAATCTGCGCAGGTCGGCGCGACGTCCTTCTGCTTCCAGGAGACGCGCGAATCGAATGTTCGCGTACATCTCGCACACGCGACTGCGTCTCGACAGTGCCCGGCCACGTGGCCAAGCGCCTGGCATTTGAAGCACTGCATCTCCGTCTTGTTGTTCCCCACCTTGCCTGCTGCAATGCCGCTAGCGTCGCTTACCAGGTGTCCCAGCGAGTGGCCAGGAGGTCAACGCCTGCTCTCCTGCGTCCTGCGTGCAGCCACGTCTTGGATACTTCCGCATGCCGAGGCAGCCTGCGGCGACCAGTGGCCAGCAATGGCAGTGTACACACGGGCGTGCAGATCGGCGCCTGCCGCCGGCTCTGTCTACAGCGCCACCGCGGGACCCGTCACCACGGAGTAACGTGCCTTCACCTGTGGACACGACACCACACAGTAACATGCGTTCGCCTGTGGACACACCAGCACACAGTAACGTGCCCTCGCCTGTGGACATGCCAGCGCACAGTAACATGCAATCGCCTGTGGACACGCCACCACACAGTAACGTGCCCTCGCGTGTCGAAACGCCAGCACAAAGTAACATGCATTCGCCTGTGGTCACGCCAGCACACAGTAACGTGCCTTCGCCTGTGGACATGCCACCACACAGTAACACGCCTTCGCCTGTGGACACGCCACCACACACTAACGTGTCCTTGCCTGTGTACACGCCACCACACAGTAACGTGCCCTCGCATGTGGACACGCCAACACACAGTAACATGCCTTCGCCTGTGGTCATGCCACCACACAGTAACATGCCTTCGCCTGTGGACACGCCACCACACAGTAACGTGCCCTCGCGTGTCGAAACGCCAGCACAAAGTAACATGCATTCGCCTGTGGTCACGCCAGCACACAGTAACGTGCCTTCGCCTGTGGACATGCCACCACACAGTAACACGCCTTCGCCTGTGGACACGCCACCACACACTAACGTGTCCTTGCCTGTGTACACGCCACCACACAGTAACGTGCCCTCGCCTGTGGACACGCCAACACACAGTAACATGCCTTCGCCTGTGGTCACGCCAGCACACAGTAACGTGCCTTCGCCTGTGGTCATGCCACCACACAGTAACATGCCTTCGCCTGTGGACATGCCACCACACAGTAACATGCCTTCGCCTGTGGACACGCCACCACACACTAACGTGCCCTTGCCTGTGGACACGCCAACACACAGTAACGCGCCTTCGCCTGTGGACACGCCACCACACAGTAACACGCCTTCGCCTGTGGACACGCCACCATACAGTAACGTGCCTTCGCCTGTGGACACGCCTGCACATAGTAACATTCCTTGGCCTGTGTACACGCCACCACACAGTAACGTGCCTTCACCTGTGGACACACCAGCACACAGTAACGTGCGTTCGCCTGTGGACACACCAGCACACAGTAACGTGCCTTCGCCTGTGGACACGCCTGCACATAGTAACATTCCTTGGCCTGTGTACACGCCACCTCACAGTAACGTGCCTTCACCTGTGGACACACCAGCACACAGTAACGTGCGTTCGCCTGTGGACACACCTGCACACAGTAACGTGCGTTCGCCTGTGGTCACGCCAGCACACAGTAACGTGCCTTCGCCTGTGGACATGCCACCACACAGTAACACGCCTTCGCCTGTGGACACGCCACCACACACTAACGTGTCCTTGCCTGTGTACACGCCACCACACAGTAACGTGCCCTCGCCTGTGGACACGCCAACACACAGTAACATGCCTTCGCCTGTGGTCACGCCAGCACACAGTAACGTGCCTTCGCCTGTGGTCATGCCACCACACAGTAACATGCCTTCGCCTGTGGACATGCCACCACACAGTAACATGCCTTCGCCTGTGGACACGCCACCACACACTAACGTGCCCTTGCCTGTGGACACGCCAACACACAGTAACGCGCCTTCGCCTGTGGACACGCCACCACACAGTAACACGCCTTCGCCTGTGGACACGCCACCACACAGTAACGTGCCCTCGTCTATGGACATGCCACCACACAGTAACGTGCCCTCACCTGTGGACACGCCACCACACAGTAACGTGCCCTCACCTGTGGACACACCAGCACACAGTAACGTGCCTTCACCTGTGGACACACCAGCACACAGTAACGTGCCTTCACCTGTGGACACGCCTGCACATAGTAACATTCCTTGGCCTGTGTACACGCCACCACACAGTAACGTGCCTTCACCTGTGGACACACCAGCACACAGTAACGTGCCTTCGCCTGTGGACACACCAGCACACAGTAACGTGCGTTCGCCTGTGGTCACGCCAGCACACAGTAACGTGCCTTCGCCTGTGGACATGCCACCACACAGTAACACGCCTTCGCCTGTGGACACGCCACCACACACTAACGTGTCCTTGCCTGTGTACACGCCACCACACAGTAACGTGCCCTCGCCTGTGGACACGCCAACACACAGTAACATGCCTTCGCCTGTGGTCACGCCAGCACACAGTAACGTGCCTTCGCCTGTGGTCATGCCACCACACAGTAACATGCCTTCGCCTGTGGACATGCCACCACACAGTAACATGCCTTCGCCTGTGGACACGCCACCACACACTAACGTGCCCTTGCCTGTGGACACGCCAACACACAGTAACGCGCCTTCGCCTGTGGACACGCCACCACACAGTAACACGCCTTCGCCTGTGGACACGCCACCACACAGTAACGTGCCCTCGTCTATGGACATGCCACCACACAGTAACGTGCCCTCACCTGTGGACACGCCACCACACAGTAACGTGCCCTCACCTGTGGACACACCAGCACACAGTAACGTGCCTTCACCTGTGGACACACCAGCACACAGTAACGTGCCTTCACCTGTGGACACGCCACCACACAGTAACGTGCCCTCGCCTGTGGACACGCCAACACACAGTAACATGCCTTCGCCTGTGGTCACGCCAGCACACAGTAACGTGCCTTCGCCTGTGGTCATGCCACCACACAGTAACATGCCTTCGCCTGTGGACATGCCACCACACAGTAACATGCCTTCGCCTGTGGACACGCCACCACACACTAACGTGCCCTTGCCTGTGGACACGCCAACACACAGTAACGCGCCTTCGCCTGTGGACACGCCACCACACAGTAACACGCCTTCGCCTGTGGACACGCCACCACACAGTAACGTGCCCTCGTCTATGGACATGCCACCACACAGTAACGTGCCCTCACCTGTGGACACACCAGCACACAGTAACGTGCCCTCACCTGTGGACACACCAGCACACAGTAACGTGCCTTCACCGGTGGACACACCACCACACAGTAACGTGCCCTCACCTGTGGACACACCAGCACACAGTAACGTGCCCTCGCCTGTGGACACACCAGCACACAGTAACGTGCCCTCGCCTGTGGACATGCCAGCGCACAGTAACATGCAATCGCCTGTGTACACGCCACCACACAGTAACGTGCCCTCGCCTGTGGACACGCCAACACACAGTAACATGCCTTCGCCTGTGGTCACGCCAGCACACAGTAACGTGCCTTCGCCTGAGGTCATGCCACCACACAGTAACATGCCTTCGCCTGTGGACATGCCACCACACAGTAACATGCCTTCGCCTGTGGACACGCCACCACACACTAACGTGCCCTTGCCTGTGGACACGCCAACACACAGTAACGCGCCTTCGCCTGTGGACACGCCACCACACAGTAACACGCCTTCGCCTGTGGACACGCCACCACACAGTAACGTGCCTTCGCCTGTGGACACGCCTGCACATAGTAACATTCCTTGGCCTGTGTACACACCACCACACAGTAACGTGCCTTCACCTGTGGACACACCAGCACACAGTAACGTGCCCTCGCCTGTGGACACACCAGCACACAGTAACGTGCCCTCACCTGTGGACATGCCAGCGCACAGTAACGTGCCCTCGCCTGTGGACACACCAGCACACAGTAACGTGCCCTCGCCTGTGGACACACCAGCACACAGTAACGTGCCCTCGCCTGTGGACACACCAGCACACAGTAACGTGCCTTCACCTGTGGACACACCAGCACACAGTAACGTGCCCTTGCCTGTGGACACACCAGCACACAGTAACGTGCCCTCGCCTGTGGACACACCAGCACACAGTAACGTGCCCTCGCCTGTGGACACACCAGCACACAGTAACGTGCCCTCGCCTGTGGACACACCACCACACAGTAACGTGCCTTCACCTGTGGACACACCAGCACAAAGTAACGTGCCCTCGCCTGTGGACACACCAGCACACAGTAACGTGCGTTCGCCTGTGGACACACCAGCACACAGTAACGTGCCCTCACCTGTGGACACACCAGCACACAGTAACGTGCCCTCGCCTGTGGACACACCAGCACACAGTAACGTGCCCTCGCCTGTGGACACACCAGCACACAGTAACGTGCCTTCACCTGTGGACACACCAGCACACAGTAACGTGCCCTTGCCTGTGGACACACCAGCACACAGTAACGTGCCCTCGCCTGTGGACACACCAGCACACAGTAACGTGCCCTCACCTGTGGACACACCAGCACACAGTAACGTGCCCTCGCCTGTGGACACACCAGCACACAGTAACGTGCCCTCGCCTGTGGACACACCAGCACACAGTAACGTGCCCTCGCCTGTGGACACACCAGCACACAGTAACGTGCCTTCACCTGTGGACACACCAGCACACAGTAACGTGCCCTTGCCTGTGGACACACCAGCACACAGTAACGTGCCCTCGCCTGTGGACACACCAGCACACAGTAACGTGCCCTCGCCTGTGGACATGCCAGCGCACAGTAACATGCAATCGCCTGTGGACACGCCACCACACAGTAACGTGCCTTCACCTGTGGACACACCAGCACAAAGTAACGTGCCCTCGCCTGTGGACACACCAGCACACAGTAACGTGCCCTCACCTGTGGACACACCAGCACACAGTAACGTGCCCTCGCCTGTGGACACACCAGCACACAGTAACGTGCCCTCGCCTGTGGACACACCAGCACACAGTAACGTGCCCTCACCTGTGGACACACCAGCACAAAGTAACGTGCCCTCGCCTGTGGACACACCAGCACACAGTAACGTGCGTTCGCCTGTGGACACACCAGCACACAGTAACGTGCCCTCGCCTGTGGACACACCAGCACACAGTAACGTGCCTTCACCTGTGGACACACCAGCACACAGTAACGTGCCCTCACCTGTGGACACACCAGCACACAGTAACGTGCCTTCACCTGTGGACACACCAGCACACAGTAACGTGCCCTCACCTGTGGACACACCAGCACACAGTAACGTGCCCTCGCCTGTGGACACACCAGCACACAGTAACGTGCCCTCGCCTGTGGACATGCCAGCGCACAGTAACATGCAATCGCCTGTGGACACGCCACCACACAGTAACGTGCCCTCGCCTGTGGACACACCAGCACACAGTAACGTGCCCTCGCCTGTGGACACACCACCACACAGTAACGTGCCTTCACCTGTGGACACACCAGCACACAGTAACGTGCCCTCGCCTGTGGACACACCAGCACACAGTAACGTGCCTTCACCTGTGGACACACCAGCACACAGTAACGTGCCTTCACCTGTGGACACACCAGCACACAGTAACGTGCCCTCGCCTGTGGACACACCAGCACACAGTAACGTGCCTTCACCTGTGGACACACCAGCACACAGTAACGTGCCTTCACCTGTGGACACACCAGCACACAGTAACGTGCCCTCACCTGTGGACACACCAGCACACAGTAACGTGCCCTCGCCTGTGGACATACCAGCACACAGTAACGTGCCCTCGCCTGTGGACATGCCAGCGCACAGTAACATGCAATCGCCTGTGGACACGCCACCACACAGTAACGTGCCCTCGCCTGTGGACACACCAGCACACAGTAACGTGCCCTCGCCTGTGGACACACCACCACACAGTAACGTGCCTTCACCTGTGGACACACCAGCACACAGTAACGTGCCCTCGCCTGTGGACACACCAGCACACAGTAACGTGCGTTCGCCTGTGGACACACCAGCACACAGTAACGTGCCCTCACCTGTGGACACACCAGCACACAGTAACGTGCCCTCGCCTGTGGACACACCAGCACACAGTAACGTGCCCTCACCTGTGGACACACCAGCACACAGTAACGTGCCCTCGCCTGTGGACACACCAGCACACAGTAACGTGCCCTCGCCTGTGGACATGCCAGCGCACAGTAACATGCAATCGCCTGTGGACACGCCACCACACAGTAACGTGCCCTCGCCTGTGGACACACCAGCACACAGTAACGTGCCCTCGCCTGTGGACATGCCAGCGCACAGTAACATGCAATCGCCTGTGGACACACCAGCACACAGTAACGTGCCCTCGCCTGTGGACACACCAGCACACAGTAACGTGCGTTCGCCTGTGGACACACCAGCACACAGTAACGTGCCCTCACCTGTGGACACACCAGCACACAGTAACGTGCCCTCGCCTGTGGACACACCACCACACAGTAACGTGCCTTCACCTGTGGACACACCAGCACACAGTAACGTGCCCTCACCTGTGGACACACCAGCACACAGTAACGTGCCCTCGCCTGTGGACACACCAGCACACAGTAACGTGCCCTCACCTGTGGACACACCAGCACACAGTAACGTGCCCTCGCCTGTGGACACACCAGCACACAGTAACGTGCCCTCGCATGTGGACATGCCAGCGCACAGTAACATGCAATCGCCTGTGGACACGCCACCACACAGTAACGTGCCCTCGCCTGTGGACACACCAGCACACAGTAACGTGCCCTCGCCTGTGGACACACCACCACACAGTAACGTGCCTTCACCTGTGGACACACCAGCACACAGTAACGTGCCCTCGCCTGTGGACACACCAGCACACAGTAACGTGCGTTCGCCTGTGGACACACCAGCACACAGTAACGTGCCCTCGCCTGTGGACATGCCAGCGCACAGTAACATGCAATCGCCTGTGGACACGCCACCACACAGTAACATGCATTCGCCTGTGGTCACGCCAGCACACAGTAACGTGCCTTCGCCTGTGGACATGCCACCACACAGTAACACGCCTTCGCCTGTGGACACGCCACCACACACTAACGTGTCCTTGCCTGTGTACACGCCACCACACAGTAACGTGCCCTCGCATGTGGACACGCCAACACACAGTAACATGCCTTCGCCTGTGGTCATGCCACCACACAGTAACATGCCTTCGCCTGTGGACACGCCACCACACAGTAACGTGCCCTCGCGTGTCGAAACGCCAGCACAAAGTAACATGCATTCGCCTGTGGTCACGCCAGCACACAGTAACGTGCCTTCGCCTGTGGACATGCCACCACACAGTAACACGCCTTCGCCTGTGGACACGCCACCACACACTAACGTGTCCTTGCCTGTGTACACGCCACCACACAGTAACGTGCCCTCGCCTGTGGACACGCCAACACACAGTAACATGCCTTCGCCTGTGGTCACGCCAGCACACAGTAACGTGCCTTCGCCTGTGGTCATGCCACCACACAGTAACATGCCTTCGCCTGTGGACATGCCACCACACAGTAACATGCCTTCGCCTGTGGACACGCCACCACACACTAACGTGCCCTTGCCTGTGGACACGCCAACACACAGTAACGCGCCTTCGCCTGTGGACACGCCACCACACAGTAACACGCCTTCGCCTGTGGACACGCCACCACACAGTAACGTGCCTTCGCCTGTGGACACGCCTGCACATAGTAACATTCCTTGGCCTGTGTACACGCCACCACACAGTAACGTGCCTTCACCTGTGGACACACCAGCACACAGTAACGTGCCCTCGCCTGTGGACACACCAGCACACAGTAACGTGCCCTCGCCTGTGGACACACCAGCACACAGTAACGTGCCCTCGCCTGTGGACACACCAGCACACAGTAACGTGCCCTCGCCTGTGGACACACCACCACACAGTAACGTGCCTTCACCTGTGGACACACCAGCACACAGTAACGTGCCCTCACCTGTGGACACACCAGCACACAGTAACGTGCCTTCACCTGTGGACACACCAGCACACAGTAACGTGCGTTCGCCTGTGGACACACCAGCACACAGTAACGTGCCCTCGCCTGTGGACATGCCAGCGCACAGTAACATGCAATCGCCTGTGGACACACCACCACACAGTAACGTGCCCTCGCGTGTCGAAACGCCAGCACAAAGTAACATGCATTCGCCTGTGGTCACGCCAGCACACAGTAACGTGCGTTCGCCTGTGGACACACCAGCACACAGTAACGTGCCTTCACCTGTGGACACACCAGCACACAGTAACGTGCCCTCGCCTGTGGACACACCAGCACACAGTAACGTGCCCTCGCCTGTGGACACACCAGCACACAGTAACGTGCCCTCGCCTGTGGACACACCAGCACACAGTAACGTGCCCTCGCCTGTGGACACACCACCACACAGTAACGTGCCTTCACCTGTGGACACACCAGCACACAGTAACGTGCCCTCACCTGTGGACACACCAGCACACAGTAACGTGCCTTCGCCTGTGGACACACCAGCACACAGTAACGTGCGTTCGCCTGTGGACACACCAGCACACAGTAACGTGCCTTCGCCTGTGGTCATGCCACCACACAGTAACATGCCTTCGCCTGTGGACACGCCACCACACAGTAACGTGCCCTCGCGTGTCGAAACGCCAGCACAAAGTAACATGCATTCGCCTGTGGTCACGCCAGCACACAGTAACGTGCCTTCGCCTGTGGACATGCCACCACACAGTAACACGCCTTCGCCTGTGGACACGCCACCACACACTAACGTGTCCTTGCCTGTGTACACGCCACCACACAGTAACGTGCCTTCGCCTGTGGTCATGCCACCACACAGTAACATGCCTTCACCTGTGGACACACCAGCACACATTAATGTGCCCTCGCCTGTGGACACACCAGCACACAGTAACGTGCGTTCGCCTGTGGACACGCCACCACACACTAACGTGTCCTTGCCTGTGTACACGCCACCACACAGTAACGTGCCCTCGCCTGTGGACACGCCAACACACAGTAACATGCCTTCGCCTGTGGACACGCCACCACACAGTAACGTGCCTTCGCCTGTGGTCATGCCACCACACAGTAACATGCCTTCGCCTGTGGACACGCCACCACACACTAACGTGCCCTCACCTGTGTACACGCCACCACACAGTAACGTGCCTTCGCCTGTGGACACACCAGCACACAGTAACGTGCCCTCGCCTGTGGACACACCAGCACACAGTAACGTGCCCTCGCCTGTGGACACACCACCACACAGTAACGTGCCTTCACCTTTGGACACACCAGCACACAGTAACGTGCCTTCACCTGTGGACACACCAGCACACAGTAACGTGCCCTCGCCTGTGGACACACCAGCACACAGTAACGTGCCCTCGCCTGTGGACACACCACCACACAGTAACGTGCCTTCACCTGTGGACACACCAGCACACAGTAACGTGCCCTCGCCTCTGGACACACCAGCACACAGTAACGTGCCTTCACCTGTGGACACACCAGCACACAGTAACGTGCCCTCGCCTGTGGACACACCACCACACAGTAACGTGCCTTCGCCTGTGGACACACCAGCACACAGTAACGTGCCCTCGCCTGTGGACACACCAGCACACAGTAACGTGCCCTCGCCTGTGGACACACCACCACACAGTAACGTGCCTTCACCTGTGGACACACCAGCACACAGTAACGTGCCCTCGCCTGTGGACACACCAGCACACAGTAACGTGCGTTCGCCTGTGGACACACCAGCACACAGTAACGTGCCCTCGCCTGTGGACATGCCAGCGCACAGTAACATGCAATCGCCTGTGGACACGCCACCACACAGTAACGTGCCCTCGCGTGTCGAAACGCCAGCACAAAGTAACATGCATTCGCCTGTGGTCACGCCAGCACACAGAAACGTGCCTTCGCCTGTGGACATGCCACCACACAGTAACACGCCTTCGCCTGTGGACACGCCACCACACACTAACGTGTCCTTGCCTGTGTACACGCCACCACACAGTAACGTGCCCTCGCATGTGTACACGCCACCACACAGTAACGTGCCTTCACCTGTGGACACACCAGCACACAGTAACGTGCCCTCGCCTGTGGACACACCAGCACACAGTAACGTGCCCTCGCCTGTGGACATGCCAGCGCACAGTAACATGCAATCGCCTGTGGACACGCCACCACACAGTAACGTGCCCTCGCGTGTCGAAACGCCAGCACAAAGTAACATGCATTCGCCTGTGGTCACGCCAGCACACAGTAACGTGCCTTCGCCTGTGGACATGCCACCACACAGTAACACGCCTTCGCCTGTGGACACGCCACCACACACTAACGTGTCCTTGCCTGTGTACACGCCACCACACAGTAACGTGCCCTCGCATGTGGACACGCCAACACACAGTAACATGCCTTCGCCTGTGGTCACGCCAGCACACAGTAACGTGCCTTCGCCTGTGGTCATGCCACCACACAGTAACATGCCTTCGCCTGTGGACACGCCACCACACAGTAACGTGCCCTCGCGTGTCGAAACGCCAGCACAAAGTAACATGCATTCGCCTGTGGTCACGCCAGCACACAGTAACGTGCCTTCGCCTGTGGACATGCCACCACACAGTAACACGCCTTCGCCTGTGGACACGCCACCACACACTAACGTGTCCTTGCCTGTGTACACGCCACCACACAGTAACGTGCCCTCGCCTGTGGACACGCCAACACACAGTAACATGCCTTCGCCTGTGGACACGCCACCACACAGTAACGTGCCTTCGCCTGTGGTCATGCCACCACACAGTAACATGCCTTCGCCTGTGGACACGCCACCACACACTAACGTGCCCTCACCTGTGTACACGCCACCACACAGTAACGTGCCCTCGCATGTGGACACGCCAACACACAGTAACATGCCTTCGCCTGTGGTCACGCCAGCACACAGTAACGTGCCTTCGCCTGTGGTCATGCCACCACACAGTAACATGCCTTCGCCTGTGGACACGCCACCACACAGTAACGTGCCCTCGCGTGTCGAAACGCCAGCACAAAGTAACATGCATTCGCCTGTGGTCACGCCATCACACAGTAACGTGCCTTCGCCTGTGGACATGCCACCACACAGTAACACGCCTTCGCCTGTGGACACGCCACCACACACTAACGTGTCCTTGCCTGTGTACACGCCACCACACAGTAACATGCCTTCGCCTGTGGACACGCCACCACACAGTAACGTGCCCTCGCGTGTCGAAACGCCAGCACAAAGTAACATGCATTCGCCTGTGGTCACGCCAGCACACAGTAACGTGCCTTCGCCTGTGGACATGCCACCACACAGTAACACGCCTTCGCCTGTGGACACGCCACCACACACTAACGTGTCCTTGCCTGTGTACACGCCACCACACAGTAACGTGCCCTCGCCTGTGGACACGCCAACACACAGTAACATGCCTTCGCCTGTGGACACGCCACCACACAGTAACGTGCCTTCGCCTGTGGTCATGCCACCACACAGTAACATGCCTTCGCCTGTGGTCATGCCACCACACAGTAACATGCCTTCGCCTGTGGACACGCCACCACACAGTATCGTGCCCTCGCGTGTCGAAACGCCAGCACAAAGTAACATGCATTCGCCTGTGGTCACGCCAGCACACAGTAACGTGCCTTCGCCTGTGGACATGCCACCACACAGTAACACGCCTTCGCCTGTGGACACGCCACCACACACTAACGTGTCCTTGCCTGTGTACACGCCACCACACAGTAACGTGCCCTCGCCTGTGGACACGCCAACACACAGTAACATGCCTTCGCCTGTGGACACGCCACCACACAGTAACGTGCCTTCGCCTGTGGTCATGCGACCGCACAGTAACTTGCCTTCGCCTGTGGACACGCCACCACAAACTAACGTGTCCTCACCTGTGTACACGCCACCACACAGTAACGTGCCCTCGCCTGTGGACACGCCAACACACAGTAACATGCCTTCGCCTGTGGTCACGCCAGCACACAGTAACGTGCCTTCGCCTGTGGTCATGCCACCACACAGTAACATGCCTTCGCCTGTGGACATGCCACCACAAAGTAACATGCCTTCGCCTGTGGACACGCCACCACACACTAACGTGCCCTTGCCTGTGGACACGCCAACACACAGTAACGCGCCTTCGCCTGTGGACACGCCACCACACAGTAACACGCCTTCGCCTGTGGACACGCCACCACACAGTAACGTGCCTTCGCCTGTGGACACGCCTGCACATAGTAACATTCCTTGGCCTGTGTACAAGCCACCACACAGTAACGTGCCTTCACCTGTGGACACACCAGCACACAGTAACGTGCGTTCGCCTGTGGACACACCAGCACACAGTAACGTGCCCTCGCCTGTGGACATGCCAGCGCACAGTAACATGCAATCGCCTGTGGACACGCCACCACACAGTAACGTGCCCTCGCGTGTCGAAACGCCAGCACAAAGTAACATGCATTCGCCTGTGGTCACGCCAGCACACAGTAACGTGCCTTCGCCTGTGGACATGCCACCACACAGTAACACGCCTTCGCCTGTGGACACGCCACCACACACTAACGTGTCCTTGCCTGTGTACACGCCACCACACAGTAACGTGCCCTCGCATGTGGACACGCCAACACACAGTAACATGCCTTCGCCTGTGGTCACGCCAGCACACAGTAACGTGCCTTCGCCTGTGGTCATGCCACCACACAGTAACATGCCTTCGCCTGTGGACACGCCACCACACAGTAACGTGCCCTCGCGTGTCGAAACGCCAGCACAAAGTAACATGTATTCGCCTGTGGTCACGCCAGCACACAGTAACGTGCCTTCGCCTGTGGACATGCCACCACACAGTAACACACCTTCGCCTGTGGACACGCCACCACACACTAACGTGTCCTTGCCTGTGTACACGCCACCACACATTAACGTGCCCTCGCCTGTGGACACGCCAACACACAGTAACATGCCTTCGCCTGTGGACACGCCACCACACAGTAACGTGCCTTCGCCTGTGGTCATGCCACCACACAGTAACATGCCTTCACCTGTGGACACGCCACCACACACTAACGTGCCCTCACCTGTGTACACGCCACCACACAGTAACGTGCCCTCGCCTGTGGACACGCCAACACACAGTAACATGCCTTCGCCTGTGGTCACGCCAGCACACAGTAACGTGCCTTCGCCTGTGGACATGCCACCACACAGTAACGTGCCCTCGCCTGTGGACACACCAGCACACAGTAACGTGCCCTCGCCTGTGGACACACCAGCACACAGTAACGTGCCTTCACCTGTGGACACACCAGCACACAGTAACGTGCCCTTGCCTGTGGACACACCAGCACACAGTAACGTGCCCTCGCCTGTGGACACACCAGCACACAGTAACGTGCCCTCACCTGTGGACACACCAGCACACAGTAACGTGCCCTCGCCTGTGGACACACCAGCACACAGTAACGTGCCCTCGCCTGTGGACACACCAGCACACAGTAACGTGCCCTCGCCTGTGGACACACCAGCACACAGTAACGTGCCTTCACCTGTGGACACACCAGCACACAGTAACGTGCCCTTGCCTGTGGACACACCAGCACACAGTAACGTGCCCTCGCCTGTGGACACACCAGCACACAGTAACGTGCCCTCGCCTGTGGACATGCCAGCGCACAGTAACATGCAATCGCCTGTGGACACGCCACCACACAGTAACGTGCCTTCACCTGTGGACACACCAGCACAAAGTAACGTGCCCTCGCCTGTGGACACACCAGCACACAGTAACGTGCCCTCACCTGTGGACACACCAGCACACAGTAACGTGCCCTCGCCTGTGGACACACCAGCACACAGTAACGTGCCCTCGCCTGTGGACACACCACCACACAGTAACGTGCCTTCACCTGTGGACACACCAGCACAAAGTAACGTGCCCTCGCCTGTGGACACACCAGCACACAGTAACGTGCGTTCGCCTGTGGACACACCAGCACACAGTAACGTGCCCTCGCCTGTGGACACACCAGCACACAGTAACGTGCCTTCACCTGTGGACACACCAGCACACAGTAACGTGCCCTCACCTGTGGACACACCAGCACACAGTAACGTGCCTTCACCTGTGGACACACCAGCACACAGTAACGTGCCCTCACCTGTGGACACACCAGCACACAGTAACGTGCCCTCGCCTGTGGACACACCAGCACACAGTAACGTGCCCTCGCCTGTGGACATGCCAGCGCACAGTAACATGCAATCGCCTGTGGACACGCCACCACACAGTAACGTGCCCTCGCCTGTGGACACACCAGCACACAGTAACGTGCCCTCGCCTGTGGACACACCACCACACAGTAACGTGCCTTCACCTGTGGACACACCAGCACACAGTAACGTGCCCTCGCCTGTGGACACACCAGCACACAGTAACGTGCCTTCACCTGTGGACACACCAGCACACAGTAACGTGCCTTCACCTGTGGACACACCAGCACACAGTAACGTGCCCTCGCCTGTGGACACACCAGCACACAGTAACGTGCCTTCACCTGTGGACACACCAGCACACAGTAACGTGCCTTCACCTGTGGACACACCAGCACACAGTAACGTGCCCTCACCTGTGGACACACCAGCACACAGTAACGTGCCCTCGCCTGTGGACATACCAGCACACAGTAACGTGCCCTCGCCTGTGGACATGCCAGCGCACAGTAACATGCAATCGCCTGTGGACACGCCACCACACAGTAACGTGCCCTCGCCTGTGGACACACCAGCACACAGTAACGTGCCCTCGCCTGTGGACACACCACCACACAGTAACGTGCCTTCACCTGTGGACACACCAGCACACAGTAACGTGCCCTCGCCTGTGGACACACCAGCACACAGTAACGTGCGTTCGCCTGTGGACACACCAGCACACAGTAACGTGCCCTCACCTGTGGACACACCAGCACACAGTAACGTGCCCTCGCCTGTGGACACACCAGCACACAGTAACGTGCCCTCACCTGTGGACACACCAGCACACAGTAACGTGCCCTCGCCTGTGGACACACCAGCACACAGTAACGTGCCCTCGCCTGTGGACATGCCAGCGCACAGTAACATGCAATCGCCTGTGGACACGCCACCACACAGTAACGTGCCCTCGCCTGTGGACACACCAGCACACAGTAACGTGCCCTCGCCTGTGGACATGCCAGCGCACAGTAACATGCAATCGCCTGTGGACACACCAGCACACAGTAACGTGCCCTCGCCTGTGGACACACCAGCACACAGTAACGTGCGTTCGCCTGTGGACACACCAGCACACAGTAACGTGCCCTCACCTGTGGACACACCAGCACACAGTAACGTGCCCTCGCCTGTGGACACACCACCACACAGTAACGTGCCTTCACCTGTGGACACACCAGCACACAGTAACGTGCCCTCACCTGTGGACACACCAGCACACAGTAACGTGCCCTCGCCTGTGGACACACCAGCACACAGTAACGTGCCCTCACCTGTGGACACACCAGCACACAGTAACGTGCCCTCGCCTGTGGACACACCAGCACACAGTAACGTGCCCTCGCATGTGGACATGCCAGCGCACAGTAACATGCAATCGCCTGTGGACACGCCACCACACAGTAACGTGCCCTCGCCTGTGGACACACCAGCACACAGTAACGTGCCCTCGCCTGTGGACACACCACCACACAGTAACGTGCCTTCACCTGTGGACACACCAGCACACAGTAACGTGCCCTCGCCTGTGGACACACCAGCACACAGTAACGTGCGTTCGCCTGTGGACACACCAGCACACAGTAACGTGCCCTCGCCTGTGGACATGCCAGCGCACAGTAACATGCAATCGCCTGTGGACACGCCACCACACAGTAACATGCATTCGCCTGTGGTCACGCCAGCACACAGTAACGTGCCTTCGCCTGTGGACATGCCACCACACAGTAACACGCCTTCGCCTGTGGACACGCCACCACACACTAACGTGTCCTTGCCTGTGTACACGCCACCACACAGTAACGTGCCCTCGCATGTGGACACGCCAACACACAGTAACATGCCTTCGCCTGTGGTCATGCCACCACACAGTAACATGCCTTCGCCTGTGGACACGCCACCACACAGTAACGTGCCCTCGCGTGTCGAAACGCCAGCACAAAGTAACATGCATTCGCCTGTGGTCACGCCAGCACACAGTAACGTGCCTTCGCCTGTGGACATGCCACCACACAGTAACACGCCTTCGCCTGTGGACACGCCACCACACACTAACGTGTCCTTGCCTGTGTACACGCCACCACACAGTAACGTGCCCTCGCCTGTGGACACGCCAACACACAGTAACATGCCTTCGCCTGTGGTCACGCCAGCACACAGTAACGTGCCTTCGCCTGTGGTCATGCCACCACACAGTAACATGCCTTCGCCTGTGGACATGCCACCACACAGTAACATGCCTTCGCCTGTGGACACGCCACCACACACTAACGTGCCCTTGCCTGTGGACACGCCAACACACAGTAACGCGCCTTCGCCTGTGGACACGCCACCACACAGTAACACGCCTTCGCCTGTGGACACGCCACCACACAGTAACGTGCCTTCGCCTGTGGACACGCCTGCACATAGTAACATTCCTTGGCCTGTGTACACGCCACCACACAGTAACGTGCCTTCACCTGTGGACACACCAGCACACAGTAACGTGCCCTCGCCTGTGGACACACCAGCACACAGTAACGTGCCCTCGCCTGTGGACACACCAGCACACAGTAACGTGCCCTCGCCTGTGGACACACCAGCACACAGTAACGTGCCCTCGCCTGTGGACACACCACCACACAGTAACGTGCCTTCACCTGTGGACACACCAGCACACAGTAACGTGCCCTCACCTGTGGACACACCAGCACACAGTAACGTGCCTTCGCCTGTGGACACACCAGCACACAGTAACGTGCGTTCGCCTGTGGACACACCAGCACACAGTAACGTGCCCTCGCCTGTGGACATGCCAGCGCACAGTAACATGCAATCGCCTGTGGACACACCACCACACAGTAACGTGCCCTCGCGTGTCGAAACGCCAGCACAAAGTAACATGCATTCGCCTGTGGTCACGCCAGCACACAGTAACGTGCGTTCGCCTGTGGACACACCAGCACACAGTAACGTGCCTTCACCTGTGGACACACCAGCACACAGTAACGTGCCCTCGCCTGTGGACACACCAGCACACAGTAACGTGCCCTCGCCTGTGGACACACCAGCACACAGTAACGTGCCCTCGCCTGTGGACACACCAGCACACAGTAACGTGCCCTCGCCTGTGGACACACCACCACACAGTAACGTGCCTTCACCTGTGGACACACCAGCACACAGTAACGTGCCCTCACCTGTGGACACACCAGCACACAGTAACGTGCCTTCGCCTGTGGACACACCAGCACACAGTAACGTGCGTTCGCCTGTGGACACACCAGCACACAGTAACGTGCCTTCGCCTGTGGTCATGCCACCACACAGTAACATGCCTTCGCCTGTGGACACGCCACCACACAGTAACGTGCCCTCGCGTGTCGAAACGCCAGCACAAAGTAACATGCATTCGCCTGTGGTCACGCCAGCACACAGTAACGTGCCTTCGCCTGTGGACATGCCACCACACAGTAACACGCCTTCGCCTGTGGACACGCCACCACACACTAACGTGTCCTTGCCTGTGTACACGCCACCACACAGTAACGTGCCTTCGCCTGTGGTCATGCCACCACACAGTAACATGCCTTCACCTGTGGACACACCAGCACACATTAATGTGCCCTCGCCTGTGGACACACCAGCACACAGTAACGTGCGTTCGCCTGTGGACACGCCACCACACACTAACGTGTCCTTGCCTGTGTACACGCCACCACACAGTAACGTGCCCTCGCCTGTGGACACGCCAACACACAGTAACATGCCTTCGCCTGTGGACACGCCACCACACAGTAACGTGCCTTCGCCTGTGGTCATGCCACCACACAGTAACATGCCTTCGCCTGTGGACACGCCACCACACACTAACGTGCCCTCACCTGTGTACACGCCACCACACAGTAACGTGCCTTCGCCTGTGGACACACCAGCACACAGTAACGTGCCCTCGCCTGTGGACACACCAGCACACAGTAACGTGCCCTCGCCTGTGGACACACCACCACACAGTAACGTGCCTTCACCTTTGGACACACCAGCACACAGTAACGTGCCTTCACCTGTGGACACACCAGCACACAGTAACGTGCCCTCGCCTGTGGACACACCAGCACACAGTAACGTGCCCTCGCCTGTGGACACACCACCACACAGTAACGTGCCTTCACCTGTGGACACACCAGCACACAGTAACGTGCCCTCGCCTGTGGACACACCAGCACACAGTAACGTGCCTTCACCTGTGGACACACCAGCACACAGTAACGTGCCCTCGCCTGTGGACACACCACCACACAGTAACGTGCCTTCGCCTGTGGACACACCAGCACACAGTAACGTGCCCTCGCCTGTGGACACACCAGCACACAGTAACGTGCCCTCGCCTGTGGACACACCACCACACAGTAACGTGCCTTCACCTGTGGACACACCAGCACACAGTAACGTGCCCTCGCCTGTGGACACACCAGCACACAGTAACGTGCGTTCGCCTGTGGACACACCAGCACACAGTAACGTGCCCTCGCCTGTGGACATGCCAGCGCACAGTAACATGCAATCGCCTGTGGACACGCCACCACACAGTAACGTGCCCTCGCGTGTCGAAACGCCAGCACAAAGTAACATGCATTCGCCTGTGGTCACGCCAGCACACAGAAACGTGCCTTCGCCTGTGGACATGCCATCACACAGTAACACGCCTTCGCCTGTGGACACGCCACCACACACTAACGTGTCCTTGCCTGTGTACACGCCACCACACAGTAACGTGCCCTCGCATGTGTACACGCCACCACACAGTAACGTGCCTTCACCTGTGGACACACCAGCACACAGTAACGTGCCCTCGCCTGTGGACACACCAGCACACAGTAACGTGCCCTCGCCTGTGGACATGCCAGCGCACAGTAACATGCAATCGCCTGTGGACACGCCACCACACAGTAACGTGCCCTCGCGTGTCGAAACGCCAGCACAAAGTAACATGCATTCGCCTGTGGTCACGCCAGCACACAGTAACGTGCCTTCGCCTGTGGACATGCCACCACACAGTAACACGCCTTCGCCTGTGGACACGCCACCACACACTAACGTGTCCTTGCCTGTGTACACGCCACCACACAGTAACGTGCCCTCGCATGTGGACACGCCAACACACAGTAACATGCCTTCGCCTGTGGTCACGCCAGCACACAGTAACGTGCCTTCGCCTGTGGTCATGCCACCACACAGTAACATGCCTTCGCCTGTGGACACGCCACCACACAGTAACGTGCCCTCGCGTGTCGAAACGCCAGCACAAAGTAACATGCATTCGCCTGTGGTCACGCCAGCACACAGTAACGTGCCTTCGCCTGTGGACATGCCACCACACAGTAACACGCCTTCGCCTGTGGACACGCCACCACACACTAACGTGTCCTTGCCTGTGTACACGCCACCACACAGTAACGTGCCCTCGCCTGTGGACACGCCAACACACAGTAACATGCCTTCGCCTGTGGACACGCCACCACACAGTAACGTGCCTTCGCCTGTGGTCATGCCACCACACAGTAACATGCCTTCGCCTGTGGACACGCCACCACACACTAACGTGCCCTCACCTGTGTACACGCCACCACACAGTAACGTGCCCTCGCATGTGGACACGCCAACACACAGTAACATGCCTTCGCCTGTGGTCACGCCAGCACACAGTAACGTGCCTTCGCCTGTGGTCATGCCACCACACAGTAACATGCCTTCGCCTGTGGACACGCCACCACACAGTAACGTGCCCTCGCGTGTCGAAACGCCAGCACAAAGTAACATGCATTCGCCTGTGGTCACGCCATCACACAGTAACGTGCCTTCGCCTGTGGACATGCCACCACACAGTAACACGCCTTCGCCTGTGGACACGCCACCACACACTAACGTGTCCTTGCCTGTGTACACGCCACCACACAGTAACATGCCTTCGCCTGTGGACACGCCACCACACAGTAACGTGCCCTCGCGTGTCGAAACGCCAGCACAAAGTAACATGCATTCGCCTGTGGTCACGCCAGCACACAGTAACGTGCCTTCGCCTGTGGACATGCCACCACACAGTAACACGCCTTCGCCTGTGGACACGCCACCACACACTAACGTGTCCTTGCCTGTGTACACGCCACCACACAGTAACGTGCCCTCGCCTGTGGACACGCCAACACACAGTAACATGCCTTCGCCTGTGGACACGCCACCACACAGTAACGTGCCTTCGCCTGTGGTCATGCCACCACACAGTAACATGCCTTCGCCTGTGGTCATGCCACCACACAGTAACATGCCTTCGCCTGTGGACACGCCACCACACAGTATCGTGCCCTCGCGTGTCGAAACGCCAGCACAAAGTAACATGCATTCGCCTGTGGTCACGCCAGCACACAGTAACGTGCCTTCGCCTGTGGACATGCCACCACACAGTAACACGCCTTCGCCTGTGGACACGCCACCACACACTAACGTGTCCTTGCCTGTGTACACGCCACCACACAGTAACGTGCCCTCGCCTGTGGACACGCCAACACACAGTAACATGCCTTCGCCTGTGGACACGCCACCACACAGTAACGTGCCTTCGCCTGTGGTCATGCGACCGCACAGTAACTTGCCTTCGCCTGTGGACACGCCACCACAAACTAACGTGTCCTCACCTGTGTACACGCCACCACACAGTAACGTGCCCTCGCCTGTGGACACGCCAACACACAGTAACATGCCTTCGCCTGTGGTCACGCCAGCACACAGTAACGTGCCTTCGCCTGTGGTCATGCCACCACACAGTAACATGCCTTCGCCTGTGGACATGCCACCACAAAGTAACATGCCTTCGCCTGTGGACACGCCACCACACACTAACGTGCCCTTGCCTGTGGACACGCCAACACACAGTAACGCGCCTTCGCCTGTGGACACGCCACCACACAGTAACACGCCTTCGCCTGTGGACACGCCACCACACAGTAACGTGCCTTCGCCTGTGGACACGCCTGCACATAGTAACATTCCTTGGCCTGTGTACAAGCCACCACACAGTAACGTGCCTTCACCTGTGGACACACCAGCACACAGTAACGTGCGTTCGCCTGTGGACACACCAGCACACAGTAACGTGCCCTCGCCTGTGGACATGCCAGCGCACAGTAACATGCAATCGCCTGTGGACACGCCACCACACAGTAACGTGCCCTCGCGTGTCGAAACGCCAGCACAAAGTAACATGCATTCGCCTGTGGTCACGCCAGCACACAGTAACGTGCCTTCGCCTGTGGACATGCCACCACACAGTAACACGCCTTCGCCTGTGGACACGCCACCACACACTAACGTGTCCTTGCCTGTGTACACGCCACCACACAGTAACGTGCCCTCGCATGTGGACACGCCAACACACAGTAACATGCCTTCGCCTGTGGTCACGCCAGCACACAGTAACGTGCCTTCGCCTGTGGTCATGCCACCACACAGTAACATGCCTTCGCCTGTGGACACGCCACCACACAGTAACGTGCCCTCGCGTGTCGAAACGCCAGCACAAAGTAACATGTATTCGCCTGTGGTCACGCCAGCACACAGTAACGTGCCTTCGCCTGTGGACATGCCACCACACAGTAACACACCTTCGCCTGTGGACACGCCACCACACACTAACGTGTCCTTGCCTGTGTACACGCCACCACACATTAACGTGCCCTCGCCTGTGGACACGCCAACACACAGTAACATGCCTTCGCCTGTGGACACGCCACCACACAGTAACGTGCCTTCGCCTGTGGTCATGCCACCACACAGTAACATGCCTTCACCTGTGGACACGCCACCACACACTAACGTGCCCTCACCTGTGTACACGCCACCACACAGTAACGTGCCCTCGCCTGTGGACACGCCAACACACAGTAACATGCCTTCGCCTGTGGTCACGCCAGCACACAGTAACGTGCCTTCGCCTGTGGACATGCCACCACACAGTAACACGCTTTCGCCTGTGGACACGCCACCACACAGTAACGTGCCCTCGCCTGTGGACACGCCAACACATAGTAACATGCCTTCGCCTGCGGTCACGCCAGCACGCAGTAACGTGCCTTCGCCTGTGGACATGCCACCACACAGTAACACGCCTTCGCCTGTGGACATGCCACCACACAGTAACATGCGTTCGCCTGTGGACACGCCAGCACACAGTAAAGTGCCTTCGCCTGTGGACACGCCACCACACACTAACGTGCCCTTGCCTGTGGACACGCCACCACACAGTAACGTGCCCTCGCCTGTGGACACGCCACCACACAGTAACGTGCCTTCGCCTGTGGACACGCCACCACACAGTAACGTGCCCTCGTCTATGGACACGCCAACACACAGTAACATGCCTTCGCCTGTGGTCACGCCAGCACACAGTAACGTGCCCTCGTCTATGGACATGCCACCACACAGTAACGTGCCCTCACCTGTGGACACACCACCACACACTAACACGCCTTCGCCTGTGGACACGCCACCACACAGTAACGTGCCCTCGTCTATGGACACACCAACACACAGTAACATGCCTTCACCTGTGGTCACGCCAGCACACAGTAACGTGCCTTCGCCTGTGGTCATGCCACCACACAGTAACGTGCCCTCGCCTGTGGACACACCAGCACACAGTAACGTGCCCTCGCCTGTGGACACACCAGCACACAGTAACGTGCCCTTGCCTGTGGACATGCCAGCGCACAGTAACATGCAAGCGCCTGTGGACACGCCACCACACAGTAACGTGCCCTCGCGTGTCGAAACGCCAGCACAAAGTAACATGCATTCGCCTGTGGTCACGCCAGCACACAGTAACGTGCCTTCGCCTGTGGACATGCCACCACACAGTAACACGCCTTCGCCTGTGGACACGCCACCACACACTAACGTGTCCTTGCCTGTGTACACGCCACCACACAGTAACGTGCCCTCGCCTGTGGACACCCCAACACACAGTAACATGCCTTCGCCTGTGGTCACGCCAGCACACAGTAACGTGCCTTCGCCTGTGGTCATGCCACCACACAGTAACATGCCTTCGCCTGTGGACATGCCACCACACAGTAACATGCCTTCGCCTGTGGACACGCCACCACACACTAACGTGCCCTTGCCTGTGGACACGCCAACACACAGTAACGCGCCTTCGCCTGTGGACACGCCACCACACAGTAACACGCCTTCGCCTGTGGACACGCCACCACACAGTAACGTGCCTTCGCCTGTGGACACGCCACCACACAGTAACATTCCTTGGCCTGTGTACACGCCACCACACAGTAACGTGCCTTCACCTGTGGACACGCCACCACACAGTAACGCGCCTTCGCCTGTGGACACGACACCACACTGTAACGTGCCTTCGCCTGTGGACACGCCTGCACACAGTAACGTGCCTTCGCCTGTGGACACGCCACCACACAGTAACGTGCCTTCGCCTGTGGACACGCCATCACACAGTAACACGCCTTCGCCTGTGGACACGCCACCACACAGTAACACGCCTTCGCCTGCGGACACGCCAGCACACAGTAACGTGCCTTCGCCTGTGGACACGCCACCACACAGTAACAAGCCCTCACCTGTGGACACGCCACCACACAGTAACGTGCCTTCGCCTGTGGACACACCACCACACAGTAACGTGCCTTCTCCTATGGACACGCCAGCACACAGTAACGTGCCTTCGCCTGTGGACACGCCACCACACAGTAACGTGCCCTCACCTGTGGACACGCCACCACACAGTAACGTGCCTTCGCCTGTGGACATGCCACCACACAGTAACGTGCCCTCACCTGTGGACACGCCACCACACAGTAACGTGCCTTCGCCTGTGGACACGCCAGCACACAGACGCCCCGCGTGCCACCGCTGTGGCCTTCCTCACCTGCTGTCTTGGCTAGCGGCCCCTCCCCTCTGCCGAACACAATCTTCACTTGGCTCAAAAGCAAAACGTCTCGTGTTCAAATACCGAATGCCTAGTCTCGCCGTATATTCATGAAAAACGAGTCCCAAGTAGTTCACGACAATCGCAGAAATTAACGAGTGCTGAGTGGCTCAAACTCACACGAAAGTCTGCAGGTTCCGTTTCTCTATCACCGAGTGTCTCGCCTAAGAGCACGCAGAAATACATTTCCTTCTCTAAACGGAAGACGCCGAGAAAATACGCTGCGCTTCCTCTATACGCTGTGCTTCGTGAGGTCTTTCGCTTTCCGACTTGCTGACACTCTGCCTCGTAACGATGTGCACAATGTGGCGGAACTCCACGAAACCGAGCTTTCCGACATATTCGCATTTACCAGTTCACTCACATGCGATGCCATAACAGATGCTGAATATGAGCGTGACGTAAATGTCTGGCGGAAATTCGACATTTCCAATTTCGGTGAATATATATATATATATATATATATATATATATATATATATATATATATATATATATAATATTTGGACACAGATGTGCGCCTACTTCCGGATGGTTCTGACATGTTCAGAAGTGTCTGCATATCCACACACTCCTTGGAGCCCGGCTTTTTACTACCCGGCACCTGCGTTGTCTTGGGACGCAATGCTCGAGAAGACTTTTAACCGATCCGGATATGCTTCTGTTCTTTGACCGTGGGATACATGGGGTACTATACCAGTGTATCCGTCGATACGCCGAGGTAAATAACCCGCAAATTGGTGCGAGGTACGACGCATCCCACGATTCCAGCTACATTCTGGATTTTGACGTGAGTAACGTTTACCAGCACGCAATAGTACAACCTCTGCCTATTGGGAATTTACAGGGCTGTCCAAAGAAGAATTAGACGGATTAGGCGGAAAATTAGTGGGACTCTCCACGGATTCTGATATTGGGTATGTATTCGAGGCAGATATTGCATATCCAATTGATTTGTACGATGAGACAACTAACTGACTTGCCGTTATCCGCAGAGCAAGTAGTTCCGCCGTGAGCCAACGGCTCCAACTATTGTTGCAGACAAGCAGACTTTACGTTAATCATCACCGTAGTCCGCAGCAGTGCGTCAACATGGGAAAGCAACTGATTACATTCACGCCAGCCGTATACCTCAACCAACCTCGCTGGTCGAAGCAGTACATTGAACTAAACACGACAGTGAGGGCGGCCGCAACTCTCGATTTGGAAAAGACTCTTATAAGCTTATCAACAATTACATTTTCGGAAAGACCATGGGAAATGTAAGAGACGAACCCGGCATTAAAATTAGAACGAGCTGGGATGGACGTCGCAGTGAGCGAAAATTAATTGCGTCGCCAAACTTCAAGAAGCTGAACTTTCTCAACGAAAATTTGTTACTGTGTGTTTCATTCATAATGTACAAGGTACTCTGTCAAGAACCGACGAAACAGTCGTTCAGTTTGGCACATTTTTGTGTTGTGCAGCGTGCATTTCCATCTGGGATGCGTGCACTCGTCTGCAAGCCGTGCTGCGTTCACGCAATGTGTCATGACTTGAAACTAAAAGTAAAATGAATGGGGTAAACGAGAACCGCCCTGAAGAGGACCACTGCACAGTGGTCGAAACGTCGGCAATTCATTTGCTAAGTGTTTTTTAAAAATGACGCGGCCTAACACCCAGAACTGTTTTATTCAAAATGACACCGTCCGTGGAAGCCTACGAAATTCTACAAGAACACACAGGTTTGTTGGATAAATTTTAATGTATTTTCTTTTTTCAAGTAAATTGCCATTTTCCTCTCTTGTTCCTGGAGGCCTGCGGCAGCCGGCAGGGGGCGCGGCGCCTGGTCCACCCCACCCCACCCCAGAGCAGGCCTCGCCGCTCACACCCCCCACCTACCTGAACGCTCGCGCTGATGCAACTGTCGCCGTTTTAATCACGGCATCTTCTGTGACTGCTAGGAATGCAACCTCCCTCTATTACACTCATGATCGTAGAAACCTTGAACATCAGCGAGGATGATGGTCACACCTCGAGAGCTCGTGATGCAATGGTTTAGGTATGATACGAGGTCATGTCCTTTATACAGTCTGCTGCGCAATACCAGTTGGCGGGCAGTATTTAATAACATGCAGAACTAGGGCAACTGTAGTAGACTGCTGTGGGAAATTTGCTGAAGATTCAAATGCAGTCCTCCAGATTTAATTACCTCGTTCTCTTAGGAGCAGTCTATTACTCTTATCGATGCCAGCTCCTTGAATTTCCTTGGACTAAGTAGGCACCCATCTGATTCCATATCGTCATCATAGTATGAAACGCGGAATCGAGCGTACAAGTACTGTGCGTAACTTGTCGTAAGGTTGGAATTCTGAGTTTAGGTAGTTTCTTGCATCAGTTAAGTTGCAGTTGTCATATACAGATGCATCATTTGTTGCATTCCTTCGTCGGTTGGTCTGAAATGTATGATGAATCCAGAAGTCTTCATCTGAACAGAGGTTTTAAGGCCCAGGTCCGTCTACAAGATGTTGGTATTTATTTATTATTTACCCTTGTTGCGGACCAGCTGCCTTTGGGTATATAGCTGGTCGTGATTACAAAAACTATGTGATACATTTATGCGACTGTGATACATTATTTTCTTTATACATTTACAGTAATTAGATAAAAATACAAAGAAAAACGTAAAAACTTATCATAAGGAAAATGGAAGGCAACTTAAAAACATCAACTATTTTAAGAAGAGAATAGTAGAACATAGGAAAATTGGTTTAAGTGATAGTCTGAAGAATAAGAGTGGAAACTCCAGGGTGGGAGGCCTCGGAATTTACTTCGAGCCCTGCCATCCTGGAGTTTTCTCATTTGGAGACCCCTATGATGAGCTATATCTGCAAGTTACATTTCGCATGTGTTTATATCGTCCTCTGTGTCGGGGCTGTCATCTGTTGTGTAATTTGCACTGTTTGCGCTTTCAGTATCAGATTCATCATAAGTGTTTTGTCTTCTGTTGTGGGACTTTTGTGTTGCATTACGTCTTACGTTCTGTGTGTACCCCTTTTTTTTTCGTAGTTGGACTTCGTCCGTCAGCCTGTTCATTATGTCCCATCCGTTCTTATCTCGTATTAGTACGTTTAAGTCTTTAGTCGTGTCAAATATAGTGAGTAAGTGAGTGTGTGTGTGTGTGTGTTTTTTTTTTTTTGTAGAGCTGACACTGTATGACAGTGTGTTCTGGGATCCCAGTTTCTCCATACGTACAGCATGGATTATCACTGAGACCCACACGTGTGAAGTGTACGGGGTAGGGGCCGTATCCCGTTAGGAAGTAGATCATATCCCGGCTGGGATTCATATGACCCATTCGAAGACGTCCCCTTGTATTCGGGAAAAAGCCATAGCAGTTATCCCATTCCCTTTGCCACGTGTTCATTCTCCATTTAATTAGTTGCCTCCGTTCTGTTATCTCTTGTCCAACAAGTTCGTGGACCTTGTCGTATTTCCCCGCCTTCAGCCAGTACATAGCAGCTCTTAGTCGTATGGTAAGGTCTAGTGGTGGTATCCCCAGTACCACGCACAGTGCTTCGTCTGAGGTAGTGTTGAAGGCTCCAGTTAGCCTTAATAGGACACTTCTTTGACCTTTCCTAACAGTGGCAATGCTGGTCTGTAGTGCCAGACGCTGTGCCCGTGAACTGGCCGCGAAGCAGATTACCGACTCGAAGAGGGCTATGTGGTATGTACGTAGTGTTTGTGTAGGTAGTCTGTACGTTGTGGTGTTTAGCCTGGCAAGTTTTTGAGTCATCTTGGTGGCCCTGTCGGTCGTCAGTCGTATATGTACATTAAAGGTCAAGCGTTCGTCCAATTGGACACCAAGATAACGTGTATTGTGTTGTCTGCGTATTTTGACGTTGTTGTGTTTTATTATTGAGTCACTGATTACGGCTCCTTTTAGTATTATGTAGACTGTCTTATGTGCTGCCACCTGTAATTTGTTCTGTGTGCACCATTGAGCTATAGTTGCCAGGACATGTGTTGCCTTGTGTTCTATTTGCATTCTCTAGTCAGCTGTAACCAAAACAAGTAGGTCATCTGCATACGCTACAGTACCTTTGACCAACTCCTGTTGCCCCAGTAGGTTCAGAAGTGGTTCAAAGGTTATGTCCCAGAAGACGGGTCCCCAGATCGATCCCTGATTGGTTGACCATTTCCCCTTTGACATTAGTTGTGTTAGAGAACTAACGAGTGGACCAGGCGTTTATGTCCGTGGCAATGATTAAGTGCCTGTTATTAGTAATGTTGGATAGGCAGTCTATGTAGTGTAGGTAGGGCTCAATGTCGTACAAATATTGCGCGTACATTGAGGCAACTACACACTTAGTCCTTCCTATGATTATTTCCACAGTGAGAAGGTGCGTGGTACAGAGGTGGGATATCTGTGTAATGGTGTATTGTGGATTAGTGACGATTACGGTTGCCATAGCGTCCGTATGGTGGATGGTTGTGTATTTGTGAGGCAGTCCTGTAATTTTGCCGTTTCTTAGGTGTGGTTCCTGGAGGCACACAATGTCCTCTATTAACCTGGCTAGTTCCATACAGGCGAGTGTACTACCTTGTGCATTTAGTTGTAGAATTTTCATGGGTAGTGGGTCCACACCATGCATCTGGGACCCTCAAGTGTAGGATCTAGGTATGTCCTAGCCATGTCTCGGTAGGCTTCCTCCAGGTTGAAGCTTTCGCCTCTCCTGGAGCAAGCCTTTCTAAGGATGTCACAGAGTCTGTCTGTTTGTTCTGCTATTGGGTAGCAGACATTGGATCTTTTAGAGTGCACTTGTCTTAGGGCTGCCTGAAAGATATATGGATTTTCCAGTCTTGATAGATTTTCATTTTCCCCCATTGTCGGTTGTCAAGTTCATATTCAGCTCGTTGTCGTTTGTCAAGGTCTAATTCTATTACTAAGATGTCGGTAGCTGAGGGTACTTAAACAGACCCCATGAATGAAAATTTAAAGGCAGTAAAGCACACGTATTCATTACTTTCAAAAGCTTCAATAGCCCCTAATCCGATACAATGATGTGGAGCATTTTCCACACTATCATGTTGATGATTTCATTCTCTTCTTGAACTTCATCTACTTGCCTGTATGAGTTTGTAGTCCGTCGCTCTTCGTATCGAAAAAGTTTCTGTTTAGTGTTCATGTTGAAACAGGAATGCTAGAGCGTTACTTGTAAGCTTTGACCTTTCTGCAGCATCTTCATTCTTCTTATTTTTGTTCCAAAACGATCCATCCAGATATAGAAAACTCTTTGCAGGGCAGAATTGAAGCATCCAATGCTGAATGGCGATCCAAATTTCATCATCTTTGTTAATTGTAGTTGAAGCATAAGGTTTATGCGAGAAGTATTCCTGACGAATAATCCGCTCATCATCTTCGCAGGGTTTCAGACCAGTTGATTTAAAGAACTCGTGGTTCACACGTGTTATCGCTTTGAGGTTTTGTGACGAAGTGACGTCGAGCGTTGCGCACGCAGAGGTGCCCACTCGGTCTCGGTGTGACTTCCCTACTTGGAACATCAACAAGTCGGTAGTTCTGGTCGCGGCTAGTCCGGTGTCCGTACTCCACAAGGCATTACATCGCGTGTTAGGCGCTTCAGTGGTGTTACACGCAGAACCAGCTGATGGAAAGAAGCTGAAAATTGTATGAGCCACCTGTCGTTTAAGTAGCAGTGGCTGTAATGTGCACGCAACCCGAATAGTACTGACTGGCAGCGCGTCCACAGTCTGCTCGGAACTGTAGAATTTATTGAAGTCGCCGCGGTGGAGTAGCCGAGCGGTCTAAAGGTGGGTTGTCCAAGGCGCGATTGCTGCCTGCGGCTGCGATGGATCGGCTCGTGACGTCAGAGGCTGGCTGTTCGCGCATGCGCACTTCGAGTTTGGAGTGCGGCGCGCGGCTGATGCGGCGACAATCGCAGGACTGCACCAGTGAGCAGTGTTGCGATGGGAGTCGCACGACTCAAGGCAGCGGCAGAAAGGTGTCGAGCCAAGAGGACCGAAGGAAAACGGACGTGAACCACTCATAAGATGTGAGCTCATCTGGCCATTAAGCTACTGCCTTTGTACATTGAACAGATTTAGATTTCATGCCAATCATATATAAGAGTAGACTGAAAATATTCGGAGAAATAAAAGAGAAATCAAGGTTGGAAAAGGAGCTGTATTGGCCCTCTGGGGGTTTGGAAATACAAATGTGACCGGTGGTAACTAATCTTTTTGTTTAAGTGATTCCACAGGTGTAAGGAAATGCATGACTATGTTAATGTAATCTTTTCATTAATTTCATTCATACCAATACAGTCCGTTTTGTGGCGTGCCGTAAAAATTATCTTAGTTTATATGAACAAAAATAAATGTTGTGGTGTACCATTTAGATTCAAATGTCTCGTACACGGTATGGATGACATCTTCGATATTTTAAAATCTATTTGTTTTCCCTATTCTCAGGAAGATGGTTTAGAACAGAAACCGGCCAGAATGAAATAAATTATAACAAAACAGCAAACAGTCTTACAACTGTTGTTGATACATTTAACAAGCTGCAGAAAAATCTTTTGTTTGGTATGTGTTTGCAATTTTTGATCTCCCTTGGAAAAAAAATTCAGCTGTACGTTTTGTAAAACTGGGACTTATTTCAAAGGCAATACAGAAGGTGAATCCAATCAGTTAAAATGAAAAAATAAAATTAAATAAAAAGAGCCTGAGACGAGAGAGACGCAAGCTGCATCAGGAGTTTCAGAGAAACACACTCCTGGTCTTATAAACAGCGCCGCAATCGTAAATAAGAAAATAAAAGAACAATTACCTTATCATCACTGCGTTTTATTTTTATTTATTTATTTATTTTTTCAGCTGGACTGATAGATTTATTGAATCGGTTATATCATTTTCTCTGAATGTCCCTCTCCGCAAGTTCCAATTCATGTGCAAACTGGCCGACAGTTAATCTAAACTCAAGTATGGATTTCGTGTCGTCATTTAAGAGGTGCCTGTTAATAAAAATGTTTTAACAGCTTTCATGGTCATTGTCACAAAATAGAATCAATATATAGCAAACCCTAAGAGTCAAAATCTTCAGTGACACAGTGAAGTACACGGCAATGTGATGAATTGAAAAAGCAAAACTTCCATCCCTTGGGAGAATACACACACAGCTCCATGAAGTCGCACATAGAATTAACACTAAAAGAACTGTTATTGATGATGGTTCACAAATAAAGAAGCGAAACTCCTTTCATTTAGTTCCAATAGACGGAAATAAACCTCCATAAATGTTAAATACTGTTTCATTAATACCTCGTTTCATCGTAAAAAACTATGGTTATTTCTGTATACCTGTAGATAAAAAAAGCTTTGAGTATTGATGATTGTGTAAAACATGAATTTCTTCCCAGGCTATCAAAGAAAAAAAGGGTTCAATATCTTCAACAGTTTATAAGATGTGATGATTGTTACCTCCGCACAATTCAGGTTGCACGTGGAGAGAACTGGCGCGCTGGTCGAGACGCTCCCGCACCGTAGATATACGAGCCAAAAAGTCGAAAACGGAGACAGGTATCGTCCTGCTCTCAACTTTAAAAATAATTTCGAATTACTGGCTTCATTTCATCCGCAACAATGTTTGAACTAAAATGAACCATACGCAAAGTAGACAGCGACTACATTTTTCGGTGTAAACACTTCAAGTTTAGTGCAATGTTGTTGTTGTTGTGGTCTTCAGTCCGGAGACTGGTTTGATGCAGCTCTCCACAATACCCTATCCTGAGCAAGCCTCATCATCTCCACATAAGAGCGACAACCTACATCTGTCTGAATCTGCTTACTGTATCCATCTCTTGGTCTTCCCCTGCGATTTTTTTCCCCATACACTACCCTCCAACGCTAAATTGACAATTCCTTGATGTCTAAGAATGTGTCCTACCAATCTATCCCTTCTTTTAGTCAAGGTATGCCAGAAATTCCTTTTCTCCCCAATTCTGTTCAGTACCTCCTCATTAGTTACGCGATCCACCCACCTAATCTTCAGCATTCTTCTGTAGCACCATATTTCAAAAGCCTCAATCTTCTTCCTGTCCGCACTTTTTATCGTCCATGTCTCACTCCCATACAAGGCAACATTCCATACAAATGCCTTCAGAAAGGACTTCCTTAGGTTTAAATCAATATTCGATGTTAACAAATTTCTCTTTTTCAAGAATGCCTTTCTACCCATTGCCATTCTGCATTTTATATCCTCTGTACTGCGACCATCATTTGTTATTTTACTGCCCAAGTAACAAAACTCATCTACCTCCTTTATTGCTTCGTTTCCCAATCTAATTCCTTCAGCATCACCTGATTTTCTTACACTGCACTCCATTACCCTAGTTTTGCTCTTGTTAATGTTCATTTTATATGCACCTTTCAGCACACTGTCCATTCCGTTCAATTGCTCTTCCAGGTCCTTTGCTGTATCTGTCAGAATTACTATGTCGTCGGCAAAACGCAATGTTTTTAAGTCTTCCCCCTGAACTTTAATTCCTTCTCCAAATTTCTCTTTGCTTTCCTTTATAGCTTGCTCAATGTACAAATTGAATAACAATGGAGAAAGACTACAACCCTGTCTTACTCCCTTTCCAACCACTGCAACCCTTTCATGCCCTTCAACTCTGACAACCGCTGTCTGGTTTTTGTACAAGTTGTAAATAACCTTACGTTCCCTATATTTTACTCCTGCTGGCTTCAGAACTTGAAAGAGTATATTTCAATCAACATTGTCAAAAGCCTTCTCCAAATCTACAAAAGCTAGAAATGTAGGTTTGCCTTTTCTTAATCTATCTTCTAGGATAAGCCGTAACGTGAGTATTGCCTCCCGTGTTCCTACATTTCTCCTGAACCCAAACTGATCTTCCCCGAGGTCGGCTTCTACCAGCTTTTCCATCCTTCTGTATATAATTCGCGTTAATATTTTGCAACCATGACTTATTAAACTGATCGTTCTGAAGTTTTCACACCTGTCTGAACCTGCTTTCTTAGGGATGGGGATTATAACATTTTTCTTAAAATCTGAGGGTACTTCACCTGTCTCATACATCTCACACACCAGGTGAAACAATTTTGTCATGGCTGGTTCTCCCAGAGACTTCAGTAGCTCTGAGGGAATATCATCTACTCCAGGGGCCTTGTTTCGACTTAGGTCTTTCAGGGCTCTGTCAAATTCTTCTCTCAGTACAGTATCTCCTATTTCATCTTCATCTACATCCTCTTCCCTTCCTACAATATTGTCTCGTAGTTCATTTTCTTTGTAGAGTCCCTCTATATACTCTTTCCACCTTTCAGCTTTCCCTTCTTTGCTGAGAACTGGTTTTCCATCAGTGTCTTTGATATTCATAGAGCTGTTTTTCTTATCTCCAAATGTTTCTTTTATTTTCCTGTAGGCTGTATCTATTTTTCCCCTATTTATACATTCTTCTACATCCTTGCATTTTCCTTCTAGCCACTCCTGCTTAGCCATTTGGCACTTCCTGTCAATCTCATTTCTTAGTCGTCTGTACTCCATCTTGCCTGTTTCATTTACTGCATTTTTATATTTTCTCCTTTCATCGATTAAATTTAGTATCTCCTCTGATATCCAAGGATTTTTTGTAGGTCTTTCCTTCCTACCTATTTTGTCCTCTGCTACCTTCACTATTTCATCTCTCAATTTTACCCATTCCTCCTCTACTGGTTTATTTTCTCCTGTTTCTGTCAATTGTTGCCTAAAGCTTCCTCTGAAATTCTTAAGAACCTCAGGTTCCTTCAATTTATCCAGGTCCCATCTCCTTATTTTCCTACCTTTTTGTAGTTTCTTTAGTTTCAGCCTACAGTTCATAACCAACAAGTTATGGTCAGAGTCTATATCTGCCCCGGGGTATGCCTTACACTTCCGAAATCTATGTCTTACCATTATAAAATCTATCTGGTATCTTCCGGTGTCTCCTGGTCTCTTCCATGTATACAACCTTCTTTTGTGATTCTTGAACCAGGTGTTTGTTATAACTAAATTATGTTCTGTGCAGAATTCTTCCAGGCGGCTTCCTCTTTCATTCCTTTTGCCCAGACCATATTCACCTACTATCGTCCCTTCCCTTCCTTGTCCTACTACCGAATTCCAGTCTCCCATAACAATTAAGTTTTCCTCTCCCTTAATTGTCTGAATAATTTCCTTTAGCTCCTCATATATTTCTTCGATTTCCTCATCATCGGTAGAGCTCGTTGGCATATAAACCTGTACTACTGTTGTCGGTGTTGGCTTCGTATCTATCTTGACAATGATAATGCGATCACTGTGCTGGTCATAGTAGTTTACCCGCATTCCTATTTTCTTATTCATTATCAATCCTACTCCTGTGATACCGCCAATTGATTTTGTATTTATAATCCTGTACTCACCTGACCAGAAATCCTGTTCATCCTGCCACCGAACTTCACTAATCCCCACTATATCTAACTTCAACCTATGCATTTCCCTTTTTAAATTTTCTAATTTTCCTACTCGATTAAGGGATCTAACATTCCACGCTCCGACCCGTAGAATGCCAGTATTGTCTTTCCTGATGATCACATCCTCCTGAGTAGTCCCCGCCCGGAGATCCGAATGGGGGACTATTTTACCTCCGGAATATTTTACCCGAGAGGATGCCATCATCATATGTTCATACAGTAGAGCTGCATGTCCTCGGGAAAGGTAACGGCTGTAGTTTCCCCTTGCTTTCAGCCGTTCGCAGTAGCTATGTGGCAAAGCCACATTAGCTGATGTTACAAGGCCAGCTCAGTCAATCATCCAGACTGTTGCCCTTGTAACTACTGAAAAGGCTGCTGCCCCTCTTCAGGAACCACACGTTTGTCTGGCCTCTCCACAGATACCCCTCCGCTGTGGTTGCACCTACGGTACGGCTATCTGTATCATTGAGGCACGCAAGCCACCCCACCTCGGCAATGTCTGTGGTTCATGGGAGTGGTTAGTGCAATAGGTTACTTAAAAACCAAGTATCTGAATAACTATGAGGAATTTTGAGAAAATAGACACTTCGTTATCAAGCTGGGGTATGAAACTACAAGATATGCAAAAACCAAATTTTTTTGCTTGTAAGTTTCCTCAAACTTGACAGAGATGTAATGAAAAGTGAAAAAAAAAAAAATCACGCACAACCGAAAGTAGCGCTTTTTAATCTTTTAAAGGAAAACGAAAATCTGTACCGAAAACCTAAATGTGGGAACTGATGTAGCTTTTCTTTCTTAACATGCAGTATTTTTTACAGCAAAAAAATCGGAAATTTTATTTTCGTCATGAATTTCCGGAGTCGCCGACCAGAGCCGCGCCTAGGTAAACGGCAGCGGCTGCCGTCGAGCTGCCGACTGCCGCCGGAAGAGGGAGGAGAAGGGGGCCGAGCCGCGATCGCAGCTAACAGCCGCGCCTTGGACGACACACCTTCAAGCGCCTCGCTGCGGAGCGCGCGGTTGCTCGCCGTGGAGGTTCGAGTCCTCCCTGGGGCATGTGTGTGTGTGTGTGTGTGTGTGTGTGTGTGTGTTGTCCTTAGGTCAGTTTACCTAGGTTTAAGTAGTTTGTAAGCTACGGACTGATGACCACGCAGTTTGGTCCGATAGATTTACAAACATTTGAACACTTTTTATTCAAGTCCTCCTCAAAGACTTGCCCCTCGGTGACACCTAGCAGTTGTCCTATTAAGCCTTTTTGACGGATTTCTGTCGATGCAACTTTCTTCAGTTTTAAGAGTGCTGGTGTTTCCACACGGTTCGATCGCTTTTCCAAATTGCTTTTAAACTTAGTCTAGCTAATGTATATCGTACGCACCGAGTTCTATTACATTTTCTTTTATACCATTAACACCCAGATGCAGTTTGTTGTTGGCTTCTGTGATATTTGAAATAGAGTTATAAGTTTCCATACCAGTCACGGCTATGCTCTAATTTCCACTGCTTAAATCTGTAGGAAGGAAGTAATTTGCACTTAATACTGATGAACGACACTTTAAAGTCAGAGTGTACGACACGACAGTTAAAACCCAACAGCTTTAAATGCGTTGAACATTCATCCTCATACAGCCTTCTTCGTAGTCGCTAGAAGGAACATCAGGCGTAAATGCCCACACATGTAAGTATCATAAACCTGGTACCGGTGGAAATGGTAGAAAACACTTCTCTTGTTTGTAAAGTATCGTTGTAGTTCTGTTGTAGATTGTAGGTTACCAAATGAGTCAAAATGTAAATTCTTCCTCTTCTTGCTAACATACGCTACGCAGTGAGTTCCAAATTCACTATTGCACATTCACCTGATATTCACATAGTCTTAGGCTATATATATATCATGCATAAACACACCTCTGAATCTTGAAATTTTGAAGTTAGACAACTTGAGCAGATCGGTATTAAAAAGCTGTATATCACGTAGAACGGCTTTTTTTAAGAGACCAAGTTCCTTCTAGTATAGTTCCAGGTAAAAGCCTATTGCTATAGCAGTTGCTTCCATCATTCGGATATCATTTCTCTCCCCCTGTAGCTGCTGCTCGGCGTTCTACACTACTGGCCGTTAAAATTGCTGCACCAAGAAGAAATGCAGATGATAAACGGGTATTCATTGGACAAATATGTTATACTAGAACTGACATGTGATTACATTTTCACGCAACTTGGGTGCATAGATAGTGAAAAATCAGTACCCAGAACAACCACCTCTGGCCGTAATAACGGCCTCGATACGCCTGGGCATAGAGTTAAACAGAGGTTGGATGGCGTGTACAGGTGCAGATGCCCGTGCAGCTACAACACGATACCACAGTTCATTAAGAGTAGTGACTGGCGTATTGTGACGAGCCAGTTGCTCGGCCACCATTGACCAGACGTTTTCAGTTGCGTATCAGAGGCTCGTCATCTCGACTGCTAGTGATAGGAGGCCGCTGGGGTCCAGCAAGGCGTTCCGTATTGCTGCCCTGAACCCATCTATTCCATATTCTGCTAACAGTCATTGGATCGCGACCAACGCGAGCAACAATGTATCGATTCGATAAATCGCAATCGCGATAGGCTACAATCTGACCTTTATCAAAGTCGGAAACGTGATGGTACGCATTTCTTCTCCTTACACGGGGCATCACAACAACGTTTCACCAGGAAAATCCCGGTCAACTGCTGTTTGTGTGTGAGAAATCCTCACGCCAGCACGTTGCAGGTGTCGCCATCGGCGCCAAACTTGTGTGAATGCTCTATAAAGCTAATCATTTGCGTATCACAACATCTTATTCCTGTCGGTTAAATTGCGCACCTGTAGCACGTCATCTTTGTGCTGTAGTAATTTAATGGCGGGCAGTGTAGCATTATTCAGTGTTCTGACAATATCTGATGTACCACTGGCCAGAGAACCGATTGCTGGGAGTCCGGCAAGCGTTGTAATTAAATTAGGAACGGAACAGTTCCACCTGACGTCTTCGATAATGGTTTTAAACCTTCGTCGGGTAGTTACCGTTTGATTATTGTTCTTCAAGACGTCTTTAGCTACATACAGTGCGGTCAATATACAGTTCTTGATACATCGGCTCTTCTTCTTCTTCTTGTTTAGTGCACGACGCTCAGCGTTCATAAGTTGGTGGAGCCCTAAGACAAGCTTACTTTTGGCGCGCTCCCAGGCGTCGACCGAGTCCAGGTGCCTCCTCAGACTATCGACTCGCCTTCCCCGGCTAGGATTCCGTCGGCCGTGTGACGCTCACTGTCTGACTCGTCGGCGACGCCGCGCCCCGGACGCGCCTCGTCGGGCAGGTAAACCCCTCGGTGGCATCGTGCCGGACGTTTCCGACGCCTCGCTCCAGGCCCGCAGTGGTGCAGTCGCGCTCGGGAGCTGCCGCTGCTGCCGACGCGCGCGTGCTCCGTGCCTCTCATCATCTGGCAACGCGTCGACGGCAACCCAGCTATTTTCAGAAGAGCCTTTTAAGAAGAGCTCTGTTCACACGCCGGAAACACAGCAGGCGCAGAGCTGTTCTGTAGTTCTTCAGTATAGAAACTTCCGACGATTTCTTCTCCCTTGCTGTCTTTTAAGGTATACGTTACAGGATTCGTTCGCTGTGCGTTGGCAGTGGTATCTCCGGTGACCAGTCTGGAAGCTATGATTTCTCAAAAGTAGTCTTGTGCTTTCAAACGCGCATCAAGTGTCTGCCGTTGAACTTTGGCTTCCGTACGTCGAGCCTCCTCACGCGACAACACGCGGTGTCTTTCTGAAGGTCAGCCGCGGCGGAGCGGTCGAGCGCACTGAGGCACTTTGCTACGAGGCGCGAGGTCTTTCCCTGTCGGGGGTTCTAATCCCCCCTTGGGCATGGATGTTTGTGCCGTCTTTAGTATAAGTCTGTTTACAAGTAGTTTATTTTTCAAAAGAGAGAGATTGGCTAGGCAGTACTTACCTCTGTGCTGTACCGCCGATAGTCACAAAAATGAAGAAAGAAGGAAAAGGACGAAAAAAGACACACTTTCGGAACGCAGTTCCTTCTTCAGATAGGAGAGAAGGGAAGAAACAGGGGATGGAACGGAAGGGGAAGGTAATTGATGGTGTTTGAGGAGTGTGGCAGTCAGAGATACTGTATATTAGTATTGAGCCATGCCAGAGAGAATATATATAACCAAAAAGGAAAGATGATGGAGTAAAGAGAAGAAAACAGAAGAAAAGACGAGTGAACCGAATGATGCTGAGCGTTGGACGAGGTGGGTTGTCTAAAACGGTTTTGATTAACAGGGAAAAATGGAAAGATATAGAGAAAAACACACCTACCCAAAAACACACACACACCACCACCACCACAGGATAAACCTACTCTATTCAAGGCAGGGCGACATGCGAGACAACACACGTCCTATATCAACTGACATGTGTCCACTGTGCGGCGTTTTATGTTGGTATGAGCACCAATAAACTGGCTGAGCGGATGAATGGTGACAGGCGGACCCACTTTCCTGTGGCAGAGCATGAGTCCAGGGACCTTGTTCATTATCACGAACATGGATGACTATCATTTTTGT
The DNA here is from genome assembly GCA_026315105.1 of Locusta migratoria. Lineage (NCBI taxonomy): Eukaryota > Metazoa > Arthropoda > Insecta > Orthoptera > Acrididae > Locusta > Locusta migratoria. The sequence continues at coordinate 376,492,814 of CM048749.1, forward strand.
CGTACTATGTTAGGTTCGGTTATACTTTGCAATTATCTCTGGGAGAATATCTATCCATTTATGCGTTGCGTGGAGATTAAACCGCATCCACAACTGAGTTTGTATAGTTCTGTTCAGGCGTACCACAATACTTGCTTTCAGGTGAGTGTATTCTAAGTAAAGGTTTATATTACACCGATCCATTACAGTTTTGAGATATCCATTCTAAAACTCGGTCCCGTGATCTGTTTGAAGTTTGTTAGGACATCGATTTGTTACAACTTGCAAAAGCTGCTCAAACATTCGTGCGACGTTCTTCCTTGATTTTGATTTCAGTGGTAATTCTCATGCGAATTTGGAGTATGTGTCAATGATCATCAAAATATAGTTGAAACCGTTATCCGCTGCAGAGTACTGTTTCGTGTGCACAAGATCAGACTGCCATAAGTCATCCGAGCCTTTGATCACGACTCGTCTATGGCGGTATCATCCACGTGCAGGTCTGTGGAATTCTCGAACCGCGGTCTCCATACTTCTTCTTATTCGATGATACCTCGCCGTCTAAGTTGTGAAATTATCGAAACAACCTCATTCGAGTGAGGTTTATTAGCAGCAGCAGTCGATGCCACGAGCAAACGTAGGCTGCCTGGTACTTGATCTAGATGACTGTAACATATATACTCCGGCACTTCACCGCTCGCCACACTTTTATTTTGAACTGGCTCACTCTCACGTGAAATGAATAGAAAAGGAAATACTGTAACTCATGTGAACATAGAATCACTGAGAGAATGCTTCAATCATATCAATATCGTTCGTTGGGCTACTGTGGCTATGTGAAACGAAAGTTATAAAAAACATGGCAGATACACATTATTTTAAACCCATAGGATAGATTACATTTCTTGTCGTTCTTGTCTTACTGATCTGTTTACCGACTGGACAATGAGACGTATAAATTCAGCTTAGTAAAAAGCTATTGGTTTCTACATTCTGTCCATTTCCCATCCGCTATGTCTCCCACTATCTCCCCACTACCTACCTCTTCATCCTCCCTCTGTCTAATCCCCGGCCTCTTTTTATTACTCCTTTCCCTTCCACCCATCTATCTATTTGCCTCGTCGAACCTATATAAAGTGATAATATTACAAATTAGGGAATTCCTTCAAAGTATGTGTTATGTGCTGGAAACTATCACAAAGTTACTGTTTCATAAAATTAAATGAAACAACGACGCCGACAAAAAACGTTTTGTTCAGAATTAGTTTCCATGGTGTTTTGATTCCACCGAAACTATCATGATTGATCTTACTGAAAATTAGCCATTAAACATGAACGTACATAAAACGCGTTTCCACGAAAAGTTGTTACTTTAGTGTGACATTTTTACCATAGCACCCGACCGGTACGCAAGGCAGAAGGTGGTACCACTTCAATTTTCGACGCTTACTTATTTGGCAGACGAAATGCCCTCAGACTTCAAGAAAAATGTAATAATCCCCATTCCAAAGAAATCAGGTGCAGACAGGTGTGAACATTACAGAACCATCAGTTTGATAAGTCATTGCTGCAAAACTTTAACACGAATTATCTACAGGAGAATGGAAAAGCTGGTAGAAGCTGACCTCGGGGAAGATTAGTTTGGATTCAGGAGGAACGTAGGAACCCGGGAGGCAATACTCACTTTATGTCTTATCTTAGAAGATAGATTAAGGAAAGGCAAACCTACATTTTTAGCTTTTGTAGATTTGGAGAAAGCGTTTGACAATGTTGACTGGAATACACTCTTTCAAATTCTGAAGTCAGCAGGGATAAAATACAGGGAAATGAGAGTTATTTACAACTTGCACAAAAGCCAGACCGCAGTTATTAGACTCGAAGGGCATGAAAGGGAAGCATCAGTTGGGAAGGGAGTAAGACAGGGTTGTAGCCTTTCTCTGACGTTATTCAGTTTGTACATCGAGCAGGCGGTGAAGGAAAGCAAGGAAAAATTTGGGATAGGGATTAAAGTTCAGGGGCAAGAAATAAAAACATTGCGTTTTGCTGATGACATTGTAATTCTGTCAGAGACAGCAAAGGACCTGGAAGAGCAGTTGAATGGAGAGAGTGTTGAAGAGAGCGTATAAAATGAACATTAACAAGAGCAAAACAAAAATAATGGAATGCGGTCTTAGAAAATCAGGCGATGCTGAAGGAGTTAGCTTAGGTAACGAAACAATGAAGGTGGTAGATGAGTTTTGTTACTTGGGTAGTAAAATAACATGCGATGGTCGCAGTACAAAGGATATGAAATGCAGAATGGCAATGGGAAGAAAAGCATTTTTGAAAAAGAGAAATTTGCTAACATCGAATATTAATTTAAGGGTAAGGAAGTCTTTTCTGAAGGCATTTTTGTGGAGTGTTGCCTTGTACGGGAGTGAAACGTGGACGATAAGCAGTGCGGACAGGAAGAGGATAGAGGCTTTTGAAATGTAGTGCTACAGAAGAATGCTGAAGATTAGGTGGGTAGATCGCATAACTAATGAAGAGGTACTGAGCAGAATTGGTGAGAAAAGGAATTTTTGGCACACCCTGACTAAAAGAAGGGATCGCTTGGTAGTACACATTCTTAGACATCGAGGAATCGTAAGTTTAGCATTGGAGGGAAGTGTGTGGGGTAAAAATCGCAGAGGGAGACCAAGAGACGCATATAGTAAGCAGATTAAAGTGGATGTGGGTTGCCGTTCTTATGAGGAGATGAAAAGGCTTGCTCAGGATAGAGTAGGGTGGAGAGCTGCATCAAACCAGTCTCCGGACTGAAGACAATAACAACAACTTATTTGGCAGTTGGAGAATTTAAAGCGTGATCAGAGCTATAGATATGAAAACACCTGCTTCCTTTTGCCTCTCTTAATGGGTTCGTGTAGACATGATTTTAGCCTTTCACGCATCTATGGCAAAGAGCCTTTTGAATTGTGTTTCATTGGCCTCCTTGTATAATTATAATCGACAGTCGATACGTGAGTCTTCATGTTTTTGGTAAAATTTAATTTGCGGCAGCGGCTGATGTTGCCAAAATTTCTTGACTGCACTTTGAAAACTCAGTTACATACAATGAGGGTAATAATGTTGGGCGTTTACCACGAAGTATTAAACTAGCACGAATGCCGCAGCTGTCGTAAGTAAAATTAAACCTGCATTTCCAAGTAATTCTACAATGCTAAACGTCCAAGTTTGGTCAGCAGGAATTTAGAAGCGCACATTCGATACATACCATTAGAGGCCCGGCTACTTCAATTGCAAAGCATGTGGATCCCGAGCATTACTAGGGAATGCTGTTTTCTGTAAGGCAGTGGTAATTAGAAGGAGACTCTTACCTGGAATATTTTGAACGAATCGCTTTTGGCCATAAAACGGCAGTTTACCGCGGTCCCTGCTGTGTCGCCTGAGAGGCGGCTGCGGTTTGGCGGCGAGTGAGTCGGTCGCTTCAGCGGACACTGCGTGAGACCAGAGCGAGCACAGCGGCTTGTAGCGCCTAGCGTCTGTGCACACTGTAGAAGGCAACCCCACTCATCAGAAAAACTTGAAATTTCCAGAGGGTGTTCGTCTTACACTGTTGCCGGCGTTTAAAAAGCCATTTTTCGATATTCCGTCCCTAAGGGGGTGAAATAGTGGATGAAACGTTTTTTGAAAATATGCTGTTATCCAGTCAATTCTGATGCTAGAAGAACATAAATTGGTATATGGATTCCTGGTTAGAAATTTAAAGAGGCGTCTTTCAGCTTTTTCTGAAAACCAGCAATTAAGGGGGTGAAATAGGGGACGAAAAGATTTTTTGAAATGGTGCTTTAGGCCAGTTTTGAAGCCTAAACTCCAAAAGCTGTTATTTGTAGTCTTGGTTACAATTAAAGAAGTACGTGTATATCTCCCCTCCCCCTCTACGTCATTGCCTACCCTTCCTGTATCTCGTCTTAGAAATCTAACTTGGATTAGTCTTATGTTAAAAATCTAATACCGCCGAAAGTTCTTCACAGAGTGTTTTGAAATATTGATACAACGTACTACTGGATTACGCGGATGTGTTTACATATCTACTTTTAAATGTGGAAAACTTGCTGCCAAAAATCGGAAAAGTGTCATGCATATATGTTATGTGTAATATATTAAACAAATAGGTATCTGAAAACTTTCCCGTGCTACAGTGCAACGGTGTAACAAATTTGGAGCTCTATCGGTGAAGAAATTTTTGAGATTTTCAAACACACACAAACCAACACATATTTCTATATATGGATATTTTCGTGTATTAGAGGTTTTATAATGAACTGATTTCACTCTTTTGACGCCACACATCTTGTCTGCCGCCGCCTGCACTGCCAGCAGCTCCGCCGTCAACGTTCGTGCTCGCCTGGGACGCCGGAGCTAGGCATTGTCCACTGTCGCGAAATAGCTCGTTCGTGATGGTTCTTTCTGGGGACCGTTCCTTTCTACTCTCCCACCGTTCCTTTTTCATCAATTCCTCAACAATTTGTGAGGTAAAGGGTAAATACCATGTTATTGTTACGTATTGGCTAGGCACGATGGACAAAAATCTGTTAGTTTGACACATTCTCACCCTATATTTTAGATAGATGATTGAAACTTACGTTAAATGATGTGGTACATGAAATCTAAAACTGTACTAAGAGTAATAATTATTTCTTGTGCCGTTGATGAAATTTATGAAGAAATAACGAGATTTACCATTGTGATGCGTATAAAATGTATGTATTACAAGTTACAAATTACAAAATAACTGTAAAATATAAATTACTGGTGGTGGACGCTAAACAGAATACGGGAAGAAGCAATAGTACAAAGTCAGAGAAAGAGTCCGGAGCGGAGGCGGCCGACGGCACGTGGCGTCGAGCCGCGAGCGGGAACCGAACTGGAACGGGGCCGCCAGGGTGAACGGCGAGCAGCCAGTTCCACGGTCCTGCAGTTCACTTCTGCGAACCGTTCCTTCAGCCGCCCGTTCGCGGACGACGCACCTCTAGCAGCATCCGTTACAGTACAGCTTCCACAATAAGGCGGTAGAGAAAAGTGGGTAAACACGTAGCTGCCAGTTCCAAACTTTCAGGAAGTATGCAGAGGGAGCGGATGGTCTGCCATTCAGTCAGCCTGGACGGATGGCCTCTGCCTCTCTCCGCAGGCCACGCGCTCCCCACGTGCCGCCGCCCCTCGCAGCGCCTGCCACCGCAGTTAGCCGGTCACTCCCGAGCTTCCGCGCTTCCTGCCTCGACCGGTAACGTAGCCTGCTGCTCTCCATCTACTCAGATAGTCCTGTCTGCTATAGATTCCACTCGAGGATCAATATTCGACCAAACGGTAATACTATAGCACAGCCGGTACGGCTTCACTGAGATTCCACCTGTAATACATTCAAAATTGTTGTTTGTCGAGCTTATCTGCGGGGTCATGTCCCTAAACTTATAAACTACGTATGAACTACCTTATATTAAAAACGACTCAAACAGCCTTACCTGAGAATGGGACTCGAATCCCCGACGGGGAACGACTTCGCACAGTGCATTGAGCCACGTACCGTTACCCCCACCCCTCCGCCCTCGAACAGCAGCGCACGTCCCGGTAGGACGGGAAGAACAATAGTAGCACACTTCCTGGAACGACACGATGGTCGACGTCGAACACGTGCTTGCACTTTAGCGTTGCTCACGCTAGGGCAGTCTTATACTGTCTAATCTCTTACCTCGCCTTTCGGCGCAACAGTAACGCTTGTCGTGTATTTCTTTTTGTGGTAGCCACTGAAGCAAGACAAGTCCCCCAAACCCGAGGTTAGGTAAATTCTTATGCTCAACTGGTTCCACTTTAGCCCCCAAAACCCCCAAAATCTTATTCTAAATGCGCCTGCCGGGTCGGGAGTGGTTTTGTTGGTGGTCTAAGTGATACGAGAATTTTTTACACAACAAAATTACGATTTAATTATTTATGTAAAAAATAGAAAATGAATGAATGTAATGAACATATACACGAATTTCACAGGCTTGTAGGCGCAGAATAACTGAGTAAGGTAAGGGATAATGTTACATGAACTTAGGAAAACGTCTGATCTCGTGTACCTGTCACGAATTAATCGGTAAATTTCAAGTGGGGTCACAGAACGCGGTTGTCGCAAACGAGTGAAAATGCGCGAAAAGCACGCCAAACGTAAGCTGAGTTCATTGGACGGAAGGGAGCCCTGAGCAATTAGCACCTGTACCGTGTGTGGTCTCGTCGTGGCTGCGACCTGCTTCTGATGGTCCTGCAAACCTAAAAAAAAAAAGAAAAAACCTGAATAACTTTGCCAAGACTGTCGTCAAACAGCCGGTACGTTCCCTGCCTACCTTTCCCTAGTCTATTGGTAATTTGGCGTGGTACACCGGCTTCCGCCAGTCCACCATTGCGCCCTCAAAATGTGTTCGCAAGTTTTAAGTACTAGAATGGACGTATGAAGTCCCATAAACGATCTGCATGTATCGTAGCCAGACGAGAAGCGTCAGACTCGACACTTGAAACCGCTAGGCTTACGGTTCACCCTCGGAGCTCGCTTATTATGCCGATCGCTATGCGTCGTTCCGTAATTACGGAAGTACCACATGTAATGTAACAACAAGTGCGCTACAACGCCTGCAGACAGAAGGTCTGAGCATGAACGCGGCCGCCCAGATACAGCGCAGACGCTGAACCTCTGGACAGTGAGCGGCTGTCCTGCACGACGAGTCGCTGGGGCTTATCTAGGTGTTACTGCGCCGTAGGAAATTCAGAATCACTTCCGCCAATGAGAGGACTCCACGCGGTCCGCGCTACACACGCCCTCCAATCAGCGTGCAGCCACTCCACAACTCCAGTCCACCTCCCTGACACCCCTCGAGCCGCGCCCCGTGCGCGTCCTCTCTGAGCCACAGGGGCGACCCCCCAATGTTACCGTGTGAAAGTAGCCCAGAGAAATAAATGTGGGGGCGCCTGACACCTTACACACTTACTGAGACATGGCGCTCTTCAGGACGAATGGCCGGCAGCAGTGGCCGATAACTGTATGCTACATCTTTATACATTCTGTCAGGTTACCTACCTAGCACGCAAACATTTCGTTTCTCGAAATCGGTACATGAAGGTAGGTGACGTAATACATCAAACTTTAATTACAATTTGTGTGCGACGCAGATAAGCAGGTAAATATAGTCACGGCATGAAGAAATTTGTTGCAGTGCTACGGGAGTGTACTGTAAGTTTCGTATAACCTACGTACAATCATCGAGAATTATTTACAGCCATTTATAACCAAAGTCAAACATTTGGGATTATAAAAAATAAACCCGTCTTTTGGAAGCCATTCACCTCGTAAGGAATCTGGGAATAATAAGTGTACCTCTTAGTATAGACGATGATTGCAACAGCCGTCGGACGTGTTAAAAAAAAAAAATAAAAAAAATAAAAAAATAGTGTCCGCTAGACAATAAGCGGGATGTAACGCTAACGTTTGCCACAACTCAGAAACGAATTTTGAAGTCCATTTTAACAAACACTCTTTTGATGTCCAGATGTGTAACAGAACAACAGCAGCAGAATACATTCATTGTCTTAATAAATTTCTCTCGACATGTGCGATAAACACCATGGTAACGGGTAATATCTAATCACACGCAACAAATGATGTAGAGGACACCATCGTTACCATACGGCTCGATATCCATTGCGATCACAAACTCACACACATAGTGTTCTTTCGACAAGCTAAAAATAAATAAATAAATAAATAAATAAAAAGTAAAAAATTCAATCAAATTATCATTATGTTTTATTATCGTAAGCATTATCAGTACACGCCCTTTGTTTTGACTAAGTATTCAACAGCTGACAGATGTGTTATATAACATCACCCGTTTGATTGTAAACGGGAAGAAACGGCAACGATCGCCAGACATAAAAAAACGAACTTGTGTGTCCACCTAAACGTACAATCTTAAGATTTCCAGGCGTGTAACACAACTACAGCAGAAGACATGTTGTTTATAACCCACCATCAGCAAAACAATCTTCAAACGTTTGTAAATCTATCGCACCAAACTGCGTGGTCATCAGTCCGTAGCTTACAAACTACTTAAACCTAGGTAAACTAACCTAACGACAACACCCCCCCCCCCCCCATGCCGACGGCGAGGCGCCTCAGCCCGCTCGGCTGCTCCGCCGCTCTGTCACGCCTCACCACAGCGTTGCGACCTTTCTCTGCTGCTCTCTGGCGGGGAACCGACCAACACACGTCCTCATCTGCTAGACCTCCTGCACGGAATTCAACTTAACTTTTCTAATATACATTTCAAATGGACAGTCCATTCTTTCTGTATGTCTAAACCAAACGAAACCATATAGATGTATGTAATACGTAATGGTGTCTTTTACTTCCTCCCCCAGCCAGTATTTCGACAGGGACAGAGGTTTTGAATTGCAGTACGTACGGCCAAGTCAGTAGTAACAGACTGGCGCTCCTGTGGCAAATTTCAAGATGTCGGCCGCAAACACCGGCCCCTGGGAGGACCCCACGGGCCCGCTCCCCCCGTCCACAGCTACCTCCGCCCCTCCGGCCCCGGCAGACTGGCGTCACCTCCAGCAGCAGCAGCAGCCAGGCACCGCCCGCACTACCCCGACGACCGCGGTACTCACGGTAAGGACGTGCGCAGAAGAGCCGTCGCGGTGCACTTACGGTGACCGCGCCGCACCTCGCACCTCGGTCGTGGCCACCGCCAGCCGCCCCCGATTACTTTTATTAAATCTGTACATCCAGCTAATTCTGAGCAACCTCACCGCCCTGCCCTCGCCCCCGACGCCACCCATAGCGACAGTCTTAAAGATTGATGCCCCCTCGCAACCTGGTCCGGGACTCGAACCTGTGCCCCTAAAATAAAAATTTTAAAAGTTATTACTTTCGAAGTACGCCAACATTGCGAAGAAAAGGAGTCAATCGTTGCGTACTTCGGACAGTACAATTACCTGGAATAACACGGAACATGTCCGTCTCCACAAGTGGGCCCTGGGGCCATTTCCGCCCCCACCGCCGCCCCCAGGCAATCCAGCACCGCTCCCCATTATTTTTTGCATATCAGTTTAATTTACGCACTAACGATTACAACAATAAAAAAAGTTCAAATGTTTGTATAGCTTATGGGACTTCACTACGGGGTCATCAGTCCCTAAACTTACAAACTACTTATGAACTACTACCAAGGACGGCACAAATATCCATGCCCGAGGGGGGATTCGAACCCCCGACCGTAGTGGCCGTGCAGACCGTGACTGAAGCGCCTCAGTCCCCTCGGCCACCGCGGCCGGCTTGACGATGCAAGCAGCAGCCATCGCACGTAATGTAACGGTAACGACCGTCCCAAACCGGAGCGTCGGCCAGTGTACACGTGTAACACGACTTATTTAACAATTTCTGTCGCAAACGGTACAAACGATCCTCGTTTACACGCCTAACAGAACCGTAGCTGGATTCCAGTACGATCGCAGTGTTCTCCAGGCAAGCTACATGAAACAAACGTATGCTAAATGTTTAAACAAAGCATCATAACGTTTTAAGCATTCTCTCTCGGAAAACATCCGAGCTACATATCCAAATGATCAAAACCTTCTAGCAAGACCTCTGCACACCCACCCACGCCACTTTAACGAGGATAGCGCGCATTGCATTTATTTAATGGAGCTGGACCCAGTCTGACAACAGCAGTCGGCGTCAGCCTCCCGTCCCGAAAGCCAACATGCTTTCACGTACAAGCCCCATCTAACGACAAACCTCTCTCTCTCAAGTCGCACTTTGTGACTGCTCTTAAAATTATCAAGTTCCGAAATTTAATACTCCCTCTCGCACCCTGTTAAAATACACATAATTCTTTTCGAAACATATGAACAGTTCCTTAGATCGCTGTATCGCTGTCCCCCATCCAGAACTTCGACAGATAAGTTTTTCGGTCTTCGCGTTATGGCTTATACGCCTTCCGACAATACCGAGAATTCGGGTAGTTTAATTCTATCTCCTGCATATACCCATCTAAGGAAAACCTCGGTCCTGTTACAATGCAAACGATTCTTTACAACTGGTCAAATACCGATTATCGAGCGCCCCAGAAGACATTTAAAACCTACTGTACAACGGAGAGTCGCAATAAAAAAAGTGTGAAATAATCTACCGATTTCATATTGTCTACATTGAAACATTTTTTTTTCTTCCTCGAAAGCAGTGACCTAACAACAACCCTCTTCGAAATGACGGTAGCTAATACAGAAACCACGAACCGAGGAGGTTGTACTTTACCTGCCCAATACTACACAGATTTTCGGAAGAAGATCGACCCGCCATTTACCCATAAAAATTCCTACTCCAAGTTCAAGTGTGTCTACAATTTTTTGGTTACAATACAACTATGTACGTGAAACGTAATGATCGGAAACACTTATATCGCACCCCAACGCCCGCATACATCGACCACCATATTTCTACACATTACCATGCAAACGCAAACTAACCCTTAAGGCTGCAAACGTCCCAAAGTTCGCTAGATATATGGACACGCCAGTCAATATTCGGTGTTCTTATTAACCCCGCAAAACACAGCACAACAAGAACTGCTCTCTAAGACATGGATAGGAGTGACACACAGTACAGGGCCGTACTTTGTAAATATTGGCTGTCCCCGTTTCCGATCTAGTCCGTAAGTGTATATTGCAACCTCCAACCTGGTTACGCCAAATGAAGAGATAAAAGTATCCCCCAAACTTGCACATACCCAGTTTGTTAAAAAGAATCACAGCGAAATCGTGTGGGATTCCCAGATCCAGGAGATGAAAGTCACCTACACAAAGCTGGAGATTTAGTTCAACATTGGCTCGCCCCACTTTATAAGGTACAGCCAAGTGAGTTCCTAGAGATGTTTTGCCGACGTCCGCTCCAGTATTCCGAATAGTCTCACACCACCACCGCCAGGTAGGAGAAATGGTAACTTCGCATTGTCTCCATGACAAAATTGTCGATCTTACTACGCATGTATAAGTTATAAGAATAGAAATAATTTACCATCGCACACCACTCGTAAATTATACACCACTAACACACGATCAAACAGGCGAAAAATCTTCGTAACATACACAACGCAGTTTTAAGAACATAATCCTTAATTGATTTATTTAGAGCTCTATCGCAATACAACATGATCTACAACTGGAAACAGACACTGTAGCGAATATTTTAAACATTTTTTACTGAAATTCTATCCAAACAAGCCTATGACGCTCTATGTAACGACAATCACCCGCCACCCAACGACCGAACTACAACAAACAGCTCTTTTTAAATGTTTGTAAGCCTATGAGCCTTAACTACGGTGGCCATTACTCCCTACGCTTGCAAACTACTTACATTAAGTACAATTCACAAACATCCATAACCGAGGGAGGACTCGAACCCCCAACAGCGAACGGCCTCGCGCACCGCAGCTGGACGCCTTAGTGCGCACGGCTAATCTGCCGCGGCAGCTCTTTTCTACTGCAGTTCTAAACTAACTAGCAAGCGGCGACAATCTAGGTATATCTGCGTCGCAGGTGGATCCCTCTCAAACACCTAACCGATAGATCGTGCATCTTTTTACACTGCTTGCCCCACCAGACAGTATTTCTGAAACATCTGTTAGTACTCATGCCCTCCTGTAATCCCCCTGTTTTGTGGCTTTAAAAACAAGTTCTGCACCTTCCGACAATTCTCCTAGAGATGAGAATTCGGGTAGTTTAATTTACCTCTTGTTTTACTTATAATGCAATTGCTAAAGCAGTACACATCTTCTTGCGTATAGTCATCTTGCTGCAGATAAACGTCGCAAAGGGAACCTCTCTCTATCTAGCGACCCTGCCCTGTTCCAGTATTAGACACTGCAAACGATTGTTTTCGCAATGTGCCATGTCTTTATGGCGTTAACTAGACTGGCTTCAATAACCTGCACCTCGCTCCAATTCTTCTAGAAGAGAACATTTGGATAGTTTAAGTCTACCATTTGTTTCCTGTATAACACAACTGTCAAAACATTCCACATCTTCTTGCGCATACACTATTGCTCAAACTAAAGATCACAAAGGGGAAGCACACATCATCTGGCCTCAGGAGAGGACAAACAGAAGTAGACACAGAGAGATAGAACATTTCTTTTCCAAGCTAAATATCTATACGTCACATAAATTATACGACAACCCTAGAAGCGTTTGCCATTCCCCACAATCCATGTACTTCTTCGTGTAAAACCCACCTCCATACAGCTTTATCATTTCTATTAGAAAAATCAGATAATTTACCCACTGCAAATTTCCGTTTTCGATCCGATTGCATTATTTTATTACGACGATAACATCGCAATGTAGGTGAATGTAGCAGACCTAGTCCGGCGATATCTGTAGCTGGAGTCATTGTAGTGAATAATGTTCCAGATTAGGAGAAATATCTTTCTCCTGCTTTAATGTAGCTCTTCTGCGTAATACCTGTATCGTCCTTGCTAGAGCAAGTATTACGAATCTGCACGTAATTTACTTGTAGACATAGACGCTATCAGTTAAGTTGGCAACACAAGATGAAAACAAGCAAATTTCTAAAGTAGATATATCCTGAAGCCAGTGTAATTGTAAACATTACAATAGTGAGTGATAAAATGAAGAAGAAAATATGCAAATGTTGAAGAAGCTGTGCGAATTGAGTCAGAGACCAGTTGGGAAGAACGCCACGAAAATCGTGAGATTATGAAACGTTAGAAGCCTATATTATGCCGAGTGAAATGTTTGTAATCTTTTCATACTATATCAGAAAGAAGAATGTAATTTGCACATATAAAATTCATTAAAATGCCCTAAAATAAGGGGCGAAAGGCGTTGCGGAGAAATAAAAGAACTGCAGCAAGAAAGCAAATAAAGGTGTGGAAGTCGACAAATGAAGTTTTAATCGACAAAGCATACGACGAAGACGCGGCCGACCTACCGATGTCTGGCACACCTACCAAACCACGGCATGAGAGGCTCGTAAGCCGCGCCACGGCGTACAGCGCACAGCGCAGCCCAGCCGCCGGCCTCTCACGGAGGACGAGCCACTCGCCCTGCCGGCAGCGGCGCAGCCGCCCCCGCCGCCCCCGCCGGCGCTATCGATCGCCGCCCCCGTGTAAACAGCGCCACGTGGGGCGCGCTCTTCCACCGCACCGTCCGTCGCCCTGCGCGCGGCTCAGATGCGCAACCGCGACCCTCCGGCTCCCTTCGCCTCCTGCAGGCCTCCGCCTCGCCTGCTCGTAACTACGGCTATACGCAGCCACTTCGGCCTGCTCGCTGTATTCCTCTCTCGGCACCCCTCCGCGACTTTTACCCACACACCTGCCTTCCGTGCTAAACTGGCGATTCCTTGACGTCTAAGAAACTGTCGTACCAGTCGTCCTACTGTCGTTCCAAGTATGCTAGAAGTTAGTTTTCTCGCCAATTTTGTTTACTACCTCAAAAATGTTCCAATGTTTGTAGAGCTTATGGGATTTCACTATGGGTCATCAGTCCCTAAACTTACAAAATACTTATCAACTAGCTAATACTGAGGACGGCACAAATATCCATTCGAACCCCCGACCGTAGTGGCCGTGCAGACCGTGACTGGCGCGACGCAGACCGCTCGGCCACCGCGACCGGCGTTTTCTACATTGTCACTAGTTACACGAACTACCCACCTATTGTACAGATTTCTGTAGCAACACATTTCGAAAGCTTCTATCCTCTTCCTGTCCCAACTATTTATCGTACGAGTTTCACTGCCGTATAAGGCAAGAATCCACACTATTCCTTCAGAAAATACCTGCTAACACTTCAATTAATATTTACTGTTATATATTCTTATACCCAATTCCTTCAGCATCGCCTGATTTCCGTAGACCACATTCCATTACTCTTGTTTGGTTCTTCTGTATGTTCACCTTATATCCTCCTTTCGAATTCCTGTCCATACCGTTTGACTGCTATTCCAGTTGTTACTCCAAACTTCTTGCTTTCCACAATGTGCAAATTGAATAAAACTCGAGAAATGCTACAACGCTACCTCCACTCCATTCCCATGCAATGTCTCCTTTTCACGACCTTCAATTCATACCTTCTTTTTTTCCCTCTTTATATACAGGGTGTTTCGCTAAGTGTATTTGCCTCTATAACTTACAATAGGTTACGGGAAATTTTAATGCAGAGCTATGAACATAGTTTATTGTATCATTTTCCAAAGAGTTATACCACAAAGATATAATTTTTAAATGGAACAATAGTTTTTTTCTATCGTGTATTGGATTCGTTTAAACCAGCTGCGTCCAAATCAGTTTAAACTACATTACTATCAATGTTAGTTTGGGAACTACAACCCTTCAAAGTTTAGGGGGCGGAGGCTACGACGGTGTAGCTGACTGGCTGGTGGTCTTGAGACAGTGGGCCGTGCCCCAGGGGATAGCCACTCGGCCAGTCAGCTACGCTATCGCAGCCTCCGCCCCCAACTTTGAAGGGTAAAAGTAACAGTGATAGGAATGTAGTTTAAATTGATTTGGACGCAGCTGGTTTCAACGAATCCAACGTACGATAGAAAAAAACTTTTGTTGCATTTAAAAAATTATATCTTTGTGCTGTAACTCCTTGGAAAATTTTCCGTCACCTATTATTTTATAAGTTACAGAGGCAAACACACCCTGTATATACTGTCATAACTTCTGACTCCTTTTTTTCTTTTGTTTCAAATTCTAAATAGTGTTTCGTTTTCTATATTTGACAACTTCTGACTTCATATTTAAAAGAATGTATTCCAGTTAACATTGTCGAAAGCTTTGTCCAAATCTATAATTGCTAGAAATGTAGGTTTGACTTTCCTGATCTCTGTTTAAGATACAACGTAACGATAGTATTGCCTCCGTTGTTTATAAATTTCTTACGCACAGTCGCTTTGTACTAGATTTTCCATACTTTCATGTAAGCGATACGTTTCGGATTTGTGACGCCGTTGCTCGCGACAGCCGCTGCTGCGTCCTTACACACGGATTTTCCAAACACAAACCAGGAAGGAGCACACTAGTCTGTGCTGGGTGGCGCGGTTTTATCGGTTATCTCCTTCAGTTGGCTCGAGCCTCCATTGCCACAGCACAAAACAAAACATCACAAATCTCCCATTCACAGCCGTGTCTGCTTGGCGTCCATGGAGTGCGGCTGTGGACCCTATTCCATTTCATTTACAGACTGGCTGCGTCGTGTCTAGGGATGGCCACAGCTGCTGCAACGTCCCCAAAATGTTTAGCTTTAAATAAATGCAGGCAGGAACAAAAACTACACAAGAGACACTTTAAATTTTAACTGAATTGATATTTCTTCCACTTAATATCCGTCAGTGAATATTTGTTACATCTGACTTCAGAGCGATGCCAATTGAATAGTTTCTAAGTCGCATAGTCGCTAAATAAAAATGAGAGTCCAGTCAGAATCCTGAGAAACTCTAAGTTGGACTGTCACTGAATATAGTTAGAGACCACGAAGCACCACTGAAGACTTTTTCCAAGTCCCACAGACGCAGAATAAAATCAAAGTTGTCAAAGCACCATAGAACAAATATTCCAAGTCGGAAACAAGCGATTCCACAGTCACCCAGTATAAGGACACGTCTTGTCTGTCAAAGCGACACGGACGCACTGCCCATATCAAGCCAAAACGGCCGCCTTAAGTACCCTCGCAGGCTTAGTCCGAAGTCAAAGCAGTACGTCATTTTCACAAAATTACCTATTTTACATAAAATAAAAATGAAAGAATCACATGTGATGATAGTATTTAACGGAAATTTTCCGCCGCTAATGCTACAGTTATTATTGATTATTTATTATAAAGTCAGAGTTTATAACTAGATACGATGTTAGTGGCTTCTCATTCAAATTTGATGAATTTGCGCAAAAAACGTAAGTATACATCTTAATAGTAGTCACTCAGATCTATCATTTGATTTCTTGTACGTAATGATCGGTTAAGCCATTTTCAAGATGTATCGTACACAAAATTATTTTACAATGATTTTTTATTTACTATAATTCAAAAACTGTGAAGGTGAGAGGAGGCGCGTCTATATGAGTGCATTCGTCTAGTGTTTATCTTTAAAACGAGCCTAGCACTCCCTTGTACCGTGTACGGATCAATGGTTATTAATTTTAAGTGGATTGCTGCATATTGCTCCTCCCGCCGTTCGCCATTCACTGCATAACGCCCGCATTCTGCAGTCACGCGACTGTACACAAAGCGAGCGACAGGTGAGGCCTGCCGCTATCTGTTGCCTAACCTCTGAACCACGACGACTCAGTAGCTGTCGTAACACGTGACGGTTCCCGCGATGTGCCGCAGAATTGCTCACTTAAAGTGTCCGCACGAAACTGCCCCCTTACATCCCGCACTGATGCCCGCTAGACCATTAAGGCACTGCCGCTCCAGGTTGTCCCACTGCTCGTCGCGATGAGGCGCAGGCATTTCAGCTTGGTCGCCGGATCGTCTCGACCAACAGCAGTCCTTTTCGGTGTAACGACGAGCGCGAGCCTCGCCGCCCTTTGAGAAGCGCCCCTCCCGGCGCTGCCGCTGCCGCACAGAGTAGCGCGTGGTCGGTGCCGCCACCAGGGGCTCAGGAGGCGGCCGGCGCCCGCAGCTCGCAGCTCGCAGCTCGCCACTTGCTGCTGCTCTGCGCCTGCACTCGGAGGGTCGCGGGTCGCGCCTCGCAGCACACACTGAGGACGCGTGCAGGACCGGGCGCGGCCACGCAGCACACGGCGGGCGCCGTCCACCGCTTCTGCAAGTCGCTACTCGAGCACGAGCACGCAGCAGCGATAGGAATGTGGCGACTCTTCGTAGGTACGAGTACCACGACGAGCGCCTCCCGTGCGCCGCGGTGGCACCGAGCCGCCAACTCGGCAGTCGAGCCGGCGGAGTGACAGGGCCGAGTCTGACTGCAGGCACCCGTCAACTTGGCTTCATTTAGTCCCCAGTAGAGTTGGCTACGAGTGGTGCAGCTAGCGGCTTGTCCCTGAGAGACCGCCGCTCCCTCCGCCCACCGCAGACCACCGCACCGCGCAGCTGCACCTGCCCGCTTGTCCTCGCCGGCCACAGCGGCTCTGCCCTCCGCAGCTGAGGCCGCAGTACGCGGCCCGCTGTTTGCAGACGGCCACCCGTACACTAGTAAATGGCCAGTCTCTCCTGCTGCTCTTGTCCTTCGTCTCTGGAACGTTCGTAGCTCTCTTTTCTCTTTACTTGTGGTTTTTGTCTTTCATACTTGTGCTGAAGAAGCACATGACAGAGCTGCTCATAAAATTTCAGCTTTTCTCCCCTCTTAGAACCCTGTATATCCTGCTTGCCGTGGGCAGTACCAGAGACGGGACAGGCAAAGTGTGCCGCCCTCTCCCAGACCTGCTGCAGCCGACAGCACGCCTCTGTCCTACTCTAACTCGTATCCTTTCTGTCTTTCCAGGTAAATGGCGACGCGCTGCTCAGAGGAGAGCTCGCCCGGGCGCCCGCAGAGCAGACGGCTGTAAGTCGTGCTCCACCTCCTGCTGCGCTCCACCACTGCCTACTTATCAACGTCGCACAGTCGTCCTACACACTGGAGACTTGCCCTTCTTCGTATGCTTTAACCTGGGAGCTCATACTTCTCCTTTTATAGCATAAAACGGTTCCCGTTCATATTAAATTCGACCTACATTTGAATAAAAGTAATATGATTGAAATTATTTACAATCACAAAGGACGAGCTATATTGCCAAGTAGTCCGGTAGCAAAATCAGAAAGGCAGTTTACTAAAACATATCGGATATCAGCGTCGGCCACAATCTATGACCAACCGTGCATGTGAACGAACTGAATATTAGAGATGCAATCCGTGGAATACAAATGGTTTTGCAATCTGTATCGTGCATCACATAATGTACTGCTGAAACTTTTCTCTAACAAAACTACAATGTACCTTCAGATAAGCTACACTACTAGCCATTAAAATTGCTGCACTAAGAAGAAATGCAGATGATAAAGGACAAATATATTATACTAGAACTGTCATGTGATTACATTTTCACGCAATTTGGGTGCATAGATCCTGAGAAATCAGTACCAGAACAACCACCTTCGGCCGTAATAACTACCTTTATACGCCTGGGCATTGAGTCAATGTCGTATACTGATACAGATGCCATGCAGCTTCAACACGATACCACAGTTTATCAAGAGTAGTGAATGGCGTATTGTGACGAGCCAGTTGCTCGGCCACCATTGACCAACCGTTTTCAGTTGGTGAGAGATATGGAGAATGTGCTGGCCAGGGCAGCATTCCAACATTTTCCGTATTCAGAATGGCCCGTACAAGACCTGCAACATGCGGTCGTGCATTGTCCTGCTGAAATGTAGGGTTTCGCAGGGATCGAATGAAGGGTAGAGTCACGAGTCGTTACATATCTGAAACGTAACGGCCACTGTTCAAAGGTCCGTCGATGCGAACAAGAGGTGACCGAAACGTGTAACCAACGGCACCTTATACCATCACACCGGGTGATACGCCAGTATGGCGATGACGAATACACGCTTCCAATGTGCGTTCACCGTTATGTCGCCAAACACGGATGCGACCATCATGATGCTGCAAACAGAAGCTGGATTCATCCGAGAAAAATGACGTTTTGCCATTCGTGCAACCAGGTTCGTCGTTGCGTACACCATCGCAGGCGCTCCTGTCTGTGATGCAGCGTCAAGGGTAACCGCAGCCACGGTCTACGACCTGATAGTCCATGTTGCTGCAGTCATTGGATCGCGACCATGGCGAGCAGCAATGACGTGATACGATAAACCGCAATCACGAAAGGCTCCAAAACGTTCAAATGTTTGTATAGCTTATGGGACTTAACTGCGGCGTCATCAGTCCCTAAACTTACAACTTATGAACTAGCTAACACTAAGGACGGCACAAATATCCATGCCCGAGGGGGGATTAGAACCCCCGACCGTAGTGGCCGTGTAGACCGTGACTGACGCGCCGCAGTCCCCTCGGCCACCGCGGCCACGCGAAAGGTCCCAATCCGACCTTTATCAAAGTCGTAAACGAGATGGTACGCATTTCTCCTCCTTACACGAAGCATGACAACAACGTTTCAGCAGGCAACGCCGGTCAACTGATGTTTTGTGTATGAGAAATCGTTGGAAGCTTTCCTCATGTCACCTTGTGTGAATGCTCTGAAAAGCTAATCATTTGCATATAACAGCATCTTGTTCCCATCGGTTAAAATTTCGCGTCTGTAGCACGTCATCTTCGTGGTGTAGCGATTTTAATGGCCAGAAGTGTATTTAGAAACATTTTTGAATACAATGGAAATGAATCTGTTGTGTTTTGACAGGAAGTTTCTTGAGGAAACCTTTTTCTTTTCTTTTTTAAATTAGTGTACACGTCGAACATAAACTTGATCAAAGACTAGGGAAAATGTAAAATTCATAAAAATCGGTCTTCTGCTGTACGTAACAGAAAGACCAGTAGTGCAAAAGGTGGCATGCATTTTCAGCTGCATTATATCTCACCATGAGTTTTTACATTAGCAAGTAATATGTTAATATTAATTCATCAAACATTTGTGGACGATTGTAAGAGTAACGACATAATCCATTTGTGACGTTAGATGACTGGAGTTCGGCATTGACCTGAAAGTGTTCTAAGGGACTTAAACGTGCAAACAAGTGATAATGTTTTAAGCGTTGTTGTGGTCTTCAGGCCAGAGGCTAGCTTAATGCATCTCTCCGCCCTACACTATCCCGAACAAGCCTCTTCGTCTCTGAATAAGAGCAGCAACCTACTGCCACTTGACCTGTTTACGGCATTTATCTCCTTCTGCGAATTTTCCTCACACGTCTTCCTCCAATGCTAAATACGCGATTCCTTAGTGTCTAAGAATGCGCCGGCCGCGGTGGCCGAAGGGACTGAGGCATTTCAATCACGGTCAACTACGGTCGGGTGTTCGAATCCCCCTTCGGGCATGGATATTTGTGCCGTCCTTAGGATAAGCTAGTTGATAAGTAGTTTGTAAGTTTAGGGACTGATAACCCCGTAGTTAAGTCCCATAAGCTTAACAAACATTTGATTTTTTTTCTAAGAATGTGTCCTACCGATCGATCAAATCTGTGCCGTGCCTATCCGTATCGCAGGAGACTGGTGAGCTCAGATTTGCGGTAGCTCGCCACGTGACGGCCAGTGGCTCGTTGCCTAGGAGACGCCGGCGTCTGGCAGCCGCGCCCTCTCTCTGCCGCAGCCGCGCCCCACAGTTCGCGATTCGGAGTAACGCGGCAGAGAGCGGCGGCCGCTACCTGCCGGAGGTTCGAGTCCTCGCACAAACTTATGCCCGTGCAAGTAGTGTGTAAGTCTAGGGACCGGTCACCTCAGCAGTTAGGTCTCATTTCATCTTTTGTGATGACGCATAGACATGTCATAGACACGAAAACGACAAGTAATCGTTTTGTGAACTATGTTGCGACAAAGGAGTTCAAAAGTCAAAACCTATCAAACAAACGTAAGAGATATAACGATAGTAACAAAATTATATGTCGCTGCTTTACTTCTCGCTGTAGCAAAGGAGCATTACAGGACGGCAGAGACATGCGAATGCTGTAAGGAAAACAAATAAAATTATATGTCGCTGCTTTACTTCTCGCTGTAGCAAAGGAGCATTACAGGACGGCAGAGACATGTGAATGCTGTAAGGAAAACAAATAATTTACTGAAGGGGGAAAAAAATTAGCAGCAGAAATACTTGATGACGGATCTCGCACTTGACAGACCAGCGACCCGATCGGTTCTTATTAAAAGTGTCAGGGCCGCCTTCCTCCTGCCCGTCGTTGACATTGTGTCTCGTTACTTTCCTACTCAGAAACTGTCAGGGAAACATCTCAAAGAAAGACTGAAGGGAATGAAAGTCTCTTACCTTTCGCTTCACAGCTCACAATTCTTTTCCTAACCTTTTCTCTTGCTTTCCTCCACGTGAAACGCTTTTCTTCGAAACCTATTTGAACACACAAAAGAAAAGGGGTTATCAACTCATCCAACTCCTTGGAGCTTAAAAGCGAGAGAGAGCATATTTGCTAGAAACGCACATTTGTGTGGATTCTTGGACCGCGTCCAGTGAGCCGTGACCTCTATACTGGGACAAGGTACAATGATCTGGGACACTCGGCACTACGTAATGGACAAGTGCCCGACTAGCCGCGCAGTGGGGCCGTTTTCCGTTTTCCGTTCCAGGAAAGACGGCGACAACCGCCAGTGGGCGGCGCAGTGTGCACGGTCACACCGAGCGGCGGTGCAGGGCGGCTCTCTGCTGTCTGGCGGAGGCTGAGAGCGGAACGTGCTGCGAGCTGCGAGCTGCGAGCTGGCGGAGAACGGCCCCTCCTGAGCAACTGGCCACGAGGCAGAGCTCCCTAGTAAGCGCCCATCCTGCCACTGCCACTGCAGGGTGTCGGAGACAGTAGACAAGTCGAACTGCGAGTAGCCCAGAGGCCCGAAGGCGAGGGTGGCATAGCGCAGGGCCTCAGCTGGGGCCGCACCCTGCCCACAGGCCGTAGTGGGCGCGGCACGTAGATGGGCGTCGCCGCTTGTGGGAGAGGCGAGACATTCGTGCACGAGTAAAGCACCGAGTTGCTAGCGCTGAGGGTCACATTCATCGACGTCCCTGTTCTCTTATTGCTCCCCGAAACTCATCTGTGGTGGACTTCCAGTTGATCGCAGCCATCCTAAGAAGAAAGTTAAGAATTTTAACACGCAACTGTTAATTCCGAGGTACCTTAAAGGCCCACGTAATCGCAACCGCGTCAAATCCTCAAAAATTTGATATGAGACATTTGACGAGAGGCACCCAAAACTTCTTTGTGCATTGATAGGTCATCGTGATAAGGAAGTATTAATCTGATAGTAATCCCATCGACTGCATATGCATAGATGGTGAACCTTCCCGCCCTCGTTCATCAGCTATACATTGCAATAAGGATTGTAGAAGAAAGCATAAATAACAACAATACTGTTAATGAACCGTCTTGTACGGGCAAGTAAGACGACCATTCCCGACACCAGAACACCGGTAGTTAAATGTAGTAGTTGTGTTTGTAGAGTTTATGGGACTCAACTACGGGGTTATCAGTCCTTGAACTAGCTAATACTAAGGACGGCACAAATATCCATGCCCGAGGGGGGATTCGAACCCCCGACCGCAGTAGCCGTGTAGACTGTGGCTCAAACGCCTCAGTCTCCTCGGCCACCGCGGCCGGCTCCGGTAGTTACAGAGGTAAACGATTAACGTGTAACAGTGTTACACAACACCACCATCAGAAACTCATGATTAATGCATTCAAACGACTCCGAGGGCCAATAAAAAGTGGAAGCAGCCAAGATAAGATAATGACATTTAGAAATGGATGTCAGGAATGTTCCTCCAGAAGATCGGTTTGTTCGTAACCAACAATTGCTGCCATGAAAACTGACAGTGGGCTGTTTACCGTCGTGCTACAATTTTGTAATCGTACACAAGAGATCTCGCCCGCCCGTAAATGCTGCACCTCTTTGGGGATCGATACAACTGAGAAGATGCCTACGACGCAGCATGGATTGAAGGCCGGCTGCCTGAGCTCAGTAGAATGACAAGGCGCAGACAGACTGGCACACTACTCAGGAACGTGCCGCCCAGCAGGGCCCTGACAGCGCCGCCGTAGACTGCAGCAGCAGCAGCGCCACAGGCTCAGCAGAGCCAGCCGTCCTGTTCAGTCCGTCTATGGCGCGGATGCCACCAACGAGATCACGGAAATCTGCAGGTGCAGACGATCCGGCCATCACGTATCAAATAAGAACCTCGAAAAAAAATATGGTATTGGCGTGTTGTACGACCCACTTCACATTTGCCTGTAGTTTTATGATATTTTGCAAACTCTTGGGACACAAATAATAAAAAAAAAATAATAAAATTGATGGACGATACGATTACGACCCTGCTATTGAGGTAATATCCGTGCACCCACGAGTAATATTGTTTCTGACCGTATTTTAAGAAACAGCGAAAACTATTTGATGTCTTCATCTTTGAGAAATATACTCCTTTT
The DNA here is from genome assembly GCA_026315105.1 of Locusta migratoria. Lineage (NCBI taxonomy): Eukaryota > Metazoa > Arthropoda > Insecta > Orthoptera > Acrididae > Locusta > Locusta migratoria. The sequence goes on from CM048749.1 coordinate 376,515,968, forward strand.
TGAACTTTTATCTCTTTGAACTATTATTTTAATATCGCTCCCACATTTTCATTATCACTTAATTTATGCCGCGGTGGAGTAGTCTAGTGGTCTAAAGCGTTTCGCTGCGGAGCGCGCGGTTGCTCGCCGTGGAGGTTCGAGTTCTCCCTGGGGCATGGGTGTGTGTTGTTTCCTTAGTTTAGTTTATCTAGGTTTAAGTAGTTTGTAAGCTACAGACTGATAACCACGCAGTTTGGTGCGATAGATTTACAGAAATTTGAACATTTGAACTTAATTTACTCATCTTAGGAAATGGTGTTATTGTATGAATAGGATAGATGCCAAGATCGCAATTTTTAATTTATTTATTCGAGAAGACCGGTTTCGACACACTGTACGGTGTGATCATCTTGTTTCATGGACATTCAACTGCTTATTATAGAGCTGCACATAGACTCTGCTAGGTGTACTGGATGGTAGTTATATAGAAAATAATGTGCTGCTGGATAGTCGGATATAAAATGGATGGCTGGGCAAATTTAAAACAGTAAAATATACATAAAGTAGGGCACACGAGTGGTCGCTTTTATGGAGGTAATTAACGTTTGGCGTTCGGAAAGAAGTCACGTGACATCCCTCGGCTGAAACCTTGCTCGAAACTCTCTTTTGTAAATACGATACTGCTCGCTGTATTTGATGATTTTCTTATTATATAACTCAAGCTTTGTCATTTCGAGGCAACGACGCGCTGAAAATTATCAAAGACACCTCGTTGTTAGGAAAACGAATTAGAATGTAATGTCTAGAAATGGCACGTTAGCAGATAAACGTGTGGCACCGATAGTCGGAGAATTACGGATTACTGTGGCACCTGTTCGGCGTGTGATGCGCGAACACGTCAGGCGGTGGCTGGAAGCTGCGCTGGCTCACAGCGGCAGCTGGCGCGCTCGGTGTCTGTAGCCGACGCACGCACGCACGCACACACGCACGCACACACGAGGTGCACAGCGCGAGGCCGGCGTCGCGCCCAGGAGACCCGCAGCAGCAGCAGGCGGCAGGCGGCAGGCGGCAGTGGGAGGCACGGCGCACTCCTGCTGGGCAGTCCGCGCACGCCGCCCGTCTGGACGACTGCTCCACGTCCCGACCTCGGAGAGACACGGGCCTCACACGTTATTAACATCTAATCTACATTTTGAGCTGACGCGCAGCACTTGAGCCAGGCGCACAGCCGGCCGGTACCCCTCCCCCTCCCCCTCCAACGGCGCGCTCGCCCAGCCACTGCGAGGGGTGAAAGGGTCTGCCAACGGAACTAGGTTCCTACAGTGCTTATATTCGCACCTGGAAGGTGCAGAGGTATGAAAAATTTAAAATGCAACAAGCCTCTGATCACAGCAATTCACACCACGACCGTCGGACACCATCCTGGCGAGACTCCACTAAGTTCTCCAAATTATGCTTTGACTGATATTTCCAAACGACCCCCGTACAGCCGAGAGGTAGCCCGGTGTGCACAGTTGAGCCGCGCGCTCGTCCTGTTTGCGTCTCCTCCTGCCCGCGGCGGCGCCACCTCCGTCGGCCGACGCCGGGTCCGGCCCGCGGACGCCGCCGCCGACGCCGACGCCGCGCTGCGCTGCGCTCAGCCGAGCTGGTCTCGAGTCTGGCTGCTCTCTGCTCTGCTCTGCTCTGCAGTTTAGTTTGACCCCGCTGCTGCGTTAGTTACGTGTCTTGAAATGTCTCGCCTCCCGTGCGAGGACGATATCGGGTCGGTATATTGAGGGTAGCGAGCGGAATTTGTTTGGCGCCTTGCCCTCCTGCGGCGCGGCTGACACCCCCACGCGCAGTCGGGACTCGGGGTTTCGCCGTTTTCCCGCTCGTCACAGCCTGCAGCCCCCTGTTCGCGTCTGCTCTGAGCGGCCTGGCGACTGTCGTACGTGTGGCAGTGACGCTCGCCCGCGGCCCTTCAGGAAATTTGGTTTGAACTGTTTTCCGCCTCCTCCCCTGTGTCGGCCGTGGCGGTCCTCTCCCTATAAAGGCGCTCCTGTGTCATCATTATTCACGTACAGATTTTTCTTGTATCACTGTTTAGAAAACTCGTAGCAGAACCTTTACCCCATGTGCGCAATGTGCTCTGGCCAGTATTTAAAGGACACTGTTCAGTTACGCTGTTGACGTTGGTGCTCGTATATTGTCTACTGCTTTCATCATCTCGTTTGGCCAATGTATTGTGTAAAATGGTATCTTTATTGTCAAGTTTCAAACTTGATTTGAGCCACGAAAGGAAATTGCCCAAATAGCATCCAAAAAGGGCATTGTTAATAATATATCTAGAGTTTTTGCCTTTCCTTCTTTTGAGCACCATCTGATGATCATCGTAACTCGTCGAGTTGAAGCGGCCATTTAGGTAAATGTCTCTAACCCTTTTTTCTGTTGCTCAACGTGTTCTGGCCAGTATTTAAAGGGCGTTGTTCAATTGCTCTGTTGATGGCTTTCGTATAATTGTATATCAATCCAAAGGGGTACTGCTTTTTAAATGTCTAGTTTCGCCCAAGTTTTTTAAAACGTATCTTTATTGTGAAAATTTCCAAGTTTATGCTGCGCCATATGTGTCTAAGAAAAGGGGGCCCATTATTTTAGTCTACCTAGGGCTACTGGGTGCATGTTCCGGACCAGTACACTGTGATGGAGCCTTGTTTGTCGCAGACGGCCATTCACGTTATGTGCAGAGGGCATGGCCCCACATGCGATTGCGGCCCTGGACCCAGCATCAGAGACGGCCCCCCCCCCCCTCCCTCATTATTTTACAGTCGCGTGCTTCATTAAAATTTCATGGTTCTTCGTTACCAACACCGTGCTTAGAATGTAATTTAACTACAAAATACAGAGTATAGTTACAGCAGATATTTTATTAGTCCATACTAGACTTTGTTTGTAAAATTCTTTTACTTAAAAATGATCACAGCAAGTATATTTATTTATCTGACGAAGATTGAAATAAACATAGTTACAAAAAACTGAAATTACAATCAGTGTTGGTCGTAGAGACTTGCTACATAGAAAGCAAGCTTTCTTATGACTACACTGATCAATTACGTCGGAAGAGTCGACAGTTTTGGCCAGTTCATTCCCACCTTATGAAATTGCTAAATGATTAAGACGACTGGCCTGCTGTACTCCTTTGACAAGTTTTGAAAGAGTTCTCCAGTTTACCAAACGGCCTTTCAGCCGTAGACACTGTCACTGGAATGGTACAGAAAAGTCTAATTGCAGTACATAGGTTCAAAAAATTGCTTCACGGTTTTTCTCGTGTATGGAATTCAGAAGTCTCATTGGGTCCCAGCCCGTAAAATATATTATCAAGTCTGTCATCATGAAATCCAAAACAGGAAGGAAAACAGATAATTTGATGCTTCCAGCTGAAGGTGCACAGGCGTCTTTTCATCTCCACTGGCTATCCTTTTGATAACAAACTCTGAAGTAATATCACCTGTCTCGGAAACTACTTTAGCTTCATTTAAAATGGGTTTCCATGAATATAAAACATCGTCTGAACGAGTTCTGAATGATTTTTCTAAAAACTACTTCGAACAGTTAGTTCATGAACCCACTAGACTAGTAAATGGTTGCGAAAATACCCTTGATCACCTAGCAACAAATAATCCTGAGCTAGTAAAGAGCATCAAAACAGACACAGGGATTAACGAACATCGAGTTGTGGTAGCGAGACTGAATATAGAAATTCCCAAATGCACCAAAAATAAACGAAATATTATATATATTCAATAGAGCAGATAAAAATTCGTTTCACGCTTTTCTGAATGATAGTCTTCGATCTTTCAAAACTAAAAATGTGATTGTAGATCAGTTGTGGCTTACTTTCAAAGACATAATATCAGTAGCAATCGAGAGATTTATACCAAATAAATTAATAAAAGAGGGGGCTGACCACTGTGGTACACAAAACAGGTCAGATCACTGTTGCAGAAACAAAGAAAAACGCATGCAAAATTTAAACAGACACAGAATCCCCAAGACTGACATTTTTTTACAGAAACTCGCAATCTAGCGAGATCTTCAATGCGAGAATCTTATAACAGTTTCCACAACGAAATCCTGTCTCGTAATCTGGCAGAAAATCCAAAGAAATTCTGGTCATATGTGAAGTACACTAGCGGCAAAACACAAACAATAACTTCACTACGCGATAGCAATGGTAATACTACCGATGACAGGACTGCTAAAGCAGAATTGATAAATACTGCTTTCCGAAATTCGTTCACCAAAGATGATGAAGTGAAAACTTCAGAATTCAAACCAAAAACAGCTGCCAGCAAGCGAAATTTAGAAGTAGATGTTCCTGGAGTAGTAAAACAACTTAAGTCACTAAACAGAAACAAATCTTCCAGGCCAGATTGCATACAACTATATTCCTCTGAGTATGCTGAGCAACAGCTCCATACTTAGCTATCATATACAACCGATCAATCAGCGAAATATCCGTACCCAAAGACTGGAAAGTTGCCCAAGTCACTCCAATATGCAAGAAAGGCAATAGGAGTGATCCCCAAAATTACAGGCCAATCTTATTGACGTCGATCTGCAGTATGATTTTGGAACATACACTTTGTTCGAACGTTATGATCTCGAAGAGAACGATCTAACGACACGGATTCAGAAAGTATCGCTCTTGCAAAACACAGCTTGCCCTTTATTCACATGAAGTGATAAGTGCCATGGACAAATGATCTCTAATCTATTCCATATTTCTGAATTTCCGGAAGGCTTTAGACACTGTACCTCACAAGCGGCTTCTAATAAAATTGCGTGCTCATTGAATATCGCCACAATTGTGCGATTGGATTCACGATTTTCTATCAGAAAGGACACAATTCGTAGTAATTGACGGTAAGTCATCGAGTAAAACAGAAGTGATATCTGGCGTTCCCCAGGGAAGCGTTATAAGTCCACTACTCTTTCTTGTGTTTGTAAACGATTTAGGAGACAAACTGAATAGCTCTCTTAGACTGTCTGCGGATGATGCTATTGAGGCGGCCGTTATCGCTTTGCCACACTATCGTTTATCGGTTAATAAGGTCCACAGAGGATCAAAGGCAACTGCAAAGCGATGTAGACAAAATTTCTATATGGTTCGAAAATTGGAAATTAACACTAAATAACAAAAAGTGAGAAGTAATACACATGACCACTAAAAGAAATGCGCTGAACTTTAATTAAATGTTTGTAAATGCAGAGTGGTAGAGTGCCAGACTACAAATCCAATGTCGCGGGTTCGATCCCCGCTAGGTCCTAGGCTTTTTATTTTTCACTTTCCACTTCTTTCACGTCTGGCAGTATTGCTCATGTGAAAAATATCGAGTAGCACCGTGGTTCGGAACCCACGTTAAACTGTAGGTCCTCCTATAACTGGCTGGGTAAGTCAGTTCGAAGGTCGGAGGAAGGCAGCGGCATACCACCTCCAAACAGGATCATGCCTATTAAAGCACTGTGGTTTTCAAACCAATCTTCGGATTGTTGACTGCTTTACCTTTTATCGGACCAAACTGCGTGGTCATCAATCCGTAGCTTACAAACTACTTAAACCTAGGTAAACTAACCTAAAGACAAAAACACACACCCATGCCCCAGGGAGGACTCTAACCTCCACGGCGAGCAACCGCGCGCTCCGCAGCGAGACGCTTTAGACCGCTCGGCTACTCCACCGCGGCGAACTTTAATTACACGATAAATCAGTGAAACCTTAAGGTCGTAACTTCTATCAAATACCTAGGAGTTACAATTACGAACAACTTAGACTGGAGAGATCACACAGAAAATATTGTGGGTAAGGCGAACCAAAGATTACGTTTCATTGGCGGGACGCTTCAAAAATGCAGCAGCTCCACCAAAGAGACTGCCTACATCACACTTGTGCGTCCTCTCCTGGAGTACTGTTGCCCCTTGTGGGACCCTCACCAGGTGGGACTGACGGAAGACATTGAGAATGTTCAGAGAAGGGCAGCTCGTTTTGTTTTATCACGTTAAAGGGGGGAAAGCGTCACGGAAATGTTGCACGATTTGAGGTGGAAATCATTAAAAGAAAGACGTTATTCGTTACGGCGAGATCTATTTGCGACATTTCAATCACAGTCTTTTACTTCTGAATGTGAAAATATTTTGCTAGCACTCACCTATATAGGGAGACATGACCACCTCAGTAAAATATGAGAAATCAGATCGAAAACGGAACGATTTAGGTGTTGTTTCTTCCCGTGCGCTGTTAGAGAATGGAACGGTAGAGAAAGGTGATGAATGTGGTTAATGAACTGTCTGTCATTTTCAGAGTATCTATGTAGATGTAGATCTGCCTTTCACTCTGATTTTCAAGATTATTTGGGATGGAATACAATGCACTGTCTCTACTCTGAGCCATGTCGGAGTATCAATGGCTGTTATCGGTATCTAGTAGACGGGGTGTCTGCAGTACCTTGTTTATGTATTGTGTAATGGATCTATTCATTTTTTTGTAGGCTAGTTGGGTTAGAACTTTAGTGAAATGGGTGTAATTACTCTAAAGTTATGGAGGTAAGGCCTATTTTCTATGACTGACGTTGCTCTGTTACTAAGGACTCTAAAGAAATCACACTGAAAGCATACTCATGCAGTTGTAAAAATGGTTGGAATTATCCTAAAAAATCGAAGCACTGTGTGTTTGGCTTGGTGGCTCATGGCGATCTTTTACTTTGGATACTTAAATATGCATTACACGACTAGGATTGAAAGAAGATGTGATCTGTTGTTGTTACATGTTGCCGTTGTTATTTGTATCGAATTGTGTATTCGGAAGATTTTGTAACTATATTGCTTTACGTTTGTTTCTCTCTCGAAGTGCTGGATTATTTTTACGAGGTAATTGGTTGGGTATTACGTATGTTTATCGGTTGTAATGAAAGGCGCTGCGAAGAATGTGTGATGTTGTGAATCGTCGTTAGAAGACCTGCTTGTTTTTAATCGCACGAGATTCACATTTTCCAAGTAATGATTTGAACAATTACTTTCGAAGAGTGGCACATACGTTTCGTATTATCCATGTGTATATGGGAGAGAGTATCGTGGAATGATGCATGAATTCGTGTGGAGATAATTACAAGAATTTTCTTTTGACGCAGGACGTTGAAGTATGTGGCTCTTGTTGGTATTTTGTGACGATGACCAAAGAATTTTTAACGATTGGGTGGAGCGGCGTGTAGGCTATAATCCTAGTTTATAGAGTAGACATCTTTGTTTGCGATAGGCAACAACTTGTAAATTATCGATTAAAAAAATTCTAGATGAGTGTAGTGGGTTAAAAAATCTTAGTTAAGACCTAGAAGGCGCTTGGTTTTACGTTCGTTTATCGTGCATAACGAATGCTAGGGCGACCGGACTCTTTTTGTGCGCGTGAAGTTGTGTAACGTGGAAGGCACCACTCCTGCTGGTTAGACAAGATCTCCGGAATATGATATACGATGTGTTGTCATAAAATCTGCTTCCTGTGTGTGCTGTTCCTCTGCTACGTTGGGCTGGCACAATGTTGTCTCTGTCAGAATGCTGGGTTGACAGCTATCGAAGGCTTCGAAAGGACAATCGTGAACACAGTGCCTCATACATTATAGAACGTGCGATGTTGCGAATCATCATTAGAAGGTCTGTTCGTTTTTCATTGCTAGAGAGTATCGTTTTCCGAGTGTGGATTTGAATATGCATTTTAGAAGGGTGTCTACTCTGAGGTGGACTTCGATGTGGAGGTTTGTGTCAGGTGGCTACTTGTGTGGACTCTGCGGAGTGGTCCCCGGTTCTCGGTGGTCCGTCCTGACGTCAGAGGACGTGTTTTTTTCCCTTTGCGATGCCTAGATTTATCAATATGGGTTATAATACAGTCACGTTGACGTCTCATGCGCATTATACAACTTTTTTCTAGATCTGCAACAATAAAGGAGTAGTTGTTAACTGTTATTAGATCTTACATTCTACGAAACATTAAAAAATGTGAGTATGGCCTTTTTGATTTGTTTGTGATCAGTTGTGTCTATTGGAAATTGCAATCGTTTATCTGGAGTGCGGAGTGAGTATCCTGCAGCTTTTTCATCGGAATTGTAGTTGTAAGTAGAGGATAGCTTACATATCGGTCAGCTGGAAACTTGTTTGATCTGAGGTGCTGCAGGAATGTACTCATTTCTCGGCTATTCAGCTGGTATGAGTTGTGGTCTGGAAACGGTTCTTGTCTGTCTTTATGTCTGTGAGCCGAATGACTGCTTCCTGCGGTCCCGGAAGAATGGTCTCTTCTTTGCGAAGAGGTGAGAAGAGATTATTCGAGGTATTTGTAGACGCTGCTTTCGAAAAAAAAAAAAAAAATGGCAGCAGTGCAGGCTGACTGAAATCGATTTCCTCTCTCAAGTTTGCTTAGCTACTGTTAAAAGAATTCTATCTTTTCCGGTGGGATGATACAGGTTTTTCATAATACTTCGAACAATCTGATCGTCGAGTTTAAGTGGGCGGGAGACTCGTTACAGTATAGAGTGCGAGAATGCGTGGCGTGCTGTTGGGAATAGGTGTGTCTAATATTGTGAGAGTAGATGGCTGGAGTAAAAAAAAAGTTTGTAGAACTTATGGGACTTAACTACGGGGTTATCAGCCCTAAGCTTACAAACTACTTATGAACTAGCTAAGACTAAGGACGGCACAAATATCCATGCCCCAGGGGGGATTCGAACCCCCGACCGTAGTGGCCGTGCAGAACGTGACTGGAGCGCCTCAGTCCCCTCGGCCACCGCGGCCGGCGCGGTGGCGTAGCCGATCGGTCTAAAGCACCTCGCTGCGGAGCGCGCGGTTGCTCGCCGTGGAGGTTCGAGTCCTCCCTGGGGCATGGGTGTGTGTGTTTGTCCTTAGGTTAGTTTACCTAGGTTAAAGTAGTTTGTAAGCTACGGACTGATGACCACGTAGTTTGGTCCGATAGATTTACAAACATTTGAAAATTTTTTTTTTTTAGTAGATGGCTGCTGGAGAGAGAGTCATAAATTTCAGAGTGTTTTGTAATTTAGTAATCAGGTACGATGAGTAATATGAGAGAGGTCCGATCTGTAGTTCAGTTAGTGCGATAAAGTTATGCGGGAATGGTGGTTACTCATTTTAGCTCAGTCGTGACGCAGGTTGAGAGTGTGCAGAAAATGCAGGCTAGCCTGTTGATGGCGCGTTTCGCGGCTCTGTCTGCACAATAGGCGTCTCGACGAGAGGGCAGTGGCACAAACAGCGAGCGCGCAGGTGGGCCGAAGCGTGGAGCGCGCTTTCGCGGTCTGAATAGCGGGCGGTGGGGCGGCGGCTGCACAAAGAAAGTCCATATAATGCTGTGGATAGGTGCGCTCTAAGTGTTGCGCATTTATCGACAATTCTTAGAGACAATTCAAACCAAACATTTACCACTATCCAAAAGAATTGTTCCATATTCTCTAAATCGTTCGCCCCCTAAGGTGCCTGGGCAAAATAAATGTATCTCTTCGTATAGACGATGTAGACACCACGGAAACGGTAGGAATGATCTAGAGAAGAACTTAAAAGCTAAAAATGTTGAACAGAAGCGTGGCTACAGCTCGATCTCCAATGCGATCGCAAACATGGGGTGAAATTATTTAAGATCGGCATTTTACCGATTTCCGACCGTCTACAATGAAACTTTCCTTTTTCGAATGCACTGACCCAACTGCATCCTTCTCCGAAACGACACTCGCCAAGGCAGCAAGCACAGAACCGCAAACATTTCTCCCCTAACCGCAGGACATGGAGGTGGTACTTCGTCCACCCAATAGCTAGGAAACAAGACACATACAACAGATCTTCAGTTCTCTACAGCAAGATTGACCCATCCTTCACTCAAAATATAGACAAATATTCCTACTCAAACACAAATCAAGCTAGGAGCTCCTGTGTTAACTAAAATTTCTTTTTCAATTCACTAAACCGAACTTTCATCTTTTTAAATCGATAATTACAAGTAGCTGTCTACCACACACGAAGATGCCTAATCGATAAACTAGGATGCTAACTTACACACCGCAACGCAAGATCATTAAAGAAAAATTTTATGCATCACCACAAAACACCAACAAACCTCACATATTTCGAAGTCCTATGCCAAAGTGTGGACGATGATAAATGATACATCCTAATAATAATAGTAGAGAATGCTAAAACACCAAGAAATTTAGTAGACCCTCTAGAGGGCAAAAGATTCATTTAACAAAGCCATCTGTACTATTATCCTCTCTCGGAATAATATTACACAAACAAAAACGTGTAAACCAGCAACTTAAAGACGAAAGCAGTGCGCCTTTGGTCTCACAAACGTCACCACACAGAGCGAGAAGAGCGTCAGATAAACAGGCGTCGAACGTGTTGTGTATACACCCCTTGTGTTTGGTCACAGTACAACTGCGTACGGGCAATGTGATCTATCCATCCCAAATGAGAGACTCGGTCAACACAATGCAGGAAACGCGACAGGCCTGAGACAGATACGCGTACATCGACCATCATGTTTCTATACGTTTTCCGATTACCATGCAAGCGCAATGTGCAAGTCTACTAACCCTTAAGACTGTTAACATCCTATTGGACAGAGGAGTTGGCTAGATTTACAGACACACCAGTCAATTTTCGGTGTTCTTATAAACTCAGTAAACAAATTTCAAAACCCAATACAACAACTATTCTCTAAGGAATTTGTTAGCGAAGACCACACGAGCGGGATTAACACACTGTACTTTATAAAATCGATAGAGTGATTGCGGTAACTGCATTGACACCAAAACTTGTCATTCGACAAATAAATGTATTATATATATTTTAGTCGGCAGTTCGACGTCAATGACAGTAAACAATCAATTCCTGATGCCCAATCAGTTTCGACAATCACGTTTCTGTTTCCTATACAGCTTCCTTCCAAGCGAAAATCATGGGTGGATATTAGATACTTGCACATGCCCAGTTTGTTAAAAATACCTGAGAAATATTGTGGGATTTTCAAATCCAGAAGAGAGAAGACAATTACACCAAGCTGTCGTAGTGTATATGATAGATGGGAGCTCCTCCATTACAACATCTAGTTTAACAGTGGTCAGTTCCACTGCATGGGCTATGGCCACAGTATTCACATATTTCCTTAGGATGTTCTCCAGTCCTTCCTTGCCAGTTTCGCTTCAGTATTCCTAGTGCTCTCACAACTCCGCACAAATGTAATTTCGCTGTGTCTCCATGGCTTGCAATGACGAACTTCACGAATTTACTACATGGGAATATGTTAAAAGATCAGCAATAATTTATTACCGCAAACATCTACGCTACATAAATGGCACCAGTCGTAAAGTAAACACCACCAATATACGATGAAACAGGCAATACTTCGCAACATACGCACCTTAAATTTTTTTACAACCAAAAGAGCATAATCCTAATTCGACTTCTTCAGAGCTCTATCACAACACAACATCGTCCACAAATGGAAACAGTCACTGAAGCTCATGTTTTAGACTATTAATTCTATTCCAATAGTCTGCAGCACTCGATGTAAGCCCTTCTAACAACAACCATCTCCAACCTAGCGACCAAACTATAACTGTATCAGCACGGATCTGACGATCCTAGATCTTTTTTACTAAAGTTCTACATAACTAGCAAGCGACCATCTTGGTAACTCTGCGTCGTTGGTGGATCTCACTTGAACATCTAACCAATTAATCATGCATCTTCCAGCATTGCATACCCCACCAGACAGTGTTTCTGAAACGTCTTTTATCAGTCACTAGACCACATACCTCGTACATTTAACAATCACTGGAGCACAAACAGTCATCATATCCCCCCTTCCAGCAAATCAATACTCCCGATAAACGTCTTTAACCAATTAAATGTGATTGACACACATAGAACAGCTAACAACGAATGATCCAGATAAACACCAAACTCTTTCATATATATATATATATATATATATATATATATATATATATATATATATATATATATATATATATATATAATATTATTATTATTTACGTACATTCCCCTTAAGCAGAGCGCTAAAAACACAAAAATCCAGCTTTTATTCCCGTCTTTTTATGTTGAATATTCTTTTAGTTCGTCTGGTGTCATTCATTCTGGCGATATGCATAAAACATTTTCCTGATATGTGTCGTGATTGTTTCAGAGTGTCTGTATAGTTCTTCTGTGTGTCTTCTTTGCCAGATATTTTCTCTAAAAACTGCATCGTGGATTTTTCTCAGAATTTTCCTTACTTGTTTTTCAATCTCCTTGATTTTCGCCATTCCTTCAGTGCTCGTAGTTTCTGACGCGTAGAGAGCTTCTGGTAAGACTACTGAGTTGTAGTGTCGTAGTTTTGCGGCCGTGGAAATACATCTTTTATTGAAGTGGGACCACGACAATGCAAAATAGTATACACCATTTTGAACTAATATAACACCAAAAAATTTTTATCGAATGCCAAGAGCAATCCTTTAGAGGATAAACAATTAAACACGCCCCCCAACGATGTTATCTACACAGCATTAAATCACCTAACCATAGGGTTTATTGAAATCTATGCTTCTCGACCAATGAACGATCATTTACCACCACAAGCATCTCCGCTACGCTTCTGAAAGGTGTCCAATGGTACAAAATAAATAAATAAAGATAAGATAAATACACCACAGCCATACTACTCTTGTTAAGTTCAAGTTTCAAATTCTAGTAATGTCATGTTGGATGTCAATCATCCTTAAAAGCACCATTGTCTGAGGGTGGAGGGGTGGTTTGGCAGCCAAGCAAATCACAACCTGTCGGAGGAGGGACCCCCAAACCGACGTCGTCCTGAAGTTTGGAACAGGTCTCTGGTGGGGATGGTATCACTCATTGTTCAAAGTGCAATTAGCTGTTATCCGTCATTTGTCCTTAACTGCATCATTGTCGTACTAAGGGCAAGTACATGTTCCATGGCCATCATCGTTTCCTTTCGGTAAGAGCAGTATTGTTTGGGGGGACGGGGGGGGGCAGCATCCTTTGATCAATAGCTAGGCAAATGTGCGGGGGTGGTGGGGTGGGTTTTCCCTGCCGCGATCTTATCTGTCTATCATCTGGGGCACGCCTTTCCTATCCTAACTACTGTTATTTATGCTGCTGTCCTAGCAGAAAAGTAGGGCTATCTTTATAATCAGTAATAGAATAATGAACAATGAATGCTAGTCCGTTATCAGAGAGAAAGCTGCTATAAAAGGTATTAATTCGCTTTCGTGAATCCTGAGCTCTTATGATTAGCACCGAAAGTCCATATTGTGAGAAAGATTCGAAATAGGGTAACAATGTGCTTAGACAAAAGGGACTACAACCAAACGAAGGGCAGTTGAGCTGCACAAAATAAGGACTGGACGCCTGGGATAAACAAGAAAAAGAGAAAATAAAAAACGCTGTACGGACGAGAGCAAAGGGTGCTTGAGTGACGGATGTGCTGGCACGAGCACAGCCGAGCGAGGCGCGCCGGCGTCAGGGGGCTGCACCCTGCACCCCGGCAGTCGGGCTGACCCAGAGAGCGGGGATTCCCAGTGTGGGGGGTGCGTGGACTGTGGCGACAGAGGGCGTGTAGGACGTGGCCTGCCTACTGTAAACGACACGTTAACCAGTGGTTGTGATAGTCGACCAGTAAGTTCATCCTTTCAAGGAATTATGTAAGTGACTAAGAAGGCAAAACTATGTGTCTTTATTGTTAGTTTTGAGGGGACTAAACAGCTAGGTGATTAGTCCCCAGCATTTAAGGTTTCACCCAACTGAGCTCGCACTCTGCCCGCTTTTCTCAGACCTCTGGGCAGCAGGCTGCTGAATATGGGAGGATTTCATCTGTTATCTTCGTCTCGGCTTCGTCCCACGCAGTCAGAGCGTTTCATGTATTAGCATCTACTTTAGTATTAATGGACAGGGTGCAACTAAAAATTTAGTACGGTCACATCAATATTTGACTCGGTCAGACACTGTAACCTGTTCCGTGCACTTACTAGTAGACTGTATCTGCTATAACTTTGCACAGCATTCTGTACAGCAAACAGCACTCATTTGTAAAGTTAATGCGGCGTGCGGTATGTGCAGGAGTAAACACGCACGCACGATGTAATTAATTTCCGGAGAATGCTACATTCGGACCAATGTTCGGCTGTTTGCGGTTCGTCGTTCGCTCCCTGGAATTAATTAAATTGCCGCCACTGGCGGGGCTGAAATGCGAGGCAGCCGCGGCTGAGCGCCCGCCCTCGCCGCGCCCACCTGCCGGCGAGGGCGGCGGCCTCTGCTGTGTGTGGAGACGGCAGTCACGTCTGACAGCAGTCGGTTGCGACGCCTTCTTCAGATGACAAGCGAGCGATGTGAATCACTCTTATTTACTCGTCTGCCAGAAGAAAACTGCGACACATACAGTGAGAGGCCAGCGATGCGTGTAGTCAAAGATGAGGGAAAGAGGTCAAGGGACACTAGTGTGTGCAGACAAAGATGAGGGACGGAGATCACTGGACAGCGATGTGTCAGTCAGACATGCTTTCCTTCATGTCAAATAACCTCTTGTGCATTAATATGGGGAAAACAAAGTGCCCCTTTTTAAAACTCCAAAATATCCATTTCTTTTTTTGAATGTAATCGTAGTAAAATCTCCTCTATGCCCATTAGTTTTAACCAATGAAATTTAAGAAGATGCCCGTATTAAACAGCTGACGTAGAGCTCCGACCGCACGGCCTCCAAAGCGTTGCTGTGTGTGTCTGTGGTTCCTGTTTGGAACAGCCTGTTTTGGAGTAGGTATAGAACAGTTACTGTGATTCGAGAAGCCAAAAGTAGGACGCTCTAACACTATCATTACGTTCCAGGATTTAAATACTGCTATCTATTACTATTACCCATTAAAAACTTTTAAAATCGGCGGATGTGAGGAAGGAACTCGAGGATGCAGATAAAGTGCCATGGATGCGGTTGTGGATATGGGCCTTGCTGGTGTGGATGCGGATAACACTTATCTTATTGGTGCAGACTTCTACTTACGAGGCCACGCACCCTTTGTCGGTGCCCCCTTTGTCTGCTCCGCCAGGTAGGGACAGAGTGCTCGAGGTCACTGATTCTGAACCGCATGCTGTGTGAGTGACAGGCACTGCGGTTCTTCCACAGCTTATAAAGGCAGCCTGACGGCGGTGTCACAGCTGCGACGTCGCAGTGGCCTCGCGGAGGCGTGGCTCGGCAGCGCCACGGCGTCTGTGGCGGTGGCGGTGGCGGTGGCAGTGCGGAGATCCCTTGCAGCTTCAACGCGGTACCACAGTTCATCAAGCATAGTGACTGGCGTATTGTGACGAGCCAGTTGCTCGGCCACCATTGACCAGACGTTTTCAGTTGGTGAGAGATGTCGAGAATGTGCTGGCCGGGGCAGCATTGCAACATTTTCCATATCCGGAAAGGCCCGTACAGAACCTGCAACATGCTGTTGTGCATTATCCTGCTGAAATGTAGGGTTTCGAAGGGATTGAATGAGGTGTAGAGCCACGGGTCCTAACACAACTGAAATGTAATGGTCACTGTTCAAAGAGCCATCGATGCGAACAAGAGGTGACCGAGCCGTATAACGGATGGCACCCCATACAATTACGCCGGGTGATACGCCAGTGTGGCGATGATGAATATACTCTTCCAATGTGTGTTCACCGCGATGTTGCCAAATACGGATGCAACCGTCCTGATTCTGTGAACAGAACATGGATTCATTCGAAAAAAATGACATTTTGCCATTCGTGCATCCAGGTTCGTCATTGTGTACACCATCGCAGGTGCTCCTGTGTGTGATACAGCGTCAAGGGTAACCGCAGCCACGGTCTCCGAGCTGATAATCCGTGCTGCTGCAAACGTCGTCTAACTGTTGGTTGTTGTCTTGCAAACGTCCCCATCTGTTGAGTTAGGGATCGAGACGTGGCTGCATAATCTGTTACAGCCATGCGGATGAGATGCCTGACATCTCGACTGCCAGTGATACGAGACCATTGGGATCCAGCATGGCGTTCCGTATTACCGTCCTGAGCTCACCGATTCCATATTCTGCTAACAGTCATTGGATTGCGAACAATGCAAGCAGCAATGTCGCGATACAATAAATCGCAACCCAGAGTCTGTTGAAAAGCCTACGAGTTAACATAGGTGACTAAAAACGGGAAGGGGCCTTTGGGGGGGGGGGGGGTCATTTATGTGGATCTTTGTTGTATGTGCACATCATAGAGGAGGGTTTGTACAGTGTGGAGCACCGCATTATTAAATGAGACGAAGGGAACAGCAATACAGAAGCGCCCTACTCAGGAAGTTCTTTTGAAGATGACAATCCTGAGCAGAAACGTTTAGATGCGGTAGTCTAACAAAGTCAAAAGTGGAGGCACGACAGGACATCATAATCATATGCCATACATAAAAAGAAAGGGTTTATCAGGTATATAAGGACCCATAAGCAATAACGTATCTAACAATCTGCATATAAGAAACAAAGAGGAAGAAGGTGGTATTGGGGGGGGGAGGGAGGTACAGGAGCGGTTGGGTTATTACTCCATGGACCATCATTATATGTTTAAATGATAAAAGCAAAATCAGAACACAAAAATAATCTGAATGTAATGCATTATGTAAGTTGGTCAATATGTAATGCGAACATGGAGGCTATGTGCATGTAAAATTATTATACAAAGGATTAAAAAAGAGGGGGGAGAAGGGAGAGTGGGTAGGGAGCGATAGAGAGAGAAGGAGAGGGAAAGGGGCAGGGAGAGAGAGAGAAGGGGGGTTCATTTATACAGACTAACAAAATGCCAGCCTGTAATCAGCCTAATTGATACACGAATAACGTGACTAAAATGTAATGGTAAGGAATGTTCATCCCTACAATTACATTTTAACCACGTTATGAGGCATAGCCAGCTAGGCAGACGAGTCTGTGTTTATTGAACTGAAAAGGCGAGTTGTATTAATTGCAGTGCAATTGTGTGACATATTTGTGAAGCGGGAGGGCCGACGAATATTCTGTCTGAATGGCCGGAGATAGAAGTCGCGTTTTGCGAGCGCCAGGCCAGTGGCTAGCGGCCGATCGCGGAACTACGGCGCCGCCATCCGCGCCACCACCCCTGGCCGCGCGCTGCTGACGCCGGCCACCGTCCCCCGCCGCACGCTGCTGACGCCAGCCAACGCCCCCGGCCGCACGCTGCTGACGCCGGCCACCGCCCCCGGAGGCATGCTGCTGACGCCAGCCACCGCCCCCGGCCGCACGCTGCTGACGCCGGCCACCGCCCCCGGCCGCACGCTGCTGACGCCAGCCACCGCCCCCGGCCGCACGCTGCTGACGCCAGCCACCGCCCCCCGCCGCACGCTCCTGACACCAGCCCCGCCCCCGGCCGCATGCTGCTGACGCCGACCACCGCCCCCGGCCACACCTTGCTGACGCTGGCCACCGCCCCAGGCCGCACGCTGCTGACGCCAGCCACCGCCCCCCGCCGCACGCTGCTGACGCCAGCCAACACCCCCGGCCGCACGCCAGCCACAGCCCCCGGCCGCATGCTGCTGACACCGGCCACCGCCCTCGGCCGCACGCTGCTCACGCTGGCCACCGCCCTCGGCCGCACGCTGCTCACGCTGGCCACCGCCCCCGGCCGCACGCTGCTGACACCAGCAACCGCCCCCGGCCGCACGCTGCTGACACCAGCCCCCGCCCCCGGCCGCATGCTGCTGACGCCGGCCACCGCCCCCGGACGTACGCTGCTGACACCATCCACTGCCCCCGGCCGCACGCTGCTGACACCAGCCCCGCCCCCGGCCACATGCTGCTGACACCAGCCCCGCCCCCGGCCGCATGCTGCTGACGCTGGCCCCCACTCCCCGGCTGCACGCTGCTGACACCAGCCCCGCCCCCGGCCGCACGCTGCTCACGCTGGCCACCGCCCCCGGCCGCACGCTGCTGACACCAGCAACCGCCCCCGGCCGTACGCTGCTGACACAATCCACCGCCCCCGGCCGCACGCTGCTGACACCAGCCCCGCCCCCCCGGCCGCACGCTGCTGACGCCAGCCACCGCCCCTGGCCGCACACTGCTGACGCCAGCCACCGCCCCCGGCCGCACGCCGGCCACCGCCCCAGGCAGGACGCTGCTGACACTGGCACCGCCCCCGGCCGCACGCTGCTGACGCCGGCCACCGCCCCCGTCCGCACGCTGCTGACGCCGGTCACCGCCCCCGGCCACATGCTGCTGACACCAGCCACCGCCCCCGGCCACATGCTGCTGACACCAGCCACCGCCCCCGGCCGCATGCTGCTGACGCCGGCCACCACCCCCGGCCATATGCTGCTGACACCAGCCACCGCCCCCGGCCGCACGCTACTGACACCAGCCCCGCGCCCGGCCGCACGCTGCTGACGCCGGCCACCACCCCCCGGCCGCAAGCCGGCCACCACCCCCGGCCGCATGCTGCTGACGCCGGCCACCGCCTCCGGCCGCACTCTGCTGACACCAGCGACCGCCCCAGGCCGCACGCTGCTGACACCAGCCATCGCCGCCGGCCGCACGCTGCTGACGCCAGCCACCGCCCCCGGCCGCATGCTGCTGATGCCGGCCACCGCCCCCGGCCGCATGCTGCTGATGCCGGCCACCGCCCCCGGCCGCACGCTGCTGACACCACCCACCGCCCCCTGCCGCATGCTGCTACCAGCCCCGTCCCCAGCCGCATGTTGCTGACGCTGGCCACTGCCCCCGGCCGCACGCTGCTGACGCCAGCCACCGCCTCCGGCCGAAAGCTGCTGACGCCGGCCACCGCCCCCGGCCGCAATCTCCTGACGCCGGGCACCGCCCCCAGCCGCAATCTGCTGACGCCGGCCACCGCCCCTGGCCGCACGCTGCTGACGCCAGCCATCGCCCCCGGCCGCACGCTGCTGACACCGGCCACCGCCCCTGGCCGTACCCTGCTGATGCCGGCCACCGCCCCCCCGCCGCATGCTGCTGATGCCAGCCACCGCCCCCGGCCGCATGCCGGCCACCGCCCCAGGCAGGACGCTGCTGACACTGGCACCGCCCCCGGCCGCACGCTGCTGACGCCGGCCACCGCCCCCGTCCGCACGCTGCTGACGCCGGTCACCGCCCCCGGCCACATGCTGCTGACACCAGCCACCGCCCCCGGCCACATGCTGCTGACACCAGCCACCGCCCCCGGCCGCATGCTGCTGACGCCGGCCACCACCCCCGGCCATATGCTGCTGACACCAGCCACCGCCCCCGGCCGCACGCTACTGACACCAGCCCCGCGCCCGGCCGCACGCTGCTGACGCCGGCCACCACCCCCGGCCGCAAGCCGGCCACCACCCCGGCCGCATGCTGCTGACGCCGGCCACCGCCTCCGGCCGCACTCTGCTGACACCAGCGACCGCCCCAGGCCGCACGCTGCTGACACCAGCCATCGCCGCCGGCCGCACGCTGCTGACGCCAGCCACCGCCCCCGGCCGCATGCTGCTGATGCCGGCCACCGCCCCCGGCCGCATGCTGCTGATGCCGGCCACCGCCCCCGGCCGCACGCTGCTGACACCACCCACCGCCCCCTGCCGCATGCTGCTACCAGCCCCGTCCCCAGCCGCATGTTGCTGACGCTGGCCACTGCCCCCGGCCGCACGCTGCTGACGCCAGCCACCGCCTCCGGCCGAAAGCTGCTGACGCCGGCCACCGCCCCCGGCCGCAATCTCCTGACGCCGGGCACCGCCCCCAGCCGCAATCTGCTGACGCCGGCCACCGCCCCTGGCCGCACGCTGCTGACGCCAGCCATCGCCCCCGGCCGCACGCTGCTGACACCGGCCACCGCCCCTGGCCGTACCCTGCTGATGCCGGCCACCGCCCCCCCGCCGCATGCTGCTGATGCCAGCCACCGCCCCCGGCCGCATGCCGGCCATCGCCCCCGGCCGCACGCTGCTGACGCCGGCTATCGCCCCCGGCCGCACGCGGTTGACGCCGTCCACCGCCCCCGGTCACACGCTGCTGACACCAGCCCCGCCCCCGGCCGCATGCTGCTGACGCCGGCCACCACCCCCCGGCCGCACGCTGCTGATGCCGGCCACCACCCCCGGCCGCACGCTGCTGATACCGGCCACCACCCCCCGCCGCATGCTGCTGACGCCAGCCACCGCCCCCAGCCGCACGCCGGCCACCGCCCCTGGCCGCACGCTGCTAACGCCGGCCATCGCCCCCGGCCGCATGCGGTTGACGCCGGCCACCGCCTCCGGCCGCACGCTGCTGACACCAGCCCCACCCCCGGTCGCATGCTGCTGACACCAGCCCCGCCCCCGGCCGCATGCTGCTGACGCTGGCCCCCGCCCCCCGGCCGCACGCTGCTGACACCAGCCCCGCCCCCGGCCGCACGCTGCTCACGCTGGCCACCGCCCCCGGCCGCACGCTGCTGACACCAGCAACCGCCCCCAGCCGTACGCTGCTGACACCATCCACCGCCCCCGGCCGCACGCTGCTGACGCCGGCCACCACCCCCGGCCGTATGCTGCTGACACCAGCCACCGCCCCCGGCCGCACGCTACTGACACCAGCCCTGCGCCCGGCCGCGTGCTGCTGACGCCGGCCACCGCCCCCGGCCGCAAGCCGGCCACCACCCCGGCCGCATGCTGCTGACGCCGGCCACCGCCTCCGGCCGCACGCTGCTGACACCAGCCACCGCCCCAGGCCGCACGCTGCTGACACCAGCCATCGCCGCCGGCCGCACGCTGCTGACGCCAGCCACCGCCCCCGGCCGCATGCTGCTGATGCCGGCCACCGCCCCCGGCCGCACGCTGCTGACACCACCCACCGCCCCCGGCCGCACGCTGCTGACACCAGCCCCGCCCCCAGCCGCATGTTGCTGACGCTGGCCACCGCCCCGGCCGCACGCTGCTGACTCCAGCCACTGCCCCCAGCTGCACACTGGTGACGCCAGCCACCGCTGCCGGCCGCATGCTGCTGACGCCGGCCACCGCCCCCAGCCGCACGCTGCTGACACCAGCCATCACCCCCGGTCGCACGCTGCTGACGCCAGTCACCGTCCCCGGCCGCACGCTGCTGACGCCAGCCACCGCCCCCGGCCGCACGCTGCTGACACCGGCCACCGCCCCCGGCCGTACCCTGCTGACGCCGGCCACCGCCCCCGGCCACACGCTGCTGACACCAGCCCTGCCCTCGGCCGCATGCTGCTGACGCCGGCCACCACCCCCGGCCGCACGCTGCTGATGCCGGCCACCACCCCCCGCCGCATGCTGCTGATGCCAGCCACCGCCCCCGGCCGCACGCCGGCCACCGCCCCCGGCCGCACGCTGCTGACGCCGGCCATCGCCCCCGGCCGCACGCGGTGGCCGCCGGCCACCGCCCCCGGTCACACGCTGCTGACACCAGCCCCGCCCCCGGCCGCATGCTGCTGACGCCGGCCACCACCCCCGGCCGCACGCTGCTGATGCCGGCCACCACCCCCCGCCGCATGCTGCTGATGCCAGCCACCGCCCCCGGCCGCACGCCGGCCACCGCCCCCGGCCGCACGCTGCTGACGCCGGCCATCGCCCCCGGCCGCACGCGGTGGCCGCCGGCCACCGCCCCCGGTCACACGCTGCTGACACCAGCCCCGCCCCCGGCCGCATGCTGCTGACGCCGGCCACCACCCCCGGCCGCACGCTGCTGATGCCGGCCACCACCCCCCGCCGCATGCTGCTGACGCCAGCCACCGCCCCCGGCCGCACGCCGGCCACCGCCCCCGGCCGCACGCTGCTGACGCCGGCCATCGCCCCCGGCCGCACGCGGTGGCCGCCGGCCACCGCCCCCGGTCACACGCTGCTGACACCAGCCCCGCCCCCGGCCGCATGCTGCTGACGCCGGCCACCACCCCCGGCCGCACGCTGCTGATGCCGGCCACCACCCCCCGCCGCATGCTGCTGACGCCAGCCACCGCCCCCGGCCGCACGTCGGCCATCGCCCCCGGCCGCACGCGGTTGATGCCGGCCACCGCCTCCGGCCGCACGCTGCTGACACCAGCCCCGCCCCCGGCCGCGATTAATTTAAAGCGTGGGACAGCTCATAAACGCAAAACAAGTAGCCATCGGTTACGCGAACGATCACAAAAACAGGGGTCGCACCACGGTACCTATCACGCTACGTACCCTTTTGCACCTCCCGAATCTGTCTGTGGAAATGTTGAAACGTTTGTAAGCCTATTGGATCAAACTCCGACTGACATATTTTTCTAGATTTACAAGCTACTCACACTAACTTAAATAGAGGACAAAAGCCACACCTGTACCCGACGGAGAACTCGAACCTCCGGCGGGAATGGCAGTCCAGGTGGTAAAGAGCCATCGTTCGTACACACGGTAACAAATCCTTTGTGTTTTCCTACCGTGTTAGGCGCTCTGTCATTAGCAATAGACACAAGTTTCTGTATTGGCAAATCAGAATCGGAAATGAAAGATTTGAATGCATTGTGGAAATCTTGTCCTCTTGTAGAGTCTTTCAAGGTGAAAATTGTAAGCATGTCTTTTTTAAAACAGTAATCCGAAAATATCATTCCAACGAACATCATATCTTGAGCTGAATCGACTCCGTCTACTGATTCGTCTACTTGCAATGAGAAACACAAGCAAGATAGCAAAAATGTCATCAGTTAATCTTTTTTATTTTCTGCCATTAATTCCACTTTCTTGTTACAGTTGGTCATGTCAGAGGCATGTCTCTGATGGCTGATATATATTAAAAGAATCTACGAGAACTAAAGTCAGTCTGCCAGACCATACTACCGGCCGATTTTCTTAATTTTTGTCTCAAACGAAAGGTATTCATTCGCAGATTTCACATCAGAATTTGTCATCAGAATTAACTTCAGTCTCTCCATCCTTTATTTTTTATTCAAACGCAGCATCCTTCTGTCCTTGCATTGAATATTTTAATCGGTTTGTTTAACGATTACTTCGTTTCTAATGAAGGTACGCAGTTCATTTTGACCGAACAACACCCAGTGGATCAAGCTCTTTCATTTGCGCTTTTAAACACTTCCATTGATTGATTCTGAAGAAAGCTTTGGGCGAGCATTTAACTTTACTTCCATTTTATTCACAGCAGAAAACTCGAAATCAATTTCAATATTGTGTTCTTCTAACTTTAATCCAGTTTCCATGTCTTTTGATGTTAATCTATTTCCTCTAAGATTTGCAGGATCATAAACATCTTAGCCAACTGGGGTTTCTTCTCTGATGACGTCTGTGGAGGGATCGTAATTTCCGTCATTCAAAATCTTCCACTGTTTGGTCCTGGCCAACTGTTACATCTTTATTTTGTCCCCTATATTTAACACCCTGACGGTTGTTTGAATCTTCTTGTATGAGAGTATCTTCCATTGCCTCAGAACTGAAATTGGGTGCACTCCTAAAAGTGAAATGTAAGATATTCAAATTGCTGTAGATAAAAATGCATTTAAAGCGAAGTAAGCGTAATACCTAGACTACAAATTGAAGTACTGAGTATATATATATATATATATATATATATATATATATATATATATATATATGGTTTTGTGTGTGCGTGTGTGTGTGTGTGTGTGTGTATGTGTTGTCCTTAGGTTAGTTTACATTAGTTTAAGTTGTTTGTAAGCTACGGACTGATGACCACGCAGTTTGGTCCGATAGAATTACAAACAAACATTTTGGATTTCAAAAATTTTAAGAGGCCAATGGCTTGGCTAGGTTGAAATCTACATTTCTGTAAAATTTCTGCCAAATTGGTTCAGTAGTTTCTGCGTTTACCTGGGACAAAGAGAAGACAGACTCAATGGCAGAGTCATAGACAGACACACACACACACACACAGAGAGAGAGACCCCCTCCATTTTATAATATTATTGATAGATAGAATACACGAACAAATGAAAATGGATGTATTGTACACTCTAGTCCCACATTTATCCTATTTATCTGCCATTACATTCTCGAAGCGCGCGCGAAGAAAGAACACCTCAATATCTCCGTTCGAGCTGTGATTTCTGATATTTCATTCTGATGAGAGTTTCTACCTATGTAAGAGGGAGTCAATGATATATTTTCACATTTGGAGGAGAACGTTGGTGATTGGAGTTTCGTAAGTAGCCCACGCCGCAGCGATAAACGCCGTTGTTGTAATGATTCCCATCCCAGAGCCTGTTTCACTTCCGTGACGCTGTCTCGCCTGTTTCGTGACAATACGAAACCAGCTGCCCTTCTTTGGACTCTTTCGATGTACTCCGGCAAACCCACCTGATAAGGATCCCACATTGGGCTGCAATACTCCAAAAATGGACGGACAACCGTAGTGTATGTAGCTTCTTTAGTGGTTGTGTTGCATCTTTTAAGGGTTCTTCCAATAAAACGCAGTAGCGTAATGTGATGGGGACTTGGAGCTGGATGATGACAGATTCACAACTTATTTTCGGTTATCTAAACTCGAGTGTGAAGTGATCTTAACATTGATAAGTACCGATTTTAGTAAAAAAGAGACCAACTAATGGAGATCTATTTGCAGCAGAGACAGAATGTAAGTGGTTCATAATGATTGTAAAAGTTATTTCAAACGTATAAACTCCTCCAAATTTGTATTCTGCAACAGTGGACGCGTTCCGACGGTTCGAATTAAGCGCCCCGTAACAAATAGCAAACATAGTAATACAACTCCTTGTAAGGAGTCACAGCACGATACTGCGTGACAGGTGTGGTCACCTGCACCGTAGCGGCTGTCGACAGACCTACTGGAAAGATCGGTCTAGGAGCGAGCGGTCCCGCAGGTGCGCCTGTCGACGTCTGCGGCGCCTGCCAGGCACTGCGAGGTCGGTGCCGATTACACCGGCTAAAACTGCGGAAACAGGTGTCTTGAAAAGTGTGCCACGTGACACGGCGTTGACGGACGGAGTGTGAGCGACCGCCGGCAGCAGTCAGTGGCCGCCAGGGAGTGCAGCGCCAGGCGGCTGCGGCTGCGGCTGCGGCTGCAGTCGGCTACCGCGACACAGGGGCCTCTGCAGCAACTGCGGGGACCCGCAGACGCGCCGAGCTCCACAACCCGGACTGTTTTGCTTATACGCAAAGTTCCTATTCCTAGTTTATTACCTAATAAACACTGTTATGCCATTAAATGTTGAAACTGAATGTCTTCTATTTACTTAAGTACCACTAATGAAAGAAAATTTTAGGTTGAAATTTGAAATAAACACAAAAAGCAAAAGATTAATATTTCTCATAAGATGAAATCACAGAACCGTTCAACGGTCTTGTGAATGTACGAAGAAAATCTTCCGTGTGCCAACTGTGGCGTGAGAACCAAAAGTTCATTTGCTGGAATACCATGAAGAGCACATTAAAATTCGTAGCTCGAGAAATAGTGAAGTTATGTTCTTAAAACCTTGGTTATTGCTACATACTTACATAACAGACGCTATTTCAAAATTTCGTTGCTATTGGCAAAACAGAAGAAGAGTTTAATTTTTGGGTGGAGTCTCCCTTTAAACTGTTCGCTGTGTGTACTCTAGACCGGCGCGCTGTGTGCTCTTGTCGCGCGCTTCGCTCGCAGACGGCGAGCGAGCCCAGCTGCCCAGCTGCCCAGCCGGCCGCGGGCTGCCCTGCCTGCCACTGTGCCGCTGCTGCCCACCACCTGCAGGGGCCGAGGCGCCTTTCTAGCCGGCTTCAGTTAGTCTTGTTCTTACTGTTGCAACAGATGTTGATGTCGCGTTCATTTCTACCAATTCTGCGCGAATTTCGGGCGCTGTTTTGAATCTGTTTCTTTTACAGGTAATTCTGCTGTGTTTATCATCACTTTTGTTTTACGACGAGGTCGTTCTGGTCGTGGTATGTCCTGTTGTCTCCTGGCGACTTAGGGTGTATTGCACTCCCCCTGTAGACAGACTACACTGTTTCGCAGTTTGGAGAGTAGATAAGCCTGCTGGGATAAGTGCTAAAATTGCAGCACGTTTTTCTACGGATATCTGCCCCGTGGCGGATTAGCCGTGGGTACTGGGGCGCCGTGTTACGGAGCGCGCGGCAGTTCGCTGTTGGGGGTTCCAGTCCCCCCCCCCTTAGGCACGGATGTTTGTATCGTCTTTAATATACGATACTTGATAAGTAGTTTGTAAGTTTAGGGACTGATGATGTCGCAGTTAAGTCCCATAAGCTTCACAGAGATTTGAACATCTGTGAAATGCGGCATCCCTCGGCAAATAGGTAAAGATATGTATGAGATAGCTACGTTTATGTACACAAAATTGATTGTTGCATACTATTGTATCTCGATGGCCATAAGCAAAAATGATGAGAGTCGTACTATTGCTTCGCTTCCTCAACGCACGGTATTAGATCTTATCAACGGAGAACTAGACGTCAGTTATTGGGCGCACTGGAGTTCTGTGTTCTGGGGTGTCTCCGGTCCGGACAGTGGCAGAACGCCAAGCGTCAGTGGAGGACGCCGCTGCCGTGGGCCTCGGCGCCGCCTCCCAGGGCCGGCGTCTTCACTGGTGACGTCACTTCCGCCCGTTGTCTGCCGCTCGTCACCGACAAACGGCCGCCGCTGCTCCAAGCGCCGACGCAAGACTGTTTCCGCTGTTCTCTCGTTAAATCCAGGTTCGAACATTTTTTTAAATGTGTACGGTCGTGATACTCCCACGGTGCACATCGCGTTGCGTAAATTGAATCCGTGTTCCCCACACGGTGCCGTTCTCTCCGCTAACGTTTTCCGTGATACGTCAACAGCAGGCCGCTGCCAACTCTTCCTGTAAGTAGTGTTGTTGCAAACTAACTTTCAGCGATAACTCTCCGGATTCGTCCGAGTATTTTGCTACTCATATCTGATGTTTACATAGCCATTGGGCTACACTTTTTCTCTCAACCGGAATTTTTACTTTACTGTCACATATCTTTCAGGTAAATCCCATTTCAGGCAATATCTCATATAGAATTTCGTTCTGCCAACAAAAATGGGTATTTAAGAGCAATGAGTACTTTGCGTAATACCGGGACAAGCTTTCGCTTTATGTAAAACTTCTCCACCTTTTACGAAGGCACCAATTTTGTGAAACCGTAACGATGGGTTGTATGTCGATGTCGTCGTTAATGTTAGACGTCTCGTATTGCGGAATGTCCGAAGTTTGTATAAATGGGAGCCGTGTGACGTGCACTGCCGACATTGCCCGTCAGTTGTGGAGCCGCACCAGAGGGAGCAGCAGTCGCGGCTCTTCCGTCGCCGGCCGCTGTGCTGTGTGAGCTGGCGGCAGGCGGCAGCAGTCGGCGCCACCTGCTGCAGGCGACGGCCGAGGCAGACGCGAAGCTTACAATGCGCTCTACGCGGCGCGGCAACGTAAATTTGCTTTGCGGTGTTTTTATATTTTTGGAATTGAGGATTCCCTTGTAGCCCTACAAATGATCGTGTAACAACGAATTACAGTTGGAACATACTCGGTAAAGATGTGAGAAACATAAAACCGATTTTTAAGATTACCTTAATAGAAGCGGTGGTCTCTGGTGACACAGGACAAGCCCATGCCTACAATGGCGCCCACGGGCGGTGGGCGGGCGTGGTGTGCTGCTCCGCCGACTTGTACAGACTGACTAAGGCGATGTGGGTAGGGAGCGACATAGGAAGCCCAAAAGACGGGACGGGTGAAATCTAGCTATCTGAATGCAAATTTAACGAAAGGGAGGTTATTAAGCAGGACAGAAGTTTATAATTTATGTTGGTATTTATAAATGAGAGGAATTACAGTATTTTATTTGAACAAAGACATCAAATGTTTGATCTTTGCATGCCAGCTGATCATTTAGGAGATGTGTGTGTCCAAAGTAAGCGCGCTTCGCTACCTCAAACTATTCCAGTAAATTTAGCTTCCTCCCTTTCTGGGCAATATGTGAACTTTGCATGCTGTATGTTCCGCAATAGGGGAATGTTTTTTGAGATGGCCTTTTTTTTTGTAACAAGGTGCCCGGAAAACGCAATTTAAAAGTCCGGCCTGTCTGTCCTATATATTCAGCTGGGCATTCGGGACAAGGTGTCTGTCCTTATTGGCTTGTTCGTTGTGTGTGAGAATTTCCTGAATTCTGAAAGGACTGCTAAATACGATTTGTACATTCTCATCATCAGGGACTGCCGCTTCTATTAAGGTTATCTTAAAAATCGGTTTTATGCTCCTCATATTTTTTCCGAGTAACTTCCAACTGTAATTCGTTGCTACCCGATCATTTGTAAGGCTACAAGGAAATCCTCAATTCCAAAAATATAAAAACACCGCAAAACAAATTTACGGTGTCAGGGGACGGAGAGCGCATTCTAAGCTTTGTTTGCCATTTATACTGTGTTCTTAGCAGGAAAGAAGCCCATGTCCCATTTTTTCCGTTTGGAAATTTCCTCTCGTAATTTTTTATAAATTCTGTCAAGCAGATAATTTGAGGATGCACTACTAAAGGGCGGAACGCTTTATTAATTAAAGAATAAAACACTCTGCAATGAAGGAATACTTACTTATTGTCAGTGATTGCTGCACACCGTGGACTGGAGTGTAGTAAATGGAGAAATGTGTAGAAAGCATTGTAGCGCGATGCCATTTGCCGCGTGCGTTTACTGCGTACATCGGCAGCCCAGTGCGGCGGCCGCCAGCTGCTCCTCGCCTCTCCCGCGGTGGCGCCGCCTCCCCCTGCCCCTGCCCCTCCCCCTGCCCCTCCCCCTCCCCCTGCCTTTGGCGGCGCCATTCACTTCGCCCCCAGGCCAGGGCTGCAGAAGATGAGAGCAGAGCGCAGCGCGGGCTGTTTGTGGCCGCCCCTGGCAGGCAGGCCGGCCGGCGCGCGCGGCTGCAGTGTGGGCTGCCGCGCTGCCAGGCGCCAGGCGCTGTGGGACAGTGCGCGCGCATGCGCAGTCGCGTCTGGCCACTCACTGCTGCCCCAGCGCCTCACGGTTCCCACTCGTTACCTGCGCCATTCCGCCGAGTCCCTATCTCACCCATATTCATTTAGGCAAGCATTTGACCCATTTCTGAAAAATATAAAACTATTTGATGTAGCACATTAATATTTTTGCTGTATGTTACATGATGCTAACAGAGTCAACTGTACTAAAATCAACTTTATCCATTTTATAGTTTTTAAGAAAAACTACTTTAAATTTATTAAATAAGAATATGGAGTTTTTTTCTGTAGTAAATATTTTTTGTGAACCTCCTAATGTGGGAATATTAATGTGTGTAGTAGCAGAGGTGGATTTTTATGTTATGCGGAGGCTCTGAAAATTTCATTCATTTATCTATCGTAGTTGCATAATGCGGCATATGTACTAAAAATTATAGTTTGCGGCAAATGGACTTTAATGAAAAAACTTTTGAAATTTGTTACTTACAGTTAATAAAAACTGTCCTGCTGCATGTGAAGGCCATTGTTTGGCGTCTAGCATCTCTTCCAGCTCCTTTGTCACCTTCCTAGATGTTTGTCTTGCTTTCTCGGCCGTATTACATGCAGATCTGTCTGCATCTGTTATCCTCATTTTATCGCAGTGTTGCAAGCGCACTGATCATATTTCCATCAGGATTAATGCCTAGGTTTTTCAGTACGCTACACTCTCCAATATTACCACAATTGAATGTAATAACAGCATCACGAACTGCTAGTCTCATTGTATGGATAACTACAAATGCAGTTATAGGAACGCGGTTCCAAATTACTGTTTTGAAAAATTCATTTGGGTTGTGTGTCTGCCCATGCAGACATTTCCTTACAGCGTCACGATGAGCCAAGTCTGTGAAAACAGGTTTAGTCGGTGTAATAGCAGCAGCAGGAAAAGAACGCTGGGCCCTATTGTACTCGCGCCACGAATTTTGTCCTGATGGACGCAACGCATGACACGGCTCATCGTAAGTAGAGGACTTACGGAAGAATACGGCCCGAACGTCTCTCTCGATTGCGTCCTCATCTTCTTTATATCTCGTAATTGCCTGCTCATAGTATACCTCCAAGTTTTGTCTTTCAGTTTTAATTAACCGACCCTGTACGGTCGACAATTTTCCATCTCATAAGTTTTCTCTCTCGTGTGAACATTTTGTTTTCTCAGCCTCTTTCACAATCGCGAGTAAAGAAAAAAATCCCTAACGTGCAATGTAGGGGATAAAAAGATCTAAAATTTACGCAGAAAAGTGGGCGTGATACGTAAACATACACGGTAGGAGAGTGCTCTTTAAACGTTCGAAAAACTTTTTTTTTTAGCAAAATCCTTTTCAGAGTACTTGAATAACTCAGTCTAAAAATTCTGGAAACCAAAAGTCGCCATTTGTCGACGTGATGGCCGGTGAGGTCTCTGGAGACGTGGTGTGGTCCGCGGCTGGCAGGCAGGGCGGCGCCAGCGCCAGGCGGCGCAGTTCTCTTCTGAGCGGCGACTCGTGGGGATCTTCAAACCCCGAAGCCCGTTCCTGGAGCCACTGCCGGACATTGTCCTCCTGGCAGTGCGGGAGTCCGCCGGCCTGCAGAGTGGTGGGCGTCACGCCACTGCTCGGCACTCGGCCCGTCGCTGCCACACTCTGCCGCCTGCCGCGGACTCCCCGGTCCCGCGCAGCCTGGCGGACGCCTCGCTGGCGTCGCCAGCGTCGAGGGCCACTCCAGGCCGAGTCTGCCTGAGCTCTCCGCCAGTCCCCGCCAGCACGCCTGCACTGCCTCCGCGTTACGTGATCCGCCGGCCGCCGTTTCTCAGGCACAGCCGGCGGTGCTGACGTGTGCCGCTCTCCCCGTGACGCTCCGGTCTCTGCTGTATGTTAGGGGTGACGCTTACGCGAGGAGAAAGTGTGCGCCGCCGGTGCCACCGCCGTCGGCCTTACTGAGTACAGCTGACTGCTCTCCGGCACCTGTGCCACAGTGTTCAGTGTGCATTGAAGACACTTATTAGCAGCAGTTTCCTGCCTCTTGAAAACTTGCAAACATCCTTTATCATTTACAACGAGGGTTCTAAGTCTATCGAGTTTTGCACATATATAGCACAGTGGTAGAGTGCCAGACTATGAATTCAACGGTCATAGGATCGATCCCCGCCACTTCTTAGGATATTTTTATCTGTCACTTTCCACTCTGGCAGTGTTATTGGTGTGAAAATTAGAGAGTAGCACCGCGGTTCGGAACCCACGTTAAACTGTAGGTCCCCCTATAGCTCCAAACAGGACCCTGCTTAGTAAAGCACTGTGCTGTTCAAACCAATCTACATCTACATGGGATATTCTGCAAATTACACATTTAAGTGCCTGGCAGAAGGTTTATCCAATCACCATTATACTATTTATCTCCCATTCCATTCTCAAATAGCGTGCGGGAAGAAAAAACACCTGAATCTCTCTCCGCTCCAGCTCTGATTTCTCGTATTTTATTCTGATGATCATTTCTACCTATGTAAGTGGGAGTCAGCAATATATTTTCGCATTCGAAAGACAATGTTAGCCAGTGGAGTTTCGTAAGTAGCCCACGCCGCAGCGATAAGCGCCGTTGTTGTAATGATTCCCATCCCAGATCCTGTATCATTCCCGTAACGCTGTCTCCCCTGTAACGTGACAATACGAAACGATTGTGGCACAAGATGGTGGAACTGCGTTATTTTCCGTCCTTACAAGCAGAGGGCGCCAACTCGTCATCGCCGAATTCGTCCAAATTTATGGTTCATGTAGGGCGTGATGAGATATGAAAGTCCACCAACTGGGAGCTCCAGATGGCCAAGCGTTTAGGAAATAGAAGGACGTTTGATACGGATCTCAGAGGCCCAGGGTTGGATCGTAGCAACAGAGAAATAGCAGTTTAAGAAAGGCCGTTTATTCACTCATTAACGAGTCCAAAAAAGTACAAGCAATGAACATATATCAGTATCATGCAAATTATTTACGTAGCTGGACACACTTAAAGACATTTAACTGAACGAATGAGACCAATAATTTCAAGTAACTCATCCAAGTGACTAACATTACTTAAGAACATTTAATTAAGCAGTTTCACGATATCCAGTTTAAAAATCTAAGATATTTTAAGGACGGTAGCACCAGCTTATCACTTTGAATTTAAAGGTTTAGTGCACTTAGTATTACTAGGTCACAATCTTAACCTTAATACCAAGGTCCTTACTACATAAGGTAACAGGTCATAAACAAATACAAGAATCTGTGCACATGAGACCAACTTGATGAACAACACGTAATGGACAGCGCAGATGACAACTTAGAGCATCATATAACTAATATTGGCTGGTAACACGGTCTTAACTAGTTTAGTAATATTGAAATGAAACCTCACTTAAAACATTTAATTAAAGAGTAACAAAAACACTTTAATGTGCCAGGTAATGTTGAAGTACCTTTGATTTTACACTCTTAATCTTTAATACAAGGCTCCTTACTACACAAGGTAGCACGTTATTAACAAATACAAGAAACTCTGCACATGAGACTAGCTTGTTCACCAATACATAATGGAACGGTCAAATGCCAACTTAGACCATAACTATATTGGCAACTTCACGGACGGTCTAACATAATTCTAGCCCAAATTACTGATGCCATTAAATAAAATGAAATCAATTAAGTTCAGTTAAGCACCAAACGGATTCGTGAGATACGGGCATTTAATCACAACTGACCGAACAAGGTGCCAATAGAATTAATAAAAGTAACAGTAGGTGTAAATTATCATTTACTAAAAGGCACAGAACTGGCTAATGGAAGAGTATTCACAGTAGAACAATTGGTTAACAGGTTAAGATCACCGCAACTAACATAGGAGCTGCCGAGGACACAGGTGTGAGTTGCCCATTCCCCACTGGGAAACTTCAGTCCGGGAGGTAGGGACTTCACAGCAATTAAAATTTAACTTGCCCAAAATACATTCGTCGACGGGGCACAGGATGACGAAAGGAAAAGACTGTGAGAAAATAAACAGTAAGGATTCCCCCAGTAACACCTGGCAATTTGTGAACTCATTCACATTCAGTAAATTGACTGATAATGCAACCTACAGCACGGAGGTAAGGAATTAAGTAAATAACAACAATTGCACCTGTGAGGTGACACCGAACATACAACGCACGGACAAACGAAAGACATGGAAGGCAACCTCTGGGGGACGGTTACAATTCCGAAAAGTCGACAAACACACAGCAATACAAACACACAGGGTGGCACAACTAGGCATGTGATCACCTACCAATTAAAACAGCAACTAGATAGGTGGGAGAGCCAGATTGAGAACTACACGTTTGGGCGGAGGAACTACCGGGCGACACGTCGCAGGCACTGGGTAATGGAGCACAATGGCGAAGCAATGTTTAACGGAGTCACTCACACAGCTCTCCACAGGCACAGGAAACCAGCACGAACGGTGACGGAGAGGCGATGGCAGACTTGCGGAGCAGTTGCAGTCCGGTCTTACGAGCCCGCCAACGCAGAAGGTGGCACACACACACACACACACAGACTGCTGCCCGCGGCCTCCAGCGGCTGCAGCCCCCAGCAGACGTGTGCGCCGCCGCGGCCGCCGCCGCCGCCTCGAGAGCCTCCGCTGGCCCGCAGCCCAGCACTGCCCGCACCGCGGCGCGCATCTCCCTGTAACGGCCGCGCCAGCCGAGGGTCGTAGAGAGGAACAGCAGGAATTCATCGCAGCGAAATGACGATCGATATCACTCTATCAAAGTAAATAGAGAGAGGGGGTACGTAACAAGTAACTAAAGGAGGAGGGCGAGCGAGAAATGGCACGTTGCGCCGTGTCAACTGTCCCTGTGAGCCGCGCGGGAGTAGCCGAGCGGTCCGGCGCGCTACGCTGCGTATCGCGCTTCGCAACACCGGAAGCTCGCTCTGGCCCCTGAGGCGGCGGCCGGCGGCCGGCGTGGGCGTTCCGCTACTGGTCGTGTCGTCTCGACTCCGCCTGTTGGTTCCTGCACGTTGGTTGTTGTGTCTGTCTGTGTCGGTGTTGTCAACAGCGTTGTCGTTCGCGACTTTTGCTGCCTTTTGGAGTAATGGCTTTGCCGTCGATTCCACTCAAGTTTATTCTTAGTTTTCGGTGTGACAAGTCTTTCCGCTAGGTCAGGAAACGTCGTTGGAAATTCACGACTCGATAGCGGATACTATTGGTATTACGTTCGACCAGGTACATACTGCTTATTATGGTACAGATGTGTTCTGTTTCTTTGTCAAGTTGTTAAATCCAGTGCTGCTAGACAAGGTTTTGCACAGCGCGTTAACTTTTGTCATCGGGATGCTTCTGTTAGCACTCTTAGTGTTTCGAATGCTGAAATTGCGTACACTGCTGTTTGAGTGTACACATTATCTCCTGACGCAGAGAACCGTTATTTGAAAGAGGTCTTGTCGTCTTATGGCACGGTTAAATCTATTCGTTATGAACGTTGGTCTGCACAACATAGGATGCAATGCTGTAGTGGAATTCGGTCAGTTGAGATGCAATCTGTTGTATCTTTTCAGTCCGGAGACTGGTTTCATGACGCTCTCCACCCTTCTCTATCCTGGGCGAGCCTCTTCATCTCCTCTTAAGAACGACAACCTGCATCCATTAGAATTTGCTTACTATATTCATCTCAGGGTCTTCCTCTGCGGTTTTTACCCCATACACTTCCCTCCAACGCTAAATTCACAATTACTTGATGGCTAAGAATGTGTCCTACCAATCGATCCCTTCTTTTAGTCCAGGTACGCCACAAATTCCCTTCCTCCCCAATTCTGTTCAGTACCTCCTCATTAGTTACGCGATCTACCCATCTAATCTTCAGCATTCTGTACCATCACATTTCAAAAGCCTCTATCCTCTTCCTGTCCGCACTGTTTATCGTCCAGTTTTCACTCCCATTCAAGGCAACACTCCACACAAATGCCTTCAGAAAGGACTTCCTTAATATTAAATTAATATTAGATGTTAACAAATTTCTCTTTTTCAAAAACGCTTTTCTTCCCATTAACATTCTGCATTTTATATCCTCTGACTGCGGCCATCATATGTTATTTTACTGCCCAAGTAACAAAACTCATTTATAATTTAATTCCTTCAGCATCACCTGATTTTCTAAGACTGCACTCCATTATCCTAGTTTGGTCTTGTTAATGTTCATCTTATATGCACCTTTCAGCACACTGTCCACACTGCTATTGCAGGTATTTTGCTGTCTCTGAGATAATTACAATGTTATCTGCAAAACGCAACGTCTTTATTACTTCATCCTGAACTTCAATTCCTTCTCCAAATTTTTCCTTACTTTCCTTTATAGCTTGCATAATGTACAAATTAAATAGCATTGGAAAAAGGCTACAACACTGTCTTACTTCCTTCCCGACATCTGCATCCCTTTCATGCCTTTCAACTCTGATATCTGCTGTCTGGTTTTTCTAGGAGCTGTCAATAACCTTCCGTTTCCTATATTTTACTGCTGCTGGTTTGAGAATTTGAAGGAGTATGTACCAATGAACATTGTCAAAAACTTTCTCCAAATCTACAAAAGCTGAAATCTAGGTTTTCCTTTCCTTAACCTTTCTTATAAGATAAGCCGTAAAGTGAGGATTGTCTCCCGTATTCCTACATTTCTCCTGAATCCAAACTGGTCTTCCCCAAGGTCGGCTTCTACCAGCTCTTCTATCCTTCTATAAATAATTCGTGTTAAAATTTTGCAACCATGACTTATTACAGTGATGGTTCTGTAATTTTCACACCTGTCTGCACCTGCTTTCTTTGATACGGGGATTATTACATTTTTCTTAAATTCTGAGGGTGAAATAGTTTTGTCATGGTTAGCTGTCCCACATACTTCAGTAGTTCTGAGGGAATGCCATCAACTCCAGGGGCCAAGTTTCGACTTAGGTATTTTAGTGCTTTTCAAATTCTTCTCTCAGTATAGTGCCTCCTAATTCATCTTCATCTACATCCTCTTCCCTTCCTACAATATTATCTCTAAGTTCATTTCTTTTGTAGAGCCCATGTATATACTGTTTCCACATTTCAGCTTTCCCTTCTTTGTTGAGAACTGGTTTTCCATCTGAGCTATTTATATTCATACAGCTGCTTTTCTTGTCTCCAAATGTGTCTATTGTTTTCCTGTAGGCGGTATCTATTTTTCCCCTATTTATACATAGTCCGAGATCCGGTATAAGAAATATATACCCTCATCTGTTATTTAATTTTAATCAAGTATATATAGTACATAATGTGTAGATTGATATATCGCTAATAGGTTGCCTAGCTAAATCTGGTGCCGATGCTGTTAAGCAATAAAATGTTTCATTAAATTTTTTCCATCAACTTTCCCCATCTGTTATTTACGAAAGTCAAGCATCAGCTGAGAGAATATACCCCAATGAATTGAAAAAATAAAGGTTGCCTACTTTCACCTGTTGCGAACTATAGGGTTGCCTAGTATGAAGGGGTAAGTAAGCGTAGTTAATATACCCTCATACGTTATTTAATCAAATTACATTTCAAGTGATAGGTTATTTTATTTCAAATGCAACTGTAATAGGTTGCCCTATCAAAAAGTTCGCTACATCCACGGTTGCCTACATTTAACCCCTCGGCGGGCGCGGCCCGGCATACGCACCGCAAATTTTAGTTCACTGAGCGTGCTCTTCTGACATCTGGTACACAGTCTTCATCAAAGAGAGAGTGAGTGTCACATAGTTTGAAATCAGACCTGTACTTTGTTTAGTAGGATATATAATATACGTTGAGCCTTTGCGGCGTGTTTGCCGCGCACACGCCCACCAAAAGGTTAACATGTTACATTTTCAACACGAGAGTTAACAATTCTTATGAAAGGTATCTTATATGATGTAAATATTATCGATATCACCTCTTTTCACTCACACATTCAATTATCAGTGACAATACATAATTATGAAATAATTTTTCTGTGTAAAATGCATGAGACTTTTTTCGATCTCGTCAGTGCGGATGAAATAATGGTAAAATCAAATAAAATATAAGATAATAAATAATTTTATTAACACAATAATTTTTATTAAATAACAAAATACAAAATTTCTACATAAACCTATTCGCATTGTGACTCGTCAGGAGTGCCTATGTAAAAATAAAATTCTAGTTCTTCATCGATCTCCTTGTTTTCCGATTCCCTTAATATATCGTTAAGTTGTACGGGTGTTGCGTCCCCTTCAAACGATATAGGCTTCAAACAGCCATCCGAAAACCAACTACTATCTTCAGGATTGATTTTAACGGTTGCATGACGCCACATTGAATTAACATATATTCATCAGCTGCTGCGGTGGCTGCTGCGGATGTTGTGGTTGCCACTGTTGTTACTGGTGTTGTGACGGATCAAGTTGCTGTTGCGCTGGAAGTGACTGTTGGGCTGATGGCTGCATTTCGTATTTGTCGACTTGTAAGTTATGGGCAGCCTGGCTGACATTGCGACTCACAGGAATATTACTGCCGTACCATACTGGCCGGTGTATCCCCCACACTCTGTTGGGTATCTCACTGTTTAAACTGCTCTCATTACTGTAAAAACAAGTAGAAGCACTCGTGTAGTCCGAAACACACACTTTTTACACTCGCTAGCTCCGAGACGAAGGGAAGTAGTTCCTATCACGACCGCCGCGACTGCGTAAGAAAGTTAACATCTTGAATCTGTGCTTCTATAGTTGGCAACAGGTGAAAGTAGGCAACCTTATTTTTTTCAATTCATTGGGGTATATTCTCTCAGCTGATGCTTGACTTTCATAAATAACAGATGGGGGAAGTTGATGGAAAAAATTTAACGAAACATTTTATTGTTTAACATCATCGGCACCAGATTTAGCTAGGGAACCTATTAGCGATATATCAATCTACACATTATGTACTATATATATACTTGATTAAAATTAAACAACAGATGAGGGTATATATTTCTTATGCCGGATGTTAGACTAACATTCTTCTACATACTTGCATTTGCCATCTAGCCACTCCTGCTCAGCTATTTTACACTTCCTCTCAATCTTATGTCTTCGTCGTCTGTACTCCATTTCGCATGTTTCATTTACTGCATTTTTATATTTTCTCCTTTCATGAATTAAATTTAGTATTTCCTGTGATATCGAAGGATTTTTGTAGGTCTTGAATTTCTATCTATTTTGCTCTCTGCTGCCTTCACTATTTCTCAATGCTACCCATTCTTCTTCTACTGTTTTATTTCCCCCAGTTTCTGTCAATTGATGCCTAAAGCTCCCTCTGAAGTTGTCAAGACTTTCTGGTTCCTTCAATTTATCCAGGTTCTCTCTCCTTATTTTCCTACCTCTTTGCAGTTTTTCAGTTTCAGCCTACAGTTCATGACCGACAAGTTATCCGCGCCTGGGTATGACTTACATTATAAAACCTGGTTTCGAAATCTATGTATTACCATTATAAAATCTATCTGGCACCTTCCAGTGTCGCCCGTCTCTTCGACGTATATACGATGCACATTAAAGGTAATATACCGTCTGATCTTGATGTTTGTGGATACCGAATACATGTTACTTCAAGTGGCAAATTGCTACTTGTCATATTTGTAACGAAACTGGACATATCCGATCTGCCTGTCCTAATGGGCTCCTCGTATTAAAAAACGGGC
This sequence comes from Locusta migratoria, assembly GCA_026315105.1. NCBI lineage: Eukaryota > Metazoa > Arthropoda > Insecta > Orthoptera > Acrididae > Locusta > Locusta migratoria. The sequence goes on from CM048749.1 coordinate 376,554,634, forward strand.
CTACGCAGCGTCGTAAATTAACTGTTGCAGATCTCGTGTCAGATAGCATTCCCAGTCAGCCCGCGGCAGGTGACGCTTCACTCGGCCTGCTACTGATTTCCCGCCGTTACCGCCGCGAAAGCAAGTTACAGGCAATGTTACTCGTGTGGGCGTTTCACTGACGAGCAAAACCGCAGGCGCGGCAGCGGCGGCTGCTCCAGGCAGGCAGGCAGGCAGGCGCTGCCTTCTGCAGAACGCGCCGCGCCAGCTGAGCAGGCCGCGACCCTGCCGGCGAGGCGCAGAACGGCCTGCTGCCGAGGGTGGCCAGGCGCGGAAGGCTGGGCAGTACGGGCATTCCTGCAGCACTTCAGCTCAACTCGCAGACTGCTGCCACCAGAACGCAGCATCACATGCTGCACTTCTCACCTTCATCCTCCCACTTCACGTGCACTTGAAACTGGTGAGCATCAAACCCGTCGTAGAACAAAAGTTTCGACAAGCGTAAATGCGGCGAATAATAAATAAATAAATATAAATAAAAACACGAAAGACGACTCTCATATTTTTCATGCCAAACAATCGTCTGATGTAGAGAATATACTTAACAAGCATACAATCTGCTTTAAAACTAGTATCATTTATCATTTCAGCAGTTCATTTATTATTCTGCTGCAGATATTGTTTTGTTACAGGAAGTATCAGTCTGAAACGTCTTTAATTCGGGTTTTACTACAATTTCAAACTTCGCACTACACTTTTTCGCTCCATCCCGAAATAATAAAAGACAAGAACGAGCTAGTTATTATGAAGAAGAGTTGATCTATCTCTTACGTAAAAACCCGACATCACGGGTATTAGGTGGAGATTTCAATTGCGTATTACGTGGAATAGATCAGTTCCCTAATTTTAAGTTCAGCTCGGAGTCACAAACCGTAGTGCGCCAGTTAAAATGACGAGATTCCTGCGATGTTAAATACCCCATTCCGGTTAAGCTTACGTCTTTCACCGCAACTTCGTGCAACAGACTTGACCGTCTTTACGTCACCGACAACCTGAGCGCAGCCGTCATTCCCTCCAGTCTTACAGAGCGCTGTGCTCTCGCAGATACAATAAATTTAGAACGGCAACTTTCAAACTTTACTCGCCACAATGGAAGTTAAACGTATCCTTGTTGCAAGATGCTGATCTGGAAGCACTGGAACACCCGTGCGCGTACAAAGCCGCTATCCGCCCAAACTCAACTGGCGGATTCAGCGTGCGAAACCGAAATTACGTCGTCTTTTCATAGCGTATGGCTATAACAGAGCGAGAGATGAAGCTGACTTTCCAATATTACTAGTCAGTTCTCCGTGAAATTCGTGACACCACTACATTTCCTTCTGACCGTCTCCCCGAGATAAAACGATTTAAAGTAAACCTTCTTAGTATTATACGGCGCCAAATGGGAGGACTAGAGATAAAATCGAAGCCCAGATGTGTTGTAGCCGGCGAGAAGACAACGATGTACCATTTGTTTCGACGTCACACAACCGCAGGCGTGTGCGACCTCACCTCTTGCCGGGACACCTGGTGTGAGGCAGCCGCCACTCGTCCTGTGGTTCTCGATGGCATTTCTACTGCTTCACCACCGGTTTTCACAGAAAACAATAACGGAGAGTTTTTAGATCCCTTCAATGCGGACGAAATCCCAGACTTTATTGCACGTTCGCCATATCGTGTTCCTGAAGGCCTTACACAAGAATTTTAATGTGATTTTTCAATATATTTCACCGAAGTTGTAAATGACATTCTAGACAGCTGCACGATTCCCGCAGAGTTCCAATCTTGCACCATGGTACTGAATCTGAAAACTGTCGGCTTGATGGCAGCTGTTGATTTCCGTCCATTAACGCTTTTAAATTTTTATTGTAAGACAGTTGCTGGGGCTATTGACGCCAGTTATCCCTTCTACTGGAGAATGTGCTGACTCCTTGTCAGAGCTGATTTCCTAAACGTTCCATTGTGAGACATTTGGCGGAGTGCCGTGATGTGCTGTCGATTACTGCTGTCACCGACATCCACTGTACTTTTCTATTTGTAGGTTTTAGTAAAGCGTTTGATGTTCTCTCTCACTCCTTTTTAAAAGTGCTGCCAAGCAGACTCGGTTTTAACGGATGGGAAACTATCAAAGAATATTGTTCCAAAACGAGGTGCACCAAAAGTCAGCCCGCATTCCGCGAACTGCGGTGGAGTAGCCGAGCGGTCTAAGGCGCCTCGCTGCGGAGCACGCGGTTGCTCGCCGTTGGAGGTTAGAGTCCTCCCTGCTGCATGGTTGTGTGTGTGTTGACCTTAGGTTAGGTTACCTTAGTTTAAGTAGTCTGTAAGCTACGGACTGATGACCACGCAGTTTGGTTCGATAGATGTACAAACATTTGAACAATTCCGTGACTTTATTTGCTTCGATTATTCATCCTTCACTTATGCAACCTTAATGCAAAACTTAGTGACCTTGCAGTTTTTGGTGACTCCAGAAACTGTAACAACTTACGCAGATGATTGGTTGTTTTACTTCGTTGTCTTCCTGATTTACAGGTAACGAAAACGGAAATAGACAAATATTGTACAGACTCAGGATGTCGACTTAATCCAGACAAAAGCAGACTTTTAAATCTGCGAGGCTTTGAACATGTGACAGCGTCGTGGGCCGCCGTTGTCGAGGGACGAGCACACATGGGCGGGCGTTCTCGATCGCCGCCCAATTCGATGGCTGCAAAACATTGGGAGACTGCCACCAGTAAGCGTCAAGCGTTCTGACACAACACTCGTGGCGTAGCGTATCGCCATTACAGCGAAAATCTGTTCTCGACGCTTACATATTGAGTCGAGTGTACCACTCTGCTCAGTTGTTCCCACTTCCAAAAATGCGGGATACGAAAGTAGGTCGATTTGTTGGCAGACAAGATGCGTCTGGCGAGGAAATGTCAGTAAATTGAGGCACGGGACGATAGCCGAGCCCCGACCGCGTGGTGCGGTGAGGGCGCCGTGCTGCTACTGCCTGACTGGGCAGGGCCCCACAGAGCCAGACTCTGCCACATGCGCCAAGCTAACATAGAGGTCAGCTGTCTGAAACGTCCAACTGTTCCTACTACAAAGTCATGGCACCTGTCTTTCTTACGAAATCCCATCGGCCAAAGACAGCCACGTTTGGCGTGGAAAACAACGCGGTTTAACATTAGTTTACCGATACTTCCCTAGTGGTACAGGGTAGCTAATGATCTGATCTCTACCAACGAACGACTTGGCCGTATAGAAATCTGTGCTTACGAACTGTTCAGAATGTGGTCTTGTTGACATGCTACGTCAGTTTAACAAAAGAGAAAAGAGCGGTAAAAGACCAGATTAGATTAATTACATCACGCAAGGAGGTATTTACACAGTGATTCTTCGTTTGTTTGTTTGTTTGTAATTCGTACGCGAACAAACTACGTTGGTCATCGGTCGCTAGACTAAGTGAGACCGACCTGATGACCACGCACACACCCATGCCGCCGCGTGGCGCCGCAGCCCGCTCGGCTGGTCGGCTGCCTCTCGCAGGCTGTTCGCCGCTGGCCAGGCGCCGCTCCTGCCCAGCAGCTGGTGGGTGGTGGCCGCCTGCTGTCTTCATTCTGACCGTGTAACAGCGAGCGCCCAGTGTCGCTGAGGTCGCGGCAGACGCCTTCTCCCGTCTTTAGCGGTTACCAGACAGTCGACGGAGGCATCTTCCACTGCTGCGGCTGTCCAGTCCTGGCCGGCGTTGCCACATCGCGTCGCCTCGCGGCTCCAGAACTACGAGCAGATTTTACAATTCCTGGATATTTCTGGTACGACAGGTTTAGGACTTATATAACAATCAGCTATTGGACGCAACTCCCAAAAATTTTCGAGAAAATCTATTTGAAGTTTTGTTAAGTACACGTAAGTTCGAATAATTAAAACAATCTCGCCCCCCCACCTGTCCGTGTAGCCAAGGAGATAGCGTTCTGGCGTCACAGAAATAGAGTCCCGGGTTCGAATCCCACTGTGATAGAATATTTTGAATCTTAGAATTCAGTTATATAAAAACGTTTCGGGGTTTCTAATGCAACGTGTCGTGTCAGTTTTTGTTTATGGGTATGTAGACAAGCTGAAACCATTGTCGTCACGTAAAACGATGGCTGGGTAGGTTAGCTGCTTAGGACGCCATCAGTAGGCACGGAGATGACATTCCAAAACCAGTGTCGAAGCTTTTCACGAACTGAACAGTCAAAGACTACCGTCCTTAACTACTAGCAAAATATGTTTTACTTTATTGAAAAAAATCATTATTGACAACCTTATAGAAAATTACGGATAAACGAAAATACGTGCACTTCTCGTTACGATCATCATTAGACTTTAACAAATACATAATAAATTATTAATTTACAACTATTACCGTTCTACGGCATTTATTGGTGCTTTTTATAACAAATGCATGCTTACAGAAAATTAAAAGCAATGAATCCTACCTTTAATTGATTATTGAACACTAAGCCACACTTTTCGTTATTAGAGGCATTTACATTATCGAAAATTTAGTAATATTAGAAATATGTGGCAAAGATCTTGCGATTGTTTATGGTGAACAATGTGTCTTGTAAACTACTTGTTAGCTCAATTGGAGTTATATCCATTGTTTTTTAAGGTTGAAAATTCTTATAAGTTTTGGTGTACTCAAAGTAGGACACTGGGACTTGGTGTTATCATTTCAGTTATTTGTATTGGTGCATATACGAGTATGAAACTCTGATATGTGAAATCACTTTCAAATTTACAGCACACGACAACAGACGTGTTACTACAATTGGTACAGATTTTGACAAAGTTGAACCTTTGGGAGTAGCTACGCGGTACAATAGACAAGCAAGTATGAAAACACAAGTACAACAACCTGCCGTTTTGAAGTCGTATAATGCGAACATGGAGGTTTTGGCCACCATGACTGGTTAGTTGGAAAATATGTGACGGCAATTAGAAGGAAAATGGTGCTGGGTCCTATTTACACGTACGCTCGAAATGACCTGCCGGCCGCGGTGGCCGAGGGGACTGAGGCGCTCCAGTCACGGTCTGCACGGCCACTACGGTCGGGGGTTCGAATCCCCCCTCGGGCAAGGATATTTGTGCCGTCCTTAGGATTAGCTAGTTGATAAGTAGTTTGTAAGTTTAGGGACTGATGACCCCGTAGTTAAGTCCCATAAGCTATACAAACATTTGAACATTTGGAAATGGCCCTCGTAAATTCCTGGCTTCCCTACAGACCAGTACACGGGTAAAATGCGCTGCGTTTACTGGGTTCCAGACGTGCTGTTACGGTGACATGCCTGAAACAGGCCAATGGAAGACCGAGTATTGCACGTGCAGTGGAACCCCCACCTAGTCAGTGGACAGTCAGACCAGGCATTAAGTCTGATGGAACTCGTCATACGATTGACAACAGAATCACGCAAAAAAGATGTGCAAAGGGAAACCAAAACCATAACGTGTTGAATGCTGTGTGTGAAGCGTTTTGCAAAATTTCACAAGAAGTAAATAGTCAAGACTTGAATACAGTTCAGTGTGCTTCACGATACCGTTAGATCGCAGCATCCTATTTTGAGGACGGCCTTTGCATCAGCATGTCGCCCGGTATCCCGGAAAATAAACAGAGTTTAATGCAAATCTGCAAGCTACCCCGAATAAATTAATGGGAATTGACCACTACTGCGTGCTACGTACGTGTAGAACTGAACTGTTAAAACCGAGCAATATGGTGACTACGATCACCGAGTTAAGTCTTGGATAACGTTAATATGCGCAACGGACACGCTCGGGAAATAGGGGAATACACAAATATGAATGCTCATCTCCCTGCCGAAAGTACTGCCAAAGGGTACAACGAAACTGAAACGGGGAAACAATGGCTGCGACAAAGATAGATAAAAGATTGACTTACCTCGAATATTCTTCTTGCAAAACTGAAAACAGGAAACGGCAAGCAGCTCGCAGCATGCAGGTTCGTAACTTGATTGATTTCAGGATTAAATTTTTCAGAAATGGTAGGTGGGCAGTAATTATGTTAAACAGTAATCATAAATGGAGAAAATAAAAGGAGGGGGAAACTAACTGCAAAATGAGAACACAGAAAGCGAATTTAAGATCAGAAATGATGTATTCTATGAAGTAGAAAAATATTACAGAAAATTAAATCAACATCGTGCATTACGATAATGGCGTGCTGCAACACATAGTTAACGACTGCCGGCTTCCTCGCGCAATTAGCAGCAACAGGCAACAACTGACCAGTTCAGAAAATGTAAATAACTGGTGTGCAGTGCAGAATGACAAACAGCATTAATAATACTCAATATTACAACCTTATGAGTATTGTCTAAACACTACTATGGCGTAAATATTATAGAAAATTAATTATGTCGGGACCATAGCGACCTTACAATGTATAAATGTTCTTTGGCTACTTTTGAAGTTATCGTGGTTTATACACTATTTACATTATAAATAAGTAATAAAAAATTCAGTTTACAAAAAATTGAGTCATAATGATGGAAAATCGCTTCAGCTGTATGGTATTCTTTTATTAAGCAACTAGTTTCGTGGCATTAGAGCCACATCATCAGGGTTATGTGTGCAAAGAAGAGCAAATGCCATAACAGTCGCGTCATGGTAGTTAACATTTGGGCTATAGATAAGAAAACTGCAGGTGAAAGTACTCGCAAGTACTTCTCATTGGACTAGACGACCCAACTTTCTCTTGACCTATTTCATAAAATGATAAATAAATCGGGTTGCCTGAACTGGAACAATGTGGATATGGGGAATAAGAGAAAATGAAGCGTACACACCGGCGGCGGGCGCTGCGCTGCGCTGGGCCGACCGTCGCCAGCTGCGTGCTGCTCGCGGCAGAGCTGGTGGCCGCATGCGCGAGGCGAGTGTTGTAGCAGAGAAGGTAAAGACATAGCCGAAAACAAGTTGGCCAATAAACAGAGACAGCTTGTTTGTGCTGCAGCCTAAACATTTGCGAGCCACGTCAGTTCCAGCTCGGTAGACGCCACTTGTCAGTCGGCACTGCTTCCCCCTGTCCAGTGCCGCAGCGCCAGCCACACTGGAGCGCGGCCGGCCGGGGCTTTTAGTCGGGTTTCCTCGCGCCAGTTGGTGAATGCCGGGCCGGCTCCCCAGTCCCGTGTCAGCTGCACGGTTGACAAGCGTTTCCGCTCACTGTACGCAGGTGGCCGGGCTTCACAGGACTACAGGAACACCGAAGGCCGTACCCGGAACAGCAGGAGGACAGGGCGGCTGCTCTCCAGGGTCTTATTTTCTGTTTTGTGGCTGTTAGACACTTCTAGATCAGTTTTAAATACTATCGAGTATGCGATCTTTCGTGGTCTCCTGGAGTTCGTGTTTCGATCAGATTGTAGCTCCGTGTTTCTCGAGACTCCGTTTCACTGTGTAACGTTCACCGTTCCTGTACCGCGCTATGGGCTTCTGACAAGTTTAACGAAGCAAACGTTTCTCGCGGAGTCAGTCAATATTTTGCATTCTCCTGCGTGTATCTCGCGAAAGCGCGAGCAGGCTGAGACGGGAGCATCGAGGCAGAGGGGACTCGTGTCTGGAGCAGGAGGCGCGAGCGGCAGGCCCCGGGTTCGAATCCCGGCGCCCACTGCGGCCGCGGCCGACACGCACTGCTGTCCAGTTGGCAGCCCTTTTTCTAAATATGTACATTTTTCCTCACAGTTCTTGACAGATATGCAATACTTCTAGAGTTCTTTGTATTCCTTTTAAATACTTCTGCAAAATATACCGGAGACACTAAAAAAATAGACAAAATTTTAGATTTTTCGGAATAATTATTTGCCTATTAGCGAAAAGATAGTATCGATTACAGTTCTAAATAGTTCGCACAGATTTCTACAGGAAATCCTAGTGACATTTCTCTGTGCACATTATACTCTATGTGATAATTGCAATACTGGCGAATCCATTTTACCTTACTGTGCAGTTAGCTCCCTGTTTTTTTTCGAAAAATAACTAAATAAATGTTCATTTTTTCAGAGTTCTATGCAGATTTCAAATACTCCTCGAGTTTTCTGCACAAAATTTAAATAGTTGTGCACAAATTCAAGAAAAAAGTATAAAATTTACAACAAGTTTTAGTTTTTTCAAAATAATTATTTTTCTTTTAGCGCAAACATACTTGTGATCACAGCACTAAATAGCTCTCAAGAGCTCTACAGGAAATCCCAATGACATTTTTGTGTACAGGTCTTACTTTATGAGATAAATGCAGTAATGCGGAATTCATTATATTCCACGCTGCTGTCAAATTCGCACCACTTTTTCGAGAACCATACATTCTTGTTAGGCTTCTGTATACATATTCTATTGTTCAATAGTTCTTTGTACAAAATTTGAACACTCCTACATAATTGACCGAAATAAAAATTATGATGACTATGAATAACTGAAAATCTGTGAATTTGGGCCCTTATTCTAAAAATATACTTTTTTCATCGGTCTTGATAGATATTCTATCCGATGCACATTCACTTTGCTGTTTTTAAGTCTCCACAATTCCTGCTTATCGTAAACAAGCGAATACGTATATTTTTCCTATAAATAAAGAAATTTATTCAGAGTTTCAATTTCGGCCCCTTATGCACCATCATGTCAAGCACCCAGGCCTTGTTTCTGAACATAGCAACTTATATGCAGAGGTGCTTGGTCGTCTCTAAAATCATTAGTTTTATTTTACACTGTTATATCTTCCACTGTTGCGACTTGGCTAAGAGTTCTTGTCAGTATGGTAAGTTCCGAAACAGGGTCCAGAAGGTGGAAACGATGAAAGATTTGCATTCATATTTCGTTTCTAGTTGCAAATTACTTTTCGAGCAGACTGCATATCCTACGCCATACTCCACGGTTTTGCGCGAGGCGATGTGTCGTCTTTAGTAGTTCATAAGTAGTTTGTAAGTTTAGGGACTGATGACCCCGCAGTTAAGTCCCTTAAGCTAACACTTGATCACTTGGAATAACGTTTGCAAAGTGGCTTCCAGTAAATTGTAGAGTTCCCCATCATGAGAACATCTTCAGTTCCTATATCCTCTCCTTCTTGTTACGATTTTTTCACAAGTTCTCGTAACAGAGTTAATGACAGTTTGCTAAAAAAGGGTCCACGAAATGAAAAAAAAGTTTTGTGCCAATTGACAGATTTACACACAGGTGCAACTGAGGTTAGTAGCATGTCAAAGAGGTCTATTACGTCCATACACGATTTGTAATCAACAATACATGGCGCGTTCATTACTTTTGTCGCCAGTCTTCCCAGGCAGACAACACTACGACTCCTCTCCCGTCGCGCCACTTCATGGCCAGCACCGTGACAGTTTGCACAGACTTGACTTCTCTCGTTTCAGTTTCTCCTGTAACTTCGGCAAATTGCGCCTTTTGCTCATACGGTACCGCATGCTGCTGTCCTGTAGTTGTGTAGCCAGAGCAACAAGTATGGGCTCGAGCGTATACCACCTGCCGACATACAGGCTGTGTCCGCGTTAACAATATGGCTCCATTAGTACGGCCGCCATGTGGCTATATTTGCTCAAATTATGGACTTTATTGTCTGTTGTGTCGTTGTATACAATGATTTCCAAGACTTATACAGTTTTACAGCCGCACAAGACAAATGCCTTTATTCCAGATGTACAGGGTGTCTCACGAAAGACGCCTTCCGGGCGTCCGCGGATCGCTCTGTTCGGTTCGTCTCCCGGCCGCCGCCACCGCATCCGCCGGCCACGGCAGCGCCCGATTCTCGGACTCTGTTGTGCCGCGGGCGCATACACTGAGTTAAAGTCTAAAAAACAGCAATCTGAGTAACCTGAGGTTAGCTTTATTTACAGCAGATGTTCAACACGATGTCACTCTATAGAAAGAGCGACCTGACATCTCCTGAACACATTTGCGAACACTCGACGAATTTCGGTTGCTGCAATCTGGGAAATGACTTGTCCAATCCTGTCTTCCAACTCTTCGAGTTTATGGGGATTGCTTGCAAACACCTTATATTTTAACATTCCCTAAAGATAAAGTCACAGGGATTTAGATCTGTAGAACGAGGAGGCCAGTCAACAATCCTATCATCAAAAACTCTTAGTATTGCTGCCATTGGTAATGTGTGTGGTCTTGCATTGTCCTGCACGAAATAACCGTACACCTTTTCGTTGGGTGAAAGTTCTTGAAAAATGGGTGCAGGATATTGTTCACATACCTGTCAGAATTTATTGTTTCGTGAGAAAAGATTGGCCTAATTATTCGCCTCGCACTAATTGCACACCGTACTCCAGTTTTCACGCCACGTAGAGATCGTTGATGTAAGTCGTGTGGATTTTCTGGGCTCCAACGTCGATTGTTCTGCGATTCTACGTAGCCTGATAAGTGCAGCCATGCTTCATCAGAAAAATAAAGCATCTCAGGATGAACTTCCCATCGAGCACAGACTGTAGCGGCCAGTTGCAGTAACGACGTCGAGCAGCGGTACCTGAGTTCGTGAGCTGAACGTCGTCGAGTGTCGGCAGATGCGCTCAGCGGGCGTCGGCCGCTCTTCCGCCCCCACCTCCCCCTCCCCCTCCCCCTCCCCCGCCCCCGAGCACCGCCTGACTATGAGCAGCGCTCTCGTTGCCTGTTAACCGGTCCTTTCTACTCGTTCATTGTTGCCTTTTTTATTCACTTTCTTCTCCAATTGCAAATAACCGAAATTAATACAAACTGAGTAGTTGCTTTGAAACTTACTTCTGAACAACCTGATTGGTCTTTTTTTTAAATAAAAAAATATATACACTTTTATTGCAGTATACATCTTTCGAAAGCGAAATTTCTTTTTCTCCTGAGCCGAAATCACCACACACACACACACACACACACACACACACACACACACACACACACACACATATTTTTATATGTTTACTTTATTTAATTTTTTTATTTTTTCCTCTTGCGAAGAAAGCTTGCAATAAACAAACAACCAAACTTCAAAACTTGCAGCCTCCGAAGTGACAACTTTCGCCTATAGAGAAGTAAACGTTACATTAGCAAGTAGATATTAGATAAAGCAGACAAAATCTATAAATATATCTTTAAAAATCGTAATATGCGAAAATTATGTCTTCTGTAGGTAATATAAATTACGGAGAAATAAGCACGTCTGCCTTTATGTTGTCGTAAAATGTTCAAATCTTTGTTAACTCTGGGATCATCAGTCCCTAAACTTACAAACTACTTATGAACTACCTGATATTAAAGACGACACAATTATCCATGCCCGATTGTGGATTCGAACCTTGCGTACCGTAGCACAGCGCCTCAAATGCCTCAGCCGCTGCGCCGCGGCTTTGTCGTAAAAACTGCACATTCTACGTAATTTCTGTGCGCACTAAGTATGTACTGTAAACTTTGCCATCAAAGAGAGGTGCCAGGGTCTGAAAGTCTCACTCGATGCTTAGTTGGGCTTTGGCTTCTTACTTGCTGTCGGGGCACTGTCTGCAGTGCCTCACTGGTGGCCTTCGTGAGGCCTAGGTAAGCGCCGCGCACAGCTTCCACGGCTGTAAACCTTGCCAGTTAAAAAAATAGCTCAGGTAGCCACCACCTAAACCTTCAGTAACAAGGAACAAGTATTGTTCACATGAAGTGTTAAGTGCCATCGACAAGGGATCTCAAATCGATTCCATATTTCTGGATTTCCGGAAGGCTTTTGACACTGTACCCCACAAGCGGCTTATAATGAAATTGCGTGCTTATGGAATATCTCCCCAATTGTGTGATTGGATTCACGATTTCTTATCAGAAAGGACACAGTTCGTTGTAATTGACGATAAGTCATGGAGTAAAACAGAAGTGATATCTGGCGTTCCACAGGCAAGCGTTATAGGTCCCGTACTCGTGTTTATAAACGATTTAGGAGACAATCTGAATAGACTGTTCGCGGATGATGCTGTCGTTTATCGGTTAGTGAAGTCAACAGAGGATCAAAAGCAACTGCAAAACGATTTAGACAAAATTTCTGCATGGTGCGAAAATTAGCAATTGACAATGAATAAAGAAAAGTCTGAAGTAATACACATGACCACTAAAAGAAATCCGCTGAACTTCAATTACGCGATAAACCAGTCAAACCTCAAGGTCGTAGATTCTACGAAGTACCTAGGAATTACAATTACGAACAACTTTGACTGGAGAGAACACACAGAAAATATTGTGGGGAAGGAGAACCAAAGGTTACGTTTCATTGGCAGAACGCTTCGAAGATGCACCAGCTCCGCCAAAGAGACTGCCTACATCACACTTGTGCGTCCTCTCCTGGAGTACTGTTGCCCCTTGTGGAACCCTCACCAGGTGGGACTGACGGAAGACATTAAGAAGGTTCAGAGAAGGGCAGCTCGTTTTGTTTTATCACGTTACGGGGGGGAAAGCGTCACGGAAATGTTGCACGAATTGGGGAGTAAATCATTAACAGAAAGACGTTATTCATTGCGGCGTGATCTGTTTGCGAAGTTTCAATCACCGACTTTTACTTCTGAATGTGAAAATATTTTGCTAGCACCCACCTACTTAGGGAGACATGACCAACCCAATAAAATAAGAGAAATCAGATCGAAAACGGAACGATTTAGGTGTTCTTTCTTCCCGCGCGCTATTAGAGAATGGAACGGCGGGGAAATGTTATGAAAGTGGTTAATGAACCCTATGCCAGGCACTTAAATGTGATTTGCAGAGTATCTACGTAGATGTAGATGTAGATTGTTGAATTCCAGCCGGAAACCCGCTCCACAGTCTGTTTAAAGTACCGCGCGAGGCTTGCGTAGCGTCTAACGGAGCCCACCGTGCCGTATGTTTACCACTGCTACCAACTTCAGTGACCTGCTGACGTTAATACTGCAGGAGGGCAGCGAACGTGTACGTGACACAGGCAAGTATATTTTTAACGAGTGAGATTAAACGAGGACAAATGTACGACATCAGAATCTTATTTCTTCCCCGTATGATTTATACCACAGATGATGATCATCTGCACGCACGCATACCTAAAGTGGCAGCATTGTATAGCACACAGATTAAATTACCCCTCTTTTGACAGATATTAATAGTGTGAAAGAAATTGCTAGTTTCCACGTTTCGGATCTAATTTTCGAGTTTGTATTTTAATGAAATAAATACCTCTACAGGCTGTCAGTGCTTTTCAATACTCGTATTATCGTAATCTGTAGATATTTAGCTTCGATTTCGTGTCTCTAACCTAATCTTAGACTTAAAGTTGACGTTCTTAGTCATATTTAGCAACTGGGTCAATGATGGCATGGAGGGGAATTTAGGCAAAGTGAAGTGTAATACAGATGCATACATTTTGTGAAATGGGCACTTGCAGAATGTAGAGAATGTAGTAGTTTTGAAATGGCAAGAACTGTATTTCTGACCTTGCGGTGTCTTAATCAAATCTGAATAATAAAATCTACTTTCATTGCAATTTTACATGACAAGTACTTGAAGCCTTGTAAATAATACAGTAGACATAAGTATAAATTAGAAAAGCTGTAGCATTTACTACTACTCATACATCGTGTACGATTTTCCTCGATTTTCAAATGTATTGCGTCATTACCCCGGAACCCAGGGTACTGATGCCACTGCGTATACTTTCACAATATATTTTTAACAATAAAACGTAACAAAACACACGGCTGGAAAAATATAATGAAGTAGTATTAGCTGGCAAAGCTGTGGTATTATTCTGTACGAAAATGACACACATTTAATGAGGTAAAGAAACTGGTTTCCCTTAGGGTGGCGTCATTCCCTATATGTCATTCGTCTGTAGGCTTTGGATTGTTTGCGGTTGCTGACAACATCGCTACAGAGACTGCTTTTGCTCTGAGAGTCGGCCTTGTATTCTGCGCGGCTGACCGGCCGGCTCGGTGTGTTGCAGATCTTCGCGGACGTGTACCACTTCCAGCACAGCGCGGTGGTGAAGCGCGCGGCGGAGCCCAGTCTGGACCACCACAACAGCCTGCTGGCCGAGCGGCAGGTGAGTGGCTCTGCATTCTCTGACACTGCGTCCCTCAGTTGAAAACCTCAGTATTTGTGATAAATGCTGGATCGGCCGATGTTCCACTTGTTATTGCCACTGTTCAGCGAGTTACTGCATGTGACGATTTAAGACGGCCGTCGTTTGGTAAGTACAGTTATTGGCAATTAAGATGGTGCGTTACTAATTCTCCCGAATAAGTTGTTATGCGTAAACCCAAAAGTACTATTTATTTCAACTTGAATGAAAAACAAATTTAAAATAAATAAATAAATAAGTGTTTCAAATGTTTGTATAGCTTATGGGACTTAAGTACGTTAAGTCCCATAAGCTTAACAAACATTTGAACATTTGAATTTTTTGGTGCACTGTAACAAACTGCGGCGGTGTTTCACTCGTCACCACAAAAGGTGACAGACACACGTAGGGTTTCACGGGCAGGGAAAGGAGGAGATGAAAAGGCGAATGAGCAGAAACAGGGCGACGACACGGAGAGACAGGGGCCCCGCCAGCCCTGGCGACGCTCCACGGAGGAGTGGCGGAACTGCCGCGACGGCCGGCAGTGGCTGACACGGCGGCCGGTCGGTACCCAGCGGGCGGCTCCAGGCCTGTCGCACGGAGTTCAATCTTCTCGTCGTCCACTTTCCTGCTTTGCCTGCCCCTCTCCTCCTGTCCCTTGTCTGTTTGCACCCAGTTATCCGCCTGTCTCAGTTCTCTCTCGCTTCCGTGTCTATGAGGACTTGCACGTATCTGCTAACTTTGACGGTGATCGGCAGCCTACGGCAGCCGGCACCGGGCGTGCGGAGGCGGAGGCAGCCCGGCTGTCGGCCCTTCCCTCCCCTCCCCTGGCTCTCCCCCACCCTCCTACCTCCCCCCAGCCTCCTCCCTCCCCCCACCCCTTCCGGCTCACCCCTTCCTCCCCTCCTGCCCTGCTGAAAGCGGACTCACACAGAACTCGTTACTCCGCCACGAAAACACACGGTGATTAATATCGCCGCTCCAGGAGGAACCGCAAGCCGAATATTTTCCGGCCTTAATATTCCCGAGATCTGCGCGCTTTAATTAAATTTTTTCTGCGCCGTTTTTCCTCCGCCTTTCGTCCGCCGGATTACTCCCCGCTGCCCGCTCTCCCTGCTAGCACTGCGGCGTCTGCGCTGTTCGCTCAGTTCGACGATGCGACCGGCGGCGACAATTTATGAGCTCTTGCGGGCACAAATTACACGGCGCCCGACCTAAATAAGTAGCAACGTCTAGCAGCGCAGCCGGAGACCCGGTGTGGCAGTTTCCTTACAAGTGCTGCGTACACGAAAACTAGCAATTTCACAATTAGAATTTCAATCGAAACCTTAACAAACTCAAAATGAATGGTAGTTTGACTCGAAACACTCGAAACTTTCTTGAGCGTCTGTGTAATTACACGCAAATAAAAGCCTCACAAACGTTCGAGCCGAAATATCACACCACGGTATAAACACGCCAACACGAAACTGCAACTACCGAATTTTTAATGTTTATTGTTTAATGAGGCTCGTGAAACTCGCATAACTCCAAAGAGGTTTTGCCATGTATGTGAACAAAAGAAAAAGGTGTGTAGGCGGCCATTGAAGGTCGCTGAAGCAAATGCCACTTTAGGGTAAAGTCGGCAAGGGACCACTGAGAAGCGCCGTTCGACGCCAGTGCCAGGCACCGTTACTGCACTCGACGCTTTGTCTGCCGCCCAAGTGCCGCTACTTTCCCCCACCTCCGCCCCATCAGTGTGGCTAGAAGCAGGCCGCCCAGTCCTCCAGGGCGGACCGCACGAGCGCCTGCAGCCTGCCAGCAGAAAGCGTCCACCTGCAGCCAGAAACAGCGAGGAATGCGTTTAAAGCGCATCCGTCTGTTAGCCTAGGAAAAATAACTGTATAGACGATGCTCACGACAGCCGGCGAACGTAATGCAACGGTAGCGACCGCCCCAAACCCGAGCGTCAAACACTCTAGCCGTGTAACACGACATCCTTAACAATTTCTCATCGTTTAAACACCTAACAGTAACGTAGATCGATGCAGTGTTCTCTAGGCAAGCTACATAAAACAAACATATGACAAATGTTTAAACAAAATATCTTAACGTTTTAAGCATCCTCTCCCAGAAACAACTGAGCTACATACCCAAAAGATGAAAACCTTGTATGTAAGACCTCTGCAGACACACCACTTTGACGGGGATAGCGCGCATGGCATTTATTTAATGGAGCTGGACCCAGTCTGACAACAGCAGTCGGCAGTCAGCACGTACAAGCCCCATCTAACGACAACCGTCTTTCTTTCTCTCGTATAAATCACACCAGTCGCTCTTAAAATTATCAAGTTCCGAAATTTAATACTCCCTCTCGCACCCTATTACAATACACATACTTTTTTTTTTTCGAAACATGCCAACGGTTCCTTAGATCGATGAAAATCTCGGTCCTGTTACAATGCAAACGATTCTTTACATCACGTCAAATACCGGTAATCGACCGCCCCATGAGACGTTAACCCTACTATACAACGGAGAGTGAAAAAAAGGCTTGCAATAATCTACCGATTTCCGGCCGTCTACACTACAACTTTTTTCTCTCGAAAGCATTGACCTAACATCACACTTAGTCGACAATATAGCAACCATGGACCGGACGTACTACTTTACTTGCCCAGTGCAACACTGATTTTCAGTTCTGTAGAGCAAGCTCGACCAGCCCTTTAACCACAAAATTCCTGTTCCAAGTTCCTTTCTTGTGATCTCTTTTATCATTCCACTAAATCGAACTCGGATTTATTTTTTTAATTACAAGTACCTGTCTACCAGAAACGAAGATGCTAATCTACACCCACAACACCTGTTCCTTAAAAGAACGTGGTGTTTCTACACTTTTTTGTTACAGTACAACTCCGAACGTGCAGCGTAATGTTCACAAATACTTATGTCGCACCGCAACGACCGTATACACCGATCGTAACCTGCTCTCTAAGGAATGGATGAGAGTGAAACACAGTACAGGGCCACACTTCGTAAATATTGGCTATCCCCGTTTATGATCTAGTCCGTGAGTGTATATTGCAGCCTCCAGCCCGAAAGGCCTGTTATAAAATAGATAAGGCGATTCGACAAATCAATGTATTCGTCAGCAATCGATTCCAACTGCCCTATACAGCCTCCTTCGAAGCGAAAGTTTCAGATGAATACTAAGTACTTCCACATACCCAGTTTGTTAAAAAAAAAAAAAAAATCCCAGCAAAATCGTGTGGCATGCCCAACAACACGATGCTGGAGATGAGAGCTCCTAGTTAGACAGCAGCTAGCCCCACTTTATAAGGTACAGACAGCCACATGATTCCCTCGAGACGTTCTCCAGTGCTTCCTTGCCGAGTTTCACTCCAGTATGTTGACGGCTCTCACAACGCTGCCGCCAGGTGGGAGAAATGGTAACTTCGCATTGTCTCCACGACCAAATTGTAGAATTTACTACGCATGTATAAGTTAAAAGATAGGCAGTAATTTACCATAGCATACCACTCGTAAATTAAACACCACTAACACACGATTAAACAGAAAATACTTCGTAATATACACAGCGCAGAGTTTTAAGAAGATAATTCTAAACCGACCTTTAGAGCTCTATCGCAACATAACACATTCACAACTCGAAACAGATACTGGAACGCATATTTAAACACTTATTACTTAAATTGTATCACAACTATCCTACGACACTATGTAACAACAACCACCCAACGACCGAACTACAACAAACAGCTCTTTTTAATTGTTTGTAAATCTAAGTGCCTTAACTACGGTGGTCAGTACTCCCTACGCTTGCAAACTACTTACTTTAAGGACAGCACACAAACACCCATGCCAGAGGGAGGACTCGAACCCCAACTGCACGCACTGCAGCTGGACGCCTTAGTGCGCACGGCTATTCTGCCGCGGCAGCTCTTTTCTGCTAAAGTTCTAAACTTACTGGCAAGCGGCGACAATCTAGGTATCCGCGACGCAGGCGGGTCCCTCTGAAACAAGTAAGCCACGCACCTTTTGCAGTGCATGCCACACCAGACTATCCCACGTACGTAGTGTGTTTATCGTACCCCCACCCCCTTCTAACAAATCATTACTCTCGATAATCAATCACTTATATCGTAAAAATGACTGACGTGCACACAAAACAGCTAACAAGGAACGATCCAAAACAAAACCAAGTTCTTTCTCTTATATTCCTTACCAACAACAACGTAAAATAGTCTACACTATTTCGAACTAATACAACACCCGATATTTTAATTGAATGGGAAGAGCAATCTTTTAAGAGACTATACAAACGATTTGACGCGCCTCCCAACCGAGGTAACTACCCAGCTTCAAATCGCCTGTCCGTAGGGTTTATTGAAAACGATGCTTCTCCACCCAATAAGAATAATTTAACACCGCAAGCATTACCGCTATGCTACCGAGAGACGCCCGTTTGTAAAGTAAACGACATAAATATTCCATAGCCCTAACACTACTATCAATATGCAGTCGACAAATGTAGAACACCTCTAGGTTGCAACGAACTGTACAACTAAACAGATCAGAATAGGTATTTCGTACAAGCTAGGCTACATCGTACACACCACATTAAGAATACACGAGAGATAATTTTACGAAGAAAAAATATTACATTACTTCTACCAACAACCATAAGAATATGAAAAAACAAACGACTTGTCACAGCTATGCCAGCGCTCTTAATACAACATCGACGCAATAGAGGTCACCTCTACAGGGCATTTCCGACAAATACTGCAACACTTCTACGGATCATTTCCTCGCATTTGACACAAACGACGCATTCACCGTAGGAGCAGATGCAGCTGCGGTGAGCTACAGCGGGCTACGTTGTCACTTTAGCCGCCGCCAGGTAAGCAGCAGGCGTCGCCTTCATAAACCGGCCTCTGGTTAGAAGCGACAGGTAGTATTTTGATTTCTTCGTTTCAGTTTGTCAATATATACTGAGCTCTCGTGTATATTAGATTCAAATTCACCTTGTAAGGAACAGTGTAGTCTTCCTTTGAGTGCATGGCGACCGTAGTTTTTGTTTTCTCGGCACCGTATCATGGATAAGGACTGTGACTGCTGTGTGCGAATGCAGTCTGAGCTGGTGACACTTCGCTCCCAGCTTCAAGCTGTGTGAACCTCGGTTGCACAGTTGGAAGCTGCGATCGATGTGCGTCATTGTTGTTGGCCGGCAGTGGGGACCGAACGGACTCCCGTCGTCTCCACCGATCGGCCTGCGGCAGCGACATGCCCTGAAACTGCTGGCAGTGAGGCGGACACCCCACCCGTGGTTGCGTGGGAGGTCGCTCCAGTGCGTGGCAGGCGGCGCAAGACTTTCCGGGGGACCGATCGTGAGGCCTCTCTGGCTCAACTTGCGAACAGGTTTGAGGCGCTATCTGTTCAGTACTGTTCCTGAGCCGGATGGTGTCTCTCATCCTGAGATCACCACCCAGACTGCAAGATCCGGACTTTCACAGAGGGTGGGTTTGCTTGCAGTTGGGAGCTCCAACGTTAGGCGGGTGATGGAGCCCCTTAGAGAGATGGCTGCCAAGGAGGGGAAGAAGGCCAACGTGCACTCCGCGTGCATACCGGGTGGAGTCATTCCAGATGTGGAACGGGTCCTCCCGGATGCCCCGAAGGGTACGGGGTGCAGCCAACTGCAGGTCGGTACCAATGATGTGTGTCGCTTCGGATCTGAAGAACGTCTCTCGGGTTTGGAGCGGTTATCTGAAGTGGTTAAAGACTGCCAGTCCTGCTTGCAAGATGAAAGCAGAGCTCACTATCTGGCCGGACGCGGTAGCCGAGGGGACTGAGGCGCTCCAGTCACGGTCTGCACGGCCACTACGGTCGGGGGTTCGAATCCCCCCTGGGGCATGGATATTTGAGCCGTCCTTAGTATTAGTTCATAACTAGTTTGTTTGTTTAGGGACTGATGACCCCGTAGTAAAGTCCCATAAGCTATACAAACATTTGAACATTTTGAGCTCACCATCTGCAGCATTGCTGATAGGACCGACTGTGCACCTCTGGTACAGAGCCGAGTGGAGGGTCTGAATCAGAGGCTCAGACGGTTGCTGCAGATTCCTCGACTTGCTTCCGCTGAATAGGTCAGGAGTCCACTACACGCACGAAGAGGCTACACGGGTAGCGTGGCTGTGTGGCGTGGACTGGGCTGTTTTTTAGGATAGAGGGCTTTGGGGAAAAACGAAATGGGCAATCTCAAAGCGTGCAGATGGATCACAGGACAAATATAGACCGAGCAACTGTCGGTTAACAGTTGCAAATTGTCGTAGTTGCACCAGGAAAGTACCAGAACTCCAAACGTCACTAGAAAGCACCGGAACACACAATTGTAGGTAGCGAAAGTTGGCTTAAGCCGGAAATAATTTCAGCAGAAGTATTTGCAGAAGATCTGTGTTCAGAAAGGACAGATTAAACAAAATAGGTCGAGGCGTGTTTGTCATCGTCAAAAGTTCAATGTTCAAATGTTTGTAGAACTTATGGGACTTAACTACGGGGTCATCAGTCCCTAAGCTTACAAACTACTTATGAACTAGCTAACACTAAGGACGGCAAAAATATCCATGCCCGAGGGGGGATTCCAAACCCCGAACGTAGTGGCCGTGCAGACCGTGACTGGAGCGCCTCAATCCCCTCGGCCACCGCGGCCGGCTCGTCAAAAGTAGTCTATCGTGTAGTAAATTTGAAGTTTATAGTTCCTGTAAGTTGGTATGAGTAGACGTAGTACTCAGAAATCGTAAAAAGATAATAATTGGTTCTGTACAGGTTAGTTAGAGATGTGTGTTGATGTAGCATAAAGAGCGATGGTATAGCTGTGACAAATCGTGCGGGTTATTTTTTTTTTTTATTTTTTTTTTTATTTTTTTTTATTCTGATGGATGTCGATAGAAGCAATGTAATATTCTATATTGGTAATATTAGGACTCATGTATTCATAATATGGTGCGTACGATGTATCTGCCTTGTGCGAAATACCGATTTCGATCTGTTTAGTCGTACGGTTCGTTGCAACAAAATTCAAATTTTTGTAAATCTGTCGGACCAAACTCCGTGGTCATCAGTCCGTAGCTTACAAACTACTTAAACAAAGGTAAACTAACCTAAGGACAACGCAAACAACCATGCCCAAGGGAGGACTTAACCTCCGAAGGCGAGCAACCGCGCGCTCCGCAGCGAGGCGCCTTAGACCGCTCGGCCACTTCACCGCGGCCCTTGCAACATAATAGTATGGTTGTGTGTCAGGTCTGTGGTGCTTACTTTAAGAATGAACGCCTGTCGGCAGCGTAGCGGAGATGCTTGAGGTGGTGAATTAATGTTCTTCGGTCGAGAAGCATCGATTTCAAGAAACCCTATGGTTAGGTGATTTAAAGCTAGATGGTTACATTCTTTGAGAGGCGTGTTTAATCGTTTGCTTAGTCTTTGAAGGACTGCTCTTGGCGTTCGTATAAATTTTCGGTTGTTTTATTAGTTCGAAAAGGTCTAGACTGTTTTTTTGTTGTTGTTAGTTGTAAGGATTGGATACATACATATAAGAAAAGAGTTTGGTGTTGATATGAATCGTCCATGTTAGTTGTTCTATGTGTGTCAGTCAGTTTTACGATGTAATTGTGTTACAGATGTTTATCGGGAGTATTGATTTGTAAGAAGGAGGAATACGATAACTGTTTGTGCTCGAGTGATTGTCAAACGTACGAGGTATGTGTAATAGTGACAGAATACGTTTCAGATATACTGTCTGGTGGTGTATGCAATGCAGAAAGAGGCGTGATGTTGGAGAGGGATCCATCATCGATGCAGTTGTACCGAGATTGTCGTTTGCTAGTTAGTTTACAACTTTTCTAGTAAAGAACTGGGATGGTTAGATCCTTTTGCTGTAGTTCGGTCGTTGGGTTCGAGAAGTTGTTGTTACATAGTGTCGTATGCTAGTTGGGGTAGATTTTAAGAAAAAGTGTGTGAAATGTGGGATGTAGAGCGTTTCCAGTTGTGGATGATGTTGTGTTGCGATAGACCTCTAAAGACGTCGATTTGGGATTATTGCTGATCTTTTAACTTATACACGCGTAGTAAATTCGACAAGTTGGTCATGGCAGCCATGGAGACAATGGGAAGTTACCATTTCTCCTGCCTGGCGACAGCGTTGTGAGAGCACTCTGAATACTGCAGAAACTCGGCAGGCAGGCACTGGAGAACGTCTCTAGCAAATCATTTGGCCGTACCTTACAATCAAATTATAGGCAGTCACCTTGCCGACTTTATAACAGGCGTTTGCTGGATACTTTTACCTCTTCGTTTGGCATTACTACTGGAGGCTACGATATACTCTTACGGATTGTATTGGAGACGAGGATAGCAGTATTTACAAAGTGCAGCCCTGTACTGTGTGTCAGTCCCATACTTGTGGCCTCGGCTAACAATTTCCTTAGAGAGCAGTCGTTGTTTTTTTTTTTTTTTTTTTTTTCTTTTTTGCAAATTGAAAATTGTTTGTTTGGTTAATAAGAACACCGAAAATTGACAGGTGTTTCCGTAAATCTAGCGAACTCCTCCGCCCAATAGGATCTTTGCGGTCTTTGACTGTCTTCTTGCACTGTGTGCTGTCGTTTTGGAGACCTAAGGAGTACGTCTTTCGTCTTTAAGTTGTTAGTTTAAACGTTTTTGTTTGTGTAATACTATTCCGAGAGAGGATGGTAGCTCAAACGACCTCGTTGATGAATTTTTTTGCCTCTAGAGGGTCTACTGAATTTCGTTGTATTTAAGCATTGTGTACTATTATTATTAGGATGGAACATCTGTCATCGTCTGTACTTTGACATAGGACTTGGAAGTATGTGAGGTTTGTTGGTGTTTTGCGGTGATGGCTATACATTTTTCTGGTTTTGACGGTGTGTAGGTTAGCATTCTGGGCATCTTCGTTTGCGGTGCACCTGTCGAGGGGGCTGGCATACAGGTAGCTGATTCCGTGCAACGAGGTGGTGGAAAGGTAGATCTGAGTTTGGTTAGTGGAAGAAATCACAGGAAAGGAGCTTGATTTGTGTTTGGGGTAAGAATTTTTGTCTACATTTTAGGTAAAGGGCAGGCAGAACTTGTTCTACAGAACTGAAACTATGTTGTAAGTGTGAAAGCTTAAAACGTTATGGTATTTTGTTTAAACATTTAGCATCTGTTTTATGTAGCCTGCCAAGAGAGCGCTGTGTGTGTGTGTGTGTGTGTGTGTGTGTGTGTGTGTGTGTGTGTGTTACTCCTCGGTCTGTGTTCGCGACGAGTGTTAACGGTGCTCGCAGACGTATAATTGGACGCACTGCTGACAGCTCGGTGCTGTTATAACGGGGCTGACTGACAGAGCGGCATTCGCTATGTTCGTTAAAATGCCGTGTGTGTAAGCTGCAGTGTTGGAAATCTTTTGTTTGTATACAGAGGTTGTGCTAGATTTCTTTGCCGATTCTCGTCATTTCCACCAGTAAATTCCAATTTTTTTTATAAACTATATGTCTTCTGTTGCTGTTGTTGTTGTTGTGTTACCGAAAGAGTGTTTGACATACAATTTTGTAGCGTTTGTTACCGTTACATTCCGTTTATAACCTAATGCGCCCTATTTTTAACACGTTCGTCGCCCATTGTAGGCCTAGTGTAAACGAAGAGATACATTTATTCTGATTATAGATCTAAGGTGGTGGTCGAGTTCCGAAATGGAACTTTTTTTCTTTTTGGTAGTCCCAAATGTTTGATTAGGGTTAGAATTGTTTTTAAATTACCTGAACGTCGATATAATGTTTGTTAAAATGGATACGTAAGTTTGTGGCGTTCGTTACCCCGTTACATCCCGTATGTTATTTAACCTTTGCTATTATTAAATACGTCTGTCGCCTGTTGTATATGTAATGTAAGTGAAGAGCTTGGAGAGAGAATGCTTAAAATAATAAAACGTTATGATATTTTGTTTGAACATGTAGAATCGAAATAATTGGCTCCTTTTTCCCAATATTGGAGTACTGCTACAAATAAGAACGTTTGTAAAAAAAAAAAAAAAAAAAAAAAAAAAAAAAAAAAAAAAAAATCTAGGGACGCCGGCTCGAGTCTTTAGGTCTGTCAGTGGGGCGGAAGTGGGGGCAGTAGGGTGGGGGGGGGGGAGTGCTCACGCAAGTGGAGGTGGTGGCAGTCGTCACTGCTGAACACGTAGGCTGTCACAATTAAACTGATCTGCAGCTGTAATAAAATCAGTCGGGGCGGTGGCGGTGGCGGTGGATGGCGCGGGGGCGGGGAGAGTGCGCGGTCGGGGGAGGCGCTGTCCGTCCTGTCCTGCCGGGGAGGGAGGCGTCCTTTTCCATTAGCGGTCAGGCAAGTGCTCGAGGCAGGAGGGGGGGGGGGGTACCTGGCGTCGGTGGCGCTACCGTCGGCGGGCGAGTTTCAGTGGTGCTCAACGCTCGTCGCCCTACTCTGAAACTGTGACAGAGTCCACGCGGCTGACCACCGCAGCAACAGACCACGGCGTGGCCGCAGCCTCTACAACGCGAAAACGACTACAGGGCTTTATTGTTAACCGGTCCTCCATATTTCCGTGTATGGCGCGCAGCAGTTTCCGTTTGTACCGCAGTGACAGTGAGGTTCTAGTCACTCGCCACTGCACAGTGTGAAAAATAGAAATTCCAAAAGAACACCAACCTGACGTCTTTTATTGACGTCGTCCCCACGCAGATGATAGCACGCAGGTCGGAGTTCTCGAGTGAGACTGAATTTGCTAAACTGTTAGTAGGAACTGCTCTGATTACGGAATAGAACCGTGGTAATTCGGATGCCATCTGCAGTAAAGCAGCAAACTGCATAATAACATCCACCTGACGCGCATTGTCTTAACTGAAAGTAAATCTAAAGTCATTTCGCCTCGATCTAAGATGATTAAACGCAGTTTCATTACCGCCTACGATTGTATGTTACTCCTCCGAGAGCGTGTACTGAACTCACATGCTTCTCCTCCAAGTGTGTGTACTGAACTTGCGTGTGGCGGCTCGATGCAGGGCTGCCTTCGCTCCACAATTTGGCGCGCAAACATGGCTGCCGTGCATCGTCCGTCATATCGTAATTGTTTTGCTTATGAATTTATCGAGAGTTAATATGTTTTACCTACTCAGGGCATAGCTTGGCTTTGAGGGGTTTTCCTAACTAGAGTTTCTAATATAATAAATAATTAGTTTCGTCAAGTATAAATAAAAGTATGATTGCGTTTTGTCGCGTGCCTGCCGCTCGGGGCCTCGCCAGTGGTCTTTCCCCGTTGTTCCACCTGTCGCGCTCCCGCCATCTGCCGCCCACTGGTCCTGACCGGCCGCACTGCAGCGATACTCCGCTGTCAGAGCGCTGCCTTAGCCACAAGTACCGCAGCGTCCACGCACGCCGGCCGTGCGGGCTGCCCGCTGCACTCGCGCGTGCCTCCGGTTGCCGGCCTCTCAGGGGCTGCCCGAGGCCGGCAGAGCGATATCCTCCTGGCGCCGCATCTAGTCGACTGTCAACACGTTTCAGTCGTCGAGATGAATGCGTTCTGCGTATACTCATAGTGCACTATCAAACAGTTTCTCACTCCTGTTCTAACGACGTTCACGGTAAATAAACAAATAAATCTTACTTCCGGTGAAAGCCGTTTTTCACGCTGTTAAATGATTATTTGCTATTACGAATTTCTCATTATAAAAGCTCGATGCACTTATTTGCCGTAAACATATCCATAAACATTTGCCTTCTCTCCGATACTCGTACGGTCGTACTGAGGCGGGTCTTCCCTCGCAACGCGTGCCGCAGTGGTCAGCGTCGGAGCTGGCGGTCTTCTGTTCAAATCCAGCCACTGGCAGAGAAATTAATTTCTTTCTTTCTATTTATTATTCCTAGAATGTTCTCTGTGTTTCGTACGATTGATGCACTTTTAAGCTCCAGAAAATTCTTTGCAGGTGTACATAGGAGAGTACTGACAGAG
Organism: Locusta migratoria; assembly: GCA_026315105.1. NCBI lineage: Eukaryota > Metazoa > Arthropoda > Insecta > Orthoptera > Acrididae > Locusta > Locusta migratoria. The sequence goes on from CM048749.1 coordinate 376,580,748, forward strand.
GAGCATGTTGAACTAGGCGTACGCTTCTGTTGGCAAATGTTTGTAAGTCACTTGCACTGGAGTACTTCGGGTGTTAATCCCTAGGCTCACAAATTATTTAAACAAAGTTGTACTAACGACAACACATACAGCCGTGACCGAGGGACGACTCGCCCGTCCGAGGGGGAGCTGGTGCGCGCTCCGCGGCCGGGAACAGCCTGCCTGACTGTAAAGCCTTGTCCTCTGCTCTGGTAACGACCGAACCACCTGCAGTTTAGCATTCAAATAGGAAACAATTGCTACAAAAGGTTTTATTGTTTTAATGACTTCATTTATGTCCTGAATTTTCCCCCTCGGTGCAGTTGTGCATAAGTGGTAGGGGGCGAAAACGTACCGGAAAAACTGGTATTTTTTCGGCTTTGTGATTATATCTCGTAAACAACTCACAACATCGAAAACATAGTGGAATTAAAAGTTTCAGGGCATGAAATTCTGCACTGAATGAGACCATTCGCATATTTTTGGATCACCCGTTTCCATACTAGTCCTCTTCACAATTGGAACAATTTTATATGCTCATGAAAATTTTTTGTTTTAACCTCTGTTTTTTGGTAATATCTATCAATAATGTGGTTCATAAAACAGATATAGAGCGATAAATGCAGTGAAACCCAAAGTGAATTTATTGGACCACCCATTTGTGTACAGCTCCTCATTTCTCATCATCAATGAATATTTCAAATGTAGTTCTTCAGTAATCATTATGTACTCTCTTTTAAATATAGAACTATACCAGCCCATTGCCTTGCACTTTTTTAATATAGTAATAGAATAAAATATTAAAATTTTTCAATATTTGGAATATATTAAAAATATAATGAGTGATATCCATTCAACCAATATGAAGGAGGCAGGAAAAGATACGCACTTCTTGAAACTAATTAGTGATCGTTATATTTCGTCATAACAAAATTTTACGTAAAGGTGTGAGATGAAAAGGGTAAAAGTAAGTGTGTGTACACAAATTTGACGTCGGCGTTTGACTGCCACTGCCCCACTGCGCTCCCCAAAGTCTGCATTCCCGAGCGCGTCGCCCCCTCACTCGACTCCTCAAATTCACCAATCTTCGTCGGTTCATATATACAGACTAGGTCTTCGTCAACATCTGGTTCGTCAGTTTCATCTCGTTGGACGGAGTTAGTGTACGAGTTCCTCTTGCAGTTGCCACATCCACTTATGGCGTGGAGAAATATGATAGGCCTTCTGATGTAGTTTGCCAGTTTGAGATTACCAAATACTTTTGATGAGATCTTTTCTCTTTCATGCTTCAAGAAATGTATATTTGCTGATGGTGTGGCTAAGGCATTGACCACGATGAGAAGGTCCGTCTCCTAACCAACTACCACAACCTTGCCATGTTCCTGTGATACCCCAAGCGCTGTGCAACAGATGGTTTGCGTCTTCATCGGCTTGCTTTACTGAGAAACCTACATCTTCAAGACTCGAAATAAGCAAGATAATGAGACGAGAATTATTTGTCATTGGAAAGGAATTGCTCCTGAGTCATAGCCACCACCATTAACTCTACTCTGTAAAGGAGACCCTCACGAGTAGTGTCTCTTCTGCTTTGGTGAAGACGCTCAGCATATTTGATGCTCTTTGTGGGCAGGTCTTCTGGGTAGCCATCGAACACAGCACTTGTCGCACTTCGGTTCTAGTGTCTTTTTAGGAAAAAAAAAAAAAAAAAAAAAAAAAAAAAAAAAAAAAAAAAAAAAAAAAAAAACAGTCAACTGTCGGAAGATTGGTTTGAACACCACATTGCTTTGCTAGGCATGGTCCTGTTTGGAGGTGGGACGCCATTGCCTTCCTCCGACCTTCGAACTGACTTACCCAACCAGTTATAGGGGGACCTACAGTTTAACGTGGGTTCCGAACCACGGTGCTACTCGGTATTTTTCACATGAGCAATACTGCCAGACGTGAAAGAAGTGGAAAGTGACAGATAAAAATCCTAGAACCTGGCGGGGATCGAACCCGCGACCTTTGGATTTGTAGTCTGGTACTCTATTCAACATATTTGAATAGCATTAACTGGAATGTTTCATCAATCTTCAGAACAACCCGGAGAAGAAGAAATCCACCATCGATGACAAATACTGCATCTTTAAGTTTTACATCGATCAGTGGTGTGAACAAGTCATAAAACACTGATTTGGGAGTCTTCCTCATTCCAGATGCAGGGTGCCAGCTGATACTGGAAGAATTCTTTAGGCTGTTCGTCAGACTTCTTGAGAAGATGACGCATATGCAATGTAAGTATTAACATGCAAAATCACGGTTACTTACGGTAACAGTGACGATGGCGCAGGGCGGCGAGGTCTCGTAACGCTGCACGTCGCACGTCGCGGCCGCCACTTGTCGTCCGCTGTGGGCAAATAAAAGCGTCGTTTGGCGTCCGTCCGTCCCGGAGAAAGGTGGGAGCTGGCGCGAGCCGCCAGGAAGAGCTGGAAGCTGGCAGCACCTGGCCACCTGGCCTCCTGGCCTCCTGGCCTCCTGTCCGTGGGCGGCGCCGGCAAGGCAGGCTGCTAGTGGAGCCAACGCCGCTCCTCCTAATGCTGCGTTTTAAATTAAAACCACATTTCCCGACAAATTAGGTCAAACGTAGTTTCTCATTGTTTGGACCATTACCTTAGGAATTACGAAAGATAGTTTTTTCGTTATTACACTGGCTTGCCAAGCAGAACATATACAAAAAGGCAGAATACCAAGGTGTAAACAGGCTTTGCCGTTTAATAAGGGATTAGCAAAGTTGAGGAATTTATTCCTGAAATTGCAAAATAAATAAATAAAAATAAAAAAAATATAAATATAAAAAAAAGAATAATAAATAAATAAAAAGATGCTGTTCAGACTTTGCTCATGATAGTGTTATTTTTGCGTTGTCTGCATAAAACTGATGTAGAGACCTAGATTACGAAATGTGAAGTACCTTACATACACAGCAATGAAAATACAAACTGAGGCGTACAGAAACGGGTCGTCCATTTCACTTGTGGTTTCATCAAACACAGGGTTTATTCGTCTATATCGTTTGTATGATGCACTTTATTGATAGATGGGTTAGTTTCAACGATATTACCAAGAAAACAGAGGTTAAAACGACATTTTTTCATGAACTTGTGAAATTGGTACAATTTTGAACAGCACTAATATGAAAACGGGTGGTCCAAAAAAATACGGGGATGATTTCATTCAATGCAGAATTTCAGGCCCTACAACGTTTAACTGGACTATGTTTTCGATATTATGTGTCATTTACAAGATATAATCACAAAACCAAAAAATAACCGATTTTCGGGCACGTTTTTGCCCCTCAGGACTTGTGCACAACTCCGTCGAGGGGGAAAACCTAGGATAGTCATATTGCACCACAAGTGAAGCCATTAAAACGATAAAACCCTTCTGTAGCAATTATTTCCGATTTGTCTAACTTTTAGGTTTGACCCTACTGGACTAGTAGTGAAGTTCGCGAAGAAGGCTGGAGGGTGTCTCTAATAAGACAGGACAGGACAGTCCCGCACCGGCCTATTCTAGACAGTACTTAACGTCGAGTGTCAAGCGTCCGTAGCGCCGCTGGACTGCGCTTTACTGTTTTACTAACGAGAATACCGTCATGTGAATAATGTTTGTTGCCCCTAAACTACAGCTGTAGGAACAGCCAACCAGTTGCAACTTAAAGTTTGATTTATATGAATTGAAACCGCGGTAAAGTCTATTAAATTTTAATTGGCATCTCGTTGGCTGTTACTTTTAGCGCTGTACAGTGTCAGGTTAAGATTTGACAGCTGTAGCAGTGATTTAGACGGAACGCACAGTAGTCCGGCCAAGAGGCGCGACTTCTCAAGAGGCTGACTGGGCTGCTGGTAGCCGCCAGATGTTTCTCCAGCTGCCCTCGCCGGCTTCCTTTATCCAGCAGCAGTCGGCAGGCGGCAGGCGGCAGGCCAGAGCCTCCTGAGGACTCAACGGCTGCCTGGCGGCGCTGCTGTCGCGGGGTGACCTGAACCACGGCAGTGGCAAGCGTCACACACAAGTACCAGCGTTGCTAGCAGGTGCATCGTGTACTAAACAGCTACTGCGGGATGTATACACAATTGACAGCCACGTCTGCATTGTCTGAGTATTGCATTGCGCAAGAAGCATGATGGTGAAGAGCTGCTCAGCGTTTAAATGCATAATTAAGAAAGGAAGAAAAACATCGAATACTGTCTTCCAATTCACATTTCCCAGGAATACAAGTAGCCCTGCTACTTGTGTTCAGAGATAGTTACTCTTACTTAACACGTTGTTATTCAAGACAATATAGGATTGAATTAAGTAAATAACAGTCTTTTTCAATACTGGCAGCTCTTAAAAACGAGCTACTTTAGGCAGTACTAGTGGACAGGAAATTCAAAAAGTTTCATTTTATGATAGTGTAAAATAACTATTGGGGTCACGAAATTAGTTGCCTCACTGCAGTTCGAATTTTTGTTATTAAATTAATATTAGCAACTTGTAACGCAGAATTTAAAGGTAATCTGCTTTACATATAGGTATAACAATCGTAAGGGGTTTGCAGATCTGTGTATAGTTCCACATATGAATGACACATAGCCACACTGGATGCACTTTGTTAAGTTGAACCCTATGTCAAAAGTTGTTGACTTTTGAACAGTTTACGAAACTGTAAGGTATTGCGCTTACAGCATTAAAAATTCTAATATTCTTGCTAGATACCCTCATGCTAATGTTACATGTATTAGTTAAGAGAAAGTTATGGCGTACTTCGTGTTCTTAAAAGAATTTGGTACTGGCTGTTTGCTGTATTCACACGGTAAGAAGCATGGAATATTTCACTTTCAATCGATTCTTAACATTAGCTGTTACAGGTAGCCCTGTTTCATTTTTTTGATTCTATGAAATATCTAAATATTGGGAAATACAGCACTACAGCAAACACGAAATTAATGTTTGTACAAAAGCTTCACAGTCGTAGAATATACTGAGAAAGTGCCAAAAAAATTGTGTCTCACGATAAATTCCGTTCATATGCTGCACATACAATGCTAAAGAACTAAATGTTACAGTTCGCTTTCGTTATGAAGAGCGAATGTTGTTGGCCAATTTCTACACCGTATGTGGAATAAATTTACTCACAACCGGTAGTTGCTGTATGTTCAACGAGTCTAAAGCTGATTTGTAGTTACATATTGAAAAGAGCCTCGCGCCGCTCAGAGTTGCCACCACACACCGCGGCGGTCGCCGCGGCGCTCTCGCGTCTGTCCGCTGCCCGCTGCGGCCGCGCAGTTGGCAGCCCTGCGCCACCTGGTCGGCTCCTGCAGTGTGGTCTGCGCGTGCGCGCCGAGGGGGGATTCTTTGGCGCGTTAAAGTTTTGAGTTTTGGTTATATCTGGCACTGTGGAAGTTATTAGTCAGGCCTGCAGAGTGTTCAGTACTGTAATACACAACCGTACAACTCTAGCCGGCAGGAAGCAAGCGCGGGGTTCTTAAGTGCTGCGCGCCCTCAAAACAAACAAAAAATGCTTGTGAAGCTTCGGGGACTTAAAACTGCGGAGTCATGAGACGCTAAACATACAAACTACTTATGAACTGCCTTATACTAAAGACAACGCACACATATAGCCCGAGGGGGGATTAGAACCCGACGGAGGGCGACCTCGCGCATCGGCACATGGCGCCTCAAAGCGCTCGGCGGCTCCGCTGCGGCGAAAAGGATCAAACGAAGTAAGGAGCGGGCTACGTTCTGCACAACAGTCCGCGACCGGTAACTCATATTTCTGTTCACGACAGTTCGCTCTGATATTAGTTCGCGACCGGTAGCTCTCATCTTAGTTCGCGGCTTCGTCGTGATGTAGGTCGCACTTTTAGTTCCTCCGCTCCTATTCCCGCCGTTGTAAGCGCTCTCTCTTTTGTTATGGCAGCTTTTTTTATTTTCTTTTTTATAATGATCAGTGTTCCCCAAGCGTGTGCTATTATCCGTATTTTTGGGCAATTAGATATTAAAGACGCATATAATCCAATTATTTACAGAAATGGGTGATATAATGGTATTAAACTTCTTTACATACACAGTAGTCTTAACATTTTATTTTTAAAATGGCTTTATTTATTTTTTTGGGCATTGAAGTAAAATTACATACATAATATGCTAAATACGTTTATTTTTGTCAATAAAATACTCTTTTATAAATTCTGAGTTTTTAATTATTATTATGTTTTGGAAATGATCAACAAAAAATATTACTACTATTACGTACAGGTCAAGTATTATATAACACAAATAATGTTACCTATATCAATAACAAAAGAAACACTAACATTTCTAATATTTTTGCTTAGCAATTAGAAGAAATGAGCGCTGACTCGGATCGTATTTATTCATTTTTTGTACTTAGTACGATCATTCTTTAAATATTCATTATTCTTCTAATTATCAAGTTAAATATCACAAAAATGTACATATTATTATATAAAAGTAATAATTTTGATTTTGTACTTGTTGATAATGTTCTGCGTTCAATGAGGATTTCTCCCGTCGACGAAAAAATGTCTTCGAAGGGTACTGATGCGAAAATACAAAATCTCTTTAAGACATACACATACAGACACGTAAGGATAAAACTGAAGCCGCTAGTTCCACCATTCGAGCGGACCTCTCTTCACTGTTTTTCGCTCTAAACTACGACCTGCAGCTGAGCTGCGCCTCAGCTCGAGGTGACGGTGGCGGTGCTGGCAGGTGGGAATCGCGCTGCCGCGTCCTGCGCAGCGGCGGCCGGACTGAGAGGCGGGCCGCCTGGGAACTAGTGGCCTGCGGCGCCCCTGGCCGCGCGGTGCCCTGCCAAAAGTAGGCCACGGAATCCGTCTGACGGTTCCAATAGTTACATTATAGTGCGTATCAGCAGCGCAGATGTAGCGGAGCGGTCGCTGCGTGGCTCAGGAGCGCGTCTAGCGTCTAGCGTCTAGGCGTCTAGCGTCTATCGCCTAGCGTCTAGCGTGTGAGCTTCGCGACTGCCGCGCCGTGTACTCAAGTCCAGCGCCGAGAGCGGCGCAAAGTTGAGACGTGTGCAGAACCGCGAAAAGCCGACACATCTGCAGTCTCCAGGGAACTGTTACTGGCAATGTGTGATGATCAAAGTAGAGGTATTTCTCTTGGTCGCTTTCCGAGAAGTCCCGTTGTAAAAAGCAATAGCTCAAAACTATTGCCGACTCCTGCTCTTAAACCGTATGGATGTTGTTCCTTAGACATTTCTTCAAAATATATCCAAAAATTAGCTGCGACTTCGGTTTCAGTTATAATTTTTATGCGATGATTGTGCTCTCTCTGTAGTTTTTCGTAATTTTACCGTCTGAAATATTTATATAGGAAACTGGTGAAAACTAGCGTAAGCAAAGCGACAAAAGCAGGACACTAACAGGACACTAACACCTGTCCGTTGTTTGTCGTTTGTATACAGTTTTTGTGGACAGACTATTTGACAACGTTAAGCTTGCATGTGATAGCTTCAGCTTCAGTTCGTTACGTACAGACGCTTGTCTCCAGTTAGGCGGTCTATACATGACACTGTGTTCACTAGCTTCAAATTGATATCATAAAAGAAGAGACAAATTTATATGAAGACGGAAGGACACTGTGTATACATTAACACATTTGAGAGTTTTTGACAGAAAGCTATAAGAACACTACATGTACAAATGTATTACTTCAAACAAAAATAAACTTTTGTATTAGAAGTAAGAAAGAAACGGAATTTTGAACGATTATGGAGAATTAAAATATTCGCAGTTTCTGGGACTCTAAATCGTGACCTTCTACTCGACAAACTACACGCTGCTACCTGATGTATGCTGCACTCACAGAGAGGTGATGGGAGTTCTCGTACTAAGCGAGTCTTCTAAGGCCACCGTGAAACTTTTATCAGTAATCGAACGTTTACGCGACTTTTATTATACCAAACTGGTATTAGAAAACCTGGATTTTGGTTCGTATTTATGGAACTGTTGCTGGGAAACAGCATCTTTTCGAGCTACGCAAAATACGCTGCCAAATGAAACAAACAGGACGAGCTTGATCTCCTAAACGGCGTCTGCGGCCAGCCGCAGGTGGCCGGAGCAGCAGCGCTGCCGTCTGCCGGCGCTCCGGCGAAGCTCGCGCTCCGCGGGAACGGCCTGCGTCCACTGCGTCGTCCAGCTGTGCGCATGCAGGGCGGCAGGAAGCTCACCACCACACACGCTACGACTGCGTGTTAATAATTAACGATGTGCGTCGATTTACAATGTAATTGCTGGTGTCACTTTGATTCCGGATAATCCGAAAGCAAAAATAGGAAGGAAGAGTGGAAATGTTAACGTTGACTAGGTCACTGATGCTGGTGGGCCACCTTTAATGTTAACCGTATCCGCGCGAAGTTTCCGCGGCTGGAACCGCCAACACAGCCGAGTCAGTGGGGTGTGGTCCTGAGGATGGCGACCGCCAAACGGTCGAAACTCTCCAGAAGCTTCAGGTGTGGGGAAGGAGGAGAGGTCTGAAGCAGTAGCTGGTCACGGTCGGCGGAGCCCGTGGCTGGCTGGACAGTGGACAGTGGTCGAGGGCTCTGGCGGCTGGCGGCCGCGGCAGAGCGAGCAGCGACATTCTGCCTGCTCTCATTGACGAGCTTACGACTGAGCTTCTTTTCTGCTTCTGGCTAGTGAGGCAAGCAGTTTGCGAGAACCTCTTGTTCGTCTTTGACGGTTCAGAGATTTCAACTTTGGAGTTTTCTGAACGATGCGGCTCGCTCACTGTGCAGCCGGCGTCTCACGGCTTCAGCTTCACGCCGTTCTCCTATCAGAACAGTGTTGGGAATTGGCGATATACGCACACTGCATTTGCTGTAGCGCAGTTAAATGTAGCTTCCACTAGTTGGCTGTGTTCTTGACCTGCAGGTTGTATTCTCAACCGAGTTGGTCAGAGATTTTTAATTTCTTTAAAAACAGTTAACAACCACTTTTCGTAACAGGTAGACGTTGTACCATCCTTTTCGTTACTGTTCTGTCATGATACATTCCTGAATTTGTGCACCGTCCTTCTTTTATAATTAAATTACTATATAGAACACTGAAATGATTTCTTATTTATTACGATTAGGAATCCCAGCTATGCCCAGTGATAAAAGAGAAACGAGTATTTTTGTATGGATGATTCCCTAATTGGATGGAATGATTCATATTCATTTTCGTAATGACACCGTAACACTGGTGAACCAGAAGTAAATCAGCGCTAGGGCCGTTGTTTCAACTGCGACACAATCATTACAACACGTCTTTATTCTTGTCGAAACTTTTCTTCGGCTTCAGGCATTTCTCACCAGTCGGTAGAACTCACGCTCATTTTCCGGGCCCACCTCTCCCAAAAAAGGCAAAATGGAAAATGCGACGGCAGCCAGCTTACACCATCAGCAGCTCCCTTATAGATGGTTTCTCCCGTCTGCAGGCTCCCCGCCCTTCAGAGACTACCCGATATCGACCGAGCACGATGGCTGCACGCTTTCTTTGGAACGCAATGGAAATCACCTTTCGTTCTCCACACGCTGTCGCAACTGGTGTTTCATTCCTGATGACGTCGTCGTCTACGGCAACTCAATTCCTAAACTTCCTTTCGTCTTCCTTCGTTTCGGCCATCTAAGGACCACGCACCAATTTCAATGTTTCCTCCTTTGTTCTTCTTTCGTTTTCCTCCAGTATTCTTTCATCTTTTCACTATGAATCATTATCAGACCACTTTACTCCTGTCTTCTTCTCCCTCCTGCCTTGGAATCCTTCCATTTTTAACACTTTCTTCTTAAAAGTTTCTCTTTCTGTTGCATCTTTTTCAGTTATATTGTTTCTTTCCACATCTTTCCTAACTTCTTGAATCCATGCTATTGTTGAGTTCTTGTCCCAGAGATATTTAAAAATCTGTTTGGTTGACCTGTTGCTGTTCATTCGGTATAAATGTCCAAAAAATAGCAGTCGCCTCTTCCGTAATGTTTCGGCTATGTTTTCTACGTTGCGATAAACTTCTGCACTGCTTCTTAGTTACCATACCTCTGTATTTCTTAGTGGGCCGAGTATTTTTCGAATGATTTTTCTTTCTAGGACTTCGAGTTTATGTAATTTGTAATTCAGTACTAAACATTCACTTGCATAAAGACATTATGGCTTCACTACTGTGTTGTAGTGCTGTATTTTCAGATTTTTAGACAGAGACCTTTTGTTGTAAATGTTCCTGTTTATACCATATGCTCTCTCCATTTTATGTACTCTTTCTTATACAGCAAATTTTTCTAAGCCATTTACCTGAATCATTTCTCCCAAATATTTAAATTTATTTACCCTCTTTATCGGCCCAATATCTGTTAGTAGGATTTCTGGAGCATTTTTTATGTTTGTCATAAATTTTGTTTTCTCTACAGCAATTCTTAAACCTGCTTTGTTGGCTATTTCTTCTAAGAGATTGATTTGGATTGCTCTTTTAGGTATTCAGAAAGAATGGCAAAATCATCGGCAAATGCTAAACAGTGAATTTCAATACCTGTGCGTTTGGTCCCCAGTCTGATTGGTGATAGCTGATGATCTTTTAGTTTTGTTTCCATTCTCTTACTATTTTCTCTAGGACGCAGTTGAAGAGGAGTGGAGACAGGCCGTTACCTTGCCTTAAACATTTTTTTATGTTGAATGCCTCGGAAATTTCACCCCGAAGCTTTACTTTTGATTTGGTGTCTGTGAGTGCTTCGCGAATAAGGTTTGCTAATTTAGATTTATTTCCAAATTCTCGGATCACTTTATCTAGTGTTTGCCTATCAACCGAATCAAACGCCTTTGGAGTTTGTCAGTCTGTGACGGATTATGGACTTTAGGTTGAAAATCTGTTCTGAGCAAGAGCTGCCTTTTCTAAATTCACTCTGATATTCTCCCAATTGGCTATCAAGTGTTGCTTCCACCTTGTTTAGTATAATTGTTGAAAATATTTTATATCCCACTGATAACAAGATATGGATAAGTGCCACTTTCCAATCTTCTGGAATCTTTTCAGTTTCCCATATTTCTTCAAACATGAGCTGAATGTTGGATATAATTTTTGGTTGAGGCCATTTTATAAGTTCAGCTGTGATAGAGTCTTCTTCAGTGGCTTTGTTGTTTTTCAAAGGCATTTATTGATTTTTTAATTTTTTCAGCTGTAGGTGGTGGACCTGTTTCTGTGTTTTCATGAAGATCTGGAAATTCTAGCTTACAGTTAGGTTCTTCACAGTTCAAAAGTTGCTCAAAGTACTTTCTTAGTATTTCACAATTATGGGTATTGCTTAGGCCTACTTTACCATTTTCGTCTCTGAAGCATATACTTGGAGCTTGGTAGCCCTTTAGATGATTTTTAAACATCTGATAGAAATTTCGGGAGTTTTTTTAACAAAATTGTTTTGCGTGTCAAGAAGTTGTGACTTCTCAAAAGATCGTTTAGTACTCTTTCTTAGTCTTGTTATTTCTTTCCTTTGAATTTTGAATTCATCCAAGTGCTCAGTCTTCCCAGAACATTTCCATTTCCTCCACTTTTTTGTTCTTTCTGCAACTGCTTCTTCACAGGTTTCATTCCACCAGGCTTTCTTCATAATTTTTGTTGCTCCAAATACATTCTTCGCTGCCCTGTTAATTTCTTTGGATAATTCTTACAATTTCCATGATTTATATATTTTAATTTCTTCTTAAAATGTTTGATTGCATCTTTCGTGATGGTGAGCCTGGCTGTGTTATATTTAATCAATCTTTGCTGTCTCTTTTCGATTTTATTAGGGAGAAGTTTCATTTTAATTTTAGTCAGGTAATGATCAGAGTCAAATTCTCTGTTTCTTGTCACTTTTACATTCATGATTTCTTTATTATTGTGTTTAGAAATAGCCACGTGATCTAACTGAATCTCCCCTAGCATTGGATTCGGAGACATCCATGGTTTTGCCTTTCTTGGTAATTTTTTGAAGAAAGTTGACATTAATTTCAACTGATAGTTTTACAAAGACCAATTAGTAGTGTGCCATTTTTGTTTGTTCTTTTCTAAACTGGATATTTTCCTACTATTTTTCGAAAAGATTTTTCCCTTCCTATTAGTGCATTGAAATCCCCCAGTAGTATCACGACATTTGATTTTGGAATATTTGAGATTTCGTCTTCCAAAAGTTCATAAAATGCTTCTACTTTACTCAGATTTTTCAAAAAATGTACAAATGTTTGTACAGCTTATGGGACTTAACTACGGGGTCATCAGTCCCTAGACTTATGAACTACTTACGAACTAGGACGGCACAAATATCCATGCCCGAGGGGGATTCGAACCCCCGACCGTAGTGGCAGTGCAGACCGTGACTGAAACGCCTCAGTCCCCTCGGCCACCGGGGCCGGCTCAGATTTTTCTTGTTGTCATCATTAATTTGAGCATGGCAATTAACAAAGGTATACTGTTTATTTTTAAATTTTATTGTGAGAAGAGAGAGTCTTTCTGAACTGGATTTGAAATCTGTAATTTTATCTACAAAATTTTTATGAACGTAAACTGCAGGACCAAGTATTGGCATGCGTTTCTTAATTTTTATTGCTGGTTTACCCTTAAAGATTCTGTGGTTTTTCGTTTCTGTAACATTTTCATCTAAAAATCTTGTTTCTTGCACAGCTAAAATTCGTATTTCGTGCTTATCTAAGAGAATTCCAAATTTTTTTTTGTTTACCAATATTTAGTAATGAGTTTACATTCAAGGTGCCTATTGAGTTTGGAATGATGTCAAGGATGCTCCGACTCATCCTTAATGCAGACGTTGGGACTCCCCAGAACCGCAGGTCGCGATGCATTGCATAAAGCAATGGTGGATTCCTCATTTGAGTTACCACCTGGGATAGTGCTTAATTTTAGCGGACTTTCCATTCTGCAATTGAAATTGTGCATTGTACACTGGAGAAAATAAATTCGAAGATAAGATCGGATTGTTAGTCCGAAATGATTATTTTACACGGTTTTGTGCATTAGGTTCTTCCGCTCTCTCTCTCTCTCTCTCTCTCTCTCTCTCTCTCTCTCTCTCTCTCTCTCTCTCTGCCGTTGGGAATTAGGATTCCTCTTCCGCCTTTGAGACCGTAGACCAGGTTAAACGTCCTTTATTTATTTATTTTTAGTGATTCCGCCTACACGGTAACACGTTGTGAGGATTTTTCTTGAGAAACACGTAAAAATGTTTAAGCTGTGTTTCAGAACTGTACGGTGAATGAACGGACGAAGACACTCAGAGCATTCGTGCGCCGTTATGAGGCTATTAGCCTGAGCGGCATCGGCTCCTGCCGTGTAGGCAGCCCACCAGCGGCCTGTGTGTTGCGGTTGCATACCTAGGCCGGCCGCAGGCGCGGGCCGCGGAGGCGCCGCTCTCTCTCTCTCTCTGTGTGTGTGTGTGTGTGTGTGTGTGTGTGTGTGTGAGTGGGGCAGCCATTAGGCGTGCGTGACGCGAATTAAGGAGCGCCGGCGGGTGACGTCACTGCTCCTCCGCCGAGGTGTGGGCAGCGGGCAGGCGAGCGGCGGGGCAGACGTCTTCTGCCTGCACCGTCTCACAAGATGCTTCCAAAGCTAAACTCCGCCCCTGTAAAGATCTTCAGGAATGATCTCAATACTGTGCCACGGAGCAAGATAAGAATACAAACATACTCTTTCTCCGTGACCACCCACTGCTACCCAGTTGCACTTGTGGTGCTCGATCGATATCCTTCGGGCTCGTAGTGGTAGTAAGGGAATTTCTAGTGTTCGGTAGAAATATGTGAGTGCGATAGGCAAATAAAAAAAAATTATCGTTCTTGAGGTGGTTACGAAAACAACATGTCCATTTTTCATGTCATTGTTAAGAACAAAGTGCTCGCCCTTTGTTGTTGTCACCAGCATTTACGACAAGCAATCTGCAGTTCCAACACCGATTTCGGAAATTTCGGTATATTCTTTAGACGATTTATAGGGAATTAGATATCATTCTTATGTTTAACGAGTCTTCTGCAACAGATTCGTGGTTATAAGTGCCTTCGAAACGTGAAAATATGTCTCCAGATTGAAACTTTCGCTCTGCAGCGGAGTGTGCGCTGATATGAAACTTGCCGGCAGATTCAAATTGTGGAAATGTGTGTCCGCTGCCTACTGTAAGTAGCTAAACAGCACACCGCGAACGTTAGCGCAGCGTCGCCAGGACTCTCCTGCAAAGATCAAATGTGTGTTGGCGCCCTCGTGACTCTACACAGACGGCATTCACAGGCCGGACGACTTCAGTGAGGACCGTCCTGCTACCCGCGAGCAAAAGCTGCCCGCCTCGAGTGTGGGATTGACTGCCCTTCTCAGAGTACCCTTCTAATGGCTACTAAAGGCTGCCCGTCTCAGACGCAATAGACTTTTGTTCCGTGTACACGAAATTCGCCAGTGATATGTAAGACTAAGCAGCGCCGGCCGCGGTGGCCGAGAGGACTGAGGCGCTCCAGTCACGGTCTGCACGGCCACTACGGTCGGGGGTTCGAATCCCCCTCGGGCATGGATACTTGTAAGTTTAGGGACTGATGACCCTGTTGTTAAGTCCCATAGACTATACAAACATTTGAACATTTTGGAACTAAGCAGCGGAGCTGTTGAGCCCACGAGTGCATTACGTCGCTGGCAGCTGAGTGCATCGCTGATCAGTTAGCGATTCAGCCCAATGGTCCCAATTAGGAGCTTATTTTTATGTCATTTGCAGGACTATATTAAATTTGTTTGGCCATATTTTTTATATAAAGTACACTTTCTGCATCGAAGATCACTAATTAATTTATTTACTTTTTATTTATTTATTTACCGGTTTTCTGTGACCAATGTTATCATCTTCAGAAAAGTTAGAATGTTCTCCTATCTTAACTAAAATAACGAGTTATATTACGCCAAGCCTTTTCTTTAAAATGATCCATCATACACAGGTCTGCTACAGTTACAACTATTTTATTGTTATAGATTTCTGAGGTCGTGAATTTGCGCTTTAGTTATACGCGTCTTAAATGGCTGGCCAGAAACTTTTTGGCAGTACATTTATGTGGCATGAATTCAAGTATCCCGCCTCACAGAGACTCTTTATGCGCTATTCGACTAAGTCTTCTGGTGACGTGTCTCCACGGATAAACGCAGAAACACAATGACTGCTCGATTAGTGTGCTGTGGCGTCGTCTCCCAGAACCAGTGTTTGTCGGAATTAGTGCACTACATTTTGGTCGGCATGGTGCTGTGGCAACCTCCAACCTTGGGAATGCAACTGAATGCCGGGTCCTCGAAAAGTAGGTCTTCCGTGTTGGTTCCCACACAGTACGTGCTACGTCGACTGTAAATCGGCACAGACAAAGGCATGCTGACAGTATAATAATTAGTGAAAAAAAGGCAAGACTGGTGCAGCGGGTTGCAAAAGAAGACTTGAAGATGATTACGAAGAGCGTAATACGGATATTAAGTATGCATAAGGCACTTTCAATCTTCTGTCTCCGTTTCCCGTAAGTTGACTTTTTACTTGTCCTAGGAACATTACTTCAGGTATTGGTGGTGGCTCTGTCCGCTTCCGTTGTCCAGCGTATAGCCTTGCGGGAGGCCCGGGTTCGGTTCCCGGTGTGGTCGCAGGAGCGGCTGCTGCCTGCCTGTGTCGCCCCCCCCCCCCACCAGCGGGCGGAGCGCGCGGCTGTTTGTAAATCTAGCGGACCAAACTGCGTGCTCATCAGTCCGAATATTTCTACTTTAAATAATCTTAAAGAAAATACTTTGACAATAAACAGTTGTTTCAGTATTGTTATAACAAATCAATTCACACGCAGTAAATTTTTTTATGTATCTGCAGTACTTTGTGAGAAAATGTTCCCGAGGGTAGCATATTTTAACGTTTCGCGGAAAGGCGATTCCGTACCCCCTTAGAGGGAGAAATGTGACTGAGTTTTACTGTTCCATTGTCACTGACTTTAATAAAAAAAGGAAAGCTTAGATTGTCAGTTCTGCTGTCGCATGTTCTCATAACACTAACAACATTGGCGTTGGATACTACTCTTATGAGAAGAAGAATACAGCTGGAAGTAATAGTTGGGAGTGTTATTGGCGGTATCATATCTTTGATGTCAAACGATTGACGTTCAATTGATTTCCGCCGGTGTTTAATTTGTTAAGTAAATCGAAATGCAGTCGGTGTGGCAGCGGCGGGCTGCGCGACCCACGAGTCATCGACGCCCTGCGTGTTGACATGTCGGCGCGCCGGATGTGGCAGCTCGCGCGGTCGAGTCGTCAACGGAGCGGCGGCGGGGGCGTGCCGGAGCTGCAAGTGTTCACACCGAGCACCGAAACACACACCACTGCAGGTAGCCAGAGTTGGCTCAAACCGGAAACAAGTTCAGCAGAAGTATTTGCGAAAGATCTAACGGTGTTCAGAAAGGATAGATTAAACAAAATAGGTGGAGGCGTGTTTGTCGCCGTCAAAAGTAGTCTTTCGTGTAGCCAAGTTGAGTTGATAGTCCCTGTGAGCTATTATGGGTAGTAGTTGTACCTGAAAATCGTAAGAAGTTAATAATTGGTTCCTTTTACCGCCCCTCCCGCTTCTGAAGATACAGCAGAAAGGTTCAAAGAAAACCTGTGTCTAATTGCAAAAAAGTACCCGACTCATACGATAATAGTAGGCGGTGATTTTAATTTACCCTCGATCTGTTGGCGTAATTATATTTTCAAATCAGCAGCTACTCAAAAACATCGTGCGAAATTGTACTCAACACATTCTCGGAGACTTACTTCGAACAATTAGTACATGAACGAACTACAGTTTTAAATGTCAAAACACACTTAATCTCTTAGCAGCAAATAATCCTGAGTTAATAACGAGCATCGAAACTGATACAGGTATTAGTGGGCACACAGCTGTCGTAGCGAGGTTCAATGTCGAAAGTCCCAAAGTTACCGAAAATAGACGAAAAGTATATTTGTCCAGGAACGCAGGTAGAAATGCAGTACATTGCTTCTTAAAGGCACTTTCCAATCGTTTCTAACACTAAGCGTAAGTGTAAACCAAATGTGGATCAAATTCAAAGAAGTGGTATCGACAGCAATTGACAGTTTTGTACCAAATAAATTAATAAATGAAGGAGGTGATCCCCTTGGTACACAGAACAGGTCAGGACACTGATGCAGAAGCAACTGAAAAGGTATGCTAAATTAAACGAACACAAAATCCCCACGATTGGCGATCCTACACAGAAGCTCGAACGTTAGCGAGGACTTCAATGCGAGATGCCTACATACTTATCACAACGAAACGCTTTCTCGAAATTTGACAGAAAACCCAAAAAGATTTCGCTCGTATGTCAAATATACTAGTGGCAAAACACAAACAATACCCTCACTACGTGATAGAAATGGCGATCCCGCCGATGACAGCGCTACTAAAACAGAGCTACTAAACAGAGCTTTTAGAAACTCATTCACCAAAGAAGATGAAACCGATAGTCCAGATTGCGAATTACAAACAGAGGCCAGAATGAGTAATGTAGAAGTAGATATCATCGGAGCAGTGAAGCAACTAAAATCACTTAACAAGAACAAGTCTTCTGGTACGGAATGTGTACCCATTAGATTTTTATCTGATTATGCTGACGCCATAGCCCCTTACTTAACAGCCATATACAACGGCTCTCTCAAACAAGGATTTGTTCCAAAAGACTGGAAAGTTGCACACATCACACCTATATTGCGTCTTCATTTTAGATTTTTTTACGAACATGCACTTTCTGACGACGTTACGGAATTTTCGACATGCGATGAACGTTCTTTCTGTTGAAGTTAGGTGAACACATTAAGCGTATGAAATATTCAATATACATCAAATTTCCATCCTCTCCAAACAGCAACGTTGTGAGAAATGTATACCTTGAGATGATGTCCGTTAAATATGACGCACTGGGATCCGCCCACCCGTCTTTGTTGTATCATTTCTTCCGTATTAGAAATGTTCAAATGTTTGTAGCACTTATGGGACTTAACTACGGGGTCATCAGTCCCTAAGCTTACAAACTACTTATAAACTAGCTAACACAAATATCCATGCCCGAGGGGGGATTCGAACCCCCTCCGTATTAGAGCTCCTAATAATTAGGCACATGTTATTACTGCGTAACACCCGTACTTGAAGATACTAGTTGTTGTTGTGGTCTTCAGTCCGGAGACTGGTTTGATGCAGCTCTCCATCCTACTCTATCCTGAGCAAGCCTCTTCATCTCCACATAAGAACGGCAACCTACATCTGTCTGAATCTGCTTACTGTATCCATCTCTTCGTCTTCCTCTGCGATTTTTACCCCACACACTTCCCTCCAATCACAATTCCTTGATGTCTAAGAATGTGTCCTACCAATCTATCCCTTCTTTTAGTCAATTTCTTTTCTCTCCAATTCTGTTCAATACCTCCTCATTAGTTACGCGATCCACCCACCTAATCTTCAGCATTCTTCTGTTGCACCATATTTCAAAAGCCTCAATCCTCTTCCTGTCCGCACTGTTTATCGTCCATGTCTCACTCCCATACAAGCCAACACTCCATACAAATGCCTTCAGAAAAGACTTCCTTAGGCTTAAATCAATATTCGATGTTAATAAATTTCTCTTTTTCAAAAACGCTTTTCTACCCATTGCCATTCTGCATTTTTATCTTCTGTACTGCGACAATCATTTGTTATTTTACTGCCCAAATAACAAAACTCATCTACCTCCTTTATTGCTTCGTTTCCCAATCTAATTCCTTCAGCATCGCCTGATTTCCTTACACTGCACTCCATTACCCTAGTTTTGCTCTTGTTAATGTTCATCTTATATGCACCTTTCAGCACACTGTCCATTCCATTCAACTGCTCTTCCAGGTCTTTTGCTGTCTCTGAGATTATTACAATGTCGTCGGCAAAACGCAATGTTTTTAATTCTTCACTCTGAACTTTAATTCCTACTCCAAATTTCTCCTTGCTTTCCTTTATAGCTTGCTCAATGTACAAATTGAATAACAATGGAGAAAGACTACAACCCTGTCTTACTCCCTTTCCAACCCCTGCATCCCTTTCATGCCCTTCAACTCTGATAACCGCTGTCTGGTTTTTGTACAAGTTATAAATAACCTTTCGTTCCCTATATTTTACTCCTGCTTGCTTCAGAACTTGAAAGAGTTTATTCCAATCAACATTGTCAAAAGCCTTTTCCAAATCTACAAAAGCTAGAAATGTAGGTTTGCCTTTTCTTAATCTATCTTCTAGGATAAGCCGTAAAGTGAGTATTGCCTCCCGTGTTCCTACATTTCTCCTGAACCCAAACTGATCTTCCCCGAGGTCGGCTTCTACCAGCTTTTCCATCCTTCTGTATATAATTCGCGTTAATATTTTGCAACCATGACTTATTAAACTGATCGTTCTGAAGTTTTCACACCTGTCTGCACCTGCTTTCTTAGGGATGGGGATTATAACATTTTTCTTAAAGTCTGAGGGTACTTCATCTGTCTCATACATCTCACACACCAGGTGAAACAATTTTGTCATGGCTGGTTCTCCCAGAGACTTCAGTAGCTCTGAGGGAATATCATCTACTCCAGGGGCCTTGTTTCGACTTAGGTCTTTCAGGGCTCTGTCAAATTCTTCTCTCAATACAGTATCTCCTATTTCATCTTCATCTACATCCTCCTCTTTTCCTACAATATTGTCTCGGAGTTCATTTCCTTTGTAGATCCCCTCTATACACTCTTTCCACCTTTCAGCTTTCCCTTCTTTGCTGAGAACTGGTTTTCCATCAGTGTCCTTGATATTCATAGATCCGTTTTTCTTATCTCCAAATGTTTCTTTTATTTTCCTGTAGGCTGTATCCATTTTTCCCCTTCTTAAACATTCTTCTACAGATTTGCATTTGCCTTCTAGCCACTCCTGATTAGCCATTTTGCACTTCCTGTCAATCTCATTTCTTAGTCGTCTGTACTCTATTTTGCCTGTTTCATTTACTGCATTTTTATATTTTCTCCTTTCATCGATTAAATTTAGTATCTCCTGTGATATCCAAGGATTTTTTGTAGGTCTTGCCTTTCTACCTATTTTGTCCTCTGCTACCTTCACTATTTCATCTCTCAATTTTACCCATTCCTCTTCTACTGTTTTATTTTCCCCTGTTTCTGTCAATTGTTGCCTAAAGCTCCCTCTGAAATTCTTAAGAACCTCACGTTCCTTCAATTTAGCCAGGTCCCATCTCCTTATTTTCCTACCTTTTTGTAGTTTCTTTAGTTTCAGCCTACAGTTCATAACCAACAAGTTATGGTCAGAGTCTATATCTGCCCCTGGGTATGTTTTACAGTTTAAAACCTGGTTCCGGAATCTATGTCTTACCATTATAAAATCTATCTGATACCTTCCGGTGTCTCCTGGTCTCTTCCACGTATACAACCTTCTTTTGTGATTCTTAAACCAGGTGTTTGTTATAACTAAATTATGTTCTGTGCAAAATTCTACCAGGCGGCTTCCTCTTTGATTCCTTTTGTCCAGACCATATTCACCTACTATCTTCCCTCCTTTCCTTGTCCTACTCCGAATTCCAGTCTCCCATAACAATTAAGTTTTCCTCTCCCGTAATTGTCTGAATAATTTCCTTTAGCTCCTCATATATTTCTTCGATTTCCTCATCATCGGTAGAGCTCGTTGGCATATAAACCTGTACTACTGTTGTCGGTGTTGGCTTCGTATCTATCTTGACAATGATAATGCGATCACTGTGCTGGTCATAGTAGTTTACCCGCATTCCTATTTTCTTATTCATTATCAATCCTACTCCTGTGATACCGCCAATTGATTTTGTATTTATAATCCTGTACTCACCTGACCAGAAATCCTGTTCATCCTGCCACCGAACTTCACTAATCCCCACTATATCTAACTTCAACCTATCCATTTCCCTTGTTAAATTTTCTAATTTTCCTACTCGATTAAGGGATCTAACATTCCACGCTCCGACCCGTAGAATGCCAGTATTGTCTTTCCTGATGATCACATCCTCCTGACTAGTCCCCGCCCGGAGATCCGAATGGGGGACTATTTTACCTCCGGAATATTTTACCCGAGAGGATGCCATCATCATATGTTCATACAGTAGAGCTGCATGTCCTCGGGAAAGTTAACGGCTGTAGTTTCCCCTTGCTTTCAGCCGTTCGCAGTAGCTGTGTGGCAAAGCCACATTAGCTGATGTTACAAGGCCAGCTCAGTCAATCATCCAGACTGTTGCCCCTGTAACTACTGAAAAGGCTGCTGCCCCTCTTCAGGAACCACACGTTTGTCTGGCTTTTCCACAGATACCCCTCCGCTGTGGTTGCACCTACGGTACGGCTATCTGCGTCGTTGAGGCACGCAAGCCACCCCACCTCGGCAATGTCTGTGGTTCATGGGGTTGGAGATACTGGTACTGACTTCTTTTAACCCATGAAATTTAATAGTTGCAAACTACAAAGGTTTGTCTCTCTATGTAATATTCAATTTAAATTTTTCATTTATTTGAAAGGGATATTCTAAATATCACAATGCAGAGTGTTTTATTTTGTGAGGAAATGAGAACAAGTCAGTTCGTTAGCTAGTGAAGATATCCTTGCTACCTGTCATTTTCAAGTATTCTCACATAAAATCCTCATTAGATGTAGTAACTTCCGTACTGTTACAACTAGGCGTCAAAATGAAGGAAATGTAAGTCCTATTAGGTTTTGGAAACGGGGTAGTGGCTGTGAAACACATTGGACAAGAAACAAAGAAATATAAATTTGTCAGTGACGAAGGAATATCTGCAAAACGAATAATAAATCATTAACTTCACTCTTTTTCATTCTACAACTATATATTTCCTTCAATAACGCGACAGTTTATCAAGTTTTGCGTAGTAACCATGTGGCAATATACTCCCCTCTTTGCATGTTATCATTTGTCAAAATATCATTTTCATACCTCGAGCCGTGTATGAGATACGTAATGATTCATTCTGGCCTTATCGCCATCGGAAATGAGTGCGCTAAATAAAATAAAGTTTAGCAGTATGAATGAAAGGTAAAGATCTCCTCCTAAGGCGAAAATAAAATTCAATCCATTAGGAAAGTTTCATCCGCAGCAAGATAGGGTGCCACATGCACCTAACGGAATATCACAGCAGCCTCTATTTTTTACTTTAAACTTTTCGTGACGTACCGCAGTCTCTTATTTCGAAGCCAATATCTTATGAGTATTAACAAAATGATGAGCATGTCGTCACAATGCTGACATACGAAGATTTAAGTAACGGAAAAATTAAATAGTTCTACCAACTAGTTTTTGCGAAATCGTTTGTGAAGGATGGCAGGGCATGCGCCTCTACGCTGTTTGTGCAGCGCGATTGCTACCGTGTTGGGGAAAACATGGCGGACGATGCGGCCTGGGTATTTAGCAGCTCTGGGCGCGGCTGAGGCTCCTATATGTAGGCCTACGAACTGACGCATCCGCCATTTTCATTCCCGCGGTTCGTAATCGCTGTAGGATTTGCGTCACGGCACTTTAGCACGACGTTACGGGTGGTTGCGTTGCCATAAACTGCTCAGATCATTCCAGAGGTGGCTGCAGAACGTTTAGATTCCCGAAAAATTCTAAGAGGAGAAGAAATGGATCATTAATTGTCGGCGCAGAAACTGGGAACCCGAACCGAGCCCACAGTTATGTGCTACAAGAAAATAGTTATTATTATGACTTGAAGCAATATTTAATAGTAAAAATCGTTTGTGATATTTGACTTTACGGTTTTGTTTAGCTCTTCTGAAAGTACTACCTCTTAACAGAGAAGCTGCCTATAGGGAATTAGCAGCCGCAAAATATCGTATTACAGCAAAGCATCCCAGAACATACTGGCATTAGAGCACAATATGTGTGTCTCGTATAGTATAATGGGAAATACGCCTCATCAAAAAGTTTTGTACTGACGTTGCACAAATTGTTGAAGATACTTCTGTTATGTTATTCCGAGAAAGTACTACAAACACTAAAACGGAAAATATAAATATACTGGGCTGTGGCAGCGCACTGTGCTGATACAGGCAACTACCGTTGAATGCTATTTGTCGTATTTCGAAGTTTTAGCGTCATACCTTGTAGTATGCAATTTGACAGAATAGTACGGTACCTAATGTTTTATCACAAAATACACCCTCAATTCAATTTCTTATTAGTAAATGTCATTGCTAAAGATTATCTATAAGAGGCAGTAACATAACTGGCAAAGAAAACTGGATAAATTTTAATTACGGCTGTGGCGGCGTAGTGTGCTAATGTTGGCAACGAAATGTTTGCTTTATAAGTACTATTAAATTACTGACAAGACAAGCTTACTGTTACATACGAAAACCTGTCAACCTTAGAGAAGGAACAGAATTATTTATTTATTTCAAGGTCAACAAATTCTATACGATTAGGTTTTCAAATAGCATGCAGAGGTTGTTGCCAACATCGGCACCACATGCCTCTATGTTTTTAATGTTTTTTTAATGTATGTAAATTTTTCGGACCAAACTGCATGGTCATCAGTCCGTAGCTTACAAACTACTTAAACATAGATAAACTAATCTAAGGACAACACACACACACCCACACACACACACCCATGCCCCAGGGAGTACTCGAACCTCCACGGCGAGCAACCGCGCGCCGCGTTGGAGTAGCCGAGCGGTCTAAAGCGCGTCGCTGCGGAGCGCGCGGTTGCTACTCCACCGCGGCGTGCCTCTATGACTGTAAACTTTAGATCATGTCCAGTAATATTCTTTTTCGCTTTAGTGGTTGTAATACATTCTGAAACTTTCTCAGTAACAAAATGTTTCAAATGTTTGTATAGCTTATGGGCCTTAACTACGGGGTCGTCAGTCCCTAAACTTACAAACTACTTATGAACTAGCTAATACTAAGGACGGGACAAATATCCATGCCCGAGGGGGGATTCGAACTCCCGACCGTAGTGGCCGCGCAGACCGTGACTGGAGCGCCTCAGTCCCCTCGGCCACCGCGGCCGGCTTTCTCAATAACATAATAGAAGTACTTTCAGCAATTTGAGTACAAAAATCCGATGTGGTCAATTTGCTACAGCTGACAACAATCACTTACTGCAATTCGGCAAACAAACCTCGCATATTGACAGTCATTATTCAAATAGAAGCCAAGATCGCTTAAAAATTTTATCTAGATGACCAGTTTGGGCAGCATTAAACGTAGTACGCGATTTGTATCACAGAAATGTGTTTCTCGCTCTTTATTCTGTATTTGGACAGAAGCAGCAATAAGTAAAAAAAAAAAAAAAAAAAAAAAATGCGAGACTTTCGTGTGTAATCCACATATCGATGTAAACAATAGCAGACTGCAAGTTCA
This sequence comes from Locusta migratoria, assembly GCA_026315105.1. Lineage (NCBI taxonomy): Eukaryota > Metazoa > Arthropoda > Insecta > Orthoptera > Acrididae > Locusta > Locusta migratoria. The sequence goes on from CM048749.1 coordinate 376,605,217, forward strand.
AAGTAGGACGATCTGAGGCTCTGCGCCGGTCACTTGTAAAATATTCCACTAAACTTAAATAAAGGAACACTGTTCGTGTAAGCTGTGTGCTGTGTTTAGCATTGGCAGGAATGAAAATGGCGGACGCGCCAGCCTGTGCTTTTAGCAGCTGTAGGCGCGGCGCATGCGCAGCAGCGAGCGGCCGCCGCGCGCTATCGCGCAGCGGCAGGGCGGCCAACCTGACGCGGCGCGCTATCTGCGGCGCCGTTTGTCAGGGTGGCAGCCCTGCTGTGCCAGTGAGTAACGCGCGATCGCGAGCCGCAGTCTGCGGCGCCAGGAACCCGTGCCGTCCCTCCAATGCGCCACGCCACGCCACGCGCCGCCAGGCGAGTCACACAGGCTGTCCGAGGAGCGTCCGCTGCTCTGCTCGTCTCAGCCAGGGCCGCGAGTGCCGCCGGTCTGTGTCGCTACGTGTCCAGGTGATCATTTAAGTTTTGTTTCCTTCTTTCTTGTCAGGGTTAAAATGCTAACCTCAGAAAGAAGGGTGTTTTTAGTCGAACAACTGTTCAAGCATGGCTGTGAATACGCAATTTGAGAACGACAAGCATTTAATTCAGTTTTCCCGGGGGCAACCACTCCACATCGCGATGCTGAGCGAGACGTGAATAACACATTTCCAAGTACGGGCTCCGTGGCGGATGTATCGAAAGGTGGTTGTCCTAGCGTTTTGTCTGAGGATAAACTGCTCGATATTTCCGATAAAGTGTCCGAGAGTCCGAAGTAGTCACTAACAAAACTCGCCCAGGAAATCTAAATGAAATGTTCAAAAGTCTACAAATATGTCGGACTCATCTGCGTGGTTATTAGTGGGTAGCTTACAAACTACTTCAACTAAGGTCAACTAACCTAAGGACTACGCAAACGTCCGTGCCGAGGGAGGATTCGAAATCCCGACGGCGAACGGCCGCACGAACCGAAGGAAGGCGCCCCGGCACGCACGGCTAGTCCGCCGCGGTGGAAATCTGTGGCAGTGTCGGAAAGGGCCACGCATCTCTGTGAAAGAAATCGTATCTCTTGTCATAGATCTCAAAGTGACAGGCGAGCAAGAATTGAAAAATACTGATCGTGGTAAGAGACTGCTTTGTTCTCAATGGTTAAAAAATGTCTTCAATGAAATGGAATCGATAGTGTTAATGAAACTTTTTTCCTTATGGTTTTCAAATTTTCAAATGTTTGTAGAGCTTATGGGACTTAACTACGGGGTCATCAGTCCCTAAACTTATGAACTAGGTACAACTAAGGACGTCACAAATATCCCTGCCCGAGGGGGGATTCGAACCCCCGACGGTAGTGGCCGTGCAGACCGTGACTGGAGAGCCTCAGTCCCCTCGGCCACCGCGGCCGGCCCTTATTGTTTCATTTATCCGGGTACATCAACTCGCAAAATTCACGTGTGTGGAGCACTGCAAATCCTTTATGTAATCATGCGGAACCATTTGATTTTGTGAAAAGAGGAGTCTGGATTGCAATTTCCAGACGTCGGATTTCCATATTTTTCAACGAAACTATAAACGGACAACGATACTGCAACTTTCCACCCGTTCGTAGCAAAATGAAATGTTGGAATGTTTGTTAACTTTGAGAGACTTAACTGCGGGTACAACAGTCCCTAAAGTTACGAACTACTTACGAAGTAGCTAATACTGAAGAGGACAGAAACATACGTGTTCGACGGGGGATTTGAACTCCCGACCGTAGCGGACGTTCAGACTGTGACTGGCGCGCCGCAGACCGTAGCAGGAATCGAGTACTGAACGGTTATTTTGAAGAAAAGGGCTCGCGTTTCACCGTCACCGCTTGCAGATATTTTCCGCGATGCCGTAAAAAAAAAAAAAAAAAAAACCTAACTGAAATTGCCATAAGGCGGCTACCACTGTCAATTACTTCATGCACTGTATTCTTCTTTATGTCTATTTTTAATAAACGTTGGATTTCCTTAATTGTTACTACTTCTCTTTCCTGTAACAAATCGTCGACAGGGGACTCATAATCAAGACGATTTATTACTAATTCATCCTCCTCTATTTATGTTGGCACAAGTTCTGACCTACCCATGGGCTTTGCAAATACTGTCAACAATAAATCTCCTACCTTATTTTTCTTCTCTATTTCCTCTCTTTCTGTAGCTTCCCTCCCCTTACATTTTCTTTCATACTCTTTCTTAATGGCATCATAATTACTACAATTATATGTATTATTTTGATCACTTAAACTATTTACAATAATCTCTTCTTCTGGTTGTACCCTGTCTTCTGCTACTGCTTCCTGACTGTCATTAAAATTATCGAATAAATTTAGAACTCAAAAAAAAATCCTTTTCATCCACTAATTAATGAATAGGAAAAGATGGCAACTCATCCTCGCTATCTGTATCTTCCCAGTTTATAGTGTCCCAGCAAGATATGTCCGCTTTACTTACATGTCCCTCTTCTTCTCCTCTTAATTGCAATAAATTGATTGAATGATTTTTGACCTTATCTCGCTGGACATCTTTTTTTCTTTACCAGTCATTCCTTAAGTTTTTTCTGGGCTAGGTGACCGAATCTCCACGATTTGAATGCCTTGCTTACTGTTTTATCTGCTTGCTGGATATTTCCTGACTCTTGAGCACACCAAGTTTGCCTTACTCACCTCCACGTTGGAAATAACCTTGCTGCCGGCCGCGGTGGCCGAGGGGACTGAGACGCTCCAGTCACGGTCTGCACGGCCACTACGGTCGGGGGCTCGAATCCCCTCTCGGGCATGGATATTTGTGCCGTCCTAGTTCGTAAGTAGTTCATAAGTAGTTTGTAAGTTTAGGGACTGATGACCCCGTAGTTAAGTCCCATAAGCCATACAGACATTTGATTTGATTTGAATAACCTTGCTGTTGACCATTCCCTCTATTCTGGAATCCGTACCCTTCCCTGCTCGTATTGCCTCCGGTTGCTTTATCAAATCCCCTTTGTGGCTGATTAAACCCATAACCTCCTCCCTGAAAATTACCTTCGTTGTTACGTGAACCGTAATTCATGTTTCGTTGGAGAAATTTATAATTATTTCTGGAAGAAATGTTTTGATTGTTATTATCATTCGGTTTGAAATTTTTCTGGTTACCGCCGTCCCGCTACATCTGTCACTGTTGTTATCTCGCGTACTGCGCTTTTTCCTGGCTTCATCCTCTGAGAAAATGAACTGCAGCTCTCTAAGTATGCCCTTAAAGGCCCCAACATCACCTCCACCTCGTCCAACCAAAGATAGCTGGTAGCGAAGGGGTAGCTTCATTGTACACATACGTATAAGTTCTCCATTACTGTACGGTGTATCTAAACACTGAATTTTCTTGTGTAAGTTCTCGAAAAACTTCACTGGACTCTTCTCCCGTGAGTTTTCGTACTGTACGTTTTGTAACAATTCGTACTTGATACGATTCTGTGCCTCTGTCGACCAGTATCTCGACAAAAACGCCGTCCGAAACTCCTGGTACGACTTGCACATATCTGCAACCTTTTGCATACTTTTCTGCTACCGCTCCCGACATATGTGCGCAAATAAAATCTAATTTATGTGTCACGCTCCAATGTTCAGGTATACCTACTTTAAACTGATCAATAAATGTCCTCGCATGTAATGCATTTCCTTCTTCGCGGTAGTGTCGGGATTTACGTATCGGGAGAAAATGATCCGTGTCATATCGCGTCACCATTCCGAACTGTGGCTGCTTCACAAACATGGCTTTGTCTTGCTGTGCACTCGTACACTAATCAGTGGCTGTGTCTCATTTATTCCCTGGCCTATGCCAACATATTAACAATATGTTGCATAGGCATTGAAAAATTTTGTTCCGTTACATGTGGTTCTCGTGTCTGTTGTGGCCTCGAAAAAATTTCGCTTTGACAATTTGTCGCTTGTGTTACTGGTTCTCTCATTTGATGCTTGGCAGTTCTGCCTGATGCCCCTGTCTCAGCACTGAATCTGCAGTTTGCATCGGCTGTGTACTTCTTTGACTATGAAATGCGTCATTACTTGTGTTTGCCCTCAGAAAGTGTTATATCTGGGGTATCAACTGTCTGCGTAACTTTAATGTTAGACGAATCGGTTGAATCAGTACTAGCACTGTCAGGCTCTATCTTTCCTTCAATTGTCTGTATCAACTCTGTTCGTAATTTTTCTAACTGATCCTTGGTTTTCGTCTTTTTTAACGCGATCTTCGCGACGTTCTTTTGCATACTTTGTTCTTCACAAATCTGTTGTGCCGGACGTGTAGCCTTCTTTGTAATTTCGTCTATCTTCTGATTTACTTTAATTACGGCCGATTGGATTCTGTCAACATCGGTACGCAATTCTTTGTGACCTCGCATTAACGTCTCAATAAAGTCGCGTGATTTCTTTGCGTCATTATTGATTTGTGTAGTTTGTTCCTTAATCTTAGCTATACCACTTTCCATTTGCATTCTAAGTTCACTGGTTTATGTTTTTATTTCTCTGTTCAACACTTGCTATTGTGTCTCTTCGTTCATTTTGTGTTTTAAAACCTGACGTGATATTTTGCTCTAATCTTTCAGTGTTTCTAATTTGCTGCATTAACAACTGTAATATCTTTGTCACATCTGCCGGCACAGCGTTACTTTTTGTCACCCCTTGTGTATGCAATCTACCGTTACTGAATGTACCAGTTATGGCACTCACGGAGTTACACATCGGCATCTGCAAATTCGTATTCTGCGTTTGACCTTGTCTTCCTACATTTACGTTATGTACTGTAGCAGTTGCGTCTAGTACCGTGCCATAATGTGGCATAAGTAATTCTTCTGACTGTAACTGCATGTTTGGCCGTAAAAAATTTATGTGGTGTACAGCACCAGTTGCATATGTCGCAGAACCGTGAAGTGGTGCTTGCATCTCCGCTGTCTGAACCTGTTGGTTCTTTCTGCCGTTTACAATATACGTAAACGGTTCTGCATATTGCAGCTGTGTGTTTTCTGTGTCACCTACAAGTGTGTCCTCATCTCTTGCCCTCTGCTTTCTGGTTATCACAAACGCGTATTCTGTTCTTGAATACAACGACTGTGCATCATATTTACCATCTCGTTTCGCTTCTGCTCTTTCAATATCTATCATAGAATTGTCGATGTCCGACTCGGAAAACGCCGTCCTATTATCCATATTCTCTGGAATCTCCGTATTCACGCCCAACCTATCTTCACCTGTCGAAACAAAATCCGTTCTATCCCTATCTGTGGAAGATGGTGATGCAGTACCTTCTTTGTTGTTGTCCGCCAACTAGTTTACCTCTGCCTGAGACTCACGTAATTTCTGTGCCTGAAATCTAGTCAACATATGACCGACACCTTCATACTCAATTCCACAAACCAACAACTAGTTACAAAACTTACTACCCACTCACCATTTGGATGAACCAAAATCAACGACGAATGCTGCGTCAATTTGCACCTGCGCGCCAGCAAAAGAAAAACTAATTACTATACACAAATCACTCAATTATACAAAAATTAACTATCTATCTTCCAGCCAGGCAACACGCAACCTACCCCCCAGGGGGCCCACAGCTCTTTTGTGGGTACGTGTGTGGCGCGCACGGGGCTCCGAGCCGAAGCAGTCTTCCTTCCCGTGCCACGCTGCTTCAGTGACCCCCCCTTCCCCGGTTCATGCCTTAGCCCAGAGATGGGTGTCCCATATGAGTTTGAAGTGATCTCTTGTACTTGTACCAGCTTATTTCCTTTCTAGGTTTCTCTTCTCCTAAACTTTACTTCTGCCTTCGCTCCTTACTGTATTCTTCTAGCCTTCATCTCCTCTAGTCTCCGCCTCGTCGTTTGAGACTCAACCTTTCCCACTTCCTTCTTCTTTCCTCTTTCCTTTCTTCCTCCCTGTGCGTTCCTGAAGGCCGCCCACGCAGTCTTTGCGTAACAGGTGACTGGGCAATGCGTAAGTCCCAGCCCTGGTTGGCATGTAGGGCTCGTGGAGGGGTGATTACCCGAGCTGTAACCTCACGACAGTGCCGATTGGTCCCTCCGTCCGTTTCTCGGGAGGTGTGACCTGAAATGTGCACAATCACCTAAGGCGGGTGAGCTCTCAGTGAGGTTTCCCCATTAGAAAGGAGCACGCCATCGGAGACGCCAGTAATCATGGGGGACAACTTGGCAATGACTTCTTCTTCTTTTTCAACTTCGGCATTTACCCAGAAAAGGACACACGATGAATCCAAGTCAAAGAAAATTTTGCCTAACTTGCCAAAGTTCTTAGTCGTTTCACGCAATGATGGCAAAGATTTCACATCAATAACTCCCTTTGTCATACAATGGGGTGTTGACGCGATAGCACGTCCTGTTAAAACTTGTTCCCGCCAAAAAAGTGGGACTGTTGCTGGAAAAGGAAGGTGCCTTTAAAGTTCAAAACCTGTTTCGCACCACACTTAGACACCTTTCCTGTTCAGGTCGAACCTCGTCGTACCCTAAACTCGTCGCGGGGGTTTTGTTCTCACAATCCCTTGACGGCCTGTCCGATGAGGAACTACAGGAGTACCTTTCTGACCAGGGTGTAACAGCAGTACATAGAGTGATGAAGAGAGTTAACAACAGCTTATTACCGACCCAAACAGTTTTCTTGACCTTCGACAAAGTTGACCTTCCTTCGAAGATAAAAGCATGTTATGAAATACTCTCCGTTCGACCATATGTCCCTAATCCCACCAGATGTTACCAGTGTCACCGGTATAATCATACACGTCAGTCATGTCCCAATGCAGCGAAATGCGTCACCTGTGGTAGAGACGCCCATGAGGGTGACTGTCCGCCTCCGTCCCCTCGCTGCATCAACTGCTTGGGTGACCATGCTGCTAATTCGCATGAATGCCCAGTATATAAAGATGAACGAGCCATCCAGGAAATCCGAGTCAAGGGAAAAGTTTCCACGTCTGCTGCCCGGAAGTTATTGGCGAGTAGAAAGCCTGCTGCGCTCCCAGCGGGTACCTACAGCAATGTCCTTTCCTCTCCTCGACCAACAAAGGTAATGGGTACGCAGACGTGTGACTTTACCTTCAGTGACTCAGTTGTTAGATCAGCCAGCTCAAAGATTGCCCGCTCGCATCTCCAATGACTTCTGCTCAATCTAGATCCCAGCCCACTTCCGTCTCACAGAAACCACGGGCCCCTAAGTGGGAAGCCAGGATTTTGAAAAAAGATCCTGTTCGTGGAGATTTTCTGAAAGCTTCATCTTCTCAACCGTCAGCCGCTCATTCTTCGAGCAGAACTGTCTCCAAAAAGACATACACAAAGAGAAGTTCCCCTCCTTCGCCGCCCCGGCGTGGCTCTTCGGTCACTGCATCCAGCAGCAGACAGCCCCGGCCACCCTCTGTCTCGCCAGGACGCTCTACTGCTTGCCGATCTGCCGGCATTTCACCGGCGGAGAAAGCTGCCCCTTCCGATTCATCCAGGTAGGTGGCAGAACTGATGTCTGAACCCGTGGAACACGATTGTCCATCTGTCAATGGCAGTAGCAGTGCCCCCTCGCAGCCAAGACCTAAGCAGCCGTCGAGGTGATCCCCTCTTGCTTTCTCCCTTTTTCTTCTTCCTTCGCTTTCTTTATGGCATTCCTTCAGGGGAACATCAGAAGTATACGTTCCGACCGCGATTGCACTGCCCGCTTATAGTCGCTCTTCAAGAATTGAAGCTCCGTCCAACCGATCGTGCCGATTTCCCGCACTATACTGCAGTGCGTTTTGATTTACCTCCTGTGGAAGGCATTCCTGCCCATGGAGGAGCTATGCTGTTCATTCGGGAAGACGTTTATTATCATCCCATCCCCCTGCAAACTTCCCTACAGGCGGTTGCCGTCCGTGTCACCATCCCCGCATTCACCTTCGGTATTTGTAATGTCTACATCCCGTCGTCGTCTGTCGTTCTTAGGGCAGACATATTGGAACTAGTTGCTCAGCTTCCTACGCCATTTTTGTTGATCGGCGACTTCAGTGCCAACCACCCTCTATGGGGCTCTCCTGCTCTTTGCCAGAGAGGCAGTCTATTGGCTGACATCTTCATCCATCTTAACCTTGTCTGCATAAATACCGGCGAACCGACTTTCCTATCTGACACGACGCATACCTATTCCCATCTGGACTTCTCAATTTACACTACTCTACTTGCACAACGTTTCGAATGGTATGTTCTGTCTGAGAGGTACTCGAGCATAATTTCTTTAATACATCATACTACTTCTCCATGTCCCATCAGCTGGAACATCTCCAAAGCCGACTGGGGGCTCTATTCTTCCATGGCCGTTTTCTGTAATCAGAACTTCCCCAGCTGTGACAGTCAGGTCAACTATCTCACGGACGTCATCCTCACCGCTGCCGAACATTCCATACCCCGAACCTCAACATCTCCACGTAGGGTCCCAGTTCCCTGGTGGAATGCAGCATGTAGCGACGCTATTCGAGCCCGGCGACGTGCTCTACGAATATTTCAACGCCGGCCTACCTTGGAAAATTATATTAATTACAAAAGGCTACGAGCGAAATGCCGTCGTGTAATTAAAGAAAGCAAAAAAGCTTGCTGGATTTCTTTCACAAGTTCTTTCAACAGATCTACTCTTTCGTCGGTTGTCTGGGGTAACCTGCGCCGATTATCTGGCACTAAGGTCCACTCCCCATCCCTGGCCTGAACATAGCAAACCAAGTTCTTGTGGAACCTGTCGATATCTACAATGCTTTGGGCCGCTCTTTCGCTGAGGACTCGAGCTCAGCTAATTATCACCCTGCCTTCCTCCCCGAAAGCAGGCCGAGGAGGCACGGCCTTCTTTTACGTCTTTTTACAATGCCACTTTCACCATGCAAGAGCTAGAACGTGCCCTTGCCGTCTCCCGATTCTCTGCTCAGGGGCCCTATGCCATTCATATTCAGATGCTGAGGAACCTTTCCCCTGCAGGTAAATGCTTTCTTCTTCGCACTTACAATCGCGTCTGGACTGAAGGTGATATTCCCACTCGTTGGCGTGGAGCAATCGTTGTCCCCATACCCAAACCAGGGAAGGACAAACATTTTCCTTCCAGCTATCGCTCTATTTCCCTGACCAGCTGAGTCTGAAAGGTAATGGAGCGCATGGTCAATGCTCGGCTGGTTTGGATACTCGAATTTCGACATCTTCTCACTAATATCCAATGCGGGTTTCGAAAGCATCGCTCTTCTATTGATCACCTCGTTATCTTGTCGACCTTCGTTATGGATAACTTTTTGCGGAAGCGTCAGACGGTGGCTGTTTTCTTCGATTTGGAGAAAGCTTACGACACTTGTTGGCGGGCGGGCATTCTCCGCACCATGCGTACATGGGGTTTTCGCGGCCGTCTCCCCCTCTTTATTCGTGCTTTTTTGAAAGATCACGTGTTCAGGGTACGAGTGAGCTCTGTTTTGTCGGACACCTTTCGCCAGGAAAATGGGGTGCCACAGGGCTCTGTTTTGAGCGTGGCACTTTTTGCCATTGCGATCAACCCAATTATGCATTGCCTCCAAATTGATGTTTCAGGCTCCCTGTTTGTGGATGACTTTACAAACTATTGCAGCGCTCAGAGAACGTGTCTCTTGGAGTGACGTCTTCAGCATTGCCTTGACAGTCTGTATACCAGGAGTGTCGCAAACGGCTTCCGTTTCTCCCATGAGAAAACGGTCTATATCAACTTCTGGAGAAACAGAGAGTTTCTTCCACCATCTCTCTATCTCGGCCCCGTAGCTCTCCCCTTCGTAGAAACGACGACATTTTTAGGGCTAACGTTGCATAGGAAACTCAGCTGGTCTCCACAAGTGTCTTCTCTGGCTGCTCGCTGCACTCGTTCCCTCAACGTTCTCTCTGTTCTTAGTGGTACATCATGGGGAGCGGATCGTACCGTCCTACTTCACCTCTATCGGTCTACTGTCAGATCCCAGCTGGATTACGGGAGTTTCGTGTACTCTTCTGCACGGCTGTCCATTTTATGCCGCCTGAACTCGATTCACCATTGGGGGCTACGCCTGGCGATAGGAGCTTTTTACACTAGCCCTGTTGACAGCCTCTATGCCGAATCTGCTGAATTACCTTTACCCAATCGACGTGACATATTGCTATGTTGGTATGCATGCCGTCTGCTTTCGATGCCCCACCACCCTTCCTATTCATCATTTTTAATGACTCCCTCGATAGCCATTACAAACTGTCTGCGATTGCCCTGCTCCCTCCTGGACTCCGTTTTCATCGCTTGCTTCGGCAGCTTGATTTTACCCTCCCTTCCACATTTCAAATAGGTGAGAGCCCAGTGCCACCTTGGCTTTCGGCTCAAGTTCGCGTTCACCTCGAACTAACCTCACTCGCGATGGAGAGTACTTCAGATGCTGTTTACCGCTCGAGATTTTTTGAATTTCGTGCACGGCTCGAAGATTCCGTCTTGATATATACAGATAGCTCAAAGACCAATGAAGGTGTCGGATGTACGTTTGTCGTGGGGATAACGGTTTTCAGTAAAGGCTTAATGACCACTGCTCGAATTTCACAGCTGAGCTTCTTGCCCTCTATCCGGATGTACTCTACAACCACCGTTCTCATTCCTCTGTCGTCTGCTCTGACTCCCTCAGCGCCATCCAGAGTCTGAGCGATCCCTTTTCGGCCCATCCTGTTGTGCACCGAATCAATCGCTCCCTTCTGTTATTAGCTGCCGACGGCCCTCGCGTTCACCTCCTGTGGGTACCTGGCCACACAGACGTACCTGGTAACGAGGCTGCTGATACTGCAGCCAAGGCTGCAACTCTTTTACCTCGGACAGCTACGTACTGTGTGCCATCGCATGATATTCAAGGGGCTCTTTCCTGTCGCCTTATATCGTCGTGACATAATGTGTGGTCTTCACTTACAAATAATAAGCTTTGGACCATTAAACCGCTCCCGGTGGCTTGGATGATCTCCTCACGACGCTTGCGATGAGAAGAGATCATCTTGGCCCGGTTGCGGATCGGACATTGTCGGTTCAGCCACCGCCACTTGCTCACTGGTGACCCTGTACCGTTATGTTCCTGTGGCTACCCGCTGTCGGTGCGCCATGTTTTATTGTCGTGCACTACATCCGCCGGACACACTGGAAGAAATTTTAGCTGATAACGCGCGGGCTGTTGCTCTAGTATTGAATTTTATCAACTTGACCAATTTGTCAAAGGACATTTAGCTCTTCCCTTTGTTGTTTTTTATTCTATATTTTCAGATGCTTTTCTATAGTCTTACTGTCCTTGGGTATATCCCAGTTATGATTCGGGCGCCAATGACCTCAGCAGTTATGCGCCCTAAAACCACAGAAAAAAAAACACGTGACCTAATCTGACTGCTGCTAATATGCTGCTCTGACTCTATCTACACAATTAAACTACCAAGTCAAACATTCAAAAAACGATATTTTTTAACAGGACAACACTCAGCCCTTACCAAACTATTCTGGCAGCTATCTTATCTTTTATCTATCCTGGCAGGGTCGCCATTATCTAAAGCTCTGCACATCACATTCCGTCTCTTCAGTTGGAGAGACGACTTATTTCACCTTGTAATTCGCTATAGCACTGATCTGTAATATTTTTGTACCCTTAAACGTTTGGCTCTGCATGTGGAACAAATCTGACATGACTCATAGGCTTAGACATCAGAAAGTAGTGCTCATTTCGGCCAAAAACTTCCTACTGCAATTGGTGAAGCCATTTTCCCCTAGTCAGACTAATATTGGCTGGGTACGCTAATTCAGAAAATTAGCCCACCAGAAAATGCCATTGAAAATCGTCCGCAGACGTTAAACATCTCAATTATGGACTGGCAAAATATCAACTGCTCTGTGATTGTACCGTAGAGAAGACGCCTAAGTGTCCATCGACAATTTACTTTAGCAGCAGCTACCAAATCTCTCCTACCACGTATCTGCCCTCAGCAGCCAATCAGCATCATCGTAACAACACGCCTTCTGCCAGCATTCGCCAATAACAGCACGTGTTACATACATCATAGGCCATTCCGTAAAGTTGTTGTTTTAGTCTAGAATGCGTGGCTCTCGTAAAGTTATTTGGCGTCAACCTCCCCCTCCTTCCTCTCTCTCCGTTGTCCGACTAAACGCTCTTAGATGCGACCCGCCTGCTGTTTAAAAGGCGTCCCCTTGGTGCGATTGTTAGCTTCAGGTCATCTCTTTCCACCTGCTGACTCACTGTCGTTGCCTCGCTCTGGCTACACCGTGAAGTGTCACTTGTCTGCATGCAGTATCCTCTCGTTAAACATTAAACACAATTGACAAATTCATGTGTAATTACCCATTACACTCGTGACATATACAAATATGATGTTTGAGGTATCAAATGAATCGGAATGACGAATAGAATGTGATTTTCTACATGAAATGGTCATGGAAGGCAGCCAGAAAAGCTTGAGGCCTTACAACAGTCGCAGCGACTGCCACACGGTCGCTCTCGGTCTAGCTCCAGTGGACTGCTTGCTGTCCTGCTGTCATCCATTTTTTTATTTGCGCTCCCACATTTCTTATTTACTCCTTTTCAACGCTGGTCTACTGGTTCTTCGCATATTGTTTACCAACAATGACTAGTAATATACATTTTAAACGTATTTTATAATTTTGTAACTTAGGGTTCATAAAAATTGCATTCGGCATCCTACATATTTTTATTATTATTTGAATGTTTTTAGATTTCATTTGATTCATTCAGTGATTAGTATTTAATGTAATTTTACATTAATGTGGTGCAAGACTGTTGAAACAAATAGTTTTCCTCATTTTTCCCTATCCGGTATGTGGCAGTTAGGTGATTGGAATTATTAGTGTTCTTAGTTACTTTTTTCTTTTTTTCGGAAAAATGGAAAACAAGTTGTGCACGATATCGGCCTAGTACGAACAGGTATTTCCAATTCGGTTTGGGGTTGGCGTTTTTCTTTTTTTTTTCTTTTTTTTTTTTGATAGGTGTACTAAACTGCTAATGTTATCAGTCTTCTGGTGTGGAGGGGAAGGTGGGAGGATAGGAAAGGAGGAGAGGGGAGAAACGAAATGCAGTCCGGAAAGTAAAGAAGCAAGGAAGCCTGCATTAGTTCGGGGACCCATACCGCACCGCATGTACTACAAAAGAACTGCGTGGCTTCTATTTTGAAAGATGTAGACTGCAAAAGTATTGTATTCAATCTTAAAAATTGTCGTTAAGCTTTCATAAACAAACTAATGAGTTTCTAACTAATTTGATTAGTATTATCAGATAGTAATTAGATGAAAGAGGTACGGTGCAACTGTAAAACGGAACGTTTCCAAAAAAGAAACAGTGAACACGTTCCCAAAATTGAAAGAGGTTTCCCGTCTCTACGTGTCGATTTCCAGTGCACGCCGTGTTGTAGTTCGTCGGTGTGGGGCGCGACTGGCACCGGGCCGTGTTGTTGCAGGTGAAGTGGGCGCAGCAGCAGGTGGTGCTGTCGCGGCGCAAGCGCGACCTGCTGGCGCTGGGGCCGGGCCCGCCGCCGCCGCAGCCCCTGCAGCCAGCGGGACGCCACGAGCGCCAGGGCCCACCGCAGCCCCTGCAGACAGCGGGACGCCACGAGCGCCAGGGCCCACCGCAGCCCCTGCAGACAGCGGGACGCTACCTGCGCCAGGGCGCCGCCAGGCCCGCGCAGCCCGCCGTGCCGCTCGACGACCCGCGCTGGCCCCAGATGTGGTACCTGGTGCGTACTCCACACTGCAGACACTGTCCTCGTTCAGTAGGCGACGAGTACTGTAAACACAGTACTGATAACAAATACCCAGGTGTCAGTGAACTGTCACCTTCTGTCACCAGCAAACCGGCACTATTAATGGATAATGACAAAATTTGAATTTATAGTTAGCTCAACACACAGGTAACATTAACAACAACGGCTAAAGGTGGCCGCATCAACGAGTGTACCGAGTCCTCGACCCTCGAGCATCGCGAGGTATCGCACTACCCGTCGTCCAATCATTCCTCTCTCCTATCCTCTTTACTTGCTCGTATTCTTTATTTTTTTCCCTCTTAAATCGATGTATCATTCAATTACAATAGTTATAATTTTCATTTACAGTTTTATTTCATCAGTTCGTTAAGATGTGTACTGTTATTTGTTAAGCTTACTGGACTTAACTTGCGAGGTCATCAGTCCCTGACCGTACAGAATACTTATGAACAACCTTACACAAAAGACCACAAAAGACAGCACAAACATCCATGCTACAGGGGGGACATTGCAACCTCCGACAGGGACCGCGGCCTGTATGTTGTTCAACTTCACTAGATATAAGAAGATTTATACAGTAAACAAAAAAAGACATATTGTTTGTTGTTGTGCACTTTAGTCCGCAGTCTGTGCAGGCCTCTTCATCTGAGAGTACGTTCAGCAACCTACATTCTTTTGAATCTGCTTACTGTATTCGTCCCTCGGTCTCCATCTACTATTTTTACCCCACGCACTTCCTTCTAATACTAAGTTGATGATTCCTTGATGTCTGAGAATGTGTCCCACCAACATATCCCTCCTCTTAGGCAGGATACACCAGAAACTCCTTTTCTCCCCAGTTCTGTTGAGCACCTCACCATTAGTTACTTGATCTACCCATCTAATCTTAATCATTTGTCTGTAACACTATGTTTCGAAAGCTTCTATCATCTTTTTTTCTGAACTCCTTATTGTCCACGTTTCACTCCCACATAATGCTACACTCCATACAAAGGCTTTCAGAACGGACTTCCTAACATTTAAACTAATATTGTATGTCAACAAATTTCGCTTCATCAGAAACTCTTTTCTTATCATAGCCATTCTGCATTTTATATCTTCTTTACTTCGGCCGTTAGAAGTTGTCTTGCTACCTAAATAAGCAAATTCGTCTACTACTTTTATTGTCTCATTACCTAATCTAGTTCCTTCAGCATCGCCCGATTTTCTGACACTACACTCCATTACCCTTGTTTTACTCTTGTTAATGTTCATCTTATACCTTCCTTTCAATACACTGTCCAGTCCGTTTAATTGCTCTTCCAGGTCTTTCTCTGTCTCTGACATAATTCCTATGTCGTCAGCTAACTGCAGCATTTTTACCCCCTTTCCCTGTACTTTAATGCCCTCTCCAAATTTCTCCTTGCCTTCCTTCACAGCTTGCTCAATGTACAGATTGAACAACATTGGGGAAAGGCTACAACCTTGTCTTACTCCCTTCCCCTACCACTGCGATCAATTCATAAGTTGACCCCTGCTACCTTCAGAATCTGAAAAGTGTATTCCATGCAACATTGCCAAAAGCTATCTCCAGATGCAACAAATGCCAAAAACGTACGTTTCCGTTTCCTTAATCTATCTTCTAACAAGGGAACCTCTGTATCGCACCCCCCTTATATTTAGTTATAAGTTGGTGCAGTGGATGGGCCGTGAAAAAGTGAACACAGATTAATCGAGAAAACTGGAAGAAGTTGTCTGGAACTATGAAAAAATATGCAAAATTTAAAAACTGAGCAGTCCACGCGAAAAATAAGCAACGTCGAGCCGATACGTGTACAGGTGCCCCGTGGTCCTGTGGAGCTGCGGAGTGAGAGGTCGAGCCTTCCGACTGGGCAGAATTTTCACTTTCAGAAAATGATTATCTGTCCGCCGTCCGTGCGTCCGACACAAGGCAACTGCGCCGCAGTATGCGGACGCTACGCGTGAACACTCGACGTGGTTGGACTGCAGTGCAGGGCGGAGAGAGTGTTCCTGCTGGCAGTCGACTGGGCGAGAGTGTACCAGGTGCACCAGCTGTGTGAACCCGGCAACTATAGCTCGCGACGTCAGTCAATATTTTCCGAGCATTAAGGTATCCAACAGTTCCTTAAGGGATTGTCGAGCATTTGTATGATTACTCCATTCAGCTGTTGGTAAATAGTGTAAATAGTGAGTGTGGTGATCAAGGTAGAAGTCGTGGAACCAGGTGGAACCTGAAGACGTAAGTTCAGTGCGTTAGGAACCATGTATATCAATAATTTATTAAAGCCAGAAATGAGATACAGACTTACAGAGTTGGGGATTGCATTACGCTAAACAAATCGGCTTGGACTTGAAGGCTTCTATCTCATTTGCTTGTCACGTTCAAAAGAAAAAGCCAAATTAAGAGCAGAAAGATTACCGAATATGTAGACAAGAACTACGCGAATAAACTGGAAGAACTTTTAGAGTGTTCCAAGAAGTTTGTACAGAAACTAACGTCAGATTCCAACAGTCCAATTTTAACTATGAAATGAACTGTAGAGCAGCTGCATGCCCCTTCACACAGTTATACCGTACAATATCCTCTGAACAAAGCAGGATTTCTTTTACCTAGATTTTATTTATGTTTGCACGAACTAAAAAAAGAGAAAAAAGGTGTATCTGGACCGCAAGTTGAGCAAAAGGTGAGTAGGGTACTTGCGCAAACCCCGAATGTCATTTTCAATTGCAGTGCGTCAGGAGAAATGGAGAAAAGACTAGTGAAAGGCTTTAATGAACGTGTCATTGCGCCTTACGCGAACAAAGATTTTGCCTTACTCCTTGACAGCTATACAGGACAGAAGGATCAGGCAGTGTGCAATTTTAGTGTGGGAGTAGACGTGACTACCATTCCTCCAGGTTGTACACCTCTTGTGCAACCGTTGTGTGTGTTTGATTTTCGGCACGTGAAATACTTTGTGAAGAGATTGTATGATTTTGCAAAGCTACACAGGTACACAGAGCAGTATCGTTTACATGATCGTGTATCTATTATCAAAGTTTAGGCGATCACACATAATCAACTTCGCTCTCCGAAATTCCAGGACATGTTCCGATTTGCCTGGACATCTGCAGGATTTGACAGTATACACACGGAAAATATCTAAAACGTTAAAAACACACGTTTTGACAGATCAGAGAGAAAACTGTGCGACTGCGAAAGTGTTGCAATCATTTCTTGCAGATCATGTGACAAACTCTAGCGTTTTGATCACTTTTTTGGGAGTGATTATCACATCCACAAGGAAACCTAAATCGAGCCAGGTAGAATCTCTCTATCAATTCAACAAGTGTACAAGTTAGATGGATCGACAAGAGATTCCTGTCATGTGACGCACCGTCACCAGTGTCTTATAGAATACATCAGACGTGTTTTGCTGTGCAGGAATAGGTTGAGCTATGACCTTGCGATCAAATGTATCAGGTTCCCATTGGAGAGGCACTTCTTTTCGCCTGCTAATCGCACGGTCCTCCGGTGCGGTCGCAAAACACAGAGACTGAACTGATTACAGCGAACAGGGACGTCACTGAACGGACGGGCAGATCATAATTTTGCGAAAAAATAAAAACTTTCGTTCGAGGGAAGGCATGAACCGAGTACCTCTGCACCGCAGTTCCTCACGCTAGCCACAGGGCTACCCTCCCCTCCCCTATCCTCACAACCTGCTGGACGTTCCGTATATTCCGCATCGACTGCTCAGTTTTTATATTTTGCTTATTGTTTCATAGTTACACACTACTTCCAGTTTTCTCGATTGATCTGTGTTCTGTTTTTCACGGCCTGTCCACGGCGCCAACTTTATAACTAAATCTGAGGGGGGTGAGATGGGAAGGTTTCCCTTGTCAGAATAAGTCGTAATGTGCGCATTGCCCCGTGCGTTCCTAGACTTTTCCTAATCCAAATCGATCTTCCCCAAGGTCGGATTGCACCAGTTTTTCCATTTGGCTGTATATAATTCATGTAATTTCACATTTGTCTGCACTCGCTTTCTTAGGTATTGGTATCACTATGTTCTTCTTGAAGTCTGAGGGTATTTCCCCTGTCTCATACATCTCTCATACCAGGTGAAACAATTTGTTCATGACTGTTGTCCTAACGATAATAGCAGTTCAGACGGGACATGGTCTTCTCCGGCGACTTGTTTCTACTCAAATCTTTTAGTGCTCTGTCAAATTCTTCTCGCAGTATAGTATCTGCTCTCTCATCTTCCTGTACTTCGTTATCCACTTCTCGAATAGAATAGAACCACTGAAAAATACGGCCTGCTTCAGTAGCCAGGCGACAGGCGTTTGTAAGCGAGAGCTGAGGACAGAGCGGAGACAGGCGCAATGCTACTGAAGTCATCAGAGCTGTGTACCAAGACCACTGATCAGCCGTCTGGCAGACGATGAACACGTAAGCGTGGAACCTACGCATAAAAACACCGGAAACCATCTCTGTAGAAGTTGATTATGCACTGAAACAATTAGAAAGCTGCGGAGCCTCTACAGAGAGTATAATAGCAAATGAAATGCTGAAACTAGGCGAGAGCTACCGGATAGAACCTTTCAGAATACCAATCAAAAATGCATGAAATCTGAAACAATAAGTGATATCTCTGGAACAACAATATATATCAAACTACGACTTTCACAGGCAAGAACTTACGGCAGTGCCTTATGACGGTAACTGCTATCAAACATTCTATTACGTTAAGAAATATTATTTTTAACACAAATTTACGATTTTTTAATGGAGACCCTATATTACTTCTTACGCAATCAGTAGCACGAAAGAGCGCACAATGAAGGGAGTAGCCTAGTCCACATCGCTGACGCTTGAGACAAAAGAAGGGCGCGCGAGCGCGGACTGCCAGCGACCGCTAGCCCGCCGTTTCTAGCACCAATATCTCTGGCCGTGGCGGACGTGACCGATGCAGTTCCGTCTGCGATTTTTCATGTTGTTGATTGCATTAAAAGTAACATGGGGTATCCATTAAAATCGAAACAGGTTTGTGTCGAGAATAACATTCCTTTGCGTTTTAGAATGACTCGTAGGATTGCTTGGATCAGCCCCTGGCGCATGTTCGTGCCCGCGAGACTCGTTTCTGTGGATCCGCTTTTGTCCCAGAGATATTCGAGGTGAAATGTTTACCTGGGCGGTTAGAGTCCTCCCTCGGACATGGGTGTGTGTGCTGTCCTTAGCATAAATCACTTTAAGTTAGTTTAAGTAGTTTAGAAGTCTATGGACTGATGAGGAACGTATTTAAGTCCCTTGCATTTTTTGTTTAAGTGGTACCCTGTGGATAAACATCGCCTTCTCATCGTGAATGCTCAGCAGGTGCGAGCCCGTAGGAGAGTGAATGAGCGGCCCCACAGCCTAGCCGCTCTGTGTAGTCCCACTGTTAGCTAACCTGCTGTTGTCTATTTGGTTTGTAAAAATGATTTTTGAAATGCTACTCATTTAAAGCAGTGACAATAATTCAGTCAGTTAAAAGTAATACTGCGGATCAGAGGGTGGATTGTTAGATCCTTTAATCGGGTATGGAGGTTAGAAAATTTAAAAAGGGAAATTAACAGGATGAAGTTAGATATAATGGGGCTTAGAAAAATTCGGTGCAAACATGAACAGGATTTCTGGTCGGATGATTACAGCATTATAATTACCAAATCTGTTAGGAGTATTACAAGTTTAGGTCTAATAATGAATAAGAAAACAGAAATGCGGGTAAGGTACTATGAACAACACAGTGATGGCTTTATCGTAGTGAAGATAGATCAGAAACCAATAACGACCACATAGCATACGTTTCTATGCCAACTAGCTCTGCCGATGATGAGAAGTCCGAAGAAATATTTGAGGAGGTAAAAGAAGTTATTCAGACACATAAGGAAGAGGAAATCTTGATTGTGATGAGGGACTGGCAGTAGGTAATAGGAAGAGAAAGAGAAGGTAAAGTAGTAGATGAACGTGGGTTAAGCAAAATGAATGAAAGTCAAAGCCGTCCGGTAGAATTTTGCACAGAACGTAATTTTGTAATAACAAGCACTAGGTTTAAGAACCACGAAAGAAGTTTTTACGCGTGGAGGAGATCAGGAGACACCGGAATGTACACTAAAGATTTTAGAAGGGTAAGACGTAGATTTCGAAATCAGGTTTTAAACTGTAAGACATTTCTTGGGGCAGATATAGACTCTAACCACATCTCGTGGTCATGAATTGTTCCCTGAAACTGAAAATAACTTCAGAAAGGTAAGAAAATGAGGAGATCGAACCTGGATAAATTGAAGGTTCATGAAGTTCTTGAGAGTTTCAGAGGAAGCTATAGGCAACAATTGACAGAAACGGGTGAAAATAAAACACTAAACGAAGAATGGGTAGGTTTGAGAGATGAAATATTAAAGGCAGCAGAGGAACAAACTCGTAGAAAGGCGAGACTGACAAAAAAATTCCTTGGATATAACAAGAAATAATGAATTTCACTGATGAAAGGAGAAAATATGAAACTGCAGTAAATGAAGCAGGTAAAATGGAGTACAGGCGACTGAAAATTGAGATTGTCAGGATCAGCTAAATGGCTAAGCTGGAGTGGCTAGAGGAAAAATGCATGTCTGTCGAAGAATGCATAAGTTGGTGAAAGATACTTACCATCTACAAGAAAATGAGACATTTGGAGACAAGAAATGCAGCTGTACGAATATCAAGAATTCCGATGGAAAATCAGTGCTGAGCAAAAACGTGAAACCTGAAAGATGGAAAGAATATACAGATGAGCTCGGAAAGGAAATGAACTTTAAAGTCAATATTGTAGGTAGGGAAGAGGAAGTAAATGATGAAGAGATAGGTAACTGAGTATTAAGAGAAGAATTTGACAGAGCACTGAAAGAGCCAAGTCGAAGCAAGGCCACTGGAGTGGACGACATTCCCTCAGAACTACTGAAGTCTCTGGGAGAGCCAGCCGTGACAAATCTATTATACCTGGTGTGCTAGATGTATGAGACAGGAGAAATAGCAGGACACCGTCGAGGAGGAGACGGAAAGCTGGCATTTCTTCGTTCTGTGGTTCAGCAATGGGAAAGGTTAGGCGGCTGCCTGAGCGACACGAGGTCGAATCGGGCCTCCTACAAAATTACGACAGCTGACGAGACCAGGTGAAAGGTGAAAGGTGATCTAGTCCTCAGATCGCCAGGTGTGTGCGACGTACCGCGTGAATGTAGACAGTCTTACATCGGGCAGACAGTGCGCAATATTGAAAAGCGCAGTGTCGAACGAGAAAGATGTTTCCGTTTACGTTATCCCTCTTATCGCTCTGGAAAACAAACATCGAATTGCGTTTGATGAGACACCAGCCATTATCAGAACAAATACTTTCTGGGTTAGCGCAATGAAAGAGGCGAGCGAAATTAAAGTATCTGAAGAAGCGACTGTTAGTAGAGCGGCGGCTCGCAGCTGAGCAGAGCTGCCGCAGGTGGCGGAGCACCAGTGACGTCACAGAAGCCGCGCAGGTGGGTAAGGGCGGCGTCGACAGTGGGCGGGAGCTCGTGGCCACCGACGCTAGAAGCCCGAGAGAACTTCATCAGAAGAATATCTTACGATAGACTGTTTTCTAGAAATAGGATAAGAAAACATTGTGGAATCTGTCAACGTTTAAACAATGGCTGTCTGAGAAGAAGGTAAAGGCGCTGCAAATAAAGCAACAAAAAAATTAAAAAAAGAAAAGCGCCGAGTTAGTAGGTCCTGCGCAGTATGATCTGGATCGCAGTCCTCGCGATTGCCTCGTATTGTAGAGTAGTGCAGTAGAACGGTGTGCTGCGTTTGACGGTTGCGGCTGCGGCGCTGTTGCAGAACCGCGGCCACGGGCTCGACATGAACGTGCAGGCCGCCTGGCTGGAGGGCGTCACGGGCCGCGACGTCGTCGTCACCATCCTGGACGACGGCCTCGAGTACGAGCACCCCGACCTGCACAAGAACTACGTGAGTAGCACGCCGACTGCGCTGTCCGTCCTGAACCCTCTGTCCGTAACGGGCCGAATGTTCGGCAGCTCCGGCATCTGCACGTCCCTCACCTCCCTGTGCGTAACCTGCTACCACCTCTCTTTGTCCCTCTTCTCTTCTGTGTAGAGGGTGCTGAAGAAAGTAAATTACGAAACGATAGCATAAAAGTATTATGTCATTTTGCACTTGGGCAGCAAAATAACTTCCTAGGGCCATTGTAGAGAAGATGTTGAATTACAGATTGGCAATGGGGACAAACGTGTTTCTGAAGAAAAGCAATCCTTTGCACCAGATAGCAATTTTAGTATTGGGACCTCTTTTCTGGACTGTAGCAATGTGCGGCAGTGGGACGTGGACGTGCGGTCGCTGACAGCTGCTGACAGCTGGTGACGCTGCTGACAGATGCTGACACGGCCGGCTGCTGCTCTCTGGAGGACCGCGGCGCCCGCCCCTGTTAAGGCACTCCAACTTCTTGTCTGGATGTTAGTGATTAAATAACGTTTAATGCAACTATTCGACTGAATCGCTTATTTCAAAATGGCTCTATGACCGTATGATATAGATTCGAGGAAAGTGGAATAGTTTTAATAGTTTACAGGACAGTTTCATATCTGTTGGGAGAGACCACTATTAACAATTATTATGATTTGTCATGCACGCAAGTATTGTGTCCATCTATTGACCAGAGTTGAATCTGTGTCTCGGACATATGGCTCTTCTGAAATAAGTTAGGAATAAAAATGTTTGAACATTTACATCAGAAAACGACCTGTTAAATGAACATGCTACTAAATGTTAAAGACGATTTTTGGGAATTCATAAAACCTGTTCACGAAAACCAACCGTTTATCAACATTCAAAATCACATACATCATTGCCTTTCGATTTTTTCCATCCCATAGCGAAGACAGGCAACGATGTTGTTCATCTTTACTTTTAGGCTCCAGAAAATGTAGTAGAATTGTTAACTCATCACCTCGAGTGATGGATTCAAAACTCTTGGCATTGCACATACCGAGTTGCCTGACGGATCTTGCTAGCATTAGCTTACCTCGAGAATTGGTGTGCTCCAGTCCCTTTAGTTTAGCAATTTTGGTACATTCCGTTCGTACCCCGTTCAACTTGACAATCAGATGTCCTCATATTAGAGGTACTATGATGTCACGGAGTCACATACGACGGCTTTCTCTACAACAATGACTTTGAAACAAACCGTATATGCATTCCTATAACCTCTTCTGATAGTCACAGAATCTCAAAGAAGTACACGGATCCCCTGTTCAGGATTGATAAGAACAACAGCGTCCTGCGTCCTCGGATCCGTTTCGGACCCAGCAGCCTTCGTGGCGAAACTTAAATTTTCCATTTTCTTGCTGTCAAAAATACTGCATGTTACGGAGCAAAGCTACATCACTGCCCATATTTAGTTTCTCGTTACAGATTCTCGTTTTCCTTAAAAAAAATTAAAAAGTACTACTTTCGGTTCTGCGTGTCTTTTGCACTACCTATTACATCTCTGTCGAGTTAGAGGAAAATAACACCCTCCCCCACCCCAACCCAAAAAAAAAATGTTTGTAGAGGTTAACTACGGGGTCATCACTCCATAAACCTACAAACTACTTATGAACTAGCTTAAACTACAGACGACACAAACATCCATGCCCGAGGAGGGATTCGAACGCCCTGCGGCGAACGGCCTCGCGCATCGCAGCATAGCGCCTCAATGCGCTCGGCCGCTCTGCCGCGGCCGGGTAAAAACCGACATGGTGTATATCACGCAGACACAGCATTTGAACAAATGTCAGTCGATTCAGAATTGCTTGCTAGAGGTTTAGAATGTAAATCTGAAGTCAAAGAAACTGCTCGCCGACGTCCTCGAAAACATGTGGATTACAAAACCTTAGATGAGCGCACATTAAACCCAAACACAAAGTTTAAGGTAATTTTTTTACTTGGCACGACGACATTACAATTAAATGAAACATTGTATTGATGACAAAACACATCAGGTTTTCATTGTTCCAAAGCAATGAAAGCTGGAGGGAATTGGCGAGAGAGCAAACACAATGTCTCAACCTCGAGGAAACGTTAACACATGAAAACAGATCGGAGTTGGAATTCCTTGCTTTATCTTTTGTGAAGAGAAACACAACCCCACATGATTAATTCCATTAATTTAATGTTTGTGTTCCCACGTGTTCAGACATCTTTGAGCATATATTTAACACTTTATGTGACAGTAGCTGAAGCCGAAATGTAATTTTCCAAACTGAATATAATTAAAAAAACTAATTACAATCAACCGTGACTCAACATAGACTGACAAATTTGGTTATCACAAGTCTGGAATCCAAAGCAAATTTCAAAAAGATGATATCATTAAAAACTTTGCCAATTTAAAAGCCAGAAAAATTGAATACCGTGTCTGAAAATGTTTCTGTATTTTAATGAATTAAATAAAAGAAATGGAACATAAATATTATTTTTTTTATTTTGGTCGCACCCCGGCGCAGCGCCCAGTATCATTAAGACGGCCGCGATACGTCGTTCCCACAGTCAGCAGTGAGTCGACCGCCAAAGAACACGGGATTGTGGACACCACAAAATGTCAGAAAAGGGGACTTCGAAGTAACTGATTCAGTTGTATTTGCGGCAGTACGAAAGAAGTTCCATATTTTCGTTGTCGACTAACAAGAATATATTCCGCCTTTGTATTTCGTAAATATGACAAAATCGTAACGGATTCTACTGCCGTTGTACCATCTTCTGCAACTGTGCATAAAACCAATCTAACTCAATCCTCAGTTACTTACACTTGTTTTGAAGTGATGTATATTTCAAATTACATTTTTTCTGGCTTCCGTAGTACATCTACATCTACACGGGATACTCTGCAAATCACATTTAAGTACCTGCCAGAGGGTTCATCGAACCACCTTTATACTATTTATCTCCCATTCCATTCTCGAATAGCGCGCGGGGAGAAAGAACACCTGCATCTCCCCGTAAGAGCTCTGATTTCTCGTATTTTATTATGATGATCATTTCTACCTATGTAAGTGGGAGTCAACAATATATTCTCACATTCGGAGGAGAATGTTCACTTTGTAGCTACGTCATATTACAGCTTTCAAGTTACATTCGGAGGAGAATGTTGGCGAGTGGAGCTTCGTAAATAGCCCACGCCGGAATGATAAACGTCGTTGGTGTATGATTCCCATCCCAGATCCTGTATCATTTCCGTAACACTTTCTCCCC
The DNA here is from genome assembly GCA_026315105.1 of Locusta migratoria. Taxonomy (NCBI): domain Eukaryota; kingdom Metazoa; phylum Arthropoda; class Insecta; order Orthoptera; family Acrididae; genus Locusta; species Locusta migratoria. The sequence continues at coordinate 376,630,255 of CM048749.1, forward strand.
TGTATCGTGACAATACGAAACGAGCTGCCCTTCTTTGGACTCTTTCGGTGTCCTCCGTCAAACGCACCTGATAAGGATCCCACACTGGACAGCGATACTCCAAAATGACGGACAAGCATAGTGTATGCAGTTTCTTTAGTAGTTCTGTTGCATCTTTTAATGGTTTTGCCAATAAAACGCAGTGTCTGGTTCGCCTTTAAATCTGAAGTAATAGTAATTCCCAGTTATTTACTGGAGTTGACAGCCTTCACTTTTCATTGACTTATCTTGTAAAGAAAGTTTGTCGGATTTATTTTCGTAGACATGTCGAAAACTTCACACTTCTCATTATTTAGAGTCAATTGCCAATCTTTACACCACAGTGATATCTTATTTAGATCGTTCTGCTGTTGGTTTTGATCATCAGATGATTTTAATAGACGGTAAATGACGACGTCATCTGCAAACAACCTAAGAGAGCTACTTAGATTTTCCCCTAATACGTTTATGTAAATAGGAACAGAAGAGGACCAATAACACTACCTTGTAGAACGCCCGTTATCACAGGAGAAACGTAGGTCTAGGAACTATCGGTATGACAGTTGTAAATTGACGTAGCTGTGTCGGGAAAGTACCAGAACTCCAAGCGTTAATAGAGAGCACCAAAACACACATCATTGTAGGCTGTGAAAGTTGCCTCAAGCCGGAAATAAGTTCAGCAGAAGTATTTGCAAAAGATCTAACTGTGTTCAGAAAGGATTGATTAAACAAAATAGGTGGAGGCGTGTTTGTCGCCGTCAAAAGTAGTCTTTCGTGTAGCGAAGTTGAAGTTGATAGTCCCTGTGAGCTGTTATGGGTAGTAGTTGTACCTGAAAACCGTAAGAAGTTAATAATTGATTTCTTTTACCGGCTTCCCGACTGACGATACAATAGCAGAAAGGTTCAAAGAAAACCTGTGTCAAATGATAAACACATACCAGACTCATACAATAATAGTAAGCGGTGACTTCGATTTACGCTGAATCTGAATCTGTTGGCAAAATTACATCTTCAAATCAGGAAGTACGCATAAAACATCGTGCGAAATTATACTCAACGCATTCTCTGAGAATTACTTTGAACAACTAGTTCATCAGCCAACTATAATTGTAAATGGATGTCAAAACACACTTGATCTCTTTGCAACAAATAATCCCAAGCTCATTACCAGCATCAAAACGGATATAGGTATTAGTGAACACAGGGCTGTCGTAGCGAGATTGAATTATCGAAAATCCCAAGGTTACCAAAAATAGACGAAAAGTATATTTGTTCGGAAAAGCAGATAGAAATACACGAAACTCCTTCTTGAAAGACAGTTTCGACTCATTCCAAACCCTAAACGTGAGTGTAGACCAGATGTGGCTGCAATTGAAATAAGTAGTATCGACAGCAATTGACAATTTTATACGAAATGAACTAATAAAAGAAGTTGGTGATCCCCCGTGGAACACAAAACAGGTCAGGCCACTGTTGCAAAAATAGCGAATATGGCATGCAAAATTTAAACGGACACAAAATCCCCAGGTTTGGAGATTCTACACAGAAGCTCGAAATTTTGGAAAGACGTCAATGACAGATGCTTACTATACTTTCCACAATGAAATATTTTCTCGAAATTTGAGATTTTGGTCATATGTCAAATATACTAGAGGCAAAACACAAACAATTTCCTCACTACGTGATAGAAATGGCGATCCCGCTGATGATAGCGCTACTAAAGCAGAGTTAGTAAACACAGCTTTTCGAAACCCATTCACCAAAGAAACCAATATTCCAGACTTCGAATTTCGAACAGAGGCTGTAATAAGTAACGTAGAAGTAGATATCATCGGAGTACTGAAACAACTGAAATCCCTTAACAGGAACAAGTCTTCTGGTCCGGACTGTATACCCATTAGAATTGTATTTGATTATGCTGATGCGTTACGTCATTTAACAACCATATACAACCGCTCGCTGAGTGAAGGATCTGTACCAAAAGACTGGAAAGTTGCACAGGTCACACGAATATTCAAGAAAGGCCGTAAGGAGTAATCAACTGAATTAGAAGCCTATTTCATTGACGTTAGTTTGCAGCAGGTTTTTGGAACATATCCTGTATTGAAATGTTATGAATTATCTCAAACAGAACGATCTATTGACCCAAGGTCAACACAGGTATAAATAATATCGTTCGTGTGAAACACAACGAGCTCTTTACTCACACGAAGCGATGAGTGTTATCGAGAAGGGATCCCAAATTGACTCCATATTTCTCGATTTCCAGAAAGCTCACTGTTCCGCACAAACGGCTTTTGATCTAATTGCTCGGTTATGGAGTATCGCCCCAGATTTGTGACTGGATAGGGGATATGTCAGAGAGGATACAGTCTGTAGTTACCGATGGTAAGTCATTGACTAAAACAGAGGTGATATCGGGCATTCCACAGGGTAGTGTCATTGGTCCTCTGGTGTTCCTTGCACTCGCAGTCCGAGAAAATGGACCCGCCGAGCTAGCAGACGGTGGGAGATTTCAGAAGCAACACGTCGCTCGGTTTCGAGGAGAAGGTTAGCGGAGAAACCTCAGCGTCCACCACCGATTCGAGCTCTTCCTGAAACTGATAAGGTGATAAGAGTTGCGTTACGCGAGATTGTGCTTCAGCAAATGGAAACAGACGGCTCGATCATTTCGAACCTAGTGTTGAGCGATCGAGTGCACATTTGACACCAACAGCAACATATTGGATACTGCGAATCGGCGGGAAACAGTTCAGCCGAGGTGAACGTTTCGGCCGCTCACGTTTCTCGCCTCTTCTCCTTCGGAGCAGGTCGCCTGGCCGCGAACTGGCGCCGGCCCGCGCTTGCTCCCCACCGCTCTGCGGCTCTCAGGGGAGGAACAGCTGAGCCGTACGACGTGTCACGCCCCGTATGCTACACGGGTTTCAGTATCGGTTTGGTGTCATTCGAGTTTCTAGAGGCAGTTGCAATGAACATCTATGGACACTTCTAGTGAAAAAAATCCTTTGTTCGTTGGTCTTCAAATTGATTAATTGGACAAAGTTCAGCCGCGTTTCCTCGATGAAATACGGACTTCAAAAGTTAGGGCAGCTTACTATTTCGTCATTTCCCGGTACAAAGTCGTAGCCAGGATTAGATTTCGGGAGGGGTTTCCAACCAATGGACAGTGTAGTAACGTCAACTCCTAATAGAACTGCAGACGGCACTAATACTGTACGGTATATACTAAATTATTTTTCATTGCAGAGGAGTAACTAGTAGAAAGTCAACGTAGCACAGAAACAACATTAAAAAACCTCTTTAAAATCTATTTAATCTTCAAAATAGGGATTAGGCAAATTATATGATGATAGGCAAATGTGGATCGAAACACGGATGGCAGTCAGAAAGATAGTGCGTGAAGCTTTCAATAACTACTGAAGCTTATCAGAGTAGAATTACTTAACTCCAATTTTTGCGGTACGTGAAAACTGTTAATGGTAAAATACAAGTGTACAGATACTCTGACTAGACGGGAACCTTGATTCGTTGCTATAGGATCATCAAGAAATATTGGTAATGAACAGTTTTTAATTTCATTTGTAACTGAGGACCAGATAGGAAGCTTGTGGGATCAACCTTTTTGGTTCAAGCCTTGTTGTAAGAAAATATCTTTTTTATTTCTACACAAGTTATTACAATTTCAATTAGTTATATAGTTCAACTCGCCACAGTCAAGATAAAGATAACTCAATGGTACTTAAATTTTGTCCTGAGAATGTTTAACTTTTGATAAAACAGTGTTTATTGTTTTTGATAAAACAGTGTGGAAGAGATAATAATTTAATGGTATTTAATATTTGCCCTCAATTAACATTTGATAATAAAACAATGAACAAAATTAAAGATCAAATTCCATTTTCTTCCATTTAAGTGAATCACGTATGCAAAGGACAGTTACAATAAGAACAAGGTCAAAGATCCAGGCTTCCTCCTTTTACAAATGTTAATAAACATTAACGCTTCTAACGGCCAATTAGTCAAATTACAGACTTTTCCTTCCGGGATTAAGCAAATCGCAAATGAAATTTTTTTTAAATAAAAATTGCTCTAGATTAAATTTGCAGCATGCCATACAAGTTACAAGCAGAGAAAAACATTAAGACAATTTACAACTGACACTCTTGACGGCGCAATGAAGGCTTTCACGACCGGATGTCAGAGTTGCTGGTAGAACGTCCGGGTTATAAGGCCGACTCGGCAAGACTCAACGCAAGTGAGAAGACCTCTGAAGATGTCTGGCGCAGCTCTGGACGAAACGTTAGGTGAAACTGGAAAGTTTTATGGACCACGGCCTTATAACCCGGAAGTTCTACCAGCAACTCTTGATGGCGTTTCTTTGAGACAAATACGTACGTGTGTACGTAGGTACTGGCACTGCTTAAGTACAATTCAGCCACTGTAAAATTATTCTCAAAGTGACAGCAAGAACCACGCTGCAGGTTTTCAAGCTACAAGATACAGTAACTAATAGAAAACAGAATGTGCACCATTTGTATTGCCACCAGGGTTAGTGTATCAGCATCGCAGCGGACTGATTTCGCTAATCAAGTACCCAGCTGTGTAGTTAGACAAACGAGGTTATTAACGCCCTGCATCACAATAATAACAAATTAAAAACACTTTAAAGGCTGAGAAGGCAGAGACAAGTACTATGGGGAGGGGCGTATGCTAGGTTTCTCCCATAAAACAAGTTGGCTCAGGAAAACGCACTTTCACCGCTACGATCGGCAGTCTCCAAGAAACGACTAAGTGCACGAGAATATGCGCGAGCGACCCCCTGGCGCTCACAGCGAGGCACCAGAGGCAGGCGCCCGCCGCCGCTGCTGCCAGAACGCGGCTGCCGTCGTCCATCCGGCACTCCCAGCCGTACGCGCGCCCCTCGCGGAGATCGAAACCACGAACAGACGAGACCAAACAAATGACAGATTTGCGCGGTTAAATCAAACTTGAGCCATGACACGGCTCAGGTAACTCACATTGTAATTACTAATAGACGTGTTGAGTAACAGCGCAATCATCTAATGCACAGCGAAGCTCCAGGGCCCGAGAGTTTCTAAACAGAAGCTCCGACGGTTCTGCTTCCTTTTTTGCCATAATTTACCGTGGGTTCTTGAATAAGGAGTTATTTCTTGTGATCGGAAAACAGGCAAGTGACACTCATTTTAAGGAGCAGACGTATTAAAAGAAGACACCCACCATAAAGACTAAGTAAAATGCACACTGTTTCTGTAGTGAGCACCATAACTGCTAACACATTTAATCTACTGTGAGGCAACAGTCGGTTAGCTACGGCATCAGGTGTGCACCTCTCGCAACAAAACAAACCGACGGCCACGAATGTCCTTATTAGCGCCCCAAAACTATGGGCATCGTATGCGGAGAAATCGGGACTTGCTGTCTTCGCAAAATGTCGGCGCGGTTTTTTCCGGATCAGAATGGTGCCGCTTTTTGTTAGCTTTGTCAACACTTCGGGAGCGGTTAGGGACCACAGAAACCACCCCGCTGTCTACACACATGAACGGGTTTTTTGAAACAGTTACTGACAAAATGAGAGGACACTGCAGTCTACTATAAGAATTACGAGACTTTTTTGTACTAGAGATTAGTTGTAGACGGTAGAGTAATGTAGAAAAGAATATAAAGAGAGGAGTGGCCGAGGCGGAATGGCCGAGCGCATTGAGGCGCTATGCTCCGATTCGCGAGGCCACTCTCCGTCAGAGGTTCGAATCCTCCCTCGGGCTTGGATATTTGTGTTGTCTTTAGTACAAGTTAGTTCATAAGTAGTTTGTGAGTTTAGGGAGCGATGGCCCCACACTTGAGTCCCATAAGCCTTCCAGACATTTCGGCGATTTGAGAGACGAGCGGCCTGGCTGGCAGCGCGCTGCTCCCGCCCCGCCACCGCCACCACTTGTACGCCGTACCTGCGCAGCTTAATTCCTAAAATTATAGGCGCCGGAACGCCCCCTGTAAGCATGCACGCCCCCTCCCGGCCACGGATAAAGACCCGTCACGAGGCTGACGGTAATACCAGTGTAGCGTCTCGTCGACCGCGTTCCAACAGGGGCGCGCGCCCGGAGAAGACTGAAAGGCTGAGAACCCCAGGAGAGAGACTCGCGGGCAGATTGTACTCGTGAACGCTCGCCCCACACGCGCCGTGCAGCAGCGGCCGCGGCATCGATTACGACACGGAATGAAAACACACTGCTCACAGCAGTTGAGACGTCATGCGCAGTATACAATACGTCGTAACGTATCTTCAACTTTGCTTCATTTTCATTCGCCATTGTTAGTAATTAATACCTCATAGGGGACATCACTTACAATTATGGAATGATATGCAGTCATACCTAATTACAAATATTCACTTACTAATGTGCTTAGTTGTATGTTCAGTCTTGTTTTATATCTTGAACTATATTCACAGTTTGAACATTAAAAAAGTCTGCTATGTTGTAAAATGGATTGTCAGACAACCGGCGGTACACTTTCCTTTCACAGGCATGGTAACTGCATATGGTGGTAATTCGTTAAATCTTTTTATAGAGCTGACTATAGATGTGTGGGCTGTTTCTACCTGTTTGTGCATGAGCGTAAGCATTTTAATTCCCCCCCCCCCCCCGTTCTTATTTGAAAGTCATATACATTATCTTTAATGCATGATAGTAAGAGATGTATGTAGAGGTTGACTATTGTGTCCCCGGGCCTGGCCATTCCCCTTACGATTTTATTTTTAGTACGTCACCTGTGTGCCCCCACATCAGTAGTCCGTAAGAAATGTGTGAGTGGGATGGGTCAAAGAATGTCGGTCCTCATGTGATCATGTGACATACATTAGGTATGTTGCAGATAGAATTTGCAGATAGAATTGGAGATAGAATTGCCAAGTTCTACCCAGGTCAGTTTGGAGTCAATATTAAATGCCAAAAGTTTAACTGTCTTATTTTCAACGTCATTAAATAGGACTAGCGGAAGTGCTGGGTCTTATATGTATTGCACCAGAGTTTATTGGTGGAGAATAATTGCACTGCCTCATCTGACGATTCTTCTGGCATTTGTCGTGATGTTAATATGTCTTGAGGCCCTAAAATCATCGTGGTGTCATCTTCATAACTGATTACTACTTGGGAAACATGTCGAGGTACGCCATTTACTGCTATTATGAAAAACAATGGTTCCACAAACGATCCTCGTGGTGCCGCTCTGTCTGCAGTTTTCATCAGAGATTGTCTGTTACTCCCTGATATACTTACTCTTAAGTATGAAGCTATCACTTGACGTGTTCCATATCGCATAAAATTTAAGATTTTCCACCAATACTCCAAACGGAATACAATCCAGAACTTTACTTAAATCAAAAACAATGATGAGGCCTCATTGTAATTTCAAAATTAGTGGTTATCTGTCTTACATTCTTAAGTACCGCTGAAATTGTATTTTTACCTAGCCTCAACCCAAACCGATTGATTCTACATAAGAGTCTCAAATGTCTTAGACATTATTGGAACTATGGAAATTGGCGTATGATTTAGCGGGAGCTTTTTATCTCCTTTTTAAAAGATTGGTATGACTTTCGATGTCTTTAGTCAATCTGGTGAAATTCCGAACTTCAGGCGTTTCCTAAGGATGAATGCCAAATGCTCACATACCAAGTGAATGGTTTTCTTGACAAAGTAGTTGGGTACCCATTCGGCAGGTCTAATTTGAGTGAATCTCTTGTGTGCTTTTTTTCGTTTGTCACACCCCATTACGTAGTAATATTACAGCCGGCCGCGGTGGCCGAGGGGACTGAGGCGCTCCAGTCACGGTCTGCACGGCCACTACGGTCGGGGGTTTGAATCCCCCCTCGGGCATGGATATTTATGCCGTCCTTAGTGTTAGCTAGTTCATAAGTAGTTTGTAAGTTTAGGGACTGATGACCCCGTAGTTAAGTCCCATAAGCTTAACAAACATTCGAACATTTTAGTAATATTACATGTTTGAAGGTTAAAGTAAGTCGAGTATAGTGGTAATAGGGGTATAACGCCACTGAGATTCTACCCACGATGCATTGCGCGAGTACCGCTACCCTCGCCCCTCCTCCCTCAGCCAATTGCCCGACCGCAGATCGAAGGGTGCCGCCACCCGTCCTTCACGGAAGGACGAAAGATGATTGGCAGTTTACATGTAATTGCATTTAGGTCCTTTTGATTGTCATCGACGCTACTTGTCCGACCGCTAATCAAAGGGCACCGCCCCGCACTTCCGGGAACAAACAAAAGATGATTGACAGCCGCCCCCCCCCCCCTCGACATGTCTGTACTTGTAGAAAGATATAAAAAAAGCCAAGATCGCTGATCATCATTTTTTATTTATGACGACCAGTTTCGATGAACTATGTCAGCATCATCTGGTCCGATAAAATCACTTTACAAGGCCGTAATCTTGTAATGTCAATCAGTTTCTACATAACGTTAATGCTATGTAGCAGCTGATTGACATTACAAGGTTATGGCCTTGTAAAGTGATTTTATTGGACCAGATGATGCTGACGTAGTTCAGCGAAACCGGTCGTCATAAATAAAAAGTGACGCTCAGCGATCTTGGCTCTTTATACCTTTCTACAGTACCATAAGTGGATCGCCTCCTAGAACATAAACAAGCTGACGTCTGCACTTGCGCTACCCCCGCCCTCAGCCGCACCCCTGGCCTCACGCCGCCCCTTCCGCCGCCAGGCGCCACCCCCCGCGCTGCGACCGCTTGTTAGAGGACGCCGCCAGCCGCCAGCCGCCAGAGCAAGCAGCGAGCAGTGCCGCACTTAGCGACGCTGGCCGACGCCGCCCCCGCCAGCCGCCCCTACGCCCAGGACAGGGGCGTGCTGCGCTCTTACAGCGACCGCGTCCTGCCAGGTCGGCAGCCCATTTAATTGCATATTTATTAAGCGATCTGTACGCCAGATCTTGATTTTTTTATTCGCATATAAAATTTTTAATTCTGACAACTTATGTATCAATTTCCGCCGTTTATTATTCTCGGAAAAATAATGCTACCGTATTGTTCTTCGTATGGATTTTTAACAAGAATTTCGGTGTAATGCTAAAAAAAAAAACAATTTTAAACATTTGGAACAGAAATGTTTAGTTGTCCTCTAGACAAAAAATAATCATATACTACATCTTGTAGTAAAATATTAAAACTCGTATGCAAAATTTGCAAGTAAGAATTGCTCTTTGCATAGACTACAAATACAACAGCCGACAGACGTGTTTAACAATAGTGCAGGTTACATAATAAACGGTAACGAACGCCACAAACTTACGTATCCATCTTAACATATACTCTTTCGATATCCAAATACAATTCTAGCCAGAGTCAAACATTTGCGACTAACCAAAAGAAAAGAATTGTCCGTTTCTTAACTCGACCGCCACTTTAGATCTATAAGCAAAATAAATGTATCTCTTCGTTTATGACTGCAACAGCTGACGATTGTATTAAATATAGCGCGCTTTAGAATGTAATGGTAACGAACGCTACAAACATATATGTCCAATTGCACTTAGTGCCCGCTCTTAAAATGATCAAGTTCCGAAATGTAATACTCCCTCTCTTTAGCGACCCTTATAACGTAGATAGATACAGATCAACAAAAACACGTCACAACTTTCGATGTGTAGGCGCCTCCTACCTCCTAACCTGCCACCAGCACATCGACAGGTACGGGTACGGTTCTAACTCTAAGGCGCGTAGCCATCCCTCCAGCACACACCTGAGCTCGTGACTCCCAACCCCTCCTCCTCCACTACGAAACTGACGGGGATCTCATCCTCGGAGATACACACGATACCACATTTATTTATTATTACGCACTGCATCAAGGTTACAAGTTCTCGGACCAGCACGCTGCAGTCACGGTACTTTGTAAATATTGGCTGTCCCCGTTTCCTATCTAGCCCTTAAGTGTATGTTGCAACTTCCAGTCTGGTAATGCCAAACGAAGAGATAAAAGTATCCCGCAAACGCCTGTTATAAAATACATAAGATGACTACCGGCAACTTTATCGACACCAGAACTCGTGATTCAACAGATAAATGTATTCGCCGGCAATCGATTCAAGCAGCCCAATATAGCCTCCCTCCAAGCGAAAGTCATTGGTGGATACCAAGTACTTGCACATACCCAGTTTGTTAAAATATCCCTGCGAAATCGTGTGGGACGCCCAAATCCAGGAGATGAGTCACCTACACGAAAATGGAGATGGGAGCTCCAAATGTGACATCGGCTCGCCCACTTTATAAAGTACAACCAAATGACTTCCTAGATATGTTCTCCAGTTTGCCAGTTGCCGAGTTTCTCCAGTATTCTGAGTGCTCTCACAATGCAGCTGCCATGTACGGGGAATGGTGACGTAGCGTTATCTCCGTGGCTTGCAATGATGAACTTGTCGAATTTACTACCCACGTATAAGTTAAAAGATCAGTAATAATTTACCATCACACAGCACTCGTAAATTGAACACCACTAACACACGATCAAACAGGCAATACTTTGTAACGTACACAGCACAAAGTCTTAAGAACATAATCCTAACGCCACTAAAAGATTAGATAAATACACCACAGCACTAACACTACTAAGTCCACAAATCTGGAACATCTTTAGGTTGCAACAAACCATGCGACTAAACAGATCGAAATCTATATTTCGCAGAAGCCAGGATACACCGTATGCACCAGATTACGAATGCACGAGAGCTAATTTTATGAAGAAACAATATTACACTACTTATATCACCAGCCGTAAGAATAAATATAACGATCGATTTGTCACAGCTATACCAGCGCTCTTAATGCAACATCGACACAATAAAAGGCCAGCTCTACAGGCTATAAAGAGAAACCCGTGCAACTCTTCTGTGCATAATTTCCTCGCAGTTGACACAAACGAGGTATTTACCGTAGGAGTTGACTACAACAACCGTCGTAACTTGCATTATGTAAATATAGTTAGCGATAATCTATTTTACACACACACACACACACACACACACACACACACACACACACACACACACACACAACGAACAAACAGTTGGATGAGCGCAAAATTGCGATGTAAAATCAAGCTACAGTCCATACACCAACACAAAATCGATTCAAACGAGCGCTTGCTTAGCTGTAGACTAGAACAGCACAGAAGTACGTCTCCGATAACTGACCAACTAAGGATACTCGATGACGATCAGTCGAAGCACTGCTCTTCTGAGACGTTACCTATCTTCCTGTATATTCTCCTAGATCCATAGACCTATAAAACTGAAACTTTCTACACGAAAATCTATGTTCTGACACAAGAATATTATTAACTAACGAAAAGCTGAACAAGAGAGTAAAATAAAGTTTATTGAAAGAATGCGGAAATATCGTGGTACGTCTTTTAAGATAGGGAGCGCGGTACAATGCTGCCCAATTGCTTCTTTAATTGTTACTGAGAAACACTATGTATCAATAATTGTAAATATAAGTCTTACAATATAATTATTATAGTACTGAAATTTGTCGGCTTTTTATCTGTAAGGGATATTGAAATAATTACGACCTTTGATTCTCTCAAGTCTCCTGAATCGAATCATATAATTATATTTGCTGTATTATCATTTCCTGATTTTGTATGTATTTGTAGAATAATGCGTGTGGCTATATTGTATTTAAGTTGCATTCTGGGTTAACCGCCCTTGCTCATTCAAGAGCATTGCTTCCGGTTTGCGACCACATTAGGAAACCCTGACTACCTGCTGTATCCCATTCAATAGGTACAAAATGGTAGCCGGCTGGCTGGGGAACCCACACCCTAGCCAAAACCGCCTTTTACATGGAAACAATCAGCTTCCCCCTGTATCTGTAATATCACAAACATCCACTTGATATGATACATTTGCCTGGCAAATTACCATGTCAGGTAGCACCAAAATTTGTTGACCATTTTAACTTAAATTAATAAAAACATTAAATTATTACCAACTACTGTACGAGAACAAGGTGTATCAAACTGTAGTGGTGTATGAACCAGTGTACCAGGTATAAGATTTAAATCTAAAGTAACATAAATTATGAATTATTTGGCATAGTAATTAAGTGCTCAGAGAAATAAATGTTCCTTAGGTGCGTAGCACACTAACTTCACTCGACATATCACTTTAACGCGCACTTGCGCCTCATCGTTCCGACGATCTGGTTCCAGCGTCCGCTGCACTGTCACCAACTCTCCGTCAGCGTCGTACCTTGTCGGGATGTGTGTGACTCTGTAGCCGATTCCCTCGGCGAAATGAAAAGACCTGTAGAAATTCGACTACAGTATAGTTGCGGATATGTAGAAACCCATCCGAAACCCCCAAGGTTCCAGCTATGAGCGCCTTCCCCCAGTGGAATCGATACACACTCTTGAACAGTAATGCAATAAAATATCAACATACAAAACATTCTTGCTTTTGCCATCAGCCTGTCCATGTTCCCACAAGAAAACATGTACACATTACAGTACTTTTTGTTTCTGCAACACTAGTCTCCACCATTGCCGACTTACGAAATTTAAAAAGAAACTCAAAGCAACAATTTATTGCTTACCTTGAATAGCTTTATCTGTTAAATTATACCCTAATTACAACACATTTTAATCCCCAAATATTAAACACAAATTAAATTTATATATCAAATATATATATAAACACTCATGTCACTAAGAGCCTTCTTATAATTTTCAGTACGCTGCAGTTATCATATTATTACATTTCTTTTACTGATAATACGACCTTCTCGCACCAAAATTTGTGCGACAACATTCTTTAAGATAATACCACAATTCTGTCAAATATCCTCATATATTTTAAACCACAAATTATAGAAACATTTAATAAATAACTTTCATCAACATTATCCCATCAAACTGCCGACCTCCATGCACCAAATGCGCCCACACAATTCCTGTTCGTTCTTCTCAGCATAGCAACTTATTTTAGACTACATACGATAAACACAGAAATATCCCCAAAAATTCTTATATAGTCAACAGAAATACACTGAAATAAGCATCCATAGCAAAGATTTCACTTATTCTTCTTTCCTACATACAGTCTCAATTGTGTTACCTTTCTCAGTCCTAATATTTTTCCAGAGTCTGGCTATTTTCGCCTGTAGGGGTTTCGGATGAGAACACTCAGCCACAGCAAAAGGTCCATAGTACAGTTCAAAGAGCTTCTAATTTCACCATTGACCTCACTCTATACAGTCTCAATTGTGTTACCTTTCTCAGTCCTAATACTTTTCCAGAGACTGGCTATTTTCGCCTGTAGGGGTTTCGGATGAGAACACTCAGCCACAGCAAAAGGTCCATAGTACAGTTCAAAGAGCTTCTAATTTCACCATTGACCTCACTCTATACAGTCTCAATTGTGTTACCTTTCTCAGTCCTAATACTTTTCCAGAGTCTGGCTATTTTCGCCTGTAGGGGTTTCGGATGAGAACACTCAGCCACAGCAAAAGGTCCATAGTACAGTTCAAAGAGCCTCTAATTTCACCATTGACCTCACTCTAACACTCCTTCGTCCTCACAAGTACATTGTCCCCTACTCTCTACCTTACCGGTTTTTAGCGATCGTCATGCCGTCTTTTTCGCTCGTTAGCCAATTTCTCAAACATGTTCAAATATCATCAGTCCCTAAACTTACAAACTATTTACGAACTAGCTAATACTAAGGACGGCACTAATATCCATGCCCGAGGGGGTATTCGAACCCCCGACCGTGGTGGCTGTGCAGACCGTGACTGGAGCGCCTCAGTCCCCTCGGCCACCGCGGCCGGCGCCAATATCTCCATTTCGGCCTTTACTTCCATATCAATAGTACACAAAGCCTTAGTCCACCCTACAATCACACGAGTACACGATTGCTGCATTATCACAGTTCCACAGCCCTACTACCGTGCATAGTTTATCACTTTTCAAGCAGAGACTAAGTTCTGCAGTCACGGTCCCGTAAATTTTCAAAGTCCACACATGCCCATCTCTTGAAATCACAAGTTCGTAACGCGGCTTCAGACCGCCAAGCGTCACAACCTTTCACCACTACGTCCAAGCTACGAGTCCCTTCCCAAGCGTTCGAAAGCGTGCTCTCCCTGCTTCCAAAACTGTATCCTTCCGCGCATCCTAACGCCTTATCATTAAAATACAATTTCCCTTCCAATCTATTATACATTTGAATATCACAGAATTAAATGCTTTGACCACCTCCCCACAAATCTTGTTTACATTTAACGAACAAATATATATCTAAGAATACGAAAAAAAGGTTACGACTGAAGATCTTTGTTCAGATAGCCATTAAGCGTAGCCTGTCACTGTTCAAATATACTGCCGCCGTCGAAATATAGTTACACAATTAATATTTAATTTATCATGGCTTTTTATACAAATATATTCAGTTATTGTCCACAAATACTTAGAATAGTTTATATATAAATTATCTGTAACATATCTACTCTTTTTAGTCGGCCATTTACAACATAATAAAACGAACGTTACTAAGAATAATATTACATACAATAAAATACATATATAAATGTAATGCGCTTAGCTGGATTCATGTTTTGTGTTTCTTTGGTGGAATCTATGTTCTGACACAAGTCTATTATTACCTCAACGAAAAGCAGAACAAGAGAGTCAAACAAAGTTTATTGAAAGAATATAGAAATAACGTGGTACGTCTTTTAAGTTAGGTAGCGTGGTAAAATGCTGCCCATTTGCTTCTTAAATTGTTACTGAGATACACTACGTATCAATTATTCTAAATATAAGTCTTATAATATTATTGTTATAGTACTGAAATTTGTCGGCTTTTTATCTGTAAGGGATATTGTAATTGTAATTGAGGCGTTTGATTCTCTCAAGTCTCCTGAATCCAGTCATATAATTATACATGGCGTATGATCATTTCCTGATTTTATATGGATTTCTAGAATAATGTGTGCGGCTATGTTGCATTTCAGTTGCATTCTGGGTTAGCCGCACTCGCTCATTCAAGGTCGTTGCTTCCGGCTTCCGACCACATTCGGAAAAACCTGACTACCTGCTGTATCCATCCACTAGGTACAAACTGGACTGGTAGCCGGCCGGCTGGGGAACCCAACAGCCTGGCGAAACTCGCCTTTCACACAGAAACTATCAGTTTCCCCCGTATCTGTAACATCACAAAGTGTGTTGAGGAGCACTGCAGCGTCGAAGGAGTCGTACGACCTCGCAATAAGTTTAGATTTTTTTTCTTCCGTAGCCCTGTGTATTTTTAGTGATGCAGGATATGACACATAACCACGCTAAATGCAGTGCTGGTCTAAACGTTACCATCTGTGCCCATAAATTACATATACAAACATTACTTGTTGTTTGCTGTAGAATATAAGCGAATGGCACTGTGTCTGTTGTGTACGAAGAATGGTGAAACACGCAGTTCTTCGTATAGAATTATGACGGAAAATGCATATTTAGAGTAATATTTGAGTATCTTACTATGTGTGGATCATTTTGTCCTAAAAAAGGGATGGATGTGTTGTAATCCTGCGATTATAATGAATAAATCGTTGCTCTGTGGGTCGCTATGGCCTAAAATGGTTAGAGTTGGATGTGATGTATTGTATGGTGTCTGTGGCAGCGGCGGCTGGGCGTGGGCGGGTGGTTAAAGTTAATTTGATGTGCAAAATGCATCGGGGTCGCGGCTGCTGGTTTGTGTGAGCGCGTCGCCTCCACTTCGGTCGCTCGTGTAAACACTGACGACCGTTCGCGGTCGTAGTTATGCGCTTTCTCTTCCTTGAGGCACAGCTCCACACATACATCACATCATTAGACTGTGTAAGTACGAATTTCTCGGGGGTGTTGTCGGGGGCGGTGGGGCGGGGTTGGTGGCGGTTAAGTTACTCGAAATTAATTTGATATGCCACCCCCATGAACCACAGACATTGCCGATGTGTGGTGGCTTGCGTGGCTCAACGATGCAGATAGCTGTACCGTCGGTGGAACCACAGCGGAGGGGTATCTGTGGAGAGGCCAGACAAACGTGTGGTTCCTGAAGAGGGGCAGCAGCCTTTTCAGTAGTTACAGGGGCAACAGTCTGGATGACTGACTGAGCTGGCCTTGTAACACCAGTCAACATGGCTTTGCCATGCAGTTACTGCGGACGGCTGAAAGCAAGGCGAAACTACAGTCGTTACTTTTCCCGAGGACATGCAGCTCTACTGTATGAACATATGATGATGGCATCCTCTCGGGTAAAATATTCCGGAGGTAAAATAGTCCCCCATTCGGATCTCCGAGCGGGGACTACTCAGTAGGATGTTGTCATCAGGGCAGACCTTACTGGCATTCTACGGATCGGAGCGTGGAATTTAGGAACCCTTAATCGGGTAGGAAAATTAGAAAATTTAAATAGGGAAATGGATAGGTTGAGGTTAGATATAGTGGGGATTAGTGAAGTTCGGTGGCAGGATGAACAGGATTTCTGGTCAGGTGAGTACAGGATTATAAATACACAATCAGTTGGGGGTATCACAGGAGTAGGACTGATAATAAATAAGAAGATAGGAATGCGGGTAAACTACTATGATCAGCACAGTGATCGCATTATCATTGTCAAGATACATACAAAGTCAGCACCGACAACAGTAGTACAGGTTTATATGCGAACTAGCTCTGCCGATGATGAGGAGATCGAAGAAATATATGAGGAGCTAAAGGAAATTATTCAGACAGTTAAGGGAGAGGAAAACTTAATTGTGATGGGAGACGGGAATTCGGTAGTAGGAAAAGGAAGAGAAGGAAAAATAGTTGGTGAATATGGACTGGGCAGAAGGAATGAAAGAGGAAGTCGCCTGGTAGAATTTTGAACGGAACATGATTTAATCGTAACAAACACGTGGTTTAAGAATCACAAAAGAAGGTTGTATACGTGGAAGAGACCAAGGAGACACCGGAAGGTATCAGATAGATTTTATAATGGTAAAACATAGATTCCGGAACAGGTGATAAACTGTAAGACATACCCAGGGGCAGATATAGACTCTGACCGTAACTTGTTAGTCATGAACTGTAGGCTGAAACTGAAAAAATTGCAGAAAGGTAGGAAAATAAGGAGATGGGACTTAGATAAATTGAAGGAACGTGAAGTTCTGGAGAAATTCGGAGGGAGATTTAGGCATAAATTGACAGAAACAGGGGGCATAAAACAGTAGAAGAGGAATAGTGAAGGCAGCAGAGGACAAAATAGGTAGAAAGGCAAGACCTACAAAAAATACTTGGATATCACAGGAAATACAAAATTTAATTGATGAAAGGAGAAAATATAAAAATGCAGTAAATGGAACAGGCAAAATGGAGTACACACGACTAAGAAATGAGATTGACAGGAAGTGCAAAATGGCTAAGCAGGAGTGGCTAGAAGCCAAATGGAAATCTATAGAATGTATAAGAAGGGGAAAAGTAGATACCGCCTACAGGAAAATAAAAGAGACATTTGGGGACAAGAAAAGCAACTCTACGAATATCAAGAACTCAGATGGGAAACCAGTTCTCAGCAAAGAAGGAAAAGGTGAAAAGAGTACATAGAGCAGCTCTACAAAGGAAATGAGCTTAGAGACGATGTTGTAGGAAGGGAAGAGGAAGTAGATCAAGATGAAATAGGAGATACTATATTGAGAGATGAATTTGACAGAGCCCTGAAAGACCTAGTTCGGAACAAGGCCCCAGGAGTAGATGACATACCCTCAGAGCCACCAAAGTATCTGGGAGAGCCAACCATGACAAAACTATTTGAACTGGTGTGTGGGATGTATGAGACAGGCGAAATACCCTCAGACATTAAGAAATATGTAACAATCCCCATTCCAAAGAAAGCAGGCGCAGACAGGTGTGAAAATTACAGAACCATCAGTTTGATAAGTCATGGTTGCATAATTTTAACACGAATTATCTACAGGAAAATTGAAAAGGTGGTAGAAGCTGACCTCGGGGAAGATTGGTTTAGATTCAGGAGGAACGTAGGATCCCGGTAGGCAATACTCACTTTACGTCTTATCTTAGAAGATAGATTAAGGAAAGGCAAACCTACATTTTTAGCTTTTGTAGATTTGGAGAAAGCTTTTGATAATGTTGACTGGAATACACTCTTTCAAATTCTGAAGTCAGCAGGGTTAAAATACAGGGAAAGGAGAGTTATTTACAACTTGTACAAAAGCCAGACTGCAGTTATTAGACTCGAAGGGCATGAAAGGGATGCAGTGGTTGGAAAGGGAGTAAGACAGGGTTGTAGCCTTTCTCAAATGTTGTTCAATTTGTATATTGAGCAAGCTATAATGGAAAGCAAGGAGAAATTTGGAATTAAAATTCAGGGATAAGAATTAAAAACATTGCGTTTTGCCGACGACATAGTAATTCTGTCAGATATAGGAAAGGACCTGGAAGAGCAATTGCACGGAATGGACAGTGTGCTGAACGGTGCTTATAATATGAACATTAACAAGAGCAAAACTAGGGTAATGGACTGCAGTCTAAGAAAATCTGGTGATGCTGAGGGAATTAGATTAGGTAACGAAGCAATAAAGGAGGTAGATGAGTTTTCTTACTTGGGCAGTAAGATAACAAATGATGGTCGCAGTACAGAGGATACAAAATGCAGAATGGCAATGAGAAGAAAAGCATTTTTGAAAAAGAGAAATTTGCTAACATCGAATATTAATTTAAGTGTAAGGAAGTCTTTTCTGAAGACATTTGTGTGGAGTGTTGCCTTGTACGGGAGTGAAACATGGACGATAAGCAATGCGGACAGGAAGAGGATAGAGGATTTTGAAATGTGGTGCTACAGAAGAATGCTGAAGATTAGGTGGGTAGATCGCATAACTAATGAAGAGGTACTGGACAGAATTGGTGAGAAAAGGAATTTTTGGCATAACCTGACTAAAAGAAGGGATCGCTTGGTAGGACACATTCTTCGACATCGACGAATCGTAAATTTAGCATTGGAGGGAAGTGTGTGGGGTAAAAATGGCAGAGAGAGACCAAGAGACGAGTATAGTAAGCAGATTCAAGTGGATGTAGGTTGTCGTTCTTATGTGGAGATGAAAAGGCTTGCTCAGGATAGGGTATTGTGGAGAGCTGCATCAAACCAGTCTCTGGACTAAAGACCATAACAACAACATGCAAATTTAATAAAATTAATCGGGGGCTTTGGGTGTGAGGCGTGAGTCCGGCGGGGGTGGACAGGTGTGAACGTGTCGGAGGTGCTGCCAGTCTGGCGGGGCCGCGGGGTTTTTTCCCCAGAGGCGGCGGACGCGGCTGGGGGATGGGTATTTCCGACCGCCATCTCGGATTTTGTACCAGGAGGCTGAATCTATTACTACTGTCATCTCTTGCTGACGTTACCCGCGGAAGAGCACTGTCTCGCTTTCTTTTAATGGTCGCCCCGATGTCTCAAATCGCGTCCAGGTCCCGGGGACACTCCGACAGCTGCAGGCACCTGCCACTGTGTCTGTCACCGCTGCGGCCTTTGTACGGCTGTCCGTGCCGTGGTTTCCGGTGAGTCACGCTATGCTGCTGCGGCATCCAACTGCTCTGTCAGAGCACATTTTGCTGTCGCCGTGTGACGTGGGCGCCCGTGTTGCAGGACCCGCAGGCCAGCTACGACGTCAACAACCACGACGAGGACCCGACGCCGCGCTACGACCTCATCGACACGAACCGGCACGGCACGCGCTGCGCCGGCGAGGTGGCCGCCGTCGCCAACAACTCCGAGTGCGCCGTCGGCGTCGCCTTCCACGCGCGCGTCGGCGGTGAGTGGCCGCGCATTCTGCGCTTCTCACTTCTGGCCGACGGCTGGCGGCAGCGCGGCCCCCAGTGCTCCGTGCGTGTGGGTGCGAGCACGTGCTGCATCTACAGCTACATAGATACTCTGCAAATCACATTCATGTGCCTGCCAGGGGCTTCTTAAACCACTCTCATAACCCTCCTCTGCCTTTCCATTCTCTAAAACGCGCGGGAAGAAACAACATCTAAATCGTTCCGTTTTAGATCTGTCTCTTATTTTATTGGGATGGCCATGTCTCCTTAAGTAGGTGGGCGCTAGCAAAATATTTTCACATTCAGAACTAAATGTCGGTGATTGAAACTTCGCAAACAGATCACGCCGCAATGAATATCGTCTTTCTTTTAATGATTTTCACCCCAATTCGTGCATCATTTCCGTGACGCTTTCCCCCCCGTAACCTGATAAAACAAAACGAGCTGCCCTTCTCTGAACCTTCTTAATGTCTTCCGTCAGTCCCACGTGGTGAGGGTCCCACAAGGGGCAACAGTACTCCAGGAGAGGACGCACAAGTGTGATGTAGGCAGTCTCTTTGGCGGAGCTGGTGCATCTTCGAAACGTAATCTTTGGTTCGCCTTCCCCACAATATTTTCTATGTGTTCTCTCCAGTTAAAGTTGTTCGTAGTAGTAACTCCGAGGTATATGGTAGAATTTACGTCCTTAAGGTTTAACTGATTTATCGCGTAATTGAAGTTCAGCGGTTTTCTTTTAGTGTTCATGTCTATTACTTCACACTTTTCTTTATTTAGTGTCAATTGGCAATTTCCGCACCATCTAAAAAATTTGTCTAAATCGCTGTCCAGTTGCCTTTGATCCTCTATTGACTTCACTAACCGATAAACGACAGCATCATCCGCAAACAGTCTAAGGGAGCTATTCAGATTGTCTCCTAAATTGTTTATAAACACAAGGAAGAGTAAGGGACCTATAACGCTTCCCTGTGTAACGCCAGATATCACTTCTGTTTTAATCCATGACTTACTGTCAATTACAACGAACTGTGTCCTTCCTAATAGGAAATCGTGAATCCAGTCGCACAATTGGGGAGATATTCCATAAGCACGCAATTTCATTAGAAGCCGCTTGTGGGGTATAGTGTCAAAATCTTTCGGAAATCCAGAAATATGGAACCGATTTGAGATCCCTTGTCGATGGCGCTTATCACTTCATCTGTCAAGCTGTGTTTGCCAAGAGCGATAATTTCTGAATCCGTGATATCTATTCGTTAATAGGTCGTTCTCTTCGAGGTAGTTCATAATATTCGAACAAAGTATATGTTCCAAAATCCTACTACAAATCGACGGCAATGAGATTGGCCTGTAATTTTGGGGATCACTCCTATTGCGATTCTTGAATATTGGAGTAACTTGGGCAACTTTCCAGTCTTTGGGTAGGGAACTTCCGCTGAGTGATTGGTTGTAAATGATACCTAAGTACGGAGCTATGTCATCAGCATACTGTGAGAGGAATGTAGTTGGTACACAATCTGGCCCGGAAGATTTGTTTTTGTTTAGTGACTTAAGTTGGATTACTACCGCAGGAACATCTACTTCTAAGTTTCGCATGCTGGCAGCTGTTCTTGGTTTGAATTCGGAAAGCTGTATTTAGTAATTCTGCCTTAGCAGTACTGTCATCGGTAGTATTACCATTGCTATCGTGTAGTGAAGGTATTGTTTGTGTTTTGCCGCTAGTGAACTTGACATATTACCTGAATTTCTGCAGGATTACGATTTCGTTGTGGTAACTACTATAGGCTTCTCGCATTGAATTCCGCGCGAGGTTGCGAGTTTCAGTAAAAGATTGCCAGTCTTGTGGATTGTGTGCCTTTTTTAATTTTGCATGCCTTTTTCTTTGCTTCTGCAAGAGTGATCTGACCTGTTTTGTGTATCTGGAGCTGGAAGTGGCCGAGAGGCAAAGGAAGGGTAGGTATGTAGGGGCAGAGCGGAAAAAGGAGGCAAGAGGCGAGGGGAGAAGCGTCCGCGACAGCGGTGCCCGGCACTGCCGCTGGCCGCGCGGAGCTCCGCCGGCGTCAGTAGGGGTGCGGCCGCCACAGAGGACCGGCCAGTCCGTGCTGAGCGCCTGTGGCTGCTGCCGGCTGTGGCGCAGCCGGTCTGCATGTGTAGCACACTGGCTGAATGTGTCCGCTCGTGTGCAGTGCGCTGAATGAGAGTTTGGCCGGACGTGGCTACTCTCTGAGGAGCAGTGTTTCTGAGCGCTTATGTTTCCACCTAAAAGAAACGATTGACAAGTTCAGTAAGACACATTCTGATCTTCGAGAAATAGTCAGTTCAGCACTGGAGGAAATTGTGTGGGGGAAAAAGACGCAGAGGGTCACTGGGAAATGAATACCACGAGCAGGTTTCAGAGGATCCGTGTTGCCGTCCTTAAGCAGAGATAAACAAGCTCGTTCGTGGCAGGGTAGCGTGGAGAGCAACAGCGAAACAAACTTTATACTGAAAACTGAGATTTATTTTTACTCACAAACTTGATCACTGAAAAGAAGTTAGCAACTTAGAGAACTGAATGACACACACCCACTGCCAGAGGTTCAAAGTCCGCGATGCGTGTCCCTCGACGCTGCTTTTGCGTTAAACAGCGGCTGTATATCGAGCAGATTAAATTGGAGATTTCGGAAAAGTGATTGTCGTCATACGGTCTTATGTCTGCTATAGAACGCCTGGGTAAAAACTATCGGACATGTCGTTGTGTTAAGTGAGACACGCGGCACCACCGCCAGCCGCAGCTCCTGAAGACCCGCCCAGTCGTGGTCGGCACCGCGCTGCACCGACACTCTCATACTGAAGACTAGGTACTACTAGACGGGCGGCAGGATTCCAGTGCTTCATATTTAACTGACATTCTCTCAAGTCATACATTTCTCCCAGAGTTTGTTTGGTGAGGATGAAAATGTGATGTATTTTGAACATTTCATTCCTTTAATGTGTTCACCTAACTTCAACAGAAACAAAGTTCCTTCCATGTCGATAATTTTGTAACGTAGTCAGAAAGTCCATGTTGGTAAACTGTCAGTATATCTTCTTAATAAACTATTACAGCAAATGAAACTAAAATGAAAATGTAGTGTAGGTCTTCACGAAACATTGATGAAAATTCCACGTTCATACAGTGACTAGTTGACGAGTGTGAGCGAGTTGAACGAAACGCGAGGTAACGCGGGAGGTTCGTCCGGAACGTGGCAACTGCTACAGATTCGGGAAAAATGGCGGGCAGTTCAGCTCGGGTTTACAGGAGTCTTAGTCCGTGTCATGACGTCATGCGTCGATATATCTGCACAGGTAGACTCGCGAATGGTGTAGACGCCTTTTGGTTGAGAATAACTAGGGGGGGGGGGATATACGGAAGGTCTGTAACAGTAAGACCGCCGTGGAGTAGCCGAGCGGTCTAAGGCGCCTCGCTGCGGAGCGCGTGGTTGCTCGCCGTCAGAGGTGTGAGTCCTCACTGGGGCATGGGTGTGTGTGTGTGTGTCCTTACGTTAGTTTACTTTAGTTTACGTAGTTTGTAAGCTACGGACTGATGACCCAGCAGTTGAGTCCGATAGATTTACAAACATTTGAACATTTTGATTTTGTAACAGTAAGTAACTCTGTGAATAGTTGATTGAGAGAAAAATAGTAGTTCTTCTCAGTTTTTATCCGGCATTTGTATTACCAGAAGACAGACAAACAGTGCTGTCGTAGCGAAATTGAATATCGAAAGGCCCAAAGTTACCAAAAATAACCGAAATGTATGTTTGTTCAGGAAAGCAGATAGAAATAAAACAGATTGCTTTTTGAAAGACAGCTTCCACTCGTTTCTAATACTAAACGTAGGCGTAGACCAGTTGTGGCTCAAATTCAAAGAAGTGATATCAACAGTAACTGACAGTTTTATACCAAATAAATTAATAAAAGAAGGAGTCGATCCCCCTTGGTACACAAAACAGGTCAGGACACTGATGCAAAAGCAAAGGAAAGGGCATGCTAAATTTAAAAGAGCACAAAATCCCCAGGATTGGCGATCGTACTCAGAAGCTCGAAATTTAGCGAGGATTTCAATGTGAGATGCCTACAATACTTATCACAACGAAACTCTTTCTCGAAATTTGACTGAAAACCCAAAGAGCTGGTCATATGTTGGTCATATGTTAAATACACTAGGGGCAAAACACAATACCCTCACTGCGTGATAGTAATGGCGATCCTGCCGATGACAGCGCTACTGAAGCAGAGTTACTAAACAGAGCTTTTAGAAACTCATTCACCAAATAAGACGAAACCAATATTCCAGATTTCGAATTACGAACAGAGGCCCTAATGGGTAACGTAGAAGTAGACATCATCGGAGTAGTGCGGCAACTAAAATCACTTACCAAGAACAAGTCTTCTGGTCCGGATTGTATACCCATTAGATTTCTATCTGATTATGCTGAAGCCCTAGCCCCTTACTTAAGAGCCATATACAACGGCTCTCTCAAACAAGGATTTGTTCCAAAAGACTGGAAAGTTGCACAAGTCACACCTATATTTAAGAAAGGCAGTAGGAGTAACCCACTAAACTACAGGCCTATTTCATAGACGTCAATTTGCAGGAGGGTTTTGGAACATATCCTCTATTCAAATATTATGAATTATCTCGAACAGAATGATATATTGACCCATGGTCAACACGGATTTAGAAAATATCGTTCATGCGAAACACAACTTGCTCTTTATTCACACAAAGTGATGGGTGCTATCAGAAGGGTTCGCAAATCGATTCCGTATTTCTTGATTTCCAGAAAGCTTTTGACACCGTACCTCACAAACGGCTTTTAATCTAATTACGTGGTTATGGTATATCGCCCCAAATTTGCGATTGGATAGGGGATTTCCTGTCAGAGAGGACACACTTTGTAGTAATCGATGGTAAGGCGTCGACTAAAACAGAGGTGATATTGGGCGTTCTACAGGGTAGTGTTATTGGTCCTCTACTATTCCTTATTTACATAAACGATTTAGGGGAAAATGTGAGTAGCTCTCATAGGTTGTTTGCATATGACGCCGTCATTTACCGTCTAGTAAAATCATCTGAAGATCAAAACCAACTGCAGAACGATCTGAATAAAATATCAGTAAGGTGTAAGAATTGGCAGTTACTGTAAATAATGAGATGTGTGAAGTCGTCCACATGAGTACTAAAAGAAATCCGTTAAACTTTATTTACAAGATAAATCAATCGAAAGTGAAGGCCGTAAACTCCACAAAATACCTAGGAATTACTATAACTTCATACTTAAATTGGAAAGAAGACGTAGATACTGTCTTGGGAAAGGCGAACCAGGGACTGCGTTTAATCGGCAGAACCCTTAAAAGATGCAACAGAACTACAAAAGAAACTGCATACACTACGCTTGTGCGTCCATTTTTGGATTATTGCTGCCCAGTGTGGGATCCTTATCGGGTGGGTTTGACGGAGGACATCGAAAGAGTCCAAAAACGGGCAGCTCGTTTCCTATTGTCACGATACAGGGGAGACAGCGTTACAGAAATGATACAGGAATTATGATGGGGATCATAGCAACAACGGCGCTTATCGCTGCGGCATGGGCTACCTACGAAACTCCAATCGCCAACATTCTCCTCCAAATGCGAAAATATATTGTTGACTCCCACTTACATAGGTAGATATGATCATCAGAATAAAATACGAGAAATCAGAGCTCGAACAGAGAGATTCAGGCGTTCGTTCTTCCCGCGCGCTATTCGACAATGGAATAGGAGATAAATAATATAATGGTGTTTCTACGAACACTCCGCCAGGCACTTAAATGTGATTTGCAGAGTATCGCATGTAGTAGACAAACATAGAACGTGCGAGCTATCGCAAATTGTGAGTAACGTCGCGGACGGTTACCAGGCTGGAGCACAAAACGCGCACTGATGGTGCCGACCGGACGAAACCACTGTGCAGCGAAAATATTTCTATTAGCAGCTGTAGGAACGCCGCGAAAAGTGTTACGAGGCGTAAGAAGCGAACTGTGGAACCGCGTACAGAGAGACACAGCTGCAGGACGGAGTCGCTCCGTGTGCTGAGTGAGCTGTGTGCCCGGGCAAGCGCCAGGTGCGGCTGTGTGCGGGTCTGCGGCGTCGAGCCGGTAAAGAGGGTGCCGGCAGAGGGTCGCGGTGGCGCACGAGCGGTCTGCTCTGAGAGGCGGTGCTCCAAACGGGACAGAGGGCAGAGGGCAGGGGGCAGGAGGAGAGCGGCGGCTGCCAGGGCGAGGGCCAAGGGGCCAAGTGACAGAGTGCCAGGGCCGGAAACTTCCAAGTCACCAGCATGTCTCATTCTGACAGGTGGATGCTGAGTGCGACGCCTCCAATAACGCCCCCTATCCTCATGTGGAGACGGCCCACAAGGAAGTTGCGGCTGTATGGGCGCATTCGTGTTGCTCCTGCTAAGAGGTCGGCTCCGTACGTCCAGCTAGAGCTGACTTCGATCACAAGGTATTATTATAATTTCGTGTGGTTTTTTTTTTTTCTTAAGATGTTGACAACGGAGATTTGACGCGTGCGTCAATTGGCAACGTAACCACAGTGTGCCGGCCGGCAGCATCCAGTGAACGCCGTGGACAGGCGCGGGGCTAGCGGCGAGCGGCCACCTAGTCACTGCCTGCGTGCCGGCGTCGGCGTCGCACTCGGCGCTCGTTCAGCTTCTTAAGGCCTTCTTAAGGAGCACATTCGACACCTATTAACTAATTGAAAAGTTCCACGTCCAGTCAATAACGGCAGGGACAATTTCAATGTCAACTGAGCGATATAAGAACAGACCTTCACATAACAGAAACACAGTCTCGCTTTTTAGTCAAACTTAGAGATCAGTTTTCCTTCATCACTGTTACTATTCAGAACTAGAATCTTCAGAACGTGCAAAACAGAAGACGCGGAACAATAACATGCAGTCTTCACTCATAGTTACGTGGAAACTCTGCTGCTCGAGCGCACTTGTATTTGTATGGGGTCGTATATTGTACAGTATTCATCTATTAAATTAATAAGAAAGAGTAATTAATCCTATTAGAAAACCTGAATATGAGAACAAATTGCTGTCAGTGGCTCCCTAAGCATCGCCGCACGGTAGCATTTCCGCAATCCGCAACTCTACTGACTGCGCTACGCCAGTCAATATTGCTGTCGGTGTTCCATACAAGTGATACGGGAGACGTATACAGTACTAAATGGCGTCATTTACCGACACACAATGGCAACAAAAATAACCAAAAGTCGGAAACTTGGTGAAAAGGAACCGTGAACTGGGCTGAACTCCGTCCCACGCACAGCGCGAAGTGCTCGGGAGCAGCGGACTGGCCGTCGTCTCCTCCTGCGCCGGCTGCGGTGGTGTGGGGGGGAGGGGGGAGGCAGCCGCAGGGAGGCAGGGAGGGCTGTCCTCTGCCCTCTGCCCTCTGCCCTCTGCCCTCCCAGTGCTGTGCTGGGCGAGCTAGCTGCGGCCACCTGACGGAAGCGCTGTGCGCTGTGTCGAATGCGGCACGGCCGTTGGCTGCAGCAAATCGTACAGAGAACTATTCCTGTTGACGATGCCTTAGAGCGCCGTGTCCTTTAAACGGAAAATTTTCCAAGTACGGAAATTCTTTAACCACATATAAGGCGTTTCCAATCATTTTAATACAGCAAATATTTCCTACGACGATCGGTTTTCCAGAAATCTTCATTTTACTCCGTTTGGTGACTTTTTGGAAATGACGTATAGGAAACTACTGAAGGTCAATATGGCGCCTTCGCTGCCCCGTCTCGTTGGTGATCTCTCGCACACACGCTGACAGTGTCTGCCTGAGACGTCGCGCCAGGCCGGCCGCACTCGCCACGGAACGCGGCTGTGGAGCGCGTCTCTGCCCCCCGTCGGAAGTTCGAGTTCTGCCTCGCGCATGCGCGTGTGTGCTGTCCTTAGCGAAAGTTAGTGTAAGTAGTTTGAAAGTCTTGTACTGATGGCAAGTGCAGTTTGGTCCCGTAGCTTCACAAACACAGCGTCTCGAGCCGGTTCTCGTTTCGCTCGTGGCGCCGTACGCGTTTGCACATTTACCTGCAGAGCAACCTGTCGGAACACAGTTCACACGCAGCCGGCGTTGTGGTTTTATGATTTTGATTGTAGCGTATTCTCAGTCAAACGAGTGTGCTGCACACTTGGCTTTCGAGGTGACCCCAGACACAGTGGAATGCCGAGGACCTGCACCTGGTGACCTCGGAGGCAGCGGTCCGCCCGCCGCCTCATAGCTCCAGCAGAAGGGCACGTCAGACATCTCTGAAGCGGAACGTCCTGCAGACACTAAAGTCTACATGCACTAACTACGGCGGTGATGGAAATGACGCCAGTGGCGGCTGCGAACTACAAATTTCGCAAACGTCTTTGCCTTTAATATGGTGTACTTTCAGTCGCGAAAGATTGCGCCAGCCTTTTTGATGCACCCTGTATATATACAGCGGCGCGCCGCACCCTCGCCTGGTGCTGCAGGACCTGTTACACTGCAGTAACTCGGCGTAAGCTACTTTGCGCACGACTTGGAGGTGCCATGACGCGGGGTACCCGCAGTTCGACTCTTTCCTCGGGCAGAGGTGTATGTGTCGTGTCATTGGGTGGTCTCGAGTCAGTTCAGTAGTTTCAAGCTCTAGGGACCGAGGACCACAGTAGTTTGGTCCCACAGGTTTACAAATGTTTGCATTTTTCTAAACCACACGTGTCGGATTCGCAGAGAAACAATATTTAAGTGCCAGTACGGCCTTCAGTATGAACAAGTGGTAAAGTACCTGGAAACTGTGACGCCAGACGCTGGAGACAGCTGCGAATACGGCTGGCCACCGCGGCCCGCAGTCGCCGCACCACTCGCCGCTCACTCGTCTGTGCGAACAATTTCACCGAGTAGTTTCAGCCTGATGTTTGGGCATCTTCAGGGTTTTTCTCTGAGAAGGTGTGGGGTGCCGCAGGAGCTGCGAGCCGCCGCAGCCCGCAGCCCGGCACCACCTCGTAAAGAAACCCTGAAGATGGCCAACATTAGGCAGAAACTAGTTGGCAATAATCTTGCGTTCTAGACTGTTTTACGACTGGGCGATTTTAACACTGGCTGAAAGAAATATGAGCACAAAAATGCTGTCACCTAGGCAACTAGGATGATTCCGATCTGTCTCTATTCTCGTACAAGTATGCACTATCGGTAAAATTACGTCCTCTATAACAGGGACCAACCTCTTTTCGTGTGTCAGAACCTGCATGTCTGTGCATATTTTACAGGGTCATTCACCAACAATTCCACCGCAAATAATGCGGAAACGGAAATTGCCACTGATGTGCTGTTTTCACAGAATAGATTGGTAGTCAAGGACTCGTATTGTTAGCCAATAAACAGATTGTGAAAATACCTAGAAAATGTATTTTTTATGCAAACATACAATTTTTCAAATGGAACAATGGTTGTTTCTACCGTGCACTGAAATTTTTGACACCAGCCGTGTACAAAGAATTTTAATGACATTTTATCACTTTTAGTTTGGCAGCTGCAACCGTTCAAAGTTTTGGGGCGGAGGCGTCTTATCACCTGCCCCAGAGAAAGACAGTTTAGAAAGCGGTGTTTGCCTCAGCGGTAAGAGATCGGATTTTTATTGAGAGGCTTCGATTCCGCCCGGCGACAAAATTTTTAATTTTTTATTTTTATTTATTTTTTCTCCTTGGCAATGCTCCTTGGTAAAAGAATGGAAGTATCGATTTACATACACGACGTCCTCAAGTACGCGTTAACTACAGACGCTCAGCCTCTTTTCAGATGTTTGTAGTCACGAGTTTCATCCAATGCCCCTTATTTTTTTTGCTTATATAAATTAATAAAAGCCGCGGCCGAGTGCATTGAGGCGCTGTGCTACAATGCGCGAAGACGTTGTCTGTCGGGTGTTCGAATACCCTCTCGGGTATAGATGTTTGTACTGTAGTTAGTATAACTTAGTTTAAACGTAGTTTGTAAGTTTAGGGAGTGATGACCCCGCGGTTAAGTCCCTTGAGCTTCACAAACGTTTGAATTAAAAAAAAACCTATATGATGTTGCCGTTAATTGTGACGTCAGTCTACATCTACATCTATATCGATACTCTGCAAATCATTGTGAAGTGCACGGCAGAGGGTACGTCCCACTGTACCAGTTATTAGGGTTTTGCCCATTCCATTCACGCATTGAGCGTGGGAAGAATGAGCGTTTAAATGTCTCCGTGCGTGCTGTAATTAATGTAATGTGGTCCTCACGATCCCTACGGAAACAGTATGTAGGTGTACGCATTGACAAGGAGCAGAAAAAATTTGCTGCCGAGTGGAGTTGAACCCGCGACCTTCGCAATACGAATCCGAGCTTTTACCGGTGGACGGTGGAGAAGCCGAGCGGTCTAAAGCGTCTCGCTGCGGAGCGCGCGGTTGCTCGCCGTGGAGGTTCGAGTCCTCCCTGGGGCACGGCTGTGTGTGTTTGTCCGTAGGTTAGTGTACCTAGGTTTAAATAGTTTGTAAGCGACGGACTGATGACCACGCAGTTTGGTCCGACAGATTTACAAACTTTTTTTTCTTATACCGGTGAGCCAAAGCCCGCTCCCTAGACCCGCTGTCGCAGGGCAGTTGACAAGACGCACGCCGCGCCAGAGCCCCTCCTGTCTGCTCGCCTGGCGCTGCCTGCAGCCTCCCACGCGCCACACATCTGGGCGCGTGGCGCCCTCTGCTGGTGGCGTACGGAGGAGAGGCGTAGCGTGCTCCACTCCGCGGTGTGTCGGAAGGCAAATGGCAAACAGCAGTCACTTTCAATAGGTACTCTATGGTGGCTCTACATCTCCACAAATTCTCCGCAAATCACATTCCCGTCCACGGTGGAACAGCTTTTATAATATCTCCCTAGCGTTCGATTCTCTAACAGCGCGGGGAGAAAGAACACCCCGATCTTTCCGTTTTCGACCTCATTTCTTCATTCTATTAAGACGTTCAAGTCTCCCTATATAGCTGGGTACTAAAAAAATACGTTTGCATTCGGAAGGGAAATTTCGCAAATAATTCGCGCAGCAATTTCTTTTAATTATTTCCACCGCAAATCGAGCGTCGTTTCTGTGATATTTTGTCTTCTACATCGCGGTAATACAGAATTAGATGCCCTTTTCTGAGCTTTATATCCTCCGTGAAGTGCCAGGCGGTGGGGAACGCACAATGCGTTCCGGTACAGGCCGCACGAGTGTAGAGCAGACAGCGCCTATTACACCGCAGTCTCTGTAACAAAGCATATTTGTCGATTTTCGAAAGTCGATTGACACGGTACCGCACTACAGATTTCTAACGAAGCTACGAGCTTAAGGAATAGGAACCCAAATACGTGCGTGGTCCAAAACTGCTTATTAGTATTAAAAGCCAGTATGTTGTCCTCGATGGCGAGTGTCGATCAGAGACTAGGGTGTCGTCGGGGATGCCCCAGGCGTGTGTGATAGCAGCGCTATTATTTTGTATCTATATAAATGATCTGACGGACAGAGCGAGTGGCAATCTGCGGCTGTTCGCTGACGATGCTGTGGTGTACTGGAGAGTACCGTCATTGAATGACTGCACCACGGTGACGGATCACTCGGACCAAATTTCTAGCGGGTGTGAGGAATGGCAACTAGCGCTAAATGTAGAAAAATGTAAGGTGACGCAGGTGAGTGGCAGAAAGAATCCCGTAATGTTCTAATAAAGCACAGCGATATGAAACGGAACGAACATATAAGGACAGTCGTGGGAAAGGCGATAGGTCGACTAGGGTTTGTTGGGAGAATTTTGGGACGGTGTGATTCGTCTGTAAAGGAGATCGCATTTAACATGCTTGTGCAACCCCGTCTCGAGTGTTGCTCAAGTGTTTGGGATGCCCAGCAGATCGGTTTAAAGGAAGACATAGGGCTAGTTCACCGGCTCGTTCTTTTCGAGAAACGCCATCGAAGAATTTTAGAGGGCAGGAATTTAAAGCTGACTGCAGAACGATTCTACTGCCGGCTACCTGCATTTCGCGTGAAGACCGCAAAGATGAGATCAGAGAGATTAGAGGTCGTAGGGAAGCATGCCGGCATTCGTTTCTGTGTCGTTCTATACGTGTGAGGGAACGGAAAGCGAGTAATTGGCAGTGGTAGAGGGTGCCCGTCGTGTAGTAGGTGCATTCGCTGACGTACGTCGGCCGGACTGTTTCCTCGCCTCCCGCCTCGACCGTCTGCTGACGTGTGCGCACTCTGCTGGGGAGCGAGCGCCGCCATTGCAGCAGTGGGACAGCCAGTGACGGAGCTTGCACTGCCGCAGGCGTGCGCATGCTGGACGGCGACGTGACGGACGCGGTGGAGGCGCGCTCGCTGTCGCTCAACCCGCAGCACATCGACATCTACAGCGCCTCCTGGGGGCCCGACGACGACGGCAAGACGGTGGACGGGCCGGGCGAGCTCGCCACCCGGGCCTTCATCGAGGGCGTCACCAAGGTGAGCGGCGAGCGGCGCAAGCCTACAGTCTAGTCAACTCTGAAATGCATCGTCATTACATTTACAGCACTTTCAACAATATGCGTGAGTGTCAACATTAACTCAAGTTAAAAGAGAAATAAAATGAAGCGATGTTGTACCCACGGATGTCGTGGAGCTGGGCATGTGTTTTCGGAATCTTCTACAGCGTCACTGCTGGATGGAGCGACGTTTTCCGCTCCCAAATAGCTAAGGCTCGGCCACTTTGCCAACTCCACCCATCTTTTGTGGCCAATAAAAACACTACATACATAAATTTACCTAAAATATAGTATTATAATTGACAGTACATTTCTTTGTCATTGTATGATAAAATAATTATAGTAATTTTTCTGATATGCAAAACTAAGTGTAAAACATTTAAATACTGACGTAAATGCACCACATTCTTATTGATATTTTCAAAGAAATTCTATAAGTGGTTGTGGAGTGTTGTATGTAAATTTACTGGCATTAAAAGATTAACTATAAAACTTATTTGAGGTACATGAAAACAATTCAAGGATCGTACTTTGCGAAAAGTATTATGTTCTTTTCTCAATGAAATTTATGTAAAGCTATTGTTTCCTTGATAAAATTTTGAGATCGGTTGATTTTACAAGTTAACTTTTTACAGCACTATTTTAATAAAGCTTAAGGCAAAGAGAATTTTTTTGTCCTTAATCTATTGTGCAGTGCTTTAGGTTGTCATTTTTGTTTAAAAATGTGTATTATAACATTGTAAAATATTACGAATGACATGTCAAAAACCTGACGAATTACAATTCAAACGGCGCCATGCAATGAAACACACAACTGTATCTGGATGGCTGTAGTTGGCAAAGTGGCCGAGCCTTAGCTATTTAAGAGCGGTAGGGCTCGCTCCAGCCAGCAGTGACGCTGCAGAAGACTCCGAAATCACTGTCCAGATCCACGACATCAGTGGGTATATCATCGCTTCATTTTATTTCTCTTTTAACTTAGGTTAATGTTGACACTAACGCATATTGTTTCAAAGTCTTGTAAACGTAATTATGATACATTTCACAGCTACATGCCTGAGGATAGTCCAAAATAAGGAACGAAACTAGTTGACTAAACAAATAATCCATTGCACTCTAGATTGTTTTATACATAAATCTCCTTTTTGTCACGGGATTTCTTTCATATCGGTGGTAATGGCTTATTACGGTTCGATGTCCCTACTCGTCTTCTGCTATCACAAACAACTTTAATTTGACAGATTAGTTTGTTGTGCAGCAAGTAGAGAAATGTTCGTTTCCGGAACTGAAACAACCGTTTTCTTGTTGCAGTCTTTTTCCTTCTTTCTCACGCGTTTCGCCCCTTATGTTAGGGCATCACCAGAGGGTTCTACACCTGAAAATTAAATTTTTGCTTTTTGATGAAGCCTCAATAGATTGCAAACTGTTGACCTCCTATTCATCGAAATAATATAGGCTACTCATGTTTTATTGTTTGTCCCACAGGGGCACTGTCTCAATACACACAGTTTCGCCACAATTTGTGTATTTCATCATTTTAACACTCACTACTTCAATGTTACATGTTTATAGTGTATCTAGTTTAGATATTCGTTTCTTCACATCATGTGTTGCTTATGTAACTGAGTATGCGTATGGGGCATTCATGTTTTGTATGTGTTCTAATTTACTACATTCAAAAAACCAAAGTAGAGAAGAAAATCCTGTTGAGGGATCAAGTATACATATCAAACAACGTACTCGTTATATTAATAGATGAAATAAGAATTAGTAATAGACACCATGGCAAATGTTCATTATAGACTAGGGTATCGTCAGGTGTACCCCCAGGGAAGTGTGAAGGACCGGTATTATTTTGTATCTATGTAAATGATCTGACAGATAGAGCGAGTTGCAATCGGCTTCGTTGTCTTTTCCTTAAACTCCCTCTCCAGAAAACATCGAATTCAATGTCCAAATCATCAAAACACATAAATTACTGCCACTGCAACGTGAAATTACACATACACACGAACACACACCACCAACACAAACAAACCACCTTTATTGTAGAAACAAAATACAGCACTCCATTCACATACTCGGTTAACTACGCAACACATAATGTAAACAAGTCAAATTGTAAATGAGATACATCTTCAAACCTGTGAACTACTGAATTGAACTAAACTCCGCCCCGTACAGACCGCGAGGGCCCAAGGGGTGCCGACCGGCCGCCGTGTCACCTTGTGCCCGCAGGCGTCACAGCAGGGGGCGTGGTCAGCGCCGGCCGTGGCTTCGGTTTTCCAGACCGCAGCCGCTGCTGCTGCTGCTGCATCGAGTGGCTCCTCGGTTTTGCTCACCAGGGCTGCGGGCACCCCGCTTGCCGACAGCGCTGGGCAGACCCGGACGGTAACCCATCCGAGTGCCAGACGAGCCCGACTGCGCTTAACTTGGGCGATGGACGGGAGCCGGCGCATCCGCTGCGGCCTCACCTATGAACTAGTAACACCCAAATAGTGAGTCACAGGATGATGAAAGAAACACACAAATTGCGGCGAAGCTGCGTTTCTTCCCAGAGCCACCAGGTGGGGCAATCGGCACGAAAATTCCGACACAATGAACCGTGAGTAGCCTGTATTATTTCGTTAAAGAAATTAAAAAAAATAAAGATTAGCTGTTTGCAGTCTGTTGCGATTACACCAGAAAACAAAAATGTAGTTTCCCGGTGTACAATCCACTGACGACGCCCTAAAATAAGGGTCGCAACGCGCGTGGAAGAAGTAAATACAACGGCTGTTTTATTTGCGAAAACGAACTTACACCTAGACTTGGAGTTTCTTCTTTTAATAGTGAAAGACATTTCATCACCGGCTGCTACAGCTGTGGCTTCGCCGTCTCGTCGCCGTGGCAG
The DNA here is from genome assembly GCA_026315105.1 of Locusta migratoria. Taxonomy (NCBI): domain Eukaryota; kingdom Metazoa; phylum Arthropoda; class Insecta; order Orthoptera; family Acrididae; genus Locusta; species Locusta migratoria. The sequence continues at coordinate 376,665,590 of CM048749.1, forward strand.
TTAATTCAAGTGTGTTGTTGCTGTGCTCTTCTGCTTTGATGCAGTTCTTTACCCTACTCTATTCTGAGCAAGCCTTTTCATCTCTTCATAAGAACGGCAACCCACATCCATTTCAATTTGCTTAGTACATGCGTTTCTTGGTCTACCTCTGCGGTTTTTACCCCAACCACTTCCCTCCAGTGCCAAATTCACGAATTCTTGATGTCTAACAATGTGTCCTACCAATCAGTGCCTTCTTTTAGTCAAGGTACGCCAGAAATTCCTTTCCTCTCCAATTCTGTTCAGTACCTCCTCATTAGTTGCGCGATCCACGTATCTGAATTTAAGCATTCTTCTGTAACACCACTTTTTTATTTTTTTTCCTGATGACGTCATCCTTCTGAGTAGCCCCCGTCTGCAGATACGAATGGGGGACCATCATGTATACATACAGTAGAACTGAATGTCCTCGGGAAAGGTAACGGCTCTAGTTTCCCCTTCCTTTCAGCCGTTCGCAGTAGCTGTGTGGCAAATCCACATTATCTGATGTTACAAGGCCAGCTCAGTCAATCATCCAGACTGTTGCTCCTGTAACTACTGAAAAGGCTGCTGCCCCTCTTCAGGAACCACACGTTTGTCTGCCCTCTTCACATATACCCCTCCACTGTGGTTGTGTCTACGGTACGGATATCTGTATCGTTGAGACACGCATGCCACCCGACCTCGGCAATGTCTGTGGTTCATGGGAGTAGTATTCAATGTATTTACAATTAATATGTTGCTTGCAACATTTTATTGGTTTCGTGGCTTCAATTTGTGAGTGTCTGTTGAATATCTTTCTTGTTTTGGACAACTGAAGTAAGGAGAAACGTAACTACTTTGACGGAGATGCTGCTACGGCTGTGTCGTCGATTTCTGTTTCGTGTGGCTTTTGCCGCAGAGTGTATTCCGTTCTGCTAATGTGTGCTTCGCGCTGGACGGCTATACGTACCGAGAATGTGCGCTCCTCTTAATGATAAGATGCGACAGCTAGCTGTCATCATGGGGGACACTTGAGTTAGCTGTTGACACCAGATTGGTAGTGTAGGATGTTGTACGCAATATTGACACAGTATGAAGTAACACAGTTCAAGACGTTAGTTCGTGGCTTGTAGAGAATGAATTGATTGTAAGTAACAAGAAGACTCTGTTTTTGTAGTTTTATCACAAAGTTGTATAAAATTTCACATTTTTGTTACACAGAATGGGCCGTTGATAAGTGAGACTGGACGGTTCAAATTCACAGGCGTGGAGACAGACAGTACGCTGTCGTGGGAAGCCCATGTTCAGTATCTCGTTCGAAAACTAAATGCTCTTTTATTTAAATTAAAAGAGTGCGCCAAATTAGCAACAGTGGAACACGGAAAGTAATCTACTGTGCTGATTTTCGTTCCCCTATTAAGTATAGTACTATTACTGGTGTGACTCCTCTGCTTCAAAGAGGGTATTTGGACTCTGGAGTGTGTGGTGCCAGCTGGCGAACGTTTCGTAGACGGCCGGTCAGTAGTGTGGGAATTCTGACGTCGGTCGTATGTTTCCTTTCGTGTCGTTTGTTGTTAACAGTATCCTCTTATTCCAAAGAGCGAGCCGCCGCCCCTCAGTCGATACCAGACACTTGTCGCGTTCGCTGCACGTGCTAGTCCAGCCTAGCGTCGGTGGCTGACGCCCCGCTTCCGCAGGGCCGCGGCGGCAAGGGCTCCATCTTCGTGTGGGCGTCGGGCAACGGCGGCCGCGATCACGACAACTGCAACTGCGACGGCTACACCAACTCCATCTGGACGCTGTCCATCTCGAGCGCCACCGAGAACGGCGTCGTGCCCTGGTACTCGGAGGCGTGCAGCTCCACGCTCGCCACCACCTACAGCAGCGGCGCCTCCAGCGAGAAGCAGGTGAGTCGCCGGCGCGGGGGGCTGAGGCACATTGTCGACAAGTTGTCTGCAAACTGAGCGAAACTACTCTGCAAGGAAGCATTGCGACACAGCAGTCGTTATCGTCGTCTTCCGTACATGCAAGGGAAAAACTGAATTGGTAGTAGTAGTAGTAGTAGAATGTTTCGCAGAAGACAAAAATCATAGGACTAGTATGAAAAAAATGTTCAAATGTTTCTTAAGCTTAAGGGACTTAACTACGGGGTCATCAGTCCCTAAACGTACAAACTACTTATGAACTACGTACAACTAAGGACGGCACAAATATCCATGCCCGAGGGGGGATTCGAACCGCCCCCCCCCCCCGACTATTATGACTTAAAACACTCATCTCCCACGAAACAAAAACATTATTATTACGAAAGGAAGTGATTGCAGAATGTTTCTCAGACCTTCAGGAAGGGGAGAACTGAAATCATCAATCAATTATGCTTTTCTGTTGTATTTCTATGTACATGGCTATCAAAAATTAGTGATAATGTCTTGACTGAAGAGCAGCTTGCACGCTCCACGCAGTCGACCCACCACTTGGGTGGAGTGAAAATTAAACAAACTTATCTCAGAAAACAGAAATAATGGGACTGTAATCAAAGAGCATGTATCTCACACAAAACAAAAAACTTTCTCACCTAGATCAGAGAAAAAACCGTACAACATCTAACACCTAAAAATTCTTTACATGCATTTACTAATTGTAAAAAAAAAATCGACAGAGCTTACAGTATTAGCCAGCATTACGTACTTTAATTTAGCTGCGAGCTCAGGTACTTTCTCAACACAGTCACCACAGTTTACAAGCAGAATACTGACTGTTGGCTGTTATGTCCACATTTTGTTCAAAAGGATCGATAGTGTTGATTTTGATGCATGTTACTAAATGCAAATTAAAAATTACAGTTTTATGATGTTAGCGGACTATTTCAGGCAATAGTCCACATTTTTACCGAATTCCCTTTCAATGAAATTTTATTATAGCTGGGAATTTTGTCTGACTTGTATTAGTGTAATAATGCACATGTGTATCCCTGAACGTATCTGTTTGATAGCTAGATATATGGTGTAATTTTAATTGTCTTAGCATGCCTGTCGTACGGGGCTTTGCTCCAGACACCTGCATCCTCTGTGAAGTACAGCCGGCTGTGCGACTTCGGCTGTAGTAAATGCGACGGCCGCATTTAAACGATGATCACAGCCCCGGCGCTGCCCCAGCCGACCGCCGCCTCTCCTCTCTTCTCCTCTGCTCTCCTCTGCTCTCTTCTCCTCTCCTCTCCTATCTTCTGCTCTCCTCTGCTCTCCTCTCCTCTCCTCTGCTCTGCTCTCCTCTCCTCTGCTCTGCTCTCCTCTCCTCTCCTCTGCTCTGCTCTCCTCTCCTCTGCTCTGCTCTCATCTCCTCTCTTCTGCTCACATCTCCTCTCTTCTGCTCTCCTCTCCTCTCTTCTGCTTTCCTCTCCTCTCTTCTGCTCTCCACTAATCTCCTCTGCTCTTCTCCTCTCTGCTCTGCTCTCCTCTCTTCTGCTCTGCTCTCCTCTCCTCTGCTCTGCTCTCAACTCCTGTCTTCTGCTCTCATCTCCTCTCTTCTGCTCTCCTCTCTTCTGCTCTACTCTCCTCTCTTCTGCTCTCCTCTCTTCTGCTCTCCTCTCCTCTCTTCTGCTCTCCTCCTCTGCTCTCATTTCTTCCGCTCTGCTCTCCTCTGCTCTGCTCTCCTCTCTTCTGCTCTGCTCTCCTCTCGTCTCTTCTGCTCTCCTCTCCTCTCCTCTGCTCTCCTCTCCTCTCTTCTGCTTTCCTCTCCTCTCATCTGCTCACCACTACACTCCTCTGCTCTGCTCCCCTCTGCTCTCCTCTCCTCTCTTCTGCTCTCCAGTCCTCTCTTCTGCTCTCCTCTCTTCTCTTTTGCTCTCCAGTCCTCTCTTCTGCTCTCCTCTCCTCTCTTTTGCTCTCCTCTCCTCTCTTTTGCTCTCCTCTCCTCTCTTCTGCTCTCCTCTCCTCTCTTCTGCGCTCCTCTGCTCTCCTCTCTTCTGCTCTCCTATGCTCTGCTCTCCTCTCCTCTCTTCTGCTCTCCTATGTTCTGCTCTCTTCTGCTCTCCTATGCTCTGCTCTCTTCTCCTCTCTTCTGCTCTCCTCTCCTCTCTTCTGCTCTCCTCTCCTCTCTTCTGCTCTGCTCTCCTCTCTTCTGCTCTGCTCTCCTCTGCCCTCCTCTCCTCTCTTCTCTGCTGCTCTCCTCCCTTCTGCTCTCCTCTCCTCTCTTCTGCTCTCCTCTCCTATCTTCTGCTCTCCTCTCCCGCCTTCTGCTCTCCTCTGCTCTCCTCTCTTCTGTTCTCCTTTGCTCTCCTCTCTTCTGCTCTCCTCTCCTCTCCTCTCTTCTGCTCTCCTCTCCTCTCTTCTGCTCTCCTCTCCAATCTTCTGCTCTGCTCTCCTCTCCCCTCTTCTGCTCTCCTCTCCCCTCCTCTGCTCTCTTCATCTCTCTTCTGCTCTCCTCTCTTCTGCTCTCCTCTCCCCTCCTCTGCTCTCTTCATCTCTCCTCTCCTCTGCTCTCCTCTATTCTGCTCTCCTCTCCTCTCTTCTGCTCTCCTCTCCTCTCTTCTGCTCTCCTCTCCTCTATTTTGCTCTCCTCTCTTCTGCTCTGCTCTCCTCTCTTCTGCTCTGCTCTCCTCTGCCCTCCTCTCCTCTCTTCTCTGCTGCTCTCCTCCCTTCTGCTCTCCTCTCCTCTCTTCTGCTCTCCTCTCCTATCTTCTGCTCTCCTCTCCCGCCTTCTGCTCTCCTCTGCTCTCCTCTCTTCTGTTCTCCTTTGCTCTCCTCTCTTCTGCTCTCCTCTCCTCTCCTCTCTTCTGCTCTCCTCTCCTCTCTTCTGCTCTCCTCTCCAATCTTCTGCTCTGCTCTCCTCTCCTCTCTTCTGCTCTGCTCTGCTCTCCTCTCTTCTGCTCTGCTCTGCTCTCCTCTCTTCTGCTCTCCTCTCCTCTGCTCTGCTCTCCTCTCCTCTCTTCTGCTCTCCTCCACTCTCCTCTCTTCTGCTCTCCTCTCTTCTGCTCTCCTCCACTCTCCTCTCTTCTGCTCTCCTCTCCTCTCTTCTGCTCTCCTCTCCCCTCTTCTGCCCTCCGCTGCTCTCCTCTCTTCTGCTCTCCTCTCCTCTCTTCTGCTCTCCACTCCTCTCTTCTCCTCTCCTCTCTTCCCCTCACCTCTCTTCTGCTCTGCTCTCCTCTCCTCTCTTCTGCACTGCTCTCCTCTCCCCTCTTCTGCTCTCCTCTCTTCTGCTCTCCTATGCTCTGCTCTCATCTCCTCTGCTCTCCTCTCTTCTGCTCTCCTGTCCTCTCTTCTGCTCTCCTCTCCTCTCTTCTGCTCTCCTCTCCAATCTTCTGCTCTGCTCTCCTCTCTTCTCTTCTGCTCTGCTCTGCTCTCCTCTCTTCTGCTCTCCTCTCCTCTCTTCTGCTCTGCTCTCCTGTCTTCTGCTCTCCTCTCCTCTGCTCTGCTCTCCTCTCCTCTCTTCTGCTCTCCTCCACTCTCCTCTCTTCTGCTCTCCTCCACTCTCCTCTCTTCTGCTCTCCTCTCTTCTGCTCTCCTTTCTTCTGCTCTCCTCTCCTCTCTTCTGCTCTCCTCTCCTACCTTCTGCTCTCCTCTCCCCTCTTCTGCTCTCCGCTGCTCTCCTCTCTTCTGCTCTCCAATCCTCTCTTCTCCTCTCCTCTCTTCCCCTCACCACTCTTCTGCTCTGCTCTCCTCTCCTCTCTTCTGCACTGCTCTCCTCTCCCCACTTCTGCTCTCCTCTCTTCTGCTCTCCTATGCTCTCCTCTCTTCTCCTCTGCTCTCCTCTCTTCTGCTCTCCTCTCCTCTCTTCTGCTCTCCTCTCCTCTCTTCTGCTCTCCTCTCCAATCTTCTGCTCTGCTCTCCTCTCCTCTCTTCTGCTCTGCTCTGCTCTCCTCTCTTCTGCTCTCCTCTCCTCTGCTCTCCTCTCCTCTCTTCTGCTCTCCTCCACTCTCCTCTCTTCTGCTCTCCTCTCCTCTCTTCTGCTCTCCTCTCTTCTGCTCTCCTCTCCTCTCTTCTGCTCTCCACTCCTCTCTTCTCCTCTCCTCTCTTCCCCTCTCCTCTCTTCTGCTCTGCTCTCCTCTCCTCTCTTCTGCAACACTCTCCTCTCCCCTCTTCTGCTCTCTTCTCTTATGCTCTCCTCTCCTCTCTTCTGCTCTCCTATCTTCTGCTCTCCTCTCCTCTCTTCTGCTCTCCTCTGCACTCCCCTGCTCTGCTCGTCTCGCATCCGCTCTCCTCTGCTCTCATCTCATCTGCTCTCCTCTCCTATCTTGTGCTCCCTTCTGCTCTCCTCCCCTCTATTCTGCCCTCCTCTCCTCTCTTCTGCTCACTTCTCCTCTTCTCTCCTCTCCTCTGCTCTCCTCTCCTCTCCTCTCTCCTGCTCTCCTCTCCTCTCTTCTGCTCTCCTCTGCACTCCTCTGCTCTGCTCTTCTCGCATCTGCTCTCCTCTGCTCTCCTCTCTTCTGCTCTCCTCACTTCTGCTCTCCTCTCCTCTCTTATGCTCCCTTCTGCTCTCCTCCCCTCTCTTCTGCTCTCCTCTCCTCTCTTATGCTCCCTTCTGTTCTCCTCCCCTCTCTTCTGCTCTCCTCTCCTCTCTTCTGCTCACTTCTACTCTTCTCTCATCTCCTCTGCTCTTCTCTCCTCACCTCTCTCCTGCTCTCTTTTCCTCTCTTCTGCCTTCTTCTCCTCTCTTCTGCTCTCCTCTCTTCTCTCCTGCTCTCCTCTCCTCTCTTCTCCTCCGCTCTCCTCTCTTCTGTTCTGCTCTCCTCTCCTCTCTTCTGCACTGCTCTCTTCTGCCCTCCTTTCTTCTGCTCTCCTCTCCTCTGCTCTCCTCTCTTCTGCTCTCCTTTCTTCTGCTCTCCTCTCTTTCCTCTGCTCTCCTCTCCACTGCTCTACTCGCCTCTCCCCTCCTCTGCTCTCATCTCCTCACTTCTGCTCCCCTCTCCTCTCTTCTGCTCTCCCGTCCTCTCTCCTGCTCTCCTCTGCTCTCCTCTCTTCTGCTCTCCTATGCTCTCTTCTGCTCTGCTCCCCTCTGCTCTCCTCTCCTCTCTTCTGCTCTCCTCTCCTCTGCTCTCCTCTCCTCTCTTCTGCTCTCCTCTCCTATCTTCTGCTCTCCTCTCTACCCTTCTGCTCTCCTCTCATCTCTTCTGCTCTCCTCTCCTATCTTCTGCTCTCCTCTCCAGTCTTCTGCTCTCCTCTCCTCTCCTCTGCTCTACTCTCTTCTGCTCTCATCTCCTCTCTTCTGCTGTCCTCTCCTCTCTTCTACTCTCCTCTGCACTCCTCTCCTCTGCTCTCCTATGGTCTCCTCTGCTCTGCTCTCTTCTGCTCTCCTCTACTCTCCTCTCCTCTTTTCTGCTCTCCTCTCCTCTCCCCTCCAATCCTCGGCTCTGCTCTGCTCTTTCTCTCCTCTCTTCTGCTCTCCTCTCCTCTCTTGTGCTCAACTCTGCTCTGCTCTCCTCTCCTCTCTTCTGCTCTCCTCTCCTCTATTCTGCTCTCCGCTCGTCTGCTCTCCTCTCCTCTCTTCTGCTCTCCTCTCTTCTGCTCTCCTCTCCACTGCTCGCATCTCTTCTGCTCTGCTCTCCTCCCTTCTGCTCTGCTCTCCTCTCTTCTGCTCTCCTCTCCTATCTTCTGCTCTCCTCTCCTCTCTTCTGCACTCCTCTGCATTCCTCTCATCTGCTCTCCTATGGTCTCCTCTGCTCTGCTTTCTCGCATCTGCTCTCCTCTGCTCTCCTCTCTTCCCTCTCTCCTCTCTTCTGCTCTCCTCTCCTCTCTTATGCTCTCTTCTGCTCTCCTCCCCTCTCTTCTGCTCTCCTCCCCTCTCTTCTGCTCTCTTCTCCTCTCTTCTGCTCTCTTCTCCTCTTCTCTCCTCTTCTCTCCTCTCCTCTCTCCTGCTTACCTCTCCTCTCTTCTGCCTTCCTCTCCTCTCTTCTGCTCTCCTCTCCTCTCTCCTGCTCTATTCTCCTCTCATCTGCTAGCAATCCTCTCTTCTGCTCTCCTCTCCTCTCTTCTGCTCTCCACTGCTCTCCTTATCTCTGTTCTCCTCTCCTCTTCTCTCCTCTCCTCTCCTCTCCCCTCCTCTGCTCTGATCTCCTCTCTTCTGCTCTCCTCTGCTCTCCTCCCTTCTGCTCTCCTCTGCTCTGCTCTCCTCTGCTCTGCTCCCCTCTGCACTCCTCTCCACTCTTCTGCTCTCCTCTCTTCTCCTCTGCTCTCCTCTGCTCTGCTCTCCTCTCCTTTCTTCTGCTCTCCTCTCCTCTCTTCTGCTCTCCTCTCCTCTCTTCTGTTCTCCTCTCCTCTCTTCTGCTCTCCTCTCCTCTCTTCTGCTCTCCTCTCCACTCTTCTGCTCTTCTCTCCTCTCCTCTGCTCTACTCTCTTCTGCTCTCATCTCCTCTCCTGTGCTCTCCCCCCCTCTGCTCTCCTCTCATCTCTTTTGCTCTCCTCGGCACTCCTCTGCTCTAGTCTCCTGTGCTCTCCTTTGCTCTCCTTTGCTCTCCTCTGCTCTCCTCTCCTCTCTTCTGCTCTCCTCTCCGCTGCTCTCCTCTCCTCTGCTCTCCTCTCTTCTGCTCTGCTCAATTCTCTTCTCCTATGCTCTCCTCTCCTCTCCGCTGCACTCCTCTCTCCTGCTCTACTCTCCTCTCTTCTGCTCTCCTCTCCACTCTTCTCCTCTGCTCTCCTCCAATCTCTTCTGCTCTCCTCTCTTCTGCCCTCCTTTCTTCTGCTCTCCTCTCCTCTCTTCTGCCCTCCTTTCTTCTGCTCTCCTCTCCTCTCTTCTGCCCTCCTTTCTTCTGCTCTCCTCTCCTCTGCTCTGCTCTGCTCTCCTCTCCAATCTTCTGCCTTCCTTTCTTCTGATCCCCTCTCCTTTCCTCTGTTCTCCTCGCCTCTCCTCTCCTCTGCTCCGCTCTTCTCTGCTCTCCAATCCTCGATTCTGTTCTGCTCTCCTCTCTTCTGCTCTCCTCTCCTCTCTTCTGCTATCCTCTCCTCTCTTCTGCTCTCCTTTCTTCTCTTCTGCTCTGCCCTCCTCTCTTCTGCTCTGTTCTCCTCACTTCTGATCTGCTCTCCTCTCTTCTGCCCTCCTTTCTTCTGCTTTCCTCTCCTCTCCTCTCCTCACCACTGCTCTGCTCTCCCCTCTCCAGCCCTTTCTTCTGCTCTCCTCTCCTCTGCACTCCTCTCCTCTCCTCTGCTCTCCTCTCTTCTGCTCTCCTCTCTTCTGCTCTCCTCCTCTCTCTTCTGCTCTCCTCTCCTCCCTTCTGCTCTCCTCTCCTCTCCTCTCTTTTGCTCTGCTCTCGCCTCCTCTCTTCTGCTCTCCTCTCCTTTCCTCTCTTCTGCTCTGCTCTCCTCTCTTCTGTTTTCCTCTCCTCTCTTCGGCTCTCCTCTCCTCTCTTCGGCTCTCCTCTCCTCTCTTCGGCTCTCCTCTCCTCTCTTCGGCTCTCCTCTCCTCTCTTCTTCTCTCCTCTCCTCTCTTTTGCTCTCCTCTCTTCTCTTTTGCTCTCCTTTCCTCTCTTCTGCTCTCCTCTCCTCTCTTCTGCTCTCCTCACCTCTCTTCTGCTCGCTTCTCCATTCTTCTCCTCTCCACTCCTTTTTTCTGCTCTCCTCCCCTCTCTTCTGCTCTCCTATCCTCTCTTCTGCTCTCCTCTCCTCTCTTCTGCTCTCCTCTCTTCAGCTCTCCTCTCTACTCTTCTGCTCTCCTCACCTCTTCTGCTCTCCTCTCCTCTTCTGCTCTCCTCTCCTCTCTTCTACTGTCCTGTCCTCTTTTCTGCTCTACTCTCCTCTCTTCTGCTCTCCTCTCCTCTCTTGTGCTCTCCTCTCCCCTCCTCTGCTCTCTTCATCTCTCCTCTCCTCTGCTCTCTTCATCTCTCCTCTCCTCTGCTCTCCTCTCTTCTGCTCTCCTCTCCTCTCTTCTGCTCTCCTCTCCCCTCCTCTGCTCTCTTCATCTCTCCTCTCCTCTGCTCTTTTCTCTTCTGCTCGTCTCTCCTCTCTTCTGCTCTCCTCTCCTCTCTTCTGCTCTCCTCTCTTCTCTTCTGCTCTCCTCGCCACTCTTCTGCTCTCGTCTGCTCTCTTCTGCTCTCGTCTGCTCTCTTCTGCTCTCCTCTGCTCTCTACTGCTCTCCTCTCTTCTGCTCTGCTCTCCTCTCTTCTGCTTTCCTCTCCTCTCTTCGGCTCTACTCTCCTCTTCTTCTCTCCTCTCTTCTCTTTTGCTCTCCTCTCCTCTCTTCAGCTCGCCTCTCCTCTCTTCTGCTCTCCTCTCCTCTCTTCTGCTCTCCTCTCCTCTCTTCTGCTCTCCTCGCCCGTCTTCTGCTCTCGTCTGCTCTCTTCTGCTCTCCTTTCCTTTCTTCTGATCTCCTCCATTCTGCTCTGTTCTCCTCTCTTCTGATCTGCTCTCCTCTCTTCTGTCCTCCTTTCTTCTGCTCTCCTCTCCTCTCCACTGTTCTGCTCACCCCTCTTCTGCCCTTTCTTCTTCTCTCCTCTCCTCTCCTCTCCTGTGCATTCCTCTGCTCTGCTCTCCTCTCCTCTCCTGTGATCTCCTCTCTTCTGCTCTCCTCTCTTCTGCTGTCCTCTTCTCTCTTCAGCTCTCCTCTAATCCCTTCTGCTCTCCTCTCCTCTCTTCTGCTCTCCTCTCTTCTCCTCTGCTCTCATTTCTTCTGCTCTCCTCGCTTCTGCTCTCCTCTCCTCTCTTCTGCTCTTCTGTCCTCTGCACTCCTCTCTTCTGCTCTCCTCGCCTCTACTCTCTTCTGCTCTCCTCTCCTCTCTTCTGCTCTTCACTCCTCTCTTCTGCTCTCCTTGCCTCTCTTCTGCTCTCCTCTCCTCTCTTCTGCTCTGCTCTCGTCTGCTCTCTTCTGCTCTCCTCTGCTCTCTTCTGCTCTCCTCTCCTCTGCTCTCCTCTCCTCTGCTGTCCTCTCTTCTGCTCTCCTCTCGTCTCTTCTGCTCTCCTCTCCTCTCTTCTGCTCTCCTCTCCTCTCTTCTGCTCTCCTCTCCTCTCTTCTGCTCTCCTCTCCTCTCTTCTGCTCTCCTCTCCCCTCCTCTGCCCTCTTCATCTCTCCTCTCCTCTGCTCTTTTCTCTTCTGCTCGCCTCTCTTCTCTTCTACTCTCCTCTCCTCTCATTTGCTCTCCTCTCCTCTCTTCTGCTCTCCTCGCCCCTCTTCTGCTCTCATCTGCTCTCCTCTCCTGTGCTGTCCTCTCCTCTCTTCTGCTCTCCTCTCCTCCCTTCTGCTCTCCTCTCTTCTCTTCTGCTCTCCCCTCCTCTCTTCTGCTCTCCTCTCCTCTCTTCTGCTCTCCTCTGCTCTCTTCTGCTCTTCTCTCCTCTGCGCTCCTCTCTTCTGCTCTCCTCTCGTCTCTTCTGCTTTCCTCTCCTCTCTTCTGCTCTCCTCTCTTCTGCTCTTCTCTCCTCTCTTCTGCTCTCCTCTCCTCTCTTCTGCTCTCCTCTCCTCACTTCTGCTCTACTCTCCTCTCTTCTGATCTCCTCTCTTCTGATCTGCTCTCCTCTCTTCTGCCCTCTATCTTCTGCTCTCCTCTAATCTCCTCCCCACTGCTCTGCTGTCCCCTCTTCTGCCCTTTCTTCTGCTCTCCTCTCCTCTCCTGTGCACTCCTCTCCTCTGCTCTCCTCTCTTCTGCTCTCCTCTCCTCTCTTCTGCTCTCCTCCCCTCTCTTCTGCTCTCCTCTCCTACCTTCTACCGACCTGTCCTCTCTAATGCTCTGCTCTCCTCTCTTCTGCTCTCCTCTCCTCTCTTCTGCTCTCCTCTCCTCTCCTCTGCTTTCATTTCTTCTGATCTCCTCTCTTCTGCTCTCCAATCCTCTCTTCTGGTCTTCTCTCCTCTGCTCTCCTCTCCTCTCTTCTGCTCTCCTATCCTCTCTTCTGCTCTCCTCTCCTCTCCTCTGCTCTCCTCTCTTGTCCTCTGCTCTCCTCTCTCTTCTGCTGTCCACTCCTCTCTTCTTCTCTTCTGTCCTCTGCTCTCCTCTCTTCTGCTCTCCTCGCCTCTCCTCACTTCTGCTCTCCTCTCCTCTCTTCTGCTCTCCTCGCCTCTCTTCTGCTCTGCTCTCCTCTCCTCTCTTCTGCTCTGCTCTCGTCTGCTCTCTTCTGCTCTCCTCTGCTCTCTTCTGCTCTCCTCTCCTCTGCTCTCCTCTCCTCTGCTGTCCTCTCTTCTGCTCGCCTCTCATCTCTTCTGCTCTCCTCTCCTCTCTTCTTCTCTCCTCTCCTCTCTTCTGCTCTCCTCTCCTCTCTTCTGCTCTCCTCTTCTCTCTTCTGCTCTCCTCTCCTCTTTTCTGCTCGCTTCTCCTTTCTTCTCCTCTTCTCTCCTCTCTTCTGCTCTCCTCTCCTCCCTTCTGCTGTCCTCTCCTCTCTTCTGCTCTCCTCTCCTCTCTTCTGCTCTCCTCTCCTCTCTTCTGCTCTCCTCTCCTCTCTTCTGCTCTGTTCTCCTCTCTTCTGCCCTCCTCTTCTCTCCACTGTTCTGCTCACCCCTCTTCTGCCCTTTCTTCTGCTCTCCTCTCCTCTCCTGTGCACTCCTCTGCTCTGCTCTCCTCTCCTCTCCTCTGCTCTCCTCTCTTCTGCTCTCCTCTCTTCTGCTCCTCTCTCCTCTCTTCTGCTCTCCTCTCCTCACCTCTGCTTTCATTTCTTCTGCTCTCCTCTCTTCAGCTCTCCACTCCTCTCTTCTGGTCTTCTCTCCTCTGCTCTCCTCTCCTCTCTTCGGCTCTCCTCTGCTCTCCTCTCTTCTGCTCACCTCTCCTCTCTTCTGCTCTCCTCTCCTCTCTTCTTCTCTCCTCTCCTCTTTTCTGCTCTCCTCTCTTCTACTGTCCTGTCCTCTCTTCTGCTCTGCTCTCCTCTATTCTGCTCACCTCTCCTCTCTTCTGCTCTCCTCTCTTCTCCTCTGCTCTCATTTCTTCTGCTCTCCTCTCTTCTGCTCTCCTCTCCCCTCTTCTGCTCTTCTGTCCTCTGCTCTCCTCTCTTCTGCTCTCCTCGCCTCTCCTCTCTTCTGCCCTCCTCTCCTCTCTTCTGCTCTTCTCTCCTCTCTTCTGCTCTCCTCGCATCTCTTCTGCTCTCCTCTCCTCCCTTCCTCTGCTCTCGTCTGCTCCCCTCTACTCTCCTCTCCTCTCGTCTCTTCTTCTCTCCTCTCCTCTCCTTTGCTCTCCTCTGCTGTCTTCTCTTCTGCTCTCCTCTCCTCTCTTCTGCTCTCCTCTCCTCTCTTCTGCTCACCTCTCCCCACTTCATCTCTCCTCTCCTCTGCTCTTTTCTCTTCTGCTCGCCTCTCCTCTCTTCTGCTCTCCTCTCTTCTGCTCTCCTCACCTCTCTTCTGCTCTCCTCGCCCCTCTTCTGCTCTCCTGCGCTCCTCTCCTCTCTTCTGCTCTCCTCTGCTCTCCTCTCCTGTGCTCTCTTCTGCTCTCCTCTGCTCTGCTCTCTTCTGCTATCCACTCCTCTCTTCTCTTCTGCTCTCCCCTCCTCTCTTCTGTTCTCCTCTCCTCTCTTCTGCTCTACTCTCTTCATCTCTCTTCTGCTCTCCTCTCCTCTCTTCTGCTCTCCTCTCCTCTCTTCTGCTCTCCTCTCCTCTCCTCTCTTCTGCTCTCCTCTCCTCTCCTCTCTTCTGCTCTCCTCTCCTCTTTTCTGCTCTCCTCTCCTCTCTTCTACTGTCCTGTCCACTCTTCTGCTCTGCTCTCCTCTCCTCTCTTCTGCTCTCTTCTCGTCTCTTCTGCTCCCCTTTCCTCTCTTCTGCTCTGCTCTCCTCTCCTCTCTTCTGCTCTCCTCTCTTGTGCTCTCCTCTCCTCTCTTCTGCTCTCCTCTGCTCCCCTCTCTTCTGCTCTCCTCTCCTCTCCTCTGCTCTACTCTTTTCTGCTTTCCTCTCCTCTCCTCTCCACTCTTCTAATCTCCTCTCCTCTCCTCTCCTCTCTTCTCCTCTCTTCTGCTCTCCTATCCTCTCTTCTGCTCTCCTATCCTCTCTTCTGCTCTCCTCTCCTCTCCTCTGCTCTCCTCTCTTGTCCTCTCTTGTCCTCTCTCCATCTCCTCTCTTCTCTTCTGCTGTCCACTCCTGTCTTCTGCTCTTCTGTCCTCTGCTCTCCTCTCTTCTGCTCTCCTCGCCTCTCCTCACTTCTGCTCTCCTCTCCTCTCTTCTGCTCTTCTCTCCTCTCTTCTGCTCTCCTCTCCTCTCCTCTCTTCTGCTCTCCTCTCCTCTCCTCTCTTCTGCTCTCCTCTCCTCTCCTCTCCTCTGCTTTCATTTCTTCTGATCTCCTCTCTTCTGCTCTCCAATCCTCTCTTCTGGTCTTCTCTCCTCTGCTCTCCTCTCCTCTCTTCTGCTCTCCTATCCTCTCTTCTGCTCTCCTCTCCTCTCCTCTGCTCTCCTCTCTTGTCCTCTGCTCTCCTCTCTCCATCTCCTCTCTTCTCTTCTGCTGTCCACTCCTCTCTTCTTCTCTTCTGTCCTCTGCTCTCCTCTCTTCTGCTCTCCTCGCCTCTCCTCACTTCTGCTCTCCTCTCCTCTCTTCTGCTCTCCTCGCCTCTCTTCTGCTCTGCTCTCCTCTCCTCTCTTCTGCTCTGCTCTCGTCTGCTCTCTTCTGCTCTCCTCTGCTCTCTTCTGCTCTCCTCTCCTCTGCTCTCCTCTCCTCTGCTGTCCTCTCTTCTGCTCGCCTCTCATCTCTTCTGCTCTCCTCTCCTCTCTTCTTCTCTCCTCTCCTCTCTTCTGCTCTCCTCTCCTCTCTTCTGCTCTCCTCTTCTCTCTTCTGCTCTCCTCTCCTCTTTTCTGCTCGCTTCTCCTTCCTTCTCCTCTTCTCTCCTCTCTTCTGCTCTCCTCTCCTCCCTTCTGCTGTCCTCTCCTCTCTTCTGCTCTCCTCTCCTCTCTTCTGCTCTCCTCTCCTCTCTTCTGCTCTCCTCTCCTCTCTTCTGCTCTGTTCTCCTCTCTTCTGCCCTCCTCTTCTCTCCACTGTTCTGCTCACCCCTCTTCTGCCCTTTCTTCTGCTCTCCTCTCCTCTCCTGTGCACTCCTCTGCTCTGCTCTCCTCTCCTCTCCTCTGCTCTCCTCTCTTCTGCTCTCCTCTCTTCTGCTCCTCTCTCCTCTCTTCTGCTCTCCTCTCCTCACCTCTGCTTTCATTTCTTCTGCTCTCCTCTCTTCAGCTCTCCACTCCTCTCTTCTGGTCTTCTCTCCTCTGCTCTCCTCTCCTCTCTTCTGGTCTTCTCTCCTCTGCTCTCTTCTGCTCTCCTCTCCTCTCTTCGGCTCTCCTCTGCTCTCCTCTCTTCTGCTCACCTCTCCTCTCTTCTGCTCTCCTCTCCTCTCTTCTTCTCTCCTCTCCTCTTTTCTGCTCTCCTCTCTTCTGCTGTCCTGTCCTCTCTTCTGCTCTGCTCTCCTCTATTCTGCTCACCTCTCCTCTCTTCTGCTCTCCTCTCTTCTCCTCTGCTCTCATTTCTTCTGCTCTCCTCTCTTCTGCTCTCCTCTCCCCTCTTCTGCTCTTCTGTCCTCTGCTCTCCTCTCTTCTGCTCTCCTCGCCTCTCCTCTCTTCTGCTCTCCTCTCCTCTCTTCTGCTCTTCTCTCCTCTCTTCTGCTCTCCTCGCATCTCTTCTGCTCTCCTCTCCTCCCTTCCTCTCTGCTCTCGTCTGCTCCCCTCTACTCTCCTCTCCTCTCGTCTCTTCTTCTCTCCTCTCCTCTCCTTTGCTCTCCTCTGCTGTCTTCTCTTCTGCTCTCCTCTCCTCTCTTCTGCTCTCCTCTCCTCTCTTCTGCTCACCTCTCCCCACTTCATCTCTCCTCTCCTCTGCTCTTTTCTCTTCTGCTCGCCTCTCCTCTCTTCTGCTCTCCTCTCTTCTGCTCTCCTCACCTCTCTTCTGCTCTCCTCGCCCCTCTTCTGCTCTCCTGCGCTCCTCTCCTCTCTTCTGCTCTCCTCTGCTCTCCTCTCCTGTGCTCTCTTCTGCTCTCCTCTGCTCTGCTCTCTTCTGCTATCCACTCCTCTCTTCTCTTCTGCTCTCCCCTCCTCTCTTCTGTTCTCCTCTCCTCTCTTCTGCTCTACTCTCTTCATCTCTCTTCTGCTCTCCTCTCCTCTCTTCTGCTCTCCTCTCCTCTCTTCTGCTCTCCTCTCCTCTCCTCTCTTCTGCTCTCCTCTCCTCTCCTCTCTTCTGCTCTCCTCTCCTCTTTTCTGCTCTCCTCTCCTCTCTTCTACTGTCCTGTCCACTCTTCTGCTCTGCTCTCCTCTCCTCTCTTCTGCTCTCTTCTCGTCTCTTCTGCTCCCCTTTCCTCTCTTCTGCTCTGCTCTCCTCTCCTCTCTTCTGCTCTCCTCTCTTGTGCTCTCCTCTCCTCTCTTCTGCTCTCCTCTGCTCCCCTCTCTTCTGCTCTCCTCTCCTCTCCTCTGCTCTACTCTTTTCTGCTTTCCTCTCCTCTCCTCTCCACTCTTCTAATCTCCTCTCCTCTCCTCTCCTCTCTTCTCCTCTCTTCTGCTCTCCTATCCTCTCTTCTGCTCTCCTCTCCTCTCCTCTGCTCTCCTCTCTTGTCCTCTCTTGTCCTCTCTCCATCTCCTCTCTTCTCTTCTGCTGTCCACTCCTGTCTTCTGCTCTTCTGTCCTCTGCTCTCCTCTCTTCTGCTCTCCTCGCCTCTCCTCACTTCTGCTCTCCTCTCCTCTCTTCTGCTCTTCTCTCCTCTCTTCTGCTCTTCTCTCCTCTCATCCACTCTCCTCGCCTCTCTTCTGCTCTCCTCTCCTCTCTTCTGCTCAATTCAGCTCTCCTCTGCTCTCTTCTGCACTCCTCTCCTCTCTTCGGCTCTCCTCTTCTCTCCTCTCTTCTGCTCGCCTCTCCTCTCTTCTGCTCTCCTCTCCTCTCTTCTGCTCTGCATGCCTGTCTTCTGCTCTCCTCGCCCCTCTTCTGCTCTCGTCTGCTCTCCTCTGCTCTCTTCTGCTCTCTTCTCCTCTCTTCTGTTTTCCTCTCCTCTTCTTCTCTCCTCTCCTCTCTTCTTCTCTCCTCTCCTCTCTTCTGCTCTCCTCTCCTCTCTTCTGCTCTCCTCTCCTCTCTTCTGCTCTCCTCTCCTCTTTTCTGCTCGCTTCTCCTTTCTTCTCCTCTCCTCTCCTCTCTTCTGCTCTCCTCTCCTCTCTTCTGCTCTCCTCTCCTCTCTTCTGCTCTCCTCTCCTCTCTTCTGCTCTCCTCTCTTCTGCTCTGTTCTCCTCTCTTCTGCCCTCCTCTCCTCTCCTCTCCACTGTTCTGCTCACCCCTCTTCAGCCCTTTCTTCTGCTCTCCTCTCCTCTCCTGTGCACTCCTCTGCTCTGCTCTCCTCTCCTCTCCTCTGCTCTCCTCTGTTCTGCTCCCCTCTTCTCTCTTCTGCTCTCCTCTCCTCCCTTCTGCTCTCCTCTCCTCTCTACTGCTCTCCTCTCTTCTGCTCTCCTCTCTTCTGCTCTCCTCTCCTCTGCTCTGCTCTCCTCTCCTCTCTTTTGCTCTCCTCTCCTCTCTCCTGCTCTTCTCTCCTCTCTTCTCTTCTGCTCTCCTCTCCTCTTTTTTGCTCTCCTCTCCTCTCTTCTACTGTCCTGTCCTCTCTTCTGGTCTGCTCTCCTCTTCTCTCTTCTGCTCCCCTTTCCTCTCTTCTGCTCTGGTCTCCTTTCCTCTCTTCTGCTCTTCTCTCCTTTCCTCTCTTCTGCTCTTCTCTCCTTTCCTCTCTTCTGCTCTGCTCTCCTCTCTTCTGCTCTGCTCTCATCTCTGCTGTTTTCCTCTCCTCTCTTCGGCTCTCCTCTACTCTCTTCTGCTCTCCTTTCTTTTGCTCTGTTCTCCTCTCTTCTGATCTGCTCTCCTCTCTTCTGCCCTCTTTCTTCTGCTCTCCTCTAATCTCCTCTCCACTGCTCTGCTCTCCCCTTTTCTGCCCTTTCTTCTGCTCTCCTCTCCTCTCCTGCGCACTCCTCTGCACTGCTCTACTCTGCTCTCCTCTCTTCTGCTCTCCTCTCCCCTCTTCTGCTCTCCTCTCCACTTCTGCTCTCCTCTCCTCCCTTCTACTGTCCTGTCCTCTCTTATGCTCTGCTCTCCTCTCTTCTGCTCTCCCCTCCTCCCTTCTGCTCTCCTCTCCTCTCCTCTGCTTTCATTTCTTCTGCTCTCCTCTCTTCTGGTCTTCTCTCCTCTGCTCTCCTCTCCTCTCTTCTGGTCTTCTCTCCTCTGCTCTCCTCTCCTCTCTTCTGGTCTTCTCTCCTCTGCTCTCCTCTCCTCTCTTCTGCTCTCCTATCCTCTCTTCTGCTCTCCTCTCCTCTCCTCTGCTCTCCTCTCCTGTCCTCTGCTCTCCTATCTCCATCTCCTCTCTTCTCTTCTGCTGTCCTCACCTCTCTTCTGCTCTTCTGTCCTCTGCTCTCCTCTCCTCTCTTCTGCTCTCCTCGCCTTTCCTCCCTTCTGCTCTTCTCTCCTCTCTTCTGCTCTTCTCTCCTCTCTTCTGCTCTCCTCGCCTCTCTTCTGCTCTCCTCTCCTCTCTTCTGCTCTGCTCTCGTCTGCTCCCTTCTGCTCTCCTCTGCTCTCTTCTGCTCTCCTCTCCTCTCTTCGGCTCTCCTCTGCTCTCCTCTCTTCTGCTCGCCTCTCTTCTCTTCTGCTCTCCTCTCTTCTCTTCTGCTCTCCTTGCCCGTCTTCTGCTCTCCTTGCCCCTCTTCTGCTCTCCTCTGCTCTCTTCTGCTCTCTTCTCTTCTGCTCTGCTCTCCTCTCTTCTGTTTTCCTCTTCTCTCTTCGGCTCTCCTCACCTCTCTTCTTCACTCCTCTCTTCTGCTCTCCTCTTTTCTCTTCTGCTCTCCTCTCCACTTTTCTGCTCGCTTCTCGTTTCTTCTCCTCTCCTCTCCTCTCTTCTGCTCTCCTCTCCTCTCTTCTGCTCTCCTCTCCTCTCTTCTGCTCTCCTCTCCTCTCTTCTGCTCTCCTCTCCTCTCTTCTGCTCTCCTCTCTTCTGCTCTGTTCTCCTCTCTTCTGCACTGTTCTCCTCTCCTAACCACTGCTCTGCTGTCCCCTCTTCTGCCCTTTCTTCTGCTCTCCTCTCCTCTCCTGTGAACTCCTCTGCTCTGCTCTACTCTGCTCTCCTCTCTTCTGCTCTCCTCTCCTCTCTTCTGCTCTCCTCTCCTCTCTTCTGCTCTCCTCTCTTCCCTTCTACTGTCCTGTCCTCTCTTATGCTCTGCTCTCCTCTCTTCTGCTCTCCTCTCCTCTCTTCTGCTCTCCTCTCGTCTCTTCTGCTCTCCTCGCCTCTCTTCTGCTCTCCTCTCCTCCTTTCTGCTCTGCTCTCGTCTGCTCCCTTCTGCTCTCCTCTGCTCTCCTCTCCTCTCTTCGGCTCTCCTCAGCTCTCCACTCTTCTGCTCGCCTCTCCTCTCTTCTGCTCTCCTCTCCTCTCTTCTGCTCTCCTCTCCCCTCCTCTACTCTCTTCATCTCTCCTCTCCTCTGCTCTTTTCTCTTCTGCTCGCCTCTCCTCTCTTCTGCTCTCCTCTCCTCTCTTCTGCTCTCCTCTCCTCTCTTCTGCTCTCCTCTCCTCCCTTCTGCTCTGCTTGCCCGTCTTCTGCTCTCCTCGCCCATCTTCTGCTCTCCTGCTCCCCTCTCCTCTCTTCTCTCCTCTGCTCTCCTCTCCTGTGCTATCTTCTGCTCTCCTCTGCTCTGCTCTCTTCTGCTCTGCTCTCCTCTCTTCTCTTCTGCTCTCCCCTCCTCTCTTCTGTTCTCCTCTCCTCTCTTCTGCTCTCCTCTCCTCTCCTCTCTTCTGCTCTCCTCTCCTCTTTTCTGCTCTCCTCTCTTCTGCTCTCCTCTCCTCTTTTCTGCTCTCCTCTCCTCTCTTCTACTGTCCTGTCCTCTCTTCTGCTCTGCTCTGCTCTCCTCTCTTCTGCTCTCCTCTCCTCTCTTCTGCTCCCCTTTCCTCTCTTCTGCTCTGCTTTCCTCTCCTCTCTTCTGCTCTCCTCTGCTCTCCTCTCTTGTGCTCTCCTCTCCTCTCCTCTGCTCCCCTCTCTTCTGCTCTCCTCTGCTCCCCTCTCTTCTGCTCTCCTCTCCTCTCCTCTGCTCTACTCTTTTCTGCTTTCCTCTCCTCTCCTCTGCTCTCCACTCTTCTGCTCTCCTCTCTTCTGCTCTCCTCTCCTCTCCTCTGCTCTCCTCTCCTCTCTTCTGCTCTCCTCTCCGCTCTTCTGCTCTCCTCTCCTCTCCTCTGCTCTCCTCTCTTGTCCTCTGCTCGCCTCTCTCCATCTCCTCTCTTCTCTTCTGCTGTCCACTCCTCTCTTCTGCTCTTCTGTCCTCTGCTCTCCTCTCTTCTGCTCTCCTCGCCTCCCCTCACTTCTGCTCTCCTCTCCTCTCTTCTGCTCTTCTCTCCTCTCTTCTGCTCTTCTCTCCTCCATTCTACTCTCCTCGCCTCCCTTCTGCTCTCCTCTCCTCTCTTCTGCTCTACTCTCCTCTCTTCTGCTCTCCTCTCCTCTCTTCTGCTCTCCTCTCCTCTCTTCGGCTCTCCTCTTCTCTCCTCTCTTCTGCTCGCTTCTCCTCTCTGCTGCTCTCCTCTCCTCTCTTCTGCTCTCCTTGCCCGTCTTCTGCTCTCGTCTGCTCTCCTCTGCTCTCTTCTGCTCTCTTCTCTTCTGCTCTGCTCTCCTCTCTTCTGTTTTCCTCTCCTCTCTTCGGCTCTCCTCTCCACTCTTCTTCTCTCCTCTCCTCTCTTCTGCTCTCCTCTTCTCTCTTCTGCTCTCCTCTCCTCTTTTCTGCTCTCCTCTGCTCTCTTCTGCTCTCCTCTCCTCTCTTCTTCTCTCCTCTCTTCTGCTCTGTTCTCCTCTCTTCTGCCCTCCTCTCCTCTCCTCTCCACTGTTCTGCTCACCCCTCTTCTGCCCTTTCTTCTGCTCTCCTCTCCTCTCCTGTGCACTCCTCTGCTGTGCTCTCCTCTCCTCACCTCTGCTCTCCTCTCTTCTGCTCTCCTCTCTTCTGCTCCCCTCTTCTCTCTTCTGCTCTCCTCTCCTCCCTTCTGCTCTCCTCTCCTCTCTACTGCTCTCCTCTCTGCTGCTCTCCTCTCTTCTGCTCTCCTCTCCTCTGCTCTGCTCTCCTCTCCTCTCTTTTGCTCTCCTCGCCTCTCTCCTGCTCACCTCTCCTCTCTCCTGCTCTCCTCTCCTCTCTTCTCTTCTGCTCTCCTCTCCTCTTTTTTGCTCTCCTCTCCTCTCTTCTACTGTCCTGTCCTCTCTTCTGCTCTGCTCTCCTCTTCTCTCTTCTGCTCTGCTCCCCTTTCCTCTCTTCTGCTCTGGTCTCCTTTCCTCTCTTCTGCTCTTCTCTCCTTTCCTCTCTTCTGCTCTTCTCTCCTTTCCTCTCTTCTGCTCTGCTCTCCTCTCTTCTGCTCTGCTCTCATCTCTGCTGTTTTCCTCTCCTCTCTTCGGCTCTCCTCTCCTCTCTTCTTTTCTCCTCTCCTCTCTTTTGCTCTCCACTCCTCTCTTTTGCTCTCCTCTCCTCTCTTTTGCTCTCCTCTCCTCTCTTCTGCTCTCCTCTCCTCTCTTCTGCTCTCCTCTCCTCTCTTCTGCTCTACTCTCCCTCTCTTCTGCTCTCCTCTCTTTTGCTCTGTTCTCCTCTCTTCTGATCTGCTCTCCTCTCTTCTGCCCTCTTTCCTCTGCTCTCCTCTAATCTCCTCTCCACTGCTCCACTCTCCCATCTTCTGCCCTTTCTTCTGCTCTCCTCTCCTCTCCTGTGTACTCCTCCGCTCTGCTCTACTCTGCTCTCCTCTCTTCTGCTCTCCTCTCCTCTCTTCTGCTCTCCTCTCCACTTCTGCTCTCCTCTCCTCCCTTCTACTGTCCTGTCCTCTCTTATGCTCTGCTCTCCTGCTCTCCTCTCCTCTCTTCTGCTCTCCTCTCCTATCATTTCTTCTGGTCTTCTCTCCTCTGCTCTCCTCTCCTCCCTTCTGCTCTCCTATCCTCTCTTCTGCTCTCCTCTCCTCTCCTCTGCTCTCCTATCCTCTCTTCTGCTCTCCTCTCCTCTCCTCTGCTCTCCTCTCCTGTCCTCTGCTCTCCTCTCTCCATCTCCTCTCTTCTCTTCTGCTGTCCTCACCTCTCTTCTGCTCTTCTGACCTCTGCTCTCCTCTCCTCTCTTCTGCTCTCCTCGCCTCTCCTTCATTCTGCTCTCCTCTCCTCTCTTCTGCTCTCCTCTCCTCTCTTTTGCTCTCCTCGCCTCTCTCCTGCTCACCTCTCCTCTCTCCTGCTCTCCTCTCCTCTCTTCTCTTCTGCTCTCCTCTCCTCTTTTTTGCTCTCCTCTCCTCTCTTCTACTGTCCTGTCCTCTCTTCTGCTCTGCTCTCCTCTTCTCTCTTCTGCTCTGCTCCCCTTTCCTCTCTTCTGCTCTGGTCTCCTTTCCTCTCTTCTGCTCTTCTCTCCTTTCCTCTCTTCTGCTCTTCTCTCCTTTCCTCTCTTCTGCTCTGCTCTCCTCTCTTCTGCTCTGCTCTCATCTCTGCTGTTTTCCTCTCCTCTCTTCGGCTCTCCTCTCCTCTCTTCTTTTCTCCTCTCCTCTCTTTTGCTCTCCACTCCTCTCTTTTGCTCTCCTCTCCTCTCTTTTGCTCTCCTCTCCTCTCTTCTGCTCTCCTCTCCTCTCTTCTGCTCTCCTCTCCTCTCTTCTGCTCTACTCTCCCTCTCTTCTGCTCTCCTCTCTTTTGCTCTGTTCTCCTCTCTTCTGATCTGCTCTCCTCTCTTCTGCCCTCTTTCCTCTGCTCTCCTCTAATCTCCTCTCCACTGCTCCACTCTCCCATCTTCTGCCCTTTCTTCTGCTCTCCTCTCCTCTCCTGTGTACTCCTCCGCTCTGCTCTACTCTGCTCTCCTCTCTTCTGCTCTCCTCTCCTCTCTTCTGCTCTCCTCTCCACTTCTGCTCTCCTCTCCTCCCTTCTACTGTCCTGTCCTCTCTTATGCTCTGCTCTCCTGCTCTCCTCTCCTCTCTTCTGCTCTCCTCTCCTATCATTTCTTCTGGTCTTCTCTCCTCTGCTCTCCTCTCCTCCCTTCTGCTCTCCTATCCTCTCTTCTGCTCTCCTCTCCTCTCCTATCCTCTCTTCTGCTCTCCTCTCCTCTCCTCTGCTCTCCTCTCCTGTCCTCTGCTCTCCTCTCTCCATCTCCTCTCTTCTCTTCTGCTGTCCTCACCTCTCTTCTGCTCTTCTGACCTCTGCTCTCCTCTCCTCTCTTCTGCTCTCCTCGCCTCTCCTTCATTCTGCTCTCCTCTCCTCTCTTCTGCTCTCCTCTCCTCTCTTCTGCTCTTCTCTCCTCTCTTCTGCTCTTCTCTCCTCTCTTCTGCTCTCCTCGCCTCTCTTCTGCTCTCCTCTCCTCTCTTCTGCTCCCTTCTGCTCTCCTCTGCTCTCTTCTGCTCTCCTCTCCTCTCTTCGGCTCTCCTCGCCTCTCCTCTCTTCTGCTCGCCTCTCCTCTCTTCTGCTCACCTCTCCTCTCTTCTGCTCTCCTCTCCCCTCCTCTACTCTCTTCATCTCTCCTCTCCTCTGCTCTTTTCTCTTCTGCTAGCCTCTCCTCTCTTCTGCTCTCCTCTCCTCTCTTCTGCTCTCCTCTCCTCCCTTCTGCTCTGCTTGCCCGTCTTCTGCTCTCCTCGCCCCTCTTCTGCTCTCGTCTGCTCTCCTCTGCTCTCCTCTGCTCTCTTCTCTTCGGCACTGCTCTCCTCTCTTCTGTTTTCCTCTCCTCTCTTCGGCTCTCTTCTCCTCTCTTCTTCTCTCCTCTCCTCTTTTCTGCTCTCCTCTCTTCTACTGTCCTCTCCTCTCTTCTGCTCTGCTCTCCTCTATTCTTCTCACCTCTCCTCTCTTCTGCTCTCCTCTCTTCTCCTCTGCTCTCATTTCTTCTGCTCTACTCTCTTCTGCTCTCCCCTCCTCTCTTCTGTTCTCCTTTCCTCTCTTCTGCTCTCCTCTCCTCTCCTCTCTTCTGCTCTCCTCTCCACTCTTCTGCTCTCCTCTCTTCTGCTCTCCTCTCCTCTTTTCTGCTCTCCTCTCCTCTCTTCTACTGTCCTGTCCTCTCTTCTGCTCTGCTCTCCTCTCCTCTCTTCTGCTCTCCTCCCCTCTCTTCAGCTCCCCTTATGTCTCTTCTGCTCTGCTTTCCTCTCCTGCTCTCCTCTCTTGTGCTCTCCTCTCCTCTCTTCTCCTCTCCTCTCTTCTGCTCTCCTCTGCTCCCCTCTCTTCTGCTCTCCTCTCCTCTCCTCTGCTCTACTCTTTTCTGCTTTCCTCTCCTCTCCTCTGCTCTCCACTCTTCTGCTCTCCTCTCTTCTGCTCTCCTCTCCTCTCCTCTGCTCTCCTCTCCTCTCTTCTGCTCTCCTCTCCGCTCTTCTGCTCTCCTCTCCTCTCCTCTTCTCTCCTCTCTTGTCCTCTGCTCTCCTCTCTCCATCTCCTCTCGTCTCTTCTGCTGTCCACTCCTCTCTTCTGCTCTCCTCTCCGCTCTTCTGCTCTCCTCTCCTCTCCTCTGCTCTCCTCTCTTGTCCTCTGCTCTCCTCTCTCCATCTCCTCTCGTCTCTTCTGCTGTCCACTCCTCTCTTCTGCTCTTCTGTCCTCTGCTCTCCTCTCTTCTGCTCTCCTCGCCTCTCCTCACTTCTGCTCTCCTCTCCTCTCTTCTACTCTTCTCTCCTCTCTTCTGCTCTTCTCTCCTCCATTCCACTCTCCTCGCCTCTCTTCTGCTCTCCTCTCCTCTCTTCTGCTCTCCTCTCCTCTCTTCTGCTCTCCTCTCCTCTCTTCGGCTCTCCTCTTCTCTCCTCTCTTCTGCTCGCTTCACCTCTCTTCTGCTCTCCTCTCCTCTCTTCTGCTCTCCTTGCCCATCTTCTGCTCTCGTCTGCTCTCCTCTGCTCTCTTCTCTTCTGCTCTGCTCTCCTCTCTTCTGTTTTCCTCTCCTCTCTTCGGCTCTCCTCTCCTCTCTTCTTCTCTCCTCTCCTCTCTTCTGCTCTCCTCTTCTCTCTTCTGCTCTCCTCTCCTCTTTTCTGCTCGCTTCTCCTTTCTTCTCTTCTCCTCTCCTCTCTTCTGCTCTCCTCTCCTCTCTTCTGCTCTCCTCTCCTCTCTTCTGCTCTCCTCTCCTCTCTTCTGCTCTCCTCTCTTCTGCTCTGTTCTCCTCTCTTCTGCCCTCCTCTCCTCTCCTCTCCACTGTTCTGCTCACCCCTCTTCTGCCCTTTCTTCTGCTATCCTCTCCTCACCTCTGCTCTCCTCTGCTCTGCTCTCCTCTCCTCACCTCTGCTCTCCTCTCTTCTGCTCCCCTCTTCTCTCTTCTGCTCTCCTCTCCTCCCTTCTGCTCTCCTCTCCTCTCTACTGCTCTCCTCTCTTCTGCTCTCCTCTCTTCTGCTCTCCTCTCCTCTGCTCTGCTCTCCTCTCTTTTGCTCTCCTCTCCTCTCTCCTGCTCTCTTCTCCTCTCTCCTGCTCTACTCTCCTCTCTTCTCTTCTGCTCTCCTCTCCCCTTTTTTGCTCTGCTCTCCTCTCTTCTACTGTCCTGTCCTCTCTTCTGCTCTGCTCTCCTCTTCTCTCTTCTGCTCCCCTTTCCTCTCTTCTGCTCTGGTCTCCTTTCCTCTCTTCTGCTCTTCTCTCCTTTCCTCTCTTCTGCTCTTCTCTCCTTTCCTCTCTTCTGCTCTGCTCTCCTCTCTTCTGCTCTGCTCTCATCTCTGCTGTTTTCCTCTCCTCTCTTCGGCTCTCCTCTCCTCTCTTCTTTTCTCCTCTCCTCTCTTTTGCTCTCCACTCCTCTCTTTTGCTCTCCTCTCCTCTCTTTTGCTCTCCTCTCCTCTCTTCTGCTCTCCTCTCCTCTCTTCTGCTCTACTCTCCTCTCTTCTGCTCTCCTCTCTTTTGCTCTGTTCTCCTCTCTTCTGATCTGCTCTCCTCTCTTCTGCCCTCTTTCTTCTGCTCTCCTCTAATCTCCTCTCCACTGCTCCACTCTCCCCTCTTCTGCCCTTTCTTCTGCTCTCCTCTCCTCTCCTGTGCACTCCTCCGCTCTGCTCCACTCTGCTCTCCTCTCTTCTGCTCTCCTCTCCTCTCCACTTCTGCTCTCCTCTCCTCCCTTCTACTGTCCTGTCCTCTCTTATGCTCTGCTCTCCTGCTCTCCTCTCCTCTCTTCTGCTCTCCTCTCCTCTCCTTTCATTTCTTCTGGTCTTCTCTCCTCTCCTCTCTTCTGCTCTCCTATCCTCTCTTCTGCTCTCCTCTCCTCTCCTCTGCTCTCCTCTCCTGTCCTCTGCTCTCCTCTCTCCATCTCCTCTCTTCTCTTCTGCTGTCCTCACCTCTCTTCTGCTCTTCTGTCCTCTGCTCTCCTCTCCTCTCTTCTGCTCTCCTCGCCTCTCCTTCCTTCTGCTCTCCTCTCCTCTCTTCTGCTCTCCTCTCCTCTCTTCTGCTCTTCTCTCCTCTCTTCTGCTCTTCTCTCCTCTCTTCTGCTCTCCTCGCCTCTCTTCTGCTCTCCTCTCCTCTCTTCTGCTCTGCCCTCCTCTATTCTGCTCACCTCTCCTCTCTTCTGCTCTCCTCTCTTCTCCTCTGCTCTCATTTCTTCTGCTCTCCTCTCTTCTGCTCTCCTCTTCCCTCTTCTGCTCTTCTGTCCTCTGCTCTCCTCTCTTCTGCTCTCCTCGCCTCTCCTCTCTTCTGCTCTCCTCTCCTCTATTCTGCTCTTCTCTCCTCTCTTCTGCTCTCCTCGCCTCTCTTCTGCTCTCCTCTCCTCCCTTCTTCTCTGCTCTCGTCTGCTCCCCTCTGCTCTCCTCTCCTCTCTTCTGCTCTCCTCTCGTCTCTTCTTCTATCCTCTCCTCTCTTCTGCTCTCCTCTGCTCTCTTCTCTTCTGCTCTCCTCTGCTCTCTTCTCTTCTGCTCTCCTCTCCTCTCTTCTGCTCCCCTCTCCTCTCTTCTGCTCTCCTCGCCCCTCTTCTGCTCTCCTGCTCTCCTCTCCTCTCTTCTGCTCCCCTTTCCTCTCTTTTGCTCTACTCTCCTCTCCTCTCTTCTGCTCTCCTCTGCTCTCCTCTCTTGTGCTCTCCTCTCCTCTCTTCTCCTCTCCTCTCTTCTGCTCTCCTCTGCTCTCCTCTCTTCTGCTCTCCTCTCCTCTGCTCTCCTCTCCTCTCCTCTGCTTTCATTTCTTCTGTTTTCCTCTCCTCTCCTCTCCTCTTCTCTCCTCCCTTCTGCTCTCCTCTCTTCTGCTCTCCTCTCCTCTCTTCTGCTCTCCTCTCTTCTCTTCTGCTCTCCCCTCCTCTCTTCTGCTCTCTCCTCTCCTCTGCTCTCCTCTCCTTTCCTCTCTTCTGCTCTCCTCTCCTGTCCTCTCTTCTGCTCTCTTTTCTGCTGTCCTCTCCTCTCCTCTCTTCTGCTCTCCTCTTTTCTGCTCTCCTCTCCTCTCTTCTACTGTCCTGTCCTCTCTTCTGCTCTGCTCTCCTCTCCTCTCTTCTGCTCCCCTTTCCTCTCTCCCGCTCTGGTCTCCTCTCCTCTCTTCTGCTCCACTTTCCTCTCTCCCGCTCTGGTCTCCTCTCCTCTCTTCTGCTCTCCTCTGCTTTCCTCTCTTCTGCTCTCCTCTGCTTTCCTCTCTTCTGCTCTCCTCTCCTCTCTTGTGCTCTCCTTTCTTGTGCTCTGCTCTCCTCACCTCTCTTCTGCTCTCCTCTGCTCTCCTCTCCTGTGCTCTCCTCTCCTCTCTTCTGCTCTCCTCTGCTCTGCTCTGCTCTGCTCTCCTCTCTTCTGCTCTCCTCTCCTCTCTTCTGCTCTCCTCTTTTCCCTTCTGCTCTCTTCTGCTGTCTTCTGCTCTCCTCTCTTTTGCTCTTCTCTGCTCTCCTCTCTTCTCCTCTCCTCTCTTCTGCTCTCCTCTGCTCCCCTCTCTTCTGCTCTCCTCTCTTCTCCTCTGCTCTCCTCTCTTCTGCTCTCCTCTCCTCTCTTCTGGTCTTCTCTCGTCTGCTCTCTTCTGCTCTCCTCTGCTCTTTTCTCGTCTCTTCTGCTCTCCTCTCCTCTTCTCTGCTCTCCTCTCTTCTGCTCTCCTCTCTTCTGCTCTCCTCTCCTCTCTTCTGCTCTCCTCTCCCCTCCTCTGCTCTCTTCATCTCTCCTCTCCTCTGCTCTCCTCCCTTCTGCTCTCCTCTCCTCTCTTCTGCTCTCTTCTCCTCTCTTCTGCTCTCTTCTGCTCTCTCTCTTCTCTTCTGCTCTCCTCTCCTCTCTTCTGCTCTCCTCTGCTCTACTCTCTTCTGCTCTCCTCTCCTCTCCTCTGCTTTCATTTCTTTTGCTCTCCTCTCCTCTCCTCTGTTCTGCTCTCCTCTCTTCTGCTCTCCTCTCCTCTCTTCTGGTCTTCTCTCCTCTGCTCTCCTCTCCTCTCTTCTGCTCTCTTCTCCTCTCTTCTGCTCTCCTCTCCTCTCTTCTGCTCTCGTCTGCTCTCTTCTGCTCTGCTCTCGTCTGCTCTCTTCTGCTCTCCTCTGCTCTCTTCTCGTCTCTTCTGCTCTCCTCTCTTCTCTTCTGCTCTCCTCTGCTCTCCACTCTTCTGCTCTCCTCCCCTCTCTTCAGCTCTCCTCTCCCCTCCTCTGCTCTCTTCATCTCTCCTCTCTTCTGCTCTCCTCTCCTCTCTTCTGCTCTCCTCTCCTCTCTTATGCTCTCCTCTCCTCTCTTCTGCTCTCCTCTCCTCTCCTCTGCTCTCCTCTCCTCTCTTCTCCTCTCCTCTCTTCTGCTCTCCTCTGCTCTCCTCTCTTCTGCTCTCCTCTCCTCTGCTCTCCTCTCCTCTCCTCTGCTTTCATTTCTTCTGCTTTCCTCTCCTCTCCTCTCCTCTGCTCTCCTCCCTTCTGCTTCCTCTCTTCTGCTCTCCTCTCCTCCCTTCTGCTCTCTTCTCCTCTCCTCTGCTCTCCTCTCCTCTCCTCTGCTCTCCTCTCCTCTGCTCTCCTTTCTTCTGCTCTCCTCTCCTCTCTTCTGCTCTCCTCTCTTCTCTTCTGCTCTCCCCTCCTCTCTTCTGCTCTCTCCTCTCTTCTGCTCTCTCCTCTCCTCTCCTCTCCTCTCCTCTCCTCTCCTCTCTTCTGCTCTCCTCTCCTCTCCTCTCTTCTGCTCTCTTTTCTGCTCTCCTCTCCTCTCTTCTGCTCTCCTCTTTTCTGCTCTCCTCTCCTCTCCTCTCTTCTGCTCTCCTCTTTTCTGCTCTCCTCTCCTCTCTTCTACTGTCCTGTCCTCTCTTCTGCTCTGCTCTCCTCTCCTCTCTTCTGCTCCCCTTTCCTCTCTTCCGCTCTGGTCTCCTCTCCTCTCTTCTGCTCTCCTCTGCTTTCCTCTCTTCTGCTCTCCTCTCCTCACTTCTGCTCTCCTCTCCTCTCTTGTGCTCTCCTTTCTTGTGCTCTGCTCTCCTCTCCTCTCTTCTGCTCTCCTCTCCTGTGCTCTCCTCTCCTCTCTTCTGCTCTCCTCTGCTCCGTTTTTTTCTGCTCTCCTGTCCTCTCTTCTCTTCTGCTCTCCCCTCCTCTCTTCTGCTCTCCTCTCCTCTCCTATCTTCTGCTCTCCTCTGCTCTCCTCTCTTCTGCTCTCCTCTGCTCTCCTCTCTTCTGCTCTCCTCTTTTCTGCTCTCCTCTCCTCTCTTCTACTGTCCTGTCCTCTCTTCTGCTCTGCTCTCCTCTCCTCTCTTCTGCTCCCCTTTCCTCTCTCCCGCTCTGGTCTCCTCTCCTCTCTTCTGCTCTCCTCTGCTTTCCTCTCTTCTGCTCTCCTCTGCTTTCCTCTCTTCTGCTCTCCTCTGCTTTCCTCTCTTCTGCTCTCCTCTCCTCTCTTGTGCTCTCTTTCTTGTGCTCTGCTCTCCTCACCTCTCTTCTGCTCTCCTCTGCTCTCCACTCCTGTGCTCTCCTCTCCTCTCTTCTGCTCTCCTCTGCTCTGCTCTGCTCTGCTCTCCTCTCTTCTGCTCTCCTCTCCTCTCTTCTGCTCTCCTCTTTTCCCTTCTGCTCTCTTCTACTGTCTTCTGCTCTCCTCCCTTTTGCTCTTCTCTGCTCTCCTCTCTCCTCCTCTCCTCTCTTCTGCTCTCCTCTGCTCCCCTCTCTTCTGCTCTCCTCTCCTCTCCTCTGCTCTCCTCTCTTCTGCTCTCCTCTCCTCTCTTCTGGTCTTCTCTCCTCTGCTCTCCTCTGCTCTCCTCTCCTCTCTTCTGCTCTCCTCTCCTCTCTTCTGCTCTCCTCTCTTCTGCTCTCCTCTCTTCTGCTCTGCTCTCGTCTGCTCTCTTCTGCTCTCCTCTGCTCTCTTCTCGTCTCTTCTGCTCTCCTCTCCTCTCCTCTGCTCTCCTCTCTTCTGCTCTCCTCTCCTCTCTTCTGCTCTCCTCTCCCCTCCTCTGCTCTCTTCATCTCTCCTCTCCTCTGCTCTCCTCTCCTCTCTTCTGCTCTCTTCTCCTCTCTTCTGCTCTCTCTCCTCTCTTCTGCTCTCCTCTCCTCTCTTCTGCTCTCCTCTGCTCTACTCTCTTCTGCTCTCCTCTCCTCTCCTCTGCTTTCATTTCTTTTGCGCTCCTCTCCTCTCCTCTGTTCTGCTCTCCTCTCTTCTGCTCTCCTCTCCTCTCCTCTGCTTTCATTTCATTTGCTCTCCTCTCCTCTCCTCTGTTCTGCTCTCCTCTCTTCTGCTCTCCTCTCCTCTCTTCTGGTCTTCCCTCCTCTGCTTTCCTCTCCTCTCTTCTGCTCTCCTCGCCTCTCTTCTGCTCTCCTCGCCTCACTTCTGCTCTGCTCTCCTCTCTTCTGCTCTGCTCGCATCTGCTCTCCTCTGCTCTCCTGTGCTCTCTTCTGCTCTCCTCTCCTCTGCTGTCCTCTCGTCTCTTCTTCTCTCCTCTCCTCTCATCTGCTCTCCTCTGCTCTCCTCTCCTCTGCTGTCCTCTCGTCTCTTCTTCTCTCCTCTCCTCTCTTCTGCTCTCCTCTCCCCTCTTCTGCTCTCCTCTCCCCTCCTCTGCTCTCTTCATCTCTCTTCTGCTCTCCTCTCTTCTGCTCTCCTCTCCCCTCCTCTGCTCTCTTCATCTCTCCTCTCCTCTGCTCTCCTCTATTCTGCTCTCCTCTCCTCTCTTCTGCTCTCCTCTCCTCTATTTTGCTCTCCTCTCCTCTGCTCTCCTCTCCTCTCTTCTGCTCTCCTCTCCTCTCTTCTGCTCTCCTCTCGTCTCCTCTCCTCTGCTGTCCGCTCTTCTGCTCTCCTCTCCTCTTTTCTGCTCTCCTCTCCCCTCCTCTGCTCTCTTCATCTCTCCTCTCCTCTGCTCTCCTCTCTTCTGCTCTCCTCTCCTCTCTTCTGCTCTCCTCTCGTCTCCTCTCTTCTGCTCTCCTCTCTTCTGCTCTCCTCTCCTCTCTTCTGCTCTCCTCTCCCCTCCTCTGCTCTCTTCATCTCTCCTCTCCTCTGCTCTCCTCTCTTCTGCTCTCCTCTCCTCTCTTCTGCTCTCTTCTCCTCTCTTCTGCTCTCTCTCCTCTCTTCTGCTCTCCTCTCCTCTCTTCTGCTCTCCTCTGCTCTACTCTCTTCTGCTCTCCTCTCCTCTCCTCTGCTTTCATTTCTTTTGCTCTCCTCTCCTCTCCTCTGTTCTGCTCTCCTCTCTTCTGCTCTCCTCTCCTCTCCTCTGCTTTCATTTCTTTTGCTCTCCTCTCCTCTGTTCTGCTCTCCTCTCTTCTGCTCTCCTCTCCTCTCTTCTGGTCTTCCCTCCTCTGCTTTCCTCTCCTCTCTTCTGCTCTCCTCGCCTCTCTTCTGCTCTCCTCGCCTCTCTTCTGCTCTGCTCTCCTCTCTTCTGCTCTGCTCTCGTCTGCTCTCTTCTGCTCTCCTCTGCTCTCCTGTGCTCTCTTCTGCTCTCCTCTCCTCTGCTGTCCTCTCGTCTCTTCTTCTCTCCTCTCCTCTCATCTGCTCTCCTCTGCTCTCCTCTCCTCTGCTGTCCTCTCGTCTCTTCTTCTCTCCTCTCCTCTCCTCTCATCTGCTCTCCTCTGCTCTCCTCTCTTCTGCTCTCCCCTCTTCTGCTCTCTTCATCTCTCCTCTCCTCTGCTCTCCTCTCCTCTCTTCTGCTCTCCTCTCCTCTATTCTGCTCTCCTCTTCTGTGCTCTCCTCTCCTCTCTTCTGCTCTCCTCTCCTGTGCTCTCCTCTCCTCTCTTCTGCTCTCCTCTTGTCTCCTCTCCTTTGCTGTCCTCTCTTCTACTCTCCTCTCCTCTCTTCTGCTCTCCTCTCCCCTCTTCTGCTCTCCTCTCCCCTCCTCTGCTCTCTTCATCTCTCTTCTGCTCTCCTCTCTTCTGCTCTCCTCTCCCCTCCTCTGCTCTCTTCATCTCTCCTCTCCTCTGCTCTCCTCTATTCTGCTCTCCTCTCCTCTCTTCTGCTCTCCTCTCCTCTATTTTGCTCTCCTCTCCTCTGCTCTCCTCTCCTCTCTTCTGCTCTCCTCTCCTCTCTTCTGCTCTCCTCTCGTCTCCTCTCCTCTGCTGTCCGCTCTTCTGCTCTCCTCTCCTCTCTTCTGCTCTCCTCTCCCCTCCTCTGCTCTCTTCATCTCTCCTCTCCTCTGCTCTCCTCTCCTCTCTTCTGCTCTCCTCTCCTCTCTTCTGCTCTCCTCTCGTCTCCTCTACTCTGCTGTCCTCTCTTCTGCTCTCCTCTCCTCTCTTCTGCTCTCCTCTCCCCTCCTCTGCTCTCTTCATCTCTCCTCTCCTCTGCTCTCCTCTCTTCTGCTCTCCTCTCCTCTCTTCTGCTCTCTCTCCTCTCTTCTGCTCTCCTCTCCTCTCTTCTGCTCTCCTCTGCTCTACTCTCTTCTGCTCTCCTCTCCTCTCCTCTGCTTTCATTTCTTTTGCTCTCCTCTCCTCTGTTCTGCTCTCCTCTCTTCTGCTCTCCTCTCCTCTCCTCTGCTTTCATTTCTTTTGCTCTCCTCTCCTCTGTTCTGCTCTCCTCTCTTCTGCTCTCCTCTCCTCTCTTCTGGTCTTCCCTCCTCTGCTTTCCTCTCCTCTCTTCTGCTCTCCTCGCCTCTCTTCTGCTCTCCTCGCCTCTCTTCTGCTCTGCTCTCCTCTCTTCTGCTCTGCTCTCGTCTGCTCTCTTCTGCTCTCCTCTGCTCTCCTGTGCTCTCTTCTGCTCTCCTCTCCTCTGCTGTCCTCTCGTCTCTTCTTCTCTCCTCTCCTCTCATCTGCTCTCCTCTGCTCTCCTCTCCTCTGCTGTCCTCTCGTCTCTTCTTCACTCCTCTCCTCTCCTCTCATCTGCTCTCCTCTGCTCTCCTCTCTTCTGCTCTCCTCTCCTCTCTTCTGCTCTCCTCTCCCCTCTTCTGCTCTCTTCATCTCTCCTCTCCTCTGCTCTCCTCTCCTCTCTTCTCCTCTCCTCTCCTCTATTCTGCTCTCCTCTTCTGTGCTCTCCTCTCCTCTCTTCTGCTCTCCTCTCCTGTGCTCTCCTCTCCTCTCTTCTGCTCTCCTCTTGTCTCCTCTCCTCTGCTGTCCTCTCTTCTGCTCTCCTCTCCTCTCTTCTGCTCTCCTCTCCCCTCTTCTGCTCTCCTCTCCCCTCCTCTGCTCTCTTCATCTCTCTTCTGCTCTCCTCTCTTCTGCTCTCCTCTCCCCTCCTCTGCTCTCTTCATCTCTCCTCTCCTCTGCTCTCCTCTATTCTGCTCTCCTCTCTTCTGCTCTCCTCTCCTCTATTTTGCTCTCCTCTCCTCTGCTCTCCTCTCCTCTCTTCTGCTCTCCTCTCCTCTCTTCTGCTCTCCTCTCGTCTCCTCTCCTCTGCTGTCCGCTCTTCTGCTCTCCTCTCCTCTCTTCTGCTCTCCTCTCCCCTCCTCTGCTCTCTTCATCTCTCCTCTCCTCTGCTCTCCTCTCCTCTCTTCTGCTCCCCTCTCGTCTCCTCTCCTCTGCTGTCCTCTCTTCTGCTCTCCTCTCCTCTCTTCTGCTCTCCTCTCCCCTCCTCTGCTCTCTTCATCTCTCCTCTCCTCTGCTCTCCTCTTCTCTCTTCTGCTCTCCTCTCCTCTCTTCTGCTCTCCTCTCCCCTCCTCTGCTCTCTTCATCTCTCCTCTCCTCTGCTCTCCTCTCTTCTGCTTTCCTCTCCTCTCTTCTGCTTTCCTCTCCTCTCTTCTGCTCTCCTCTCCTCTCCTCTGCTCTCTTCTCCTCTCTTCTGCTCTCCTCTCCTCTCTTCTGCTCTCCTCTCCCCTCCTCTGCTCTCCTCTCCTCTCCTCTGCTCTTCTGCTCTCCTCTCTTCTGCTCTCCTCTCCTCTCTTGTGCTCTCCTCTCCTCTCTTCTGCTCTCCTCTCCCCTCCTCTGCTCTCTTCATCTCTCCTCTCCTCTGCTCTCCTCTCCTCGGCTCTCCTCTCTCCTCTGCTGTCCTCTGCTCTCCTTCCCTCTCTTCGGCTCTCCTTTGCTCTCCCCTGGAGACCTGCTGGAGCGCCGGCAGCTGCAGAGCTTGGCCGCACGCTGCCGCCCTGTGCCGACTCGTCCTGGCGGCTCCGCGCTGCCCCTCCTCGGCCGCGGCTGTGTCCGACAGCGTCCAGCAGACTGGCTGCCCGTCCCCTATTCGCTCGTCTTCCTATCGGACAGTTGTGCCTGCGTTTCCAGAGTGGTTCCACCGCAGTGGCAGTGGTGCAGAGGGCGCGCCTCACCGCCGCTGGGATCTGTTAGAAACACGTCGTATCCAGTAAACTTTGAAGTAATGACGCGCCGCGTGTAAAAGCGATCATAAGGTGCTACAATGAATAATAACCACAGCAACACTGGTAGGCACAAATTGCGGCAATGGCCGTGTGGCCGGAGACGTCGCGTCTCGGTGTAAGACGAAGAGGACGAGCTGCCTTCCTGCTGTGGCCACCCCTCGTGTAGACGTCGTAACACCTTCTGACAGGTACAGTGCCTCTTGCACTGCCACTTGCCCCTAATACTTTGCCCTACTTTCCGAATGTGTCGAGTTTTGGGGCGTCAGTGACGGTCCTCTTCTCGGCTGTTGCAAATGTTGAGCGCCCTGTGAGGCTACTCTGTGCCGGCGCCCGACGTCCGGCACTTCACTGCACTCCACTGTCCTCTGGGCGCACTACTCATTTGTGGAAGAATCGACAGCTTTCAGTATGTCTTACAAACAAGTTTCCTTGAACATTTATTCAGTTGTTCAAATAGGCTACGACGTCTTTTCTTCCGGGTGGAATCAACTCCTTAACTCGATGCTCGAATCGGTTTCCAACAGACTGTTTCACGTTGTCGTTGTCCTCGAACCTTTTGCCCCGTAATGCCTCCTGTAATGCACAACGCGAGTGGATATCACTAGGTGCTAAATCGGGACTATAAGGGCGATGAGGCAGCGCCAGCGAGCCCACTTCGTCGACGTTTTCGCTGGTCAGAAGACCTGCCGCACGAGACACCTCCTCCGAGAGCCGCGATGTTTCCGCGGCGTGGCTGCCGCCACCTCGTTTAACGGAAAGTCGGAGTAGTGCCGGCTGTCCAGAAGCTCGCGTTTCAACCGAGCGAGTCGACACTGCAACTGTCCGCCAGGCGTCAGTCACCGAGTCGCCACTATTTCTGAACTTCTCTGACCACTTGTTAAAACTTGCTTGATTCGTACAACCGTCACCGTAAACTTTAGGCATTCTAAAGTATACAGAAAGTATGAAAAAGGATGGCGCAAACTCACACAGTTAAAAGTTCACGATAATAGAAGGAAACTTCCTAAACATGGGTGAGCAAACGAACCGTTTGCGAGATAATTACGATTGTAAAATTCCAAGTCGCAATTGACGTCATTGTTAACACAGTCGTAATTAGAACACATTAATTTGAAATTTACACTTTGCTATTAAGATTTACATCGCTTTTAGTTCACATTACACTTACTTTATAGTAAACATCGTCCTAGTTACTACAAATTCCAATAAAATTTAGAGTTCAGTATTAGGTTTTACTCGCTCCACTGGAAGCCGAAGGTTCACGGCTTCGAAACCCGGTAGCACCTCGGTTTTTTTCAGCCTGAGTTTTATCCCTTCCTTCACCTCTCAAAGATGTGAGGAGTTGCCAGAAACGACAAGTGGTTCGGATTGCACGTGAAGATGTCGGTCCCCTTTCGTCGGTCGCATAACTGGGGCAGGCTGGGGACACGCAACTCGCCCCAGTGGCGTCCAGTTGAAAGACTTGCACCAGACCAATGAGCACCACGAAATTTTACTTACGGGTTACCTATTGCAGGAGGTGACCGAAGCGTCTTACTGGCATCTGGGTGCAATACTGTCCGCGCCTGCTCGCCAGACAGCAGCAGCAGAGCGCCGCACTGGCTGACGTTGCCCGAGGGCACGTCCTCAGGCAGTCCCTCAAGGTGGTGAGGTCTGAATTTCAGAGTAATGTGTACTAACTAGGACGACGATAGCAACGACCACAATGGCGGCTCGGAACCGAACATTTTTTGCTTCTGTTATCGTGTAATTTCACCGTGTAAGTTTGCAGCATCATGTTTGATACACCTTGTATATTTACTGGTTTCTCGCCTCGATCAAGTAGAAAAACAATAAGAGTACGTTGGGCTACTTGAGCCCAGATTTCAAAACTTCTAACATTATGTTTAAAAGTGGGCAGAACAGATTCTCACCTTCTATTATTAAACTATAGTTTATTATGGATACTTTAACGTGCAGTCTGCATTGTTGTGACATAGTAAATATCTTTATCCTTCTGTTTTATTTGGCCACAAGTTAACCTTACGGTTGGTTTACTTGAACCCAGACTGTAATTCCCATAGATACTGCCATTTGAATTCAGTTTGGGTCCAAGTAGGTAGATGGTTATTTGAATAACAAAATTTTGGAACATCCAGTGAACTTCCAAACGTCTGTTTTAAAGCACAAATATTACTTCTGAACAACACTTTTTAGATATTGTACAAACAATAGAATGCAGCAATGTTTAGAATCGAGTTAAAGAAAACAAACCGCTTTTTATTAATTTTGGAGGTTATAATATCATTACCACATCTTCAAATTGATAAAACGAAACATCCATATTTTTGGACCACCTTCCAGCCTTCAGTGTAGGCTTCATGCAGTCGATTGTAGTTCCTTCTGCTACAATAGCGAGCATGAGTCCTCGGTATTGATTCTCATTCCATTTTACCAGAAAAACCTTGTCTGTATCTAGTTCATTTTTCGTTACAGGCTTTGGTTTCGCAAAAGTCATAGACAAGTCCTATAAGTTTCTCATCACTATCACGGAGACTGATGTCGCTGTCACCTCCTGATCTCAAACTGAATGCGACTTCTTCTTCTGATGTCGAGTCTCCCAATTTTTGTTTTCTTTTTCGTATGGAGGTCTTGGCTCTAGTGACCCCTACTTGCAGGTGAAGTGTG
Organism: Locusta migratoria; assembly: GCA_026315105.1. NCBI lineage: Eukaryota > Metazoa > Arthropoda > Insecta > Orthoptera > Acrididae > Locusta > Locusta migratoria. The sequence goes on from CM048749.1 coordinate 376,702,571, forward strand.
GCAGTCTTACTTAACCATATATTGTAGAATTAATGAATTGTTCAGGACATGGACATTCCTCAGTTGGCATCGATGATAAGCGAAATATGAAATATATGCACTTACTTCCATCTTTAGGCAATTCCTGATATCTGTACAGACGAAACTTTGCAGAGTAAAAACATAAAGAACAAAGACTTGTGTAGGAAGCATAACCAGTGCTGCTGCTAACGGCAACTTCCGAAACCTCATAGACTCACACTACATGCTGCCATCTACCGGCGAAGCAGTAGACAACGTCGTTATCCTGATGTTGGGAGTGTGCAGGGAAGCAGACAACATTTTTCTGTTTTGGGCTCAGGTAGGCCGCGTTTACGGTGCGGTGAAACTTTCGAGCGTACCCCCCCCCCTCTCGGAGCGTATTTTGGGGCTGTACACTGCCCGCTGCCACTCCCTCCAGGCCCTGCGCCTCGCTCACCGCCTCCGCTCCCCACCCCCCCCCCCCCTCGCTCTTTCCTCTGCCACTGCTGCTCGAGTTCCTCGAACACCTCCGATACGTAACCCGCAGCTCGCGCTCGCAGCCCGCCTCTTGCCACGCCGGTTCCTCGTCACCCCTTCCTCTTTTCAACGCCACACTCTCCCGCCGTCCCCCTCCCGGATGACGCCCTCCGTCCCGAAATTTACCCCTCCTGTGAACCTTAATCCTTCCCCGTACTTTGACGCCCCGTCTCCCTGGCCCGTCCCGCCCTCTCGCCCCGTCAGTGCCGGCGTTCGCGCCCCACTCTCTAGCTTTCAGACGCCGGCTGTGTCTGCGCAGGTGGTGACGACGGACCTGCACCACCAGTGCACCAGCTCGCACACGGGCACGTCGGCGTCTCCCTGGCCCCTCCCGCCCTCTTGCCCCCCCTCCCCTTTCCTGGGAGACCTTGCGAGGTCCCCCTCCTGTCCCTCCCCCACTGCTCCTCCCCTCCCCTCCGGCGTTCGCGCCCCACTCTCCAGCTTTCAGACGCCGGCTGTGTCTGCGCAGGTGGTGACGACGGACCTGCACCACCAGTGCACCAGCTCGCACACGGGCACGTCGGCGTCTCCCTGGCCCCTCCCGCCCTCTTGCCCCCCCTCCCCTTTCCTGGGAGACCTTGCGAGGTCCCCCTCCTGTCCCTCCCCCACTGCTCCTCCCCTCCCCTCCGGCGTTCGCGCCCCACTCTCCAGCTTTCAGACGCCGGCTGTGTCTGCGCAGGTGGTGACGACGGACCTGCACCACCAGTGCACCAGCTCGCACACGGGCACGTCGGCGTCTCCCTGGCCCCTCCCGCCCTCTTGCCCCCCCTCCCCTTTCCTGGGAGACCTTGCGAGGTCCCCCTCCTGTCCCTCCCCCACTGCTCCTCCCCTCCCCTCCGGCGTTCGCGCCCCACTCTCCAGCTTTCAGACGCCGGCTGTGTCTGCGCAGGTGGTGACGACGGACCTGCACCACCAGTGCACCAGCTCGCACACGGGCACGTCGGCGTCTCCCTGGCCCCTCCCGCCCTCTTGCCCCCCCTCCCCTTTCCTGGGAGACCTTGCGAGGTCCCCCTCCTGTCCCTCCCCCACTGCTCCTCCCCTCCCCTCCGGCGTTCGCGCCCCACTCTCCATCTTTCAGACGCCGGCTGTGTCTGCGCAGGTGGTGACGACGGACCTGCACCACCAGTGCACCAGCTCGCACACGGGCACGTCGGCGTCGGCGCCGCTGGCCGCCGGCATCTGCGCGCTCGCGCTGCAGGCCAACCGCGAGCTGACGTGGCGCGACATGCAGCACATCGTGGTGCGCACCGCGCGGCCCCACCACCTGCGCGCGCCCGACTGGCGCACCAACGGCGTCGGCCGCAACGGTCAGTGCTGCACGGCGAGCGCTGCGCGCGCTTCTGCTCTGTACGGGGGGCTATCGAAAGAAGTTAAGCGCACGGTACAGTAGAGAATGTTCGTGGTGGCACCAACTTCACGTGGCAGACGAGTAACAACTATAATTGGGCGACATTCCCTCAGAAGTACTGAACTCTCTGGGAGAGCCAGTCGTGACAAAACTATTTCACCTGGTGCGTAAGATGTAGGGGACAGGGGAAATACCCTCAGACTTTAAGAAAAACGTAATAGTACTCATTTCAAAGACAGTGGGTGCAGACAGATGTGTAAATTACAGAACCGTCAGTTTAACATGTCACGGCTGCAAAATTTTAACACGAATTATTTACAGAAGGATTGAAAAGCTAGTAAGGAGCCGACCTCGGGGAAGATCAGTTTGGATTCAGGAGTAATGTACGAACACGGGAGGCAACACTCACTTTACGGCTTACCTGATAAGATAGATTAAGGGAAGACAAACCTACATTTCTAGCTTTTGTACATTTCGAGAAAGCTTTTGACAATGTTGAATGCAACACACTCTTTCAGATTTTGAAATCAACAGGATTAAAATATACAGAACGTAAGGTTATTACAACTTGTACAAAAACCAGACAGCAGTTATCAGAGTTGAAGGGCATGAAAGGGACACAGAGGTTGGAAACGAAGTAGCCTTTCTCCAATGTTATTCAATTTGTACATTGAGCAAGCTATAAAGTAAAGCAAGGAGGAATTTGGAGAAGGAATTGAAGTTCAGGGTGAATAAATAAGAAGATTGAATTTTGCCGATGAGATTGTAATTGAATCATAGATAGCAAAGAAAACAAAATGAACATTAACAGAGCAAAACAAGGGTAATGGAGTAGACTAAGAAAATCAGGCCGTGCTGAAGATATTAGATTAGGTAACGAAACAATAAAGGTGGTAGATGTGTTTTGTTACTTGGGCAGTAAAATAACTTGTGATATTCGCAGTACAGAGCATATAAAATGCAGAATGGCAACGGGTAGAAAAGCGTTTTGAAAAATGAGAATATTGCAAATATCAAAGATTAATTTAACTGTAAGGAAGTCCTTTCTGAAGGAATTTATGTGGAGTGTTGCCTTGCATGGGCATGACACATGGACGATAAAGAGTGAAGACAGGAAGAGGATAGAGGCTTTTGAAATGTGGTGTTACTGAAGAATGCTGAAGATAAGGGAGGTGGATAGCTTAACTGAGGTACTGGACACTATTTGGGAGAAAAGAAATTTCTGGCATTCCTCGACTAAAGGAAGGGCTGCATTAGTAGGACACATTCTCAGGAATCGTGAATTTACCATTGGAGTGAAATTAAGGAGTAAAAATCGCAGAGGGAGACTAAGAGATGTATACAATAAACAGATTCAAATAGATGTAGGTTGCCGTTCTTATGAGGAGATGAACAGGCTTGTTCAGGATAGAGTTGGTTGGAGAGCTGCATCAAACCAATCAACGGACTTAGGATCATAGAAACTATTAGAAAATATCAGTGAATTAAAATTTACATTAGCAAAAGGTAATTCACAGGATTTGCAAACATATCTCTTTATTAACACAAGGCAATCTCCACAATCAGCAAAATCTGCGTACCGTAATAAAAAAAAGAAAAAAAAGTATCAATATAGTACAATAGATTATGCGATACATATATTACCAAGTTTTTCCAGCGTACAGTTCATACATTAATAGCATATCATATTGTTTGTCCTGTAAATTATATATTTATACGGTAAAGTACATAATTATATAGCACAAGTCGATAAGAATTAAACACAGTTGTGCTTTGAACAATAAAGCAACATAGTGAATAGGACAAGTCAGAAAGACTAAAATTAAGAGTATGGTACAATAGACTCTCTGTACATGGCAGATAAACAGAAGCAAAATAAAAACTATAATTAGAAATTGTCAGTGAGTAAGATTTATATACGCACACGCTTTAGAAGCTTACTATTTATATCAATACAAGGAAATCTTGAGGATTACAAACATTAATTCACTTTCTTCCAGCACGACAGAAGTTTGTCAAATTCTATACTTGTAATATTCAGAACCTGTACATCTCAATAACGTGGCTGTATGTGTGGAAGTATGTTCCAAATCTCCTAAAATAATGGAGCTATTCCAAATAAACATATTCAGAACCCGTACATCTCATTAATGTGGCTGTATGTGTGGAGGTATGTTCCACATCTCCACAAATAATGGAGCTACTCCAACTAAACAATGTACCGTATTCCTCATTATCACATAACAATCCCTACCTATGACACACAGCTCAAGAGACATGATGTCATAAACAATGACTAACAAAAAACTTTGCCATCACGCTAAGTGCTATTTATGAGACTTCATTCATCAATTACCTATTCATTGCGGACAGTTTCCTAATATTAAAGCCTCCAAATCTTGGAAATTGTATTACTTCACGACATAAAATAAAGGATACATGTTGTTGTAAGTATTGAGCTGCATGGAAACGAAGCATTAAATGGACAGATAGTAAGGTAGAAGCCATTTCTTAGACTTTCCCGGCGATTTGTTGACATTTGTTAAAGTCGGGTCTTCTGCAGGACATCAGCGTCTTCCAAAACACAGTATTTCGCGTCACTCGGTGTCTTCTTCAGGTGTTGCCTGAGCCTCATTGCCTGGTTGACCGGGTGAGATATTAATGCCTGGCCAGTGCCTCGTGTTCCAATTTAGGTCCGCTCCCAATCAGGCATTCAATACTAGGTCCGCCACCACGAATCATGACTCCCTGGCGATCTTGGTGTTCACTCTGTGCTCCGCGCCCGTTCTGGCCACCCCAGCGGCGGTGGAGGCGTCCTGTTGTTCCCTACTAGGTCCGCCCTCGCGAGTAGCACATCCCTGGCGGCTTTGGTGTTCACTCTGTCGTCCGCGCACGTTCTGGCCACTGCCAGCGGCGGTGGTGACGTCCTGTTGTTTCCTACTAGGTTCGCCCCCACCAGTCGCGTATCCCTGACGCTCTTGGTGTTCACTCTGTGGTCCGCGCCCGTTCTGGCCACCCCCAGCGACGATGGTGGCAACCTGTTCTTTTCTACTAGGTCCGCCCTCGCGAGTAGCACATCCCTGGCGGCTTTGGTGTTCACTCTGTCGTCCGCACCCACTCTGGCCACCGCCAGCGGCGGTGGAGGCGTCCTGTTGTTCCCCACTAGGTACGCCCCCACGAGTCACGTATCCTTGATGCTCTTGGTGTTCACTCTGTGTTCCACGCCCGTTCTGGCCACTGCCAGCAGCAGTGGTGACGTTCTGTTGTTTCCTACTAGGTTCGCCCCCAAAGGTCGCGTATCCCTGACGCTCTTGGTGTACACTCTGTGGTCCGCGCCCGTTTTGACCACCCCCAGCGGCGGTGGTGGCGTCCTGTTCTTTTCTACTAGGTCCGCCCTCGCGAGTAGCACTTCCCTGGTGGCTTTGGTGTTCACTCTGTCGTCCGCACCCGCTCTGGCCACCGCCAGCGGCGGTGGTGGCATCCTGTTGTTCCCTACTAGGTACGCCCCCACGAGTCACATATCCTTGATGCTCTTGGTGTTCACTCTGTGGTCCGCGCCCGTTTTGACCACCGCCAGCGGCGGTGGTGGCGTCCTGTTTTTTCTACTAGGTCCTCCCTCGCTAGTAGCACATCCCTGGCAGCTTTGGTGTTCACTCTGTCGTCCGCGCCCGTTCTGGCCACTGCCAGCGGCGGTGGTGTCGTTCTGTTGTTTCCTACTAGGTCGGCCCCCATGAGTCGCGTATCCCTGACGCTCTTGGTGTTCACTCTGTGATCCGCGCCCGTTCTGGCCACCCCCAGCGACGATGGTGGCGTCCTGTTCTTTTCTACTAGGTCCGCCCTTGCGAGTAGCACATCCCTGCCGGCTTTGGTGTTCACTCTGTAGTCCGCACCCGCTCTGGCCACCCCCAGCGGCGGTGGTGGCGTCCTGTTCTTTTCTACTAGGTCCTCCCTCGCTAGTAGCACATCCCTGGCAGCTTTGGTGTTCACTCTGTCGTCCGCGCCCGTTCTGGCCACTGCCAGCGGCGGTGGTGTCGTTCTGTTGTTTCCTACTAGGTTCGCCCCCACGAGTCGCGTATCCCTGACGCTCTTGGTGTTCACTCTGTGGTCCGCGCCCGTTCTGGCCACCCCCAGCGACGATGGTGGCGTCCTGTTCTTTTCTACTAGGTCCGCCCTTGCGAGTAGCACATCCCTGCCGGCTTTGGTGTTCACTCTGTAGTCCGCACCCGCTCTGGCCACCCCCAGCGGCGGTGGTGGCGTCCTGTTCTTCCCTACTAGGTCCCACCTCACGAGTAGCGCATCTCTGGCGGCTTTGGTGTTCACTCTGTCGTCCGCACCCGCTCTGGCCACCCCCAGCGGCGGTGGTGGCGTCCTGTTCTTCCCTACTAGGTCCCACCTCACGAGTAGCGCATCTCTGGCGGCTTTGGTGTTCACTCTGTAGTCCGCACCCGCTCTGGCCACCCCCAGCGGCGGTGGTGGCGTCCTGTTCTTCCCTACTAGGTCCCACCTCACGAGTAGCGCATCTCTGGCGGCTTTGGTGTTCACTCTGTCGTCCGCGCCCGCTCTGGTACCGCCAGCGGCGGTGTTGGTGTCCCGTTATTCCCTACTAGGTCCGCCCCCACTAGTCGCATATCCCTGACGCTCTTGGTGTTCACACTGTGGTCCGCACACGTTCTGGCCAACCCCAGCGGCGGTGGTGGCGTCCAGTTGATTCCTACTAGGTCTGCCCTCACGAGTAGCACATCCCTGGCGGCTTTGGTGTTCACTCTGTCGTCCGCGCCCGTTCTGGCCACTGCCAGAGGCGGTTGTGACGTTCTGTTGTTTCCTACTAGGTTCGCCCCCAAAGGTCGCGTATCCCTGGTGCTCTTGGTGTTCACTCTGTGGTCCGCGCCCGTTTTGGCCACCGCCAGCGGCGGTGGTTGCATCCTGTTATTCCCTACTAGGTCCGCCCCCACGAGTCGCGTATCCCTGGCGTTCTTGGTGTTCACTCTGTGGTCCGCGCCCATTCTGGCCACCCCCAGGGGCGGTGGTGGCGTCCAGTTGATTCCTACTAGGTCTGCCCTCACGAGTAGCACATCCCTGGCGGCTTTGGTGTTCACTCTGTCGTCCGCACCCACTCTGGCCATCGCCAGCGGCGGTGGTGGCGTCCTGTTGTTCCCTACTAGGTACGCCCCCACGAGTCGCGTATCCCTGGCGTTCTTGGTGTTCACTCTGTGGTCCGCGCCCGTTCTGGCCACCCCCAGCGGCGGTGGTGGCGTCCAGTTGATTCCTACTAGGTCTGCCCTCACGAGTAGCACATCCCTGGCGGCTTTGGTGTTCACTCTGTCGTCCGCACCCACTCTGGCCATCGCCAGCGGCGGTGGTGTCGTTCTGTTGTTTCCTACTAGGTCGGCCCCCATGAGTCGCGTATCCCTGACGCTCTTGGTGTTCACTCTGTCGTCCGCGCCCGTTCTGGTACCGCCAGCGGCGGTGTTGGTGTCCCGTTATTCCCTACTAGGTCCGCCCCCACTAGTCGCATATCCCTGACGCTCTTGGTGTTCACACTGTGGTCCGCACACGTTCTGGCCAACCCCAGCGGCGGTGGTGGCGTCCAGTTGATTCCTACTAGGTCTGCCCTCACGAGTAGCACATCCCTGGCGGCTTTGGTGTTCACTCTGTCGTCCGCGCCCGTTCTGGCCACTGCCAGAGGCGGTTGTGACGTTCTGTTGTTTCCTACTAGGTTCGCCCCCAAAGGTCGCGTATCCCTGGTGCTCTTGGTGTTCACTCTGTGGTCCGCGCCCGTTTTGGCCACCGCCAGCGGCGGTGGTTGCATCCTGTTATTCCCTACTATGTCCGCCCCCACGAGTCGCGTATCCCTGGCGTTCTTGGTGTTCACTCTGTGGTCCGCGCCCATTCTGGCCACCCCCAGGGGCGGTGGTGGCGTCCAGTTGATTCCTACTAGGTCTGCCCTCACGAGTAGCACATCCCTGGCGGCTTTGGTGTTCACTCTGTCGTCCGCACCCACTCTGGCCATCGCCAGCGGCGGTGGTGGCGTCCTGTTGTTCCCTACTAGGTACGCCCCCACGAGTCGCGTATCCCTGGCGTTCTTGGTGTTCACTCTGTGGTCCGCGCCCGTTCTGGCCACCCCCAGCGATGATGGTGGCCTCCTGTTCTTTTCTAATAGGTCCACCCTTGTGAAAAGCACATCCCTGGCAGCTTTGGTGTTCACTCTGTCGTCCGCACCCACTCTGGCCACCCCCAGCGGCGGTGGTGGCGTCCTGTTCTTCCCTACTAGGTCCCCCCTCACGAGTAGCGCATCTCTGGCGGCTTTGGTGTTCACCCTGTCGTCCGCGCCCGTTCTGGTACCGCTAGCGGCGGTGGTGGCGTTCTGTTATTCCCTACTAGGTCCGCCCCCACGAGTCGCGTATCCCTGGCGCTCTTGGTGTTCACTCTGTGGTCCGCGCCCGTTCTGGCCACCCCCAGCGGCGGTGGTGGCGTCCTGTTGATTCCTACTAGGTCTGCCCCTCGTAGTAGCACATCCCTGGCGGCTTTGGTGTTCACTCTGTTGTTCGCGCACATTCTGACCACCGCCAGCAGCGGTGGTTGCGTCCTGTTATTCCCTACTAGGTTCGCCCCCACGAGTCGCATATCCCTGGCGTTCTTGGTGTTCACTCTGTGGTCTGCGCCCGTTCTGGCCACCCCGAGCAGCGGTGGTGGCGTCCTGTTGTTCTCTACTAGGTACGTACCCACGAGTCCCGTATCACTGACGCTTTTGGTGTTCACTCTTTGGTCCGCGCCCGTTCTGGACACCCCCAGCGGCGGTGGTGGCGTCCAGCAGATTCCTACTACATCTGCCCTCACGAGTAGCACATCCCTGGCGGCTTTGGTGTTCACTCTGTCGTCCGCGCCCGTTCTGGGCACTGCCAGCGGCGGTGGTGACGTCCTGTTCTTTTCTACTAGGTCCGCCCTCACGAGTAGCACATCCCTGGCGGCTTTGGTGTTCACTCTGTCGTCCGCACCCGCTCTGGTCATCGCCAGCGGCGGTGGTGGCGTCCTGTTGTTCCCTACTAGGTTCGCCCCCACCAGTCGCGTATCCCTGACGCTCTTGGTGTTCACTCTGTGATCTGCGCCCGTTTTGACCATCCCCAGCGGTGGTGGTGGCGTCCTGTTCTTTTCTACTAGGTCCGCCCTCACGAGTAGCACATCCCTGGCGGCTTTGGTGTTCACTCTATCGTCCGCGCCCGTTCTGGTACCGCCAGCGGTGGTGTTGGTGTCCTGTTATTCCCTACGCCGCCCCCACGAGTCGCGTATCCCTGACGCTCTTGGTGTTCACTCTGTGGTCCGCACCCGATCTGGCCACCCCCAGCGGCGGTGGTGGCGTCCAGTTGATTCCTATTAGGTCTGCCCTCACGAGTAGCACATCCCTGGCGGCCTTGGTGTTCATTCTGTCGTCCGCGCCCGTTCTGACCATCCCCAGCGGTGGTATTGGAATCCTTTTGTTCCCTACTAGGTCCGCCCCCGTGAGTAGCACATCCCTGGCGGCTTTGGTGTTCACTCTGTCGTCCGCGCCCGTTCTGGTACCGCCAGCGGCGGTTTTGGTGTCCTGTTGTTTCCTACTAGGTCGGCCCCCACGAGTCGCGTATCCCTGACGCTTTTGGTGTACACTCTGTGGTCCGCGCCCGTTCTGGCCATCCCCAGCGGCGTTGGTGGCGTCCTGTTGTTCCCTACTAGGTCCGACCTCACAAGTAGCGCATCCTTGGCGGCTTTGGTGTTCACTCTGGCGTCCGCGCCCGTTTGGTACCGCTAGCGGCGGTGGTGGCGACCTTTTATTCCCTACTAGGTCCACCCCCACGAGTCGCGTATCCCTGACGCTCTTGGTGTTCACTCTGTGGTCCGCGCCCGTTCTGGCCACCCCCAGCGGCGGTGGTGGCGTCCTGTTGATTCCTACTAGGTCTGCCCCTCGTAGTAGCACATCCCTGGCGGCTTTGGTGTTCACTCTGTCGTCCGCACCCACTCTGACCACCCCCAGCGGCGGTGGTGGCGTCCTGTTCTTCCCTACTAGGTCCCCCCTCAGGAGTAGCGCATATCTGGCGGCTTTGGTGTTCACTCTGTCGTCCGCGCCCGTTCTGGTACCGCCAGTGGCGGTGTTGGTGTCCTGTTATTCCCTACTAGGTCCGCCCCCACGAGTCGCGTATCCCTGACGCTCTTGGTGTTCACTCTGTGGTCCGCACCCGTTCTGGCCAACCCCAGCGGCGGTGGCGGCGTCCAGTTGATTCCTACTAGGTCTGCCCTCACGAGTAGCACATCCCTGGCGGCTTTGGTGTTCACTCTGTCGTCCGCGCCCGTTCTGGCCACTGCCAGAGGCGGTGGTGACGTTCTGTTGTTTCCTACTAGGTTCGCCCCTAAAGGTCGCGTAACCCATGACGCTCTTTGTGATCACACTGTGGTCCGCGCCCGTTTTGACCACCCCCAGCAGCGGTGGTGGCGTCCTGTTCTTTTCTACTAGGTCCGCCCTCGCGAGTAGCACATCCCTGACGGCTTTGGTGTTCACTCTGTCGTCCGCACCCACTCTGGCCACCGCCAGCGGCGGTGGTGACGTCCTGTTGTTTCCTACTAGGTTTGCCCAAACCAGTTGCGTATCCCTGACGCTCTTGGTGTTCACTCTGTGGTCCGCGCCCGTTCTGGCCATCCCCAGCGACGATGGTGGCAACCTGTTCTTTTCTACTAGGTCCGCCCTCGCGAGTAGCACATCTCTGGCGGCTTTGGTGTTCACTCTGTCGTCCGCACCCACTCTGGCCACCGCCAGCGGCGGTGGTGGCGTCCTGTTGTTCCCTACTAGGTACGCCCCCACGAGTCACGTATCCTTGATGCTCTTGGTGCTCACTCTGTGGTCCGCGCCCGTTCTGGTCACCCCCAGCGACGATGGTGGCGTCCTGTTCTTTTCTACTAGGTCCGCCCTTGTGAGAAGCACATCCCTGGCAGCTTTGGTGTTCACTCTGTCGTCCGCACCCACTCTGGCCACCCCCAGCGGCGGTGGTGGCGTCCTGTTCTTCCCTACTAGGTCCCCCTTCAGGAGTAGCGCATATCTGGCGGCTTTGGTGTTCACTCTGTCGTCCGCGCCCGTTCTGGTACCGCCAGCGGCGGTGTTGGTGTCCTGTTATTCTCTACTAGTTCCGCCCCCACGAGTCGCGTATCCCTGACGCTCTTGGTGTTCACTCTGTGGTCCGCACCCGTTCTGGCCAACCCCAGCGGCGGTGGCGGCGTCCAGTTGATTCCTACTAGGTCTGCCCTCACGAGTAGCATATCCCTGGCGGCTTTGGTGTTCACTCTGTCGTCCGCGCCCATTCTGGCCACTGCCAGAGGCGGTGGTGACGTTCTGTTGTTTCCTACTAGGTTCGCCCACAATGGTCGCGTAACCCATGACGCTCTTGGTGATCACACTGTGGTCCGCGCCCGTTTTGACCACCCCCAGCGGCGGTTTTGGCGTCCTGTTCTTTTCTACTAGGTCCGCCCTCGCGAGTAGCACATCCCTGACGGCTTTGGTGTTCACTCTGTCGTCCGCACCCACTCTGGCCACCGCCAGCGGCGGTGGTGGCGTCCTGTTGTTCCCTACTAGGTACGCCCCCACGAGTCACGTATCCTTGATGCTCTTGGTGTTCACTCTGTGGTCCGCGCCCTTTCTGGTCACCCCCAGCGACGATGGTGGCGTCCTGTTCTTTTCTACTAGGTCCTCCCTCGCCAGTAGCACATCCCTGGCGGCTTTGGTGTTCACTCTGTTGTTCGCGCTCGTTCTGACCACCGCCAGCTGCGGTGGTTGCGTCCTGTTATTCCCTACTAGGTCCGCCCCCATGAGTCACATATCCCTGGCGTTCTTGGTGTTCACTCTGTGGTCTGCGCCCGTTCTGGCCACCCCCAGCAGTGGTGGTGGCATCCTGTTGTTCTCTACTAGTTACGCACCCACGAGTCTCGTATCCCTGACGCTTTTGGTGTTCACTCTGTGGTCCGCGCCCGTTCTGGCCACCCCCAGCGGCGGTGGTGGCGTCCAGCTGATTCCTACTACGTCTGCCCTCACCAGTAGCACATCTCTGGCGGCTTTGGTGTTCACTCTGTCGTCCGCGCCCGTTCTGGCCACTGCCAGCGGCCGTGGTGACGTCCTGTTGTTTCCTACTAGGTTCGCCCCCAAAGGTCGCGTATCCCTGACGCTCTTGGTGTTCACTCTGTGGTCTGCGCCCGTTTTGTCCACCCCCAGCGGCGGTGGTGGCGTCCTGGTCTTTTCTACTAGATCCGCCCTTGCGAGTAGCACATCCCTGGCGGCTTTGGTGTTCACTCTGTCGTCCGCACCCGCTCTGGCCACCCCCAGCGGCGGTGGTGGCGTCCTGTTCTTCCCTACTAGGTCCCACCTCACGAGTAGCGCATCTCTGGCGGCTTTGGTGTTCACTCTGTCGTCCGCGCCCGTTCTGGTACCGCCAGCGGCGGTATTGGTGTCCCGTTATTCCCTACTAGGTCCGCCCCCACTAGTCGCATATCCCTGACGCTCTTGGTGTTCACACTGTGGTCCGCACACGTTCTGGCCAACCCCAGCGGCGGTGGTGGCGTCCAGTTGATTCCTACTAGGTCTGCCCTCACGAGTAGCACATCCCTGGCGGCTTTGGTGTTCACTCTGTCGTCCGCGCCCGTTCTGGCCACTGCCAGAGGCGGTTGTGACGTTCTGTTGTTTCCTACTAGGTTCGACCCCAAAGGTCGCGTATCCCTGACGCACTTGGTGTTCACTCTGTGGTCCGCGCCCGTTTTGACCACCCCCAGCGGCGGTGGTGGCGTCCTGTTCTTTTCTACTAGGTCCTCCCTCGCCAGTAGCACATACCTGGCGGCTTTGATGTTCACTCTGTCGTCCGCGCCCGTTCTGGCCACCCCCAGCGGCGGTGGTGGCGTCCTGTTCTTCCCTACTAGGTCCTCCGTCACGAGTAGCGCATCTCTGGCGGCTTTGGTGTTCACTCTGTCGTCCGCGCCCGTTCTGGTACCGCCAGCGGCGGTGTTGGTGTCCTGTTATTCCCTACGCCGCCCCCACGAGTCGCGTATCCCTGAAGCTCTTGGTGTTCACTCTGTGGTCCACACCCGTTCTGTCCACCCCCAGCGGCGGTGGTGGCGTCCAGTTGATTCCTACTAGGTCTGCCCTCACGAGTAGCACATCCCTGGCGGCCTTGGTGTTCATTCTGTCGTCCGCGCCCGTTCTGACCATCCCCAGCGGCGGTGTTGGAATCCTTTTGTTCCGTACTAGGTCCGCCCCCGTGAGTAGCACATCCCTGGCGGCTTTGGTGTTTATCTGTCGTCCTCGCCCGTTCTGGCCACACCCATTGGCGGTGGTGGCGTCCTGTTGTGTCCTATTGGGTCTGCCCCCACTAGTAGCACTTCCCTGGTGGCTTTGGTGTTCACTCTTCCGTCTGCGCCTGTTATGGCTGCCCCCAGTGGTGGTCGTGGCGTCCTGGTGTCGACTATTAGGTTCGCGCCAGTGAGTCGCACCCTCCTGGCCCACTTGGTGTTCACAATTCCGTCCACTCCCGTTATGTCCGCCTCCCGTGGCATTCGTCGCTTCCTTGTCTTCCCTTGGCTCGTTATTGAATTTGGTAACTTTATTCAGGTGTTGTCTTATGAGTTCCAGTGCCGGATTCCACGCAGTGCTTAGTTTGTATCCTCTTCAAGGTTGATCACGTTTCATGCTAGGTTAATCTCTATTGTTTCTGTGATGATGCTATCCCAGAATCTAGGGGTCTGGGCCAAGATCTCGGTTATCTGGTATTCCATGGAATGTTCCGTCTCCAAGTAATGTTTCGCTATTGCTGATTTTGTGGCCTGCCGCATCGTGGTATGTCGTTGGTGTTCCTTGCATCTAATCTCCACTGTTATAGTGGTTTTTCCGATTTAAGACATATCACATTCACAGGAAACATTATAAATGCTAGGTTTCCTTAATCCAAGGTCATCTTTAACTGTACCAAGTAAAGTCCTGATTTTGCTAGGTGAAGAGAAAACACTCTTAAATTCATGTATCTTTAGTATTCTGCTGATCTTGGCAGAGATGCGCCCGGCGAATGGTAAAAAAGGAAGCTTATGGATTCTTCTTCTTGCTCCTGTTCCGATTCATCCATGCATCTGTTAGAATGCATTGCTCTATGGATATCTCTGGTTTAATATCCCGTTTCAGTGAATAATCGTCGGAGATGTTCGAGTTCCTTTGCCAGGTTCTCCGAGTCGGATAATGTGTTCTGAGCACCCCGGTCTTCTGTGCTGGCAGCTGTTGGCCTGCAGATATAAATCTGTGTGTGTTGGCTTTCTGTACACACTACGGCCAAAGGTGCCATCAGCCTTCTTATTTACCAAGACGTTCAAGAAGGGAAACTGACCATCCTTCTCCAACTCCATGGTGAATTTGATACTCGGATGTCTTGTGTTCGGGTGGTCCATAAATTCCTCACGTTTTTCACGGCCATGGGACCAGATGTCAAATGGGTCATCGACGTATCTAAAGAAATATTTTGGTTGGTGAATGGCAGTCATAAGAGCCTCATCCTCAAACCTCTCCATAAATAGGTTAGCCACTACTGGTGACAAGGGGCTACCCATCGCCACACCTTTAGTCTGCTCGTAGAATTGACCCCCACATAGAAAGTAGGTCGATGTCAACATATATTTGTAATAATGGAAAGTCCAGGTTGGAATTAATAATATAGTAAGGACAGTTCACAACTCACCGCAAAGACGTGGCGACGAGCTGCGACAGGCACACACAAAAGACACACACATATAACACTTTCAGCTATCGGCCATGGCCTTCTTCAGAAAATAGAACATTCACGCGGGCCCTCAAGAAATTACGAGAAGACGATAGCATAGTGGAGTTACCGGCAGACAAAGGGAACTCCACAGTCGTGCTACAGAAAACTGACTATGACCTGAAGATCCGCCGACTTTTGGAGGATGAAGCTTACAAACCACAAGAGCAATATCCAACTGACAGGGTTGACAGGAAAACCAAGACCCTGGAAACTGGATGGCCTGCGAAGGTTATCAAACAACTGAAAGCCAAGGCACCAGATCCACCCAGACTCTACGGCCTACCGAAAATCCACAAAGAGAGGGTACCACTATGACCTATTGTGAGAAATATTGGAGTAGCCACCTACCAAACTGCAACACATCTGTAGAAAATGTTACCGCCATATATGGTGAAATGTGCTCACAACATCAAAAATTAATCAGACTTTGTGGAAGATCTCAAAAACCTACGTTTTGAGGAAGCAGATTTAATGGTCTGGTTTGAAGTAGTATCACTTTCTACCAGAGTGCCACTTAAGGACACACTTGATTTAATCAGCGAGACG